>OZ012738.1:142008951-142608951 GCA_963859935.3 Lathyrus sativus | reverse complement strand
CTTCTCAACTTTTAATGAACATGAAAGTTGTTCCTCATGATCTTAGCTTTCCAAAGAGTACTATAAGTCCTACATCTGATTTAAAGAACTCAAGTTATGAGACTTGCAAGGCAGGGGTATTTTGGGAAAGCAGGATTACAGGTCATTTTCTTTATAGGTCCATTTCACCACTTTGCACACTTCAAATGGAAATCTTTCCAACTTCAAACTTGCTCCAAATAGGGTCATTTGCTCAACCAAACATTAAGACATCAAAGGTTTGGATTGGATTGAAGAATACCTAAAGAAATTTCCATGAAAAAGGCCTTAAAAGGGGAAAATCAAATTAAATTCATTTGGGATCATTTTGTACCAACCTTATGCATTTTTTGAGTGCCAAATACATTTCAAGCACAATGCCAATTTTGGATTTGAGATTTGAGCTCAATTTGGTGGCCATTTTCATGATTACTTCAAGTTTAAGTAACATATCCAAACCATGCCATAAGATTAAATTAAGGAGACATTCTCAGCCCTTGGATCAATTTACCTCAGATGCAAGGCAACTGAGCCATTTTTACAGCTTGGCAAGGTGATTTTTGTGCACTTTTTGAAGTGGCCATAAGGGAAAAAAGTGAATTTCAATTGGGCTTAAGGAGCATAGAATTGAGATTTCTTTCAATCCAAATCCATCATACATAATCTCAGCTTTGTTCACAAGTCCTCAGAACTGATTTTGGTGAGAAATTGGACAAGAACACATTGAGAAAAAGTGAGAGAGAGGTCAAAATCGTGTTTTGCATTTCAATGAGTTTCAATCAAAGTCAAAGATTTAAGAAGATTCCTTGAGGTTCATTGAACGTTTCTGGGTGATTTTCATTAAGCTTTGCTAAAGAAACAAGCTTTGAGGAAGCTTTCTTTTAGGTTCTCTTTCAATCCATTTTTCTCTCTGTTTAAGCATCCATATTGCACCATTTTTACATATTTGTGAACCTCTTGATGTGTAGATGGTTTCTGGATTGATTTTGTGGCTGTTTGTAAGCTTTTGAGTTTTGAGCTCATTTCTTTTTCTTTTCGTTTTGGCTTATTTAAGCATGATCAATGAAAATGGGTGGTGGATTTGAAATCTACGTGACCTAGAGATCATTTTTGACTATTTATTTGCTTATTTTGGTTGAGTTTTGAAGCACTGCGTTTTTTGCCGTGGCTGGTTTGCTTGGGTCGCCGAAGAAGACGACCAGAACAGTGGTTCCGGTCGTCTGGTTTTCCCTCCCCCCAAGTTTGAATACTCTCCCAGCCACATGTGTTGTTTCTGTCCGTCTGATCTGATTACTTTTTCATTTGATGGCCGAGATTAAGACGTATGGTAGGCCTTGTTTAACTGCACACACACGATCCACATGAAACTCACTGTTTCATTTATTAACCTTGGCCTGAGCTGCGTAGCATGCTGTGAGCCTCTTGATTGGATTATTTTTGATCAACGCGCCTGAATGCTTTCCACCATGGGCCTCTGTTGACCTCACCACACCCAACACACACGTTTCTTTTTATTTATTTTTTCTAATGGACTGGGCTTGCTATCTGCACCCCCCTGAGCTGGCCCATTGAGTTTCCAATGTTGTTGGGTTGCTATTTGCACCAAGTTCTTTTTTATTTTAATTTCTTTTTCTTTCTTTTTTTTTTATTTTGTTGCTGTTTAGATTTAATTCAAAATAAAATACCTCTATTGGTCATAAAATTCCTCAAAAATATGTTTTAGACAATTTGAAGTGTCTTTTATTTTATGAATTTTTTATTTTATTTTTTATTTTTCAATTAAAAATGGAATTTAACATTAGAGGTGTTTTATTTAACCAAAATCTTGACATGTTTTAGTTTTTATTTTGTTTCTCTCATTTCCTTTTGATCCAATGAGTAAAATTCAATTCTCATATCAATGATGAGTTGATTAATTTTTGAGGACCATTTTACCACTGTTGGTTGACTTTTGAGTTGACTTTTGATGCACCTCATTTGACCCTCAACAATCCTCCTTCACAATGGAGCACCCTTGTGAATCAATTTCTATGGTGATGTTGTGAAGTGACTTTGATTGTAATCTCTTGGCCTCTGGTTGCCAACATATTTATGAGCTTCTTGCATTTTACTTGGCTATTTTTGAATCATTTTCCTAATCTTAGGGTAACTTGCAAGTCAAGTTACCCCAAAGGGAGGTTCATACATACATCTTGACCTAGTCTGACTTGGATATGACATTTTTGGATCCTTTGAGATCTCAATGCCTTTTTTTGTCATGTTCCTAACATGTTAAGGATGATACTTTGTTATTCTTAGGTCATTACATTGTGTATTACTTGTTCATTTGGTTGTTTACTTTTGAGTTTTCAATTAGGGTTTCTATGTGAAACAAGTTTGCTTTCCTTTGGGAATTTGCTTGCATTTCCTTGTGGTTTATTTGCTTTTGCTTTTGATCACTTTTATTTCATTTTCCTTGTTGTCCAATGACTTTGTAATCTCAATTAAGGTAGCTTGGTCCCTCCTTTGGAGGTACTTGAAGCATGCCTAAAATGATGAATCCATGAGGATTTCTTCGTGCTTTCTTTTGCACCTTTCTTGTGATGCTCATGGTTGAGTGCACATTATGAGTTCCTTGCTGTCCTCATATAGCCTCCCATCCTCACTTTGTTTTAGGTTTTCTTTGCCTTTCATTTGTGTTTGGGTTTTGGCATTATGGTTGATGTTTGAATGGCTTAGGCCATTTCATCCCATTTTAGTGCACTTGTGTGTTTCTTTTGATGCATCTCTTTTTCCTTTCATCTCTTGCATTTGCCATATTGTTACTTGAGGTTGAGATGAGCTTGTGGAGGCTATTTCCCCACACCAATTTCCTCCCTCACTTGCATTCCATGTTTGCATTCTTGCATGTTCATGTTGTTCTCTTCTGTCTCCTTTCCCTTAGGATCTCTAATCTCTCTTGTTCAAGGGAGATTATGATAGACATTAGGATCTTAACCATGTATGATAACGTTAGGTAGCATTCCCTTATCTCAATCTTAGGATCACCATTAAATGACAACTTTAGGTTTGAGTTTAGTCCCCCTTTAGTGTCCTTTCTCTTCTCATCTCAAAACAAGCATAAAACACCTAATAAAGGTTAATGATTATTGTGCGTTACGAGCCTTACGCAATTGGGAGAGGGTTGTTGAGGGGTTTCCCTTCAATGGCTTGGATGTTTAGTATAGCACCCTTTCGGTGATATGCGACACATTCACTCCTAAGTCATAGTCTCTAGTGCGATATGAATTGCAAACAATCCAAAAACACTTCTTCTTTAAAAAACACAAAAACAAATCAAACCTTTTTTGCCCTTTGGGGCCTTTAATCTTGGAAAATCATTTTCATAAGGAGAGTTTTGTTAACTCTTGGTTCTATCGCAAACGGTAACTCCTAAGTCTCCAATGGTCGAGTTGCATACACCAAACTGCTAGAACTGATTGTTAACCGTACTCGGGTAAAATAGTTGAACAAACCTGTGTTCCCTTTTAGCCTGAACTATGTTTGCTCTGATCTTTCATACCAGATGAAAGTACGTAGGCACAAGACACGATGTCTTGGCGAGCAATCTTCCCCCCTTTTCACCCGTAGTTAGCCGAACTATGTTGACTCTGACTTCTCACTTCATATGAGATATGTAGGCACAAAGCGCCGTTGCTTTGCTGAGTCACTTCTTTTTTTTCTTTTGTCCTTAAGCCTGTAGTTAGATAGTTTCAATCAAACTTTTAGATAGACAACAAGCGTGGATCCCGTCGAGTACGATGGACGTGGGGGGTGCTAATACCTTCCCCTTACGTAACCGACTCCCGAACCCGAGATTTGGTTGCGATGACCGATCTTATCCCTCTTTTCATTAGGTTTTCTATGAGCGTTTCCTTTCCTTCTCTTGGGATAAATAACGCACGGTGGAGACTCTTCTGTCATTGCCGGCCTCGATTGTCGCAGTAGCGACAATTGGCAACTCTGATGGGGACAGAAATATCCCCTATGCGAGTCAATCCTAGCGCTTGTTTGTTTATTTTTGGGCGTGTACATTTGTACTTTATCTTTATTTGCTTTCTGCATTTTACTTCCCGCATGATTCATTTTTGCTGTGCTGTGGGGAGGGATTGTTCCATTAAGAGATAAGTCAGACCCAGGCTTGAGTATAGACTTAGCATTAGAAGTGGAGATTAGTGGTGAGCCTGTATCACCAGCTAGCCATGAAATTCGCGCTCAGACGAGATTCTCTTCAACGATTTTCTTTCCGAAGGAATTTTAGATCTGAGGATTGTCGACTCTGGGAACCAATCATTTGGGATTCAACTAAGTGAGGCCTCTTTGAGAGGTGATGATGCCAAACCAGAAATGGTGAACGTATCATCATTTCTTGAAAGTCTGTGACGCTGATGAACGCATAGGATGCCAAACCTTGTCAGTGGATAGGTCCTTACCTATGAGAGGGATGGGGTTTTGCAGGAAACTTTAGCTTTCAGATTACCCGGTTCTTTACAGTTGGATTCTTGATATCAAGGGGTCCTAATATCAGTGTTTGGTTATGACTAAAGCGAAGCGTCGGTCTTCTCAAACTACAGCACAACAATTTTGATCTCCTATTTGCATGTGCATTTGTATTTTCATTTGCATTTCATTAACATGTATCTGTGTTGCAGGTGCATATTTCCTCCTCGATTCTAGTGATCTTGTTCCTTTTCTGACATGGAGTCTTTGAAGAAGACAATTGCCTACTGTCGCTACTCGAAAAATACGCGCAACGACGGGGAGGGCAAAAGGAAAAAAGGACAGAAGAGTCGCCACCGAATTTTATTTATCCCATGAGGGGAAAGGAAAATATCGAGAAAACCTCAAGAAAAGAACGGATAAGATGGTCTCGCAACCAAGAACAGGTTCGGAAGCCGGTTATGCGAAGGGAAGGTATTAGCACCCCTCGCATCCATCGTACTCGATGGGAACCATTTGTTTGTCGTGTATGATTTATTTGCTTAAAAGTTATGCTATAAAAGAGTGTTCCAAAGGATAGAGGGAAAGGTTAGAAATTGGGAAAAGAGAGATAATAGGGGAAGAAGGGAAAGAACGGACTCGGTAGGACTTCGCGGTCCTAGGCCTACGTATTCTCAACGGATATGAGAAAGTCAGAGTCGACATAGTTCGGGAAACTACAGATATAAGAGATTATGCTCGGAAAAGATTGTGGCCCTTGTGCCTACGTATCTTTACTTGAAGAAGTAAAGAATCAGAGCAGCCGTAGTTCGGCCTACGATTTGTTGATGTTTTTATGGATGATGCTATCGTACGCATTCTAGCAGTTAGGTGTATTGCTGCTCGCTCGTTGGAGACTTAGGCATTACCTGTTTGTGGTATAACGGACGTATGATATCCTTTTCGAAAGATACGTTTTCGCCATGCGAGGCAAGATGTCACATTTGATTTGTTGAATTGTTGTTTAGGGGCGAGATAGGTCCTTGGATAGTAACCCCTACGGGTAGTACCCAATTCTTTATCTCAAAGTTTTTGTTATGAAAGGGTGTGGCGAATATAGCGTCTTCGTATTGAAAGACGAGTATCAAAACCACACACACTACAGTGAGCATCCTGACACTCGGAGAGGAAGAAGTCTACACTTAATCCTCTCTTTTTAGTTCAATACAAAGAGAACTTCATTCTCTTATTAAAGTGTTTTGGTTTTGAATGGTAAGTGTTTTTGCGACAGAGAACCCTACGGTAAACGTCAGCACTCGGGATAGGAGAAGGCCTACGCCTAGCCACTCCACGACCATTCAAATTTTCATTATGAAAAATGTTTAAAAAAATGCGCTCGGTACGGGACCGAGGTTTTAGGTGACAAAGGTTGCGGAAAGAAGTTGTAGAGGGAGATGGGTGGCGGATAAAGTCACGTCTTCGTATTGAAAGACGGGTATCGAGACCACCCACACTACAGTGAATATCCCAACACTCGGAGAGGAAGAAGTCTACACTCAATCCTCTCTCTTTAGTTCAATACAAAGAGAATCGATTTATTTATTGTAAGTGTTTTGAAAATGCACTCGATACGGGGCCAAGGTTTTTTAGGAGAAAAAGGTGTGGATGAAAACATCTTTGTATTGAAAGATGAGTGTCAAAACCACCCACACTACAGTGAGCATCTTGACACTCGGAGAAGAAGAAGTCTACACTTAATCCCCTCTCTTTAGTTCAATACAAAGTGAACTTTATCCTTTTGTTAAAGATGGTGAGTTGGCTTAATAATCGTTTGAGAACATCCGCTTGACGTTGGGTCAAGGGTTTAATTGCTTAAAAAGGTTTGAGGTGAAGCGAGCAAGGTCGATGGTGACGCGCAAGGCAATCGGCTTACAAGGTCAAAAATGGCTCGATGAGAATCGAGAGTTTGTTTTCTTGAAAATGGTTTTTAGAACCAAAGGTCAAAAATGACCAACAATAAATATGCATAAAAACCAAACAATCATAACGGGTTAACCGGCTTAAAAAAAACAAAACACAAAAAAAAACGGCACGAAGTGCCATCAAGGAGTTCGCCGTGCGAACTCCTTGAAAAAAAAAATTTTGAGGTAAAAAAGTCGAAAAAACGTGAAAAACAGGGGTCTGACACGGGTGGCCGTATTGTGTGACACGGGTGGTCGTGTTGTGTGACACGGCCCATGTCACAGTTCCAGGAAACTTAGGGTTTTTGAGGCAAACAGAAGTGTGACACGGGTGGCCGTGTTGTGTGACACGGCCCGTGTCACAAGGTATGGGAGAAAAATGATTTTTTAGGACAAACAGAAGTGTGACATTGGTGGCCGTGTTGTGTGACACGGCCCGTGTTGTGAGCCCAGGGCATTTTGCACTTTGAAAAGTCACACAGAGATGCAACACGGCCGGCCGTGTCGTGTGACACGGCCCGTGTTGGGCTACCAGAAGGAAAATCCAAACTTTTCTCTTGTTTTTGCTTCTTTTTGGGTTTTTTCAAAAGGCTTCTTGGTCCTCCTTGGGATCTTACATGTTATAATTAATACACAACACTCAAACCAAGGGAATAAATGAAAAATGCACAATATGAAAGAAGAGAAAGAGTTTTAAGAAGTGGATACCCAAGAGTTGTTTCCCTCCTTGCAAAGCCTCCACTGATTTTGGCTAGGTGTTCACTTCCCTTCACTCTATGCTTTGATGGCTCTCCTCAATGGCTCCCTTGTGTTTCTCTTTTACTCTCTTCACTTCTTGCTGGTTTTTGCTCTCTCTATTTTTCTGGTTTTTCTCTCTTACTCTTTTTTCTCAATCTCTCTATCTCAATGTGTTGTGTATGATAGTGAATAATAGTGAATGATGGTTTTGTGCAGCCTCCAAGCCTCCTTATCTCCCTTTTTCTGCTGCCTTTTCCTGCTGTACCAAAACCACAGCTCTTGCACACTTCTCCATTTTCAGAATTTCCATTCTTGGCAATATCTTTTACCACCTTTTGGTGCAACCCCACTTTCCTTCCATTTCTAGTATGTTTTTTGCTGCATTTTCTACGGTACCAAAAGCATAGCTCTTGCATAACTTTCAATCTTCAAAGTTTCCATTTTTGGGAGTACTTATTACCTCTTTCTTGGTGCAGCCCCACATCTTTCCATTTCTAGGCCTGTTTTGCTGTATTTTTCTGCAGCACTCTACCTTTCTCTTCATCCTTGTATCCATTGGTTGGCTTATGCTTGGACACACACATGTAACCCATAACACTACCTTTTGGACATCATTTTCAAATTCTGATTTTTGATGTGTAGATGTACCAACATAATCTTATAGCCTTGGTTTTGTGACATAAAATGATTTTGTAATATGATACACATTGCCACTTCTTGCATGGGGTTGTTTTGGACCATATTCAAATTGCTCATGGTTGAACATGCATGGTATTGATCTTGAGATATTCCAACATTGAATTAACTCTTAAATAATTTCCTTTCATGTTTATAAACACAAAGAGGACCATGTGGACTTGATGGAGTATGGGGGATACCATGGCATGAAGTTATTTAGAATCTTGAATTAAGACTAGGAATAGCTTAATTTCCTAAGCATTATCAAGAGTTTGAAATCTGGTAACCAATGTAACATTCTTGAAAATGTCAAGAGATTTCTCTTTGTAAAAAATTCTTGAATCTAGCCTTGAATTCATGAACCTTGAATTTGGAATGATGGGCCTCCCTTATGCCATTGAATTTGAAAGAAATGAAGAAATGAGTCAAGCCTTGAAAGAGGGAAAATTTTCGGGTGCAACACCTACAAGCTCCCTTCTTCTGATATCAGTTCCCTATTGAGTTTGATTGCTTTAGCAGATCAGAAAGTGAAAGGAGAGTTCAAGGAATCTTATGGGAAGCTGCTCAGTGTGGTGTGAAAACCTTCAGTATTCGAGTTGAATGGCTTATATGCTCTGCTACAGATTTATGACCCTCAGTTGAGATGTTTTGTTTTTCCTGACTATGTCCTGGCGCCAACCTTGGAAGAGTATGCTGCGTTACTAGGAGTTCCAGTATTGGATCAGATGCCTTTTTACCATGTTGATGTTGAGCCTGGTCTAGCTAGGCTTGCTGCAATTCTTCATCTTGATGCCTCAGAGTTCTAAGGAAAATTGACCAAGCTGAATGGAGTGTATGGGTTTCCTCTACCTTTTCTGATTGACAAGGCTTTACAGTTTGCAAAAGACGGTTGTTGGATTGTATTCAATGCCATTCTCGCTCTATGCATATATGGTATCATTTTGTTTCCTAACTTGCCAGACTTTGTGGATACAGATGCCTTCTATATCCTTGCTTCAGGGAATCCAGTGCCTACCTTGTTAGGGGATGTTTACCATTCTATCCATTACAAGAATGAGAAGCAGATGGGTAAAAATGTGTCTTGCTGTGTACCCATGCTATATAGGTGGTTCTTCAGTCACCTTCCGAAAACAGGTTCGTTTGCTGCTACTGCTGGCACCTCAGAATGGTCTGCTAGGCTAATGGGTTTATCAGCGGAAAACATTGTATGGTTTGATCAGGATATACTTGGCGCTGAAATCATATATAGTTGTAGTGGTTTTCCGAATGTCCCGTTGGTCGGAAGGAAGGGTTGTATTAACTATAATCCCTCTTTGTTTATTAGACAATTGGGATATGCTTTGAAGAGTCCTCCTAAGGAAGAAGAGATACAGGAATCTATGTATCTCACAGGCTTGTTGGAAGCTGATACTTTAGTTAGAATGGAGTATGCGTGGAGTAACATTCACAGACGAGGTAAGACATTGTTAGGAAAGAGCAACAATTGAGCTTATGACCCTTACGTGGTTTGGATCAAAGATAGAGCTGCTAAGTCTCTGATGCCATTTTCCTCAGTTGCGCCTTTGTACCCCATCATGACTGAAGAACCCACTACCGTGGATATTCAGAAGTACAACCAACTGTTGCGTGAGAAAGAAGAGTTGAAAAGAGTCAATGAAGAATTAGAGAAAGAAATTATCCTAATCTGAAGTGAGAAGATTGATGCTGTCTATTCTTTCAAAAAGCAGACTGAACTTGTCAACAAGCTAGGTATATACTTGACGAAGGAGACTAGCGCCAGTGAACACTCAGGCCGAGATTTGAATGCTGTCAGTAGTGTGCTTGCTACCAAGAAGAAGGATCTGGACAAGGCTTACTTGGATATTTCTAAGTTTGAGTCAGTATGGAATGCCACACTCACCAACAACAAAGAGCGCGAGGACAAGCTGAAACAACAGGTCGCCAAGTTGAAGATGCAGCTCAAAGCGAAGGACGAGAAGATTTCGGTGGAAGAATCACTCAGATATAATAGTGAGCACAGATTGAGCAAAACTATTGCTAACTTGGAGGATTGTAGGTTGAGAGCGGACACCAAGAGGTGCAGACTTGAGGCGTGCTTTGGGGAAGGAGCCTGGGAAGACCATGTTGATAGTCTACAGCGTACCATTAGCCAGTGAGAGCTACTCGTACAGGGTCTACTCGTTAAACCAGATCATCCCGAGACGCGGAAGCTGCTAGAGGATTTCCAGTCTCGGCACTCAGCTTAACTGACTTTCTTTGTATCTTGTTATTTTGCTTATGTATTGACCATCACCAGGCTTGTTGATTGAGGTCATCTCTATTTGTACTCAGTTGATGTATGCACACTTCCTGTTGGCCTGTTATTATATGAGGAGTTATTATTCTATTCACTTGTCGGTGGGGTTTTCATGGTCGTTTCTTCTTCTGGAAACTAGAATCGAGGGGGAAATCTCCCTGTTGCATATATACATGTCTGTATTTAGCATCTTTTTCGCATTGCAAATGCATCGGAACTATTTTCTTATTTCCTGTCTTCATTTAGTGTGTTTCAGGATTGCTGATAAAACAAATCACTGGTACGCGACTAGAGGAAATCAGAGGAAGATCATGGAACAAATGCAGGAGCAGATGCAGGAAATGAGAGATAGAATGGCTCAGCTTATGGAAGTAATGCAGACTGTAGGTAGTGGACAAGACCAACTCAGGACCTTGGTGTAGCCTTTGATTGCACGGGTTAATAACAACGGCGTATTACATGAAGGGATTGCTACCAACCCACCTCATGTTGAAACTCAGCACGCTAATAACGCTATCCCCCATACTGGCGGGAATGGAAATGGAAATGGTGCTGGAAAGGGGAACGCAATTGGGAACGGTAGTGGAAATGTTGAAACCAATGGTAATGTTGGTGGAGGAAATGGTAACACTAGATTTGGTAACACTGGATTTGGTAATGATGGAATTGTTGGTCAGGGAAATGTGTATGAGCTTGAAGCTAACGGTGCTATTCATGGCAACCTGAATTAGCAGATGATTAAGGACAGACAGGATGAGATCTTCTCGGTGAGAGATTTTGGTGGTGAAATGCCTTCTGAAACTAATAGAAGATTCAAATGGTTGGAAGACAGGATAAATAGCTTCGAAAGTCAGAACTCTATGGGCCTTGATATGGCCAACCTTGGGCTTATTCTTGACCTAAGGATACCACAGAAATTCAAAGTCCCTGACTTTGATAAGTACAAGGATACTACATGTCCTAGAGTTCACTTGCGCTCGTATTACAGGAAAATGTCTGCCTACTCAGACGATGAAAAGCTGTTAATGCACTTTTTCTAGGACAGTTTGTCCGGTCCTTCCCTTGAGTGGTACATGGGGTTGGAGCCTACCAATGTCCGTAGCTGGAAGGATTTGGCTGAGGCGTTCATGAAACATTATCAATACAATAGTGACCTTGCTCTAAACAGGGTCCAGTTGCAAAATATTACCCAGAGAAATAATGAATGCTTCAAGGAGTACGCCCAGAGGTGGCGCGAATTGGCCGCAAGAGTTCAACCTCTGGCGGTGGAGCGTGAGCTGATCGACATGTTCGTGGCTACTTTATCTGGCATGTATTATGAGAAGCTTATCAACTGTATGTCTGGTAGCTTTTTCGACATGATAATCACATGGGAACGTATAGAGAATTGTATCAAAATTGGGAAGATTCAAGCAGGCGAAGGATCCTCAGCTTGAGGAGGAGGAAAGAAAGTCTTTGGCAACAAAAGGCGCGAGGGAGAAACCAACTCAGTATCTAGTTTTCAAGGAAGATGGAGAAGTCAACCTCATAATCAATATCATCAACAACAGGTCGCTAGCGTTACGATCCCTATACCACAACAACAACAACAACAACAACCACAACAACAACAACAACAACAACGGCAGCAGCAGCCACCCCAACAAAATCAACAGGGTTATCGAAGATATCCGGTTCGGCCAGCAAATAGAGTATTTGATCCGCCACCGATGCCATATTCCCAAGTGCTCCAAACTTTGTTACAATTACAGTTGATCCAAAAGAGGACTATGGCTCCTCTGACAGGCCCACCACCGCCCGACTTTGATGTGAATGCACGATGCGAGTTCCACTCTAGGGCACCCGACCATACTATTGACAACTGCAAGGCTTTCAAACATAAGTTGCAAGATCTGATTGATAGTAAAGCTATAGATTTTTCACATGATGCACCAAATGTTGTGCAAAACCCTATGCCAAATCATGGGCCGGCTAGGGTTGGTGTTGTTCTGGTAGAGGAAGGGTTAGATTTGATAACCAACGTGAATGAGCTGAAAACGCCATTGAGTTTTGTGAAGGAGAAGCTGCTGAAGGGGGGAGTGTTCCCAGGCTGTAGTGAAGGCTGTATCAACTATTTGAGCCATCCTGAGGGATGTGATGATCTGAAGAAGTGAATTCAAAGCATGATGAATGACGGAGTGTTACAATTTGATCGGACCACTGAAAGGAAACCCATGAAAGCAGTAAAGGAGGAGCAGGATGAAATTGCGACGATTTCAATCCCATATAAACCTATCACTATTTCAGCGCCTCCAAGGCCACCTACAATCATCATCACTAAAGCAGACCCTGTGCCATACGAAAGTACTAAGGCTATCCCGTGGAATTACGGAGCCGAGGTGTTTTGTAACGGACAGAAGGTAGAATTGAAGAGTTTGCCTGTCGATTCGGTGGACAATCTGGTCGGAGCTGGAGGAATTACCAGAAGCGGTAGAATCTTTTCGTCGCCCGAAGTGGTGGCTGAGAAAACTGATAAAGGGAAAGGCAAGATAGTGGTAGGAGAAATTCCACGGGTGGGTGAGAAGGATTCTCTGGCAAAGGATATGGAAGAGTTCATGAAGTTGATTAGAAAAAGCGACTACAAGATAGTCGACCATCTGCAATAAACTCTTTCCAAGATTTCTATACTATCACTATTGTTGTGTTTAGAAGCACATCAAAATGTGTTGTTGAAGGTTTTAAGCACTGCTTATGTGCCACAAGAAATATCTGTTAACCAGCTCGAAGGAGTTGTGGCGCATGTAAATGCAGGAAACGGTCTGGGGTTTACAGATTTGGACTTGACGCCAAAGGGCAGAAACCACAATTTGGCATTGCATATTTCAATTGAATGTCGAGGAGCAGTGATGTCACACGTCCTTGTTGATACATGGTCGTCCTTGAATGTACTTCTAAAGAAAGCATTAATGAAGATAGATCATCAGGGTATTTATTGTACACCAAGTGATTTGGTTGTACGAGCCTTTGATGGAACCCGAAGATCTGTTTTTGGGGAAATAACTCTGCCTATACAAGTGGGCCCGGAGGTATTTGATGCGGTATTTTACATCATGGACATTCAGCCTGCTTACAGCTGTCTGCTAGGACGTCCATGGATACATTCTGCTGGGGCTATTATGTCCACTCTGCATCAAAAGCTGAAATATATGGTCGGAGGCAGTGTTGTGACGGTATGTGGGGAGGAAGATATCATGACTAGCCATTTGTCATCTTTCAAATACGTCGAGGTAGATGGAGAAATTCATGAGACTTTGTGTCAGGCCTTCAAAACTGTGCAAGTGAAGAACAAATCTCTAGTTGTGAACAAAGAACCAGAAGTGGCTATGTCATCTTTCAAGGAGGCTCAAGCGGCAGTACAGGCTGGGGAATCGCAAGGATGGGGAAAGGTGCTAGACATACCTCAGAAGCAGGACAAGTTTGGGTTGGGGTACCACCCGTCATCTTCGCAGAGCGTGCCGCACTATAAGGGGCCCGTCAAGTTCACCAGTGGGGGCATCATTTTTGAGCAAATCAATGTTGTTTCAGATGATGAAGCCGGGGACAGTGATTGTGACATGGACGTTTGGATCCAGCCAAGCGCTCCCGGACAGAAGCTATGCAACTGGTCCATTGAGGAATTTGTCCAAGTGACACGTGAACAATAATACTTTGTTTTCTCAGTTATTGTGTAGCCCTATGTTCTGCCCGGAGCATAGCGGTATTTTGTTCAAGGCATGCTTGCTTATGTTTGAACAATCTTTTTATCATTAATCAAAATGCGTTTTTCTCATTCGAGTTTTGTAATCCTTGTTTTTCTCCTTTTTGTTTTCTAACATTAAAATGGCAATGTGGTTTGTGTTTGTTTTGTTTGCATATCATTTAAGCATAAAATCATCATCATTACAGGTTACACATTTCAGATACCACCGACTCAGACTCGTCTATGACTCGGTGTGACTTTGACAATCTGATCTTTCAAGCAGAAGAAGAGATCGATGAAGACGAAGACCTACCCGAAGAGCTTGCTAGATTGTTGAGACAGGAGGAGAAGGTCATCCTGCCTTATCAGGAGGAAGTTGAAGTCATCAACCTAGGAACTGAAGAGGATAAGAAGGAAGTCAGAATAGGGGCCGCGCTACAAGATAACGTCAAGAAAAGACTGGTTGAGTTACTCCAAGAGTATAAGGATGTCTTTGCTTGGTCATATGAAGATATGCCTGGACTCGACACAGATATTGTAGTTCATCGCCTGCCTCTTCGAGAAGAGTGTCCTCCTGGTAAACAGAAATTGAGAAGAACCAGGCCTGATATGGCAGTGAAGATCAAAGAAGAAGTCCAAAAGCAATTGGACGCCGTATTTCTTGCCGTGACAAACTACCCTCCGTGGGTCGCCAATATCATGCTTGTGCCTAAGAAGGACGGCAAAGTCAGGATGTGCATTGACTATAGAGACCTGAATAGAGCAAGCCCAAAGGATGATTTCCCGCTCCCCTATATTGACGTGCTTGTTGATAACACCGCACAATACTCAGTGTTTTCCTTCATAGACGGTTTTTAGGGCTACAATCAGATTAAGATGGCACTGGAGGATATGGAAAAAATGACTTTTATCACACCATGGGGGACGTTCTGCTATAAATTAACGCCTTTCGAGTTGAAGAATGCAGGGGCAACTTATCAACGAGCAATGGTGACACTCTTTCACGACATGATTCATCATGAGATTGAGGTTTATGTCAATGATATGATCGCAAAGTCCCAAACGGAGGAGGGGCATCTGGTGAATCTTCTAAATCTGTTTGAGAGATTAAGGAAGTTCAAACTTAGGCTGAATCCAAACAAGTGTACTTTTGGCGTACGGTCAGGAAAACTGTTGGGGTTTATTGTCAGTGAGAAAGGTATTGAGGTTGATCCTGCAAAGATCAAGGCAATTCAAGAAATTCCAACACCAAAGACCGAGAAACAGGTTCGTGGTTTCTTAGATAGATTGAACTACATTGCTCGGTTCATATCTCACCTCACAGCCACTTGTGAGCCATTATTTAAGTTATTAAAGAAAGATCAGGCGGTCGTTTGGAATGAGAATTGTCAGAAAGCATTTGAGAAAATAAAAGAGCATTTGCAGGAACCTCCGATATTGATACCTCCAGTATCTGGAAGACCATTGATTATGTACTTAACGGTTCTTGAGAACAGTAGGGGTTGTGTCCTCGGTCAACACGACGAGACTGGAAGAAAAGAGCATGTGATTTACTATTTGAGTAAAAAGTTCACAGATTGTGAGTCCCGTTACTCAATGCTCGAGAAAATGTGTTGCGCACTTGCTTGGGCTTCCAAACGTTTAAGACAATATATGCTTAACCATACAACCATGCTGATTTCGAAGATGGATCCGATCAAATATGTCTTCGAAAAGCAAGCGCTTTCAGGAAGAATTGCCAGATGGAAAATGGTACTGACAGAGTACGACATTCAATATGTTTCTCAAAAGGCCATTAAAGGAAGTGTTTTGTCAGAGTACCTCGCTCTACAGCCTATCAAAGACTATCAGCCAATGAAGTTTGAATTTCCTGACGAAGACATTATGTTCCTCCAGATGAAGGATTGTGACGAACCACTACCAGATGAAGGTCCTGAACTTGGTTCCCAATGGCAGTTGATATTTGACAGTGTCGTTAACTCATACGAAAGTGGAATTGGGGCAATCATTACAACACCCCATGGGTCTCATCCCATTCACTGCCAGATTGACATTTCCGATCACCAACAATGAGGCTGAGTATGAAGCGTGTATCATGGGTCTCGAAGAAGCTATCGATTTGAGGATCAAGAATATCGATGTATATGGCGATTCCGCGCTAGTTGTGAATCAAATCAAGGGAGAATGGGAAACTCGTCAACCTAATTTGATTCCTTACATGAATTACGAAAGGAGGTTGTTACCTTTCTTCGGCAAGGTGAAGTTTCACCATGTGCCGCGAGCGGAGAATCAGATGGCAGACGCTTTGGCAACGCTGTCTTTGATGTACAAGGTTAATTTTTGGAATGAAGCTCCCAGAATAGTCATCTCCCACCTTGATAGTCCCACTTTCATATTCGCTATTGAGGAGGCCTCCGATGGCAAGCCGTGGTATTTTGACATCCAAAATTTCCTTAAGAACTAGGAGTATCCGACTGGAGCATCTAGTCGAGATAAGAAGACTCTAAGGAGATTGTCTGGCAATTTTTATCTGAATCAGGTTGGTGTGATTTATAGAAGAAACCATGATTTGGTGCTGTTGAGATGTGTGGATGAAAAAGAATAAAATCTTCTTATGGAGGAAGTCCACGAGGGTACTTTTGGTACGCATACCGGCGGACATGCCATGTCTCAAAAGTTATTGCGAGCTGGGTATTATTGGCTTATGATGGAATCGGATTGTTTCAAATTCACGAAGAAATGTCATAAATGTCAGATCTATGCCGACAAGATTCATGTGTTGTCGTGTCCTTTGAATGTCATGTCGTCTCCATGGCCCTTTTCCATGTGGGGCATTGATATGATTGGAAATATTGAGCCTACTGCATCTAATGGACACCGTTTCATCCTAGTAGCCATCGACTATTTCACCAAATGGGTCGAAGCAGCTTCTTATGCCAATGTCACCAAGCAAGTTGTGGCCCGGTTCATTAAAATGGACATCATCTGCCGATATGGAATACCTGAAAGGATCATTACTGATAATGGATCTAACCTGAATAACAAGATTATGAAAGAGCTATGCCAGAACTTCAAGATTGAGCATCACAATTCGTCCCCCTATCGTCCGAAGATGAATGGCGCGGTTGAGGCGGCCAACAAAAATATCAAAAAGATTGTGCAAAAGATGGTTGTGACTTACAAAGATTAGCACATGATGTTGCCCTTTGCTTTACATGGATATCGCACCTTGATCCGTACTTTAATTGGGGCAACTCCCTTCTCATTGGTATATGGTATGGAAGCTGTCTTACCGCTAGAAGTCGAGATACCTTCCTTGAGAGTTCTGGCTGACGTCAAACTAGATGAAGCAAAATGGGTGAAGAACAGGTTGAATCAGCTCAGCTTGATGGATGAGAAAATGTTGGCGTCCATCGCGTACGGTCGTCTATACCAAATAGAATGAAGAAAACCTTCAATAAGAAGATACGTCCTCGAAGCTTTCAGGCAGGTGATTTAGTGTTGAAGCGGATTCTCCCACCACAAAACAATCACAGGGGCAAATGGACTCCCAATTACGAAGGTTCGTATGTTGTAAGGAAAGTCTTCTCCGGAGGAGCATTACTACTTTCGACTATGGACGGTGAGGATTTCACGTTCCCTGTGAACACAGACGCAATCAAAAAATACTTTGCTTAAAGAGACCCGCTGTAAAAAAAAAAAAATCCAGGCAAAAATGGGGCATCCCGGCGAACCATAAAAGGATAGGTTCGGGAAAAAATTAGGGATAAAAAGAAAAGATGTAAACCCGTAAAGTTGAAAACCTGAAAAGGCGACTTTGGCAAAAATGGGTATCCCGATGAATCGAATACCCACAAGGGCGATTCAGGCAAAAGTTAGGGATTTAAAAAGCAAACAACTGCGATCTGCGTATAGGTCTTCAGAGCATAGCGGATTATGGGAGGACCCACGGGAAACCATTCAAGTCATTCTCTTCCGAAAACGAAGCATCGGAAAAGCATCGAAGTCGTGCGAGTCATAGATGAGTCGTCCCATGGTGATTGTCTGTACCACATTGCCGACATTTTGTATATCTTTGTGCATTTCTTATTTGTCTTTGGCGCAACTTTCTCATTTCAGGAGTTGCATCCTTTGTAAATTTGCCTATTTTGAGGTTGTTTATCAATAAAACATGCTATTTAGAAAATATTTGTGTGCTTGGTTTTATTTTTTACTTTTGATTTGTGAAAAACGCTCGATGTTTTTGATAAATTTGAACATACATAAACTTGCAGGCCTTGGCCAATAATTGTTAAAACTTTGACTTAATTGAATAACGTCACGGATGATGACCAAGATAGCCTTTGTTGTATAGTATCTTGTCTGTTGTTTTTGCAGGTTTGTTACCCTTGGGGCATCTCTCTAAGAAGATATGGATGGAGCTATTTTCCCCAGCCAGAGTTTGTTCCCCAGCAATTGAAAGTGGTTTCTTCATCCCAGCATGGTGGTGTGCGCGTAGGTATACGGTTATCCCCAGCAGTTGGTCAATACACGTTTCTAATCCCCACTGAGTACAAGTGCTTACTTACTCCCCAACAAATCAAGATGACAGACTGAGGTCTCCAGTCGAGTTGATTTCCCCGCAGAATCATAGGCTCCCCGGAAGCTGCCCAAGGCCTATCTCCTCAGTTTAAATCCAATTGTTATTGGCATGCGAAGTTCATCTCCGGCAGAGTAGTTTTCTTTTCCCAGCAGGAAAGATTCTGTGTTTCCGGCATTTATTTTGCTAATTTGGTTCCGTTGCATCTGCATGCGTGCATAGCATCTACCGAAACGCGTAGTATTTCCATTTCGTATGGAGCATTACGCCATTTTCAAACATTTGCATTCTGAAACATAAACCAAGTCGTTACCTTTCTGTTTTCAGGTGGTGGTTATCCCCTATAGTTGATCTTCAGGCTTTGGTTTTTACGTCGAGAATTCAGACTCCGGCTCCTCCATTGAATATCTAGGTTCCGACATTTTCTATTTGTGACGTGTTGCTTTACCCGTGAAGTGCCCAGACTCCATTTGGTTATATTAATCCTGATAGGTTTTGTATCCCTTGCTCAGTTGAATATCTGAATTCCAGTGAAGGCTCAGTTTGTGACATATTCCCTTTATCCACCAGATACTCCAGTTTCCGGTTTGCTTCGTTGAGTGTTTAGGCTCCGGTTGGTTTGCTTCGTTAAATGTTTAGGCTCCGGTTAGTTTGCTTCTTTGAGTGTTTAGGCTCTGGTTGGTTTGCTTTGTTGAGTGTTTAAACTCCGGTTGGTTTGCTTCGTTAAGTGTTTAGGCTCCGGTTGGTTTGCTTCATTGAGGGTTTAGGCTCCGGTTGGTTTGCTTCGTTGAGTGCTTAGGCTCCGGTTGGTTTGCTTCGTTGAGTGTTTAGGCTCCGGTTGGTTTGCTTCGTTGAGTGTTTAGGCTCCAGCTGGTTTGCTTCGTTGAGTGTTTAGGCTCTGGCTGGTTTGCTTCGTTGAGTGTTTAGGCTCCGGTGGGTTTGCTTCGTTGAGTGTTCATACTCCAGCCAATTTTCATTTGTGGATGTGCTCCTCATCTCGTTGAGTATCCAGGCTCCGGCGGATTTCATTGATTCATTTGGTTCGTTGAATATCCAGATTCCAACAATTTGGGATGTTCCCCTTTTTATAATTTTCCCCAAGCAAAGTTACTCGTTAAGTTTCTCTTTTCCCCAGCGGAGTATGTTTGTAATTAGAGCAGTTATCTCCAGAGATTCTTGTTTGCAGTTTTATTTTCTGCGGTTGGAAAATTTCCGGGTTCTTTGGTATTCAACTGTCTTTTACCTTGATGGTGTGAAGGTCGTTCGTTTTCCACTCATTCAGGTCTAAGTCGTTTGAATAGGGGCAGCTGTTGTACCCCAAAATTTGCCCAACCTTTTCTTTACTTGGTTTATGTTTCATTTCATTGTTCTAGCATATTGCATTGTATAACAGCTTTGCATTTATAGGGGATCAAGATATGTATGTATGACAAGAGGAATTTGCCAAGGGTTCTAAGCCTAGTCAAGAGTTTATGTTCAAGTCAACAGGGGGGTTATCATCATCAGAGACAAGTCAAAGCCTTTTGGACAGGCAGATAAGTGTATGTGGTTCATCTCCTGTCTAGGAGGCCATTTGAAGGCCATCTGAGGATCACAAGCCCATGGTTATGGAGGTAGATGATCATTTAAGCTCATTGGAGGCCTTGTAGGTCATTGTGGAGTTCATTCAAGTGTTTATACCAAGTGTGAAGGGCTACAGTTGAAGATGGTGCAATTAGGGTTTTCATCTGGTCAACCCTAAGTCAACTGTAAAATTGAAGGAGATTAAGACTCAATTCCAAGTATTTATGGTCATGGAATGTTGTGTTGAAACATATGAGATATCATTTCAAGATCAATTCATCAAGAATCAAGAGTGTGAGGAGTTACTAAATTAAGGTTCTCAGTGTAAAATCCCTTGTTTAGTGCCCAACTTCAAGACCACCTATCTCAAGATACAAGTCTCATCTCATCTTGACCCCTAACATGAAACTTGTAGAGCATGTTCGTAGCTTTCTTTTGAGTATTAGAAGCCATTCATCTGACTTATATAACTCAAGTTATGAAGCAGACAAGTTATAGGTCCTCAGATGAATGTGATTTTGGTCAACAAAAGTCAACCAAATTCCAAGCCACTTTTGACCTAGAAGTATGTTTCTCCTCAAATTTTGATGAACATGAAATTTGTTCCTCATGATCTTAGCTTTCCAAAGAGTACTAGAAGAACTTCATCTGATTTATAGAACTCAAGTTATGAGGCTTGCAAGGAAGGGGTATTTTGGGAAAGTAGGATTACAGATCATTTTTTCTTTATAGGTCCATTTCACCACTTTGCACACTTCAAATGGAAATCTTTATAACTTCAAACTTGCTCCAAATAGGTTCATTTTCTCAACCAAATATTAAGACATCAAAGGTTTGGCTTGGATTGAAGAATCCCTAAAGAAATTTCCATGAAAAAGGCCTTAAAAGGGGAAAATCGAATTAAATTCATTTGGGGTCATTTTGTACCAACCTTATGCATTTTTTGAGTGCCAAATACATTTCAAGCACAATGCCAATTTTGGATTTGAGATTTAAGCTCAATTTGGTGGTCATTTTCATGATTACTTCAAGTTTAAGTAACATATCCAAACCATGCCATAAGACTAAATTAAGGAGTCATTCTCAGCCCTTGGATCAATTTACCTCAGATGCAAGGTAACTGAGCCATTTTTACAGCTTGGCAAGGTGATTTTCGTGCACGTTTTGAAGTGGCCATAAGGGAAAAAGTGAATTTCAATTGGGCTTAAGGAGCATAGAATTGGGATTTCTTTCAATCCAAATCCATCATACATAATCTCAGCTTTGTTCACAAGTCCTCAGAACTGATTTTGGTGAGAAATTGGACAAGAACACATTGAGAAAAAGTGAGAGAGAGGTCAAAATCATGTTTTGCATTTCAGTGAGTTTCAATCAAAACCAAAGATTTAAAAATATTCCTTGAGGTTCATTGAACGTTTCTGGGTGATTTTCATTAAGCTTTGCTAAAGAAACAAGCTTTGAGGAAGCTTTCTTTTAGGTTCTCTTTCAATCCATTTTTCTCTCTGTTTAAGCATCCATATTGCGCCATTTTTACATATTTGTGAACCTCTTGATGTGTAGATGGTTTCTGGATTGATTTTGTGGCTGTTTGTAAGCTTTTGAGTTTTGAGCTCATTTCTTTTTCTTTTCGTTTTAGCTTATTTAAGCATGATCAATGAAAATGGGTGGTGGATTTGAAATCTACGTGACCTAGAGATCATTTTTTACTATTTATTTGCTTATTTTGGTTGAGTTTTGAAGCACTGTGTTTTTTGGCCGTGGCTGGTTTGCTTGGGTCGCCGGAGAAGACGACCAGAACAGTGGTTCCGGCCGTCTAGTTTTTCCCCCCAAGTTTGAATACTCTCCCAGCCACGTGTGTTGTTTCTGTCCGTCTGATCTGATTACTTTTTCATTTGATGGCTGAGATTAAGACATATATGATAGGCCTTGTTTGACTGCACACACACGATCCACATGAAACTCACCGTTTCATTTATTAACCTTGGCCTGAGTTATGTGGCATGTTGCGAGCCTCTTGATTGGATTACTTTTTGATCCAACGCGCCTGAATGCTTTCCACCATGGGCCTCTGTTGACCTCACCACACCCAACATACACGTTTCTTTTTTTTTTTCTTCTGATGGACTGGGCTTGCTATCTGCACCCCCCTGAGCTGGCCCATTGAGTTTCCAACGTTGCTGGGTTGCTATTTGCACCTAGTTCTTTTTTATTTTAATTTCTTTTTCTTTCTTTTTTTTATTTTGTTGCTGTTTAGATTTAATTCGAAATAAAATACCTCTATTGGTCATAAAATTCCCCAAAAATATGTTTTAGACAATTTGAAGTGCCTTTTATTTTATGAAATTTTTATTTTATTTTTTTTAATTATTTTCAATTAAAAATGGAATTTAACATTAGAGGTGTTTTATTAGAGGTGTTTTGTTTTGTTTCTCTCATTTCCTTTTGATCCAATGAGTAAAATTCAATCTTGATATCAATGATGAGTTGATTAATTTATGAGGACCATTTTGCCCCTGTTGGTTGACTTTTAAGTTGACTTTTGATGCACCTCATTTGACCCTCAACAATCCTCCTTCACAACGGAGCACCCTTGTGAATCAATTTCTATGGTGATGTTGTGAAGTGACTTTGATTGTAATCTCTTGGTCTCTGGTTGCCAACATGTTTATGAGCTTCTTGCATTTTATTTGGCTATTTTTGAATCATTTTCCTAATTTTAGGGTAACTTGCAAGTCAAGTTACCCCAAAGGGAGGTTCATACATACATCTTGACCTAGTTTGACTTGGATATGACATTTTTGGATCCTTTGAGCTCTCAATGCCTTTTGTTTCATGTTGCTAACATGTTAAGGATGATACTTTCTTATTCTTAGGTCATTACATTGTGTATTACTTGTTCATTTGGTTGTTTACTTTTGAGTTTTCAATTAGGGTTTCTATGTGAAACATGTTTGCTTTCCTTTGGGAATTTGCTTGCATTTCCTTGTGGTTTATTTGCTTTTGCTTTTGAGCACTTTTATTTCATTTTCCTTGTTGTCCAATGACTTTGGAATTTCAATTAAGGTAGCTTGGTCCCTCCTTTGAAGGTACTTGAAGCATGCCTAAATGATGAATCCATGAGGATTTCTCCGTGCTTTCTTTTGCACCTTTCTTGTAATGCTCATGGTTGAGTGCACATTATGAGTTCCTTGCCGTCATCATATAGCCTCCCATCCTCACTTTGTTTTAGTTTTTCTTTGCCTTTCATTTGTGTTTGGGTTTTGGCATTATGGTTGATGTTTGAATGGCTTAGGCCATTTCATCCCATTTTAGTGCACTTGTGTGTTTCTTTTGATGCATTTCTTTTTCATTTCATCTCTTGCATTTGTCATATTGTTACTTGAGGTTGAGATGAGCTTGTGGAGGCTATTGCCCCACACCAATTTCCTCCCTCACTTGCATTCCATGTTTGCATTCTTGCATGTTCATGTTGTTCTCTTTTGTCTCCTTTCCCTTAGGATCTCTAATCTCTCTTGTTCAAGGGAGATTATGATAGACATTAGGATCTTAACCATGTATGATAACATTAGGTAGCATTCCCTTATCTCAATCTTAGGATCACCATTGCATGAAAACTTTAGGTTTGAGTTTAGTCCCCCTTTAGTGTCCTTTCTCTTCTCATCTCAAAACAAGCATAAAACACCTAATAAAGGTTAATGATTATTGTGCGTTATGAGCCTTAAGCACTTGGGAAAGGGTTGTTAAGGGGTTTCCATTCAATGGCTTGGATGTTTAGTATAGCACCCTTTAAGTGATATGCAACGCATTCACTCCTAAGTCATAGTCTCTAGTGCGATATGAATTACAAACAATCCAAAAACACTTCTTTTCTAACAAACACAAAAACAAATCATTCAAACCCTTTTTGCCCTTTGGGGCCTTTAATCTTGGAAAATCATTTTCATAAGGAGAGTTTTGTTAACTCTTGGTTCTATCGCAAACGGTAACGCCTAAGTCTCCAATGGTCGAGCTGCATACACCAAACTACTAGAACTGATTGTTAACCCTACTCGGGTAAAACAGTTGAACAAACATGTGTTCCCTTTTAGCCCGAACTACGTTTGCTCTGATATTTCATATCAGATGAAAGTACGTAGGCACAAGACGCGATGTTTTGCCGAGCAATCTTCCCCCTTTTTCACCCGTAGTTAGCCGAACTACGTTGACTCTGACTTCTCACTTTAGATGAGATACGTAGGCACAAAGCGCCGTTGCTTTGCCGAGTCACATTTTTTTCTTTTGTCCTCAAGCATGTAGTTAGATAGTTTCAATCACCCTTTTAGATAGACAACAAGCGTGGATCCCATCGAGTACGACGGACGTGAGGGGTGATAATACCTTCCCATTGCGTGACCGACTCCCGAACCCGAGATTTGGTTGCGATGACCGATCTTATCCCTCTTTTCGTTAGGTTTTCTCTTAGCGTTTCCTTTCCCTCTCTTGGGATAAATAACGCACGGTGGCGACTCTTCTTTCATTGCCGGCCTCGTTTTTCGCAGTAGCGACAAAGAGCATCACACAACCAGTGCAATTCTTACTGTCAAATAGGTCTGCCCAAAATAACTCACAAAAAACATCAACACAACAGTTCACAAAACCAGCTCAGCAACAATCAGCTTGAGCTTCATAGCACTTTACCATCACATGTCATTCTTCTTCTTCAGATGCAGACTAGACCTACCTTTGTCAGATTCTCCATCACTAGTCTCCTCAGCCTCAGGGGATCCATCTTCATCATTGTTCTCTCTCTCTCTCTCTCTTTCTTTGAATCAGCTGCCTGGTTATCACTCTCTTTTGCACCATCGTTTTGCCTATCCTCATCAGTGAACTCAGCATTGTCATTTTGCTCAAGGGTCCTGATTAGTGCTTCAAGAGTTATTTTCCTTGCATCCATCTCCTGACATGTTTCCTTTAGCTTGACAATCACTTATGCTTTTCTTGATGTAGACTGGGATGTCTCAGCTGATGTTGCAACAATGTCAGGAACATGAGTTCCAAGAAATAACTTGGGATGAAATGATAAGGGGCTTACTCGTTTGCTTGCAGCATCACTCTTTTTGAGAATGTTTGGATACTGTTTCAAAATGATGCCACATATGAGTGAAGGGAATGCAATGGGGCCCTTGATGCTATAGCTGCATGCATGCTTCATAGTTTGATCAAAAACATATGTTCCAAAATCAAATTTGGCCTTAGTCCCAATAACATAGATGATCTTTCTAAGACCAGTTGCCACAGTAGATTTATGGTTGATGGGCACCCAATTTGCTGCTCCAATCTTATGCAACATAGCATATTTGACACTCAATTTGCTGGCAACTAGATTTCTTTTGGATGGCCATCTTTGTACCTGGTTGCCTATTATCACTTGGCACATTTTGTTTTTTGAAACATTTACATCAGGACGAGCTCTATCTGATCTTCCCAGATATTTATTGATTGTTATTGGAGTAAAAGTAACACACTCCCCTCTTACATGCACCTTGCCAAACTCTTCAGATTTCCTGTCAGCACATTCCTCTGAGAGATTAACTATGAATTTTTTTGATAAGTAACTCATAGCATGAAGAAAATTCACTAACTGTTTTCATTAATCCTACATCATTAATGAGTTTCATGATTTCTTTACTCTCAAGAGCGTTCTGTCCCAGCTCCCTTTCCACTGCCAGCCTTTTCTGAACAACATACTTCCACCTATTAACACACGAGGGGTAATGAAATGAAATGTTGTCAATTGGAACTTCAGGGACCTTTTCAGCCAGTTTGCTCTTGGAGGGTTTCTTCTTGTTTTGGATGTCAGTGACATCTTCAGCAACATCAGACTCAGTCTCTGATTCAGTACCAGATTCAACCTTTCTCTTCTTGGTGACTACTTTGCTCCAGGCTTTGGGAGGTCCAACTTGTCTTCTTTTAGTTCTAGCCTTCCTTGAGGGAGTGTCATGTTCAGTTGTCTTCTTCTTTGTGAGGTTGTCTTGCTCAACAACCTGTTCAACTGCCTTTTTCTTGGGGGAACCTTGTTCATCCACCTTTTTATCTTTCCTTGTCATAAGCCTTTTGGCTATGCCAGAATTGATGTTTGCTATTAAATTATTATCAGAATATTCATCAAGGTCCACCAACTCCACATTCTTGGTGCCTTGCACATCATCACCTCCACCATCAGAGGCTACACCCTTGTTCTTCTCTTCTGATGTACGATCTTTCAAGGTTCCAACATTGGGCATAACATCACTTTGATCATGCACAGTTGGACCAGACCCCTCATTGCTGGGTGGAATGGGGATGTTCAGAGCCATAACTACCATGCCAACAATGATGTTGTGCATTTTCTTGGCTCCATCATCATTAACATCAGAAGTTGCAGGAGTAGGAGTTTTACCTGAGACAAGGTCTTTGGACCTTCTTGCATGTTGGCTCCTTGGATTTTTTACCAGAACCCCTTCTGGAGTCATCATGTGCAGGGGTGTTATTTCAAGCACTGAGTTAGGGTTGCTTGACTCAGTTCCTATCTCAGACTCGTTGGTGGGTATGTTCTTGGAGGGAGAGGATTTTGGTGAATGCTGAGACATTGTACAAGACGTTGATCGTGTGAACAGGGGTTTCCGTTTGTTGGAGGCTGTAGGGAAGATGAACAGTTTGATAGTGAACCAAGTGGTGTAGGAGTTTGATGTGGAGAGGCTCACTAGGTGATATGGCAAATAAGGAGGGAACTTAATGTTTTGACCAATCAGTAAATGATTGAATTTTAAATTATAATTCCCTATTCCCATTAATTGCTATAACTCACCATTACTTAAAGGCCTTAATTTTTGTAAATCACTTTTATGGGCCTTGACACTCCATGCACCAATTTCAGTCCTATTTATTGCATACTCATTAGGTATTGCACCAATCCCTTGCCATTTACACGAGTAACCCCTGAGCATGCCTCCTTTGAACTCACCAAGACTTGTTTGAATGGCGCTGGATGTCACAGAATAAGGTCATGACATCCGGTGTGACATTGCTTCTTTTAGGCAGGGTAGCATCCATGGACTCCATTAGGATCCAGTATAGCTAGTCTAGCTTTCCCTGATGACCAATGTATGGGTATCCCTTCTTGGCTTGCTTCCCTCAATGAGGTTTCTTGCATCCTGTCCTTCTTTCTGAGGCATACTTTGAAGATCTTCTTGCTGGTGTGTTGGATCTTCTTTGTTGTCTGTCCTTCATCGGCAATACTTTTCCCTAGTTTCCTTTTTCTCCAGGTTA
Organism: Lathyrus sativus; assembly: GCA_963859935.3. Taxonomy (NCBI): domain Eukaryota; kingdom Viridiplantae; phylum Streptophyta; class Magnoliopsida; order Fabales; family Fabaceae; genus Lathyrus; species Lathyrus sativus. Next base: position 142,581,676 of record OZ012738.1, on the reverse strand, counting down.
TTGAGGATGCTTTTGGGCTCCCATAGGTAGCAATTGTTCATTTCTCTAGATCCCCTCATTTCTTCCTCACCTTCTTCATTGACAACCACACACTTATCCTTTAAAAAATGGACTTTTAAGCCTTGATCACATAGTTGACTTATGCTTATTAGGTTAACTGTCAGTCCTTTAACCAGCAAGACATCCTTCAATTTTGGGGCTTTAAGACTGTCAAGTTGTCCAACACCTGTGATTTTTCCTCTAGCTCCATCACCAAAGGTTACATGACTGGATGTATGGGGGTTGAGTTTTGTCAAGAGATCCTCAATTCCAGTCATATGTCTGGAACAACCACTGTCAAAGTACCAGTCCTCTTGGGTTGGCATCCTTAGATCAGTGTGAGCTACTAAGGCCATATTCTTAGTAACCCAATGTCTTTGCCTATTAGGAGCACCCTTCTTTGCTCTTGCTTGATGTTGCCTTTTGACATGAGCTCTCTGTTCTTAATGAGGATGACTAGGAAATCCATGCAACTAGAAACACACAGATTTGATATGACCAAGTTTTCAATAGTGGTAACATCTATACCCTTGGAATCTAATCTTGACTTGATTCCAGTTTCTGTTGGTTAGATGTTGTGACATTGGTCGTGACATCCTCTTTGGCTTCTGGACCTCAGGTTGTAATCTCTTGAGTTTTAGCACAGGATTTTGTTTATCAGCATATCCTAGTCCAGATCTATCTCCTGAGGTTTGTCCATTCTTAAGGATTTCCTCTAGGGTGTCAGTCCCAGAACTGAGCATCCTTATGGATTTTTCCATTTGATCCATCTTACTTTTCAACTCCTTTACTTCACTTCTGAGTGTGTCAATTGTGGTTAGATGCCCTCTCTTTTCAACTTCTAACTCCTTGATGATTTTCTTCTGTTGTTCTCCTTGCTGAACTAGTTTTGTGCTTCTGATGTGAAGCTTTTTGTATGAGGCTGCAAGCTCCTCAAAAGACAACGCTTCATCACTTGAATCATCATCAGAGATGCACACACTGTTAAGAGCAGTGACATGTTTAGCTGATTCCTCTTCTGATCCACTGTCTGAATCTTCATTAGACCAGGTGCTTGTGAAGCCTTTTCCCTTCTTTTTGAGGTATGTGGGACATTCCTTTATGATATGACCATATCCCTCACACTCATAACATTGTACTCCTATGCTTTGACTGACTTTATCTTCAGAATTCTCTTTATCTAAAGACATGCTTTTGGTATACAGTTTAGACCTAGCATCTATCCTTTTGACTAGTTTGTTGAGCTGTTTTCCAAGCAAGGCAAGTGCTTCATACATATTCTCCTCCTTTTCACCATATGTATCAGCTGTGTTTGAGACAAGAGCTATGATTTTATTCTTTACCTCCACAGCCTGATCACTTATTCTCATTTCAAAGGTTTGAAGGGAACCAATGAGTTCATCCACTTTCATGTGCCATATGTTTTGGGCTTCTTCAATGGATGTTGCTTTCATGGCAAACCTTTTAGGTAGTGACCTTAGAATCTTTCTTACAAGCTTCTCTTCAGTCATCTTTTCTCCTAGAGCTCCTGAGGTGTTTGCAAGTTCAAGAACATTCATGTAAAACTCATGAATGGTCTCATCTTCCTCCATTCTTAGACCTTCAAATTTGGTGGTCAGCATTTGAAGTCTTGACATTTTGACCTTGGAAGTTCCTTCATGAGTAGTTCTGAGAGTGTCCCAAACATCCTTTGCTAGTTCGCGATGGTGTACCAGCCTGAAGATGTTTTTATCTATGCCATTGAACAAGGCATTCAATGCTTTAGAGTTTCCAAGAGCTAAGGCCTCTTGCTCTTTGTTCCATTCCTCTTCAGGAATCAACACATCTACTTCATCCTTGTCAGTCTTCACAGGACGTTTCCAGCCAGAGTTTGCAGCTCTCCAAGCCTTGTTGTCTAAGGATTTTAGGAATGCAATCATCCTTGGTTTCCAATAATCATAATTAGATCCATCCAGAATTGGAGGTCTATTAGTGAAGCCTATATCTTTATCCATAGTACCAGAATTTGTTTTCCCTAAATCTCACCCAGATTTAAACAGGCAGGGTGCCTGCTCTGATGCCAATTGAAAATTCTGGCAAGCACACGATGGATGTTATTCCCAAGGTTATAACATCCACTGTGACATCTGTTACTTAACAGCTAATACTCAGTAATAATAAAAGCAGTAAATAACACAGCAATTATTTACCCAGTTCAGTGTCAACAACACTTACATCTGGGGGCTACCAAGCCAGGGAGGAAATTCACTATCAGTAGAATCAATTCAGAGTTAAACCTCCAGTTTACACTCCTCACTTAATCCCTACCCAATGACACTTCAACCTAGAGACACTCTAGACCTGAGTATACCCACTCACTCCCCCTCAATCACACAACAGTGATATCAAACAATTACAAAAGACAATATGAAGAGACACTTCATATACACCTTGATCTTGCTTCACAGCTTTGATCAAGGAACTCACACACTCTTGCTTCAAAGCTTAGAGTGAGACACAGCCTAGAATCTACCTATCCAATGCAAATCATCCACCAGGAAATTGCTTGGATTACAAGTATTCCTAGACATAATTCACACGTGAAGACTAGCCTTCTTCACTTCCAAGGACTCTCTAATTTGCACTTTATATTCTTCTGTTGTCAAGAGCTACTATTCAAGATTGCATCTTCTGATCTTTATAGCAGTTGTCAGTCCTTTTGGGTCTTGGTGCATTAATTAGGTTTTATCTATAACAAACCTATTATCAAGGATTTGCACACTTGCCACTTATTTCAGGGATATTCTAGTTCTCCTAGGGCTTCTAGAAAGTCTCCTGATATCCAGTTTGAGCTCCTGTTCTGTTTCCTGGTTTATAAATACCAGAAAAACAACCTTGCCCGCTGGATGTCATACGTTCAGTGTTATGACATTCAGCTTAACTAAGTTAACGTATAGTTAACTTACCCTGCACACACATCATTAAGTATGTTCTAACATTTAGTATGACATACATGCACACTCTAAAGCTTTGCCACAAAATGCAGTCAATCAAGGGCACTTACATTCTCAACTGCTTTGATGGCACCAAGAACTAGCTATCCCCGTCGAGACCTTCCACGTCGACCCTGTCAGCTAGCATGCTCCATTGGATTGTCCATTGTAGTGATGTACCCCACATGTAGCATCTAAGTCAATATTGTTTTCGTTATAGTGATGGACTCCACGTCTGGTGGCTAAGTCGTCGTTAGTTCCATTGTAGTGATGAACTCCAACCTCAGTCAACGTAACATAATATTCAATTTCACTAAGTCCCTAAGTTCTTCACCACGTCCTTCGACCATGTCACCTTTGATTGGTATCACCCTATGCGGATCCCGATCTTGAGTCATGCTAATTATGTGGACTCACTCTCTTTTTGATCTTCCATGTGGCATACCTATGGCTAGTCACATGAATACTTGCCATTTATATTCAAGTCGAAAATTCAATGTAACAGATATTCAAATGCAAAAAATTCATACATACTTTTTAGTAATAAAATTTCTAATATCGAGTTACTAAAAATGTTATAATTTATCATATACCGTTAAAAAATTGAATACACTTGATCTGGAATATAACTCTCTGATACAAATTAAACTATATGCTGATAAAAACTTTTAAATCAAGATAAATCATCTAACAAAACAAATACATAAAATAACATTTAATTAAATGTTAATGGTTTTAAATTTTTAATAAAATGAATAAAGAAATATAAATGAATGATTTAAAATTTGATATAAAAATAATATGATATGATCCATAACAAAATTAGAAAAAAAAAACAAACATAAATTAACATAAAATAATTATATAAAAAATAAAAAAGTACAATGGTTATGATTTTTATTAAGTACACATACGTCAAAATAATTTAAAAGTGAATAAAAATTATAATAAATTAATGGAAGTAATTGAGAAAACCCACACAATTGAAAAACAGTAACACTAAAAAAAATGAATAATTTTAAGATACTAAAATTAAACTAGAAATATTTTAATGGATTATTTATATAAAAAATCAAAATTTAAAATTAATTAGATTAAATGATTGATTAAAACCGTAAGAATAAGCCTTAATTTCGTTCTCATTTGTTAATTTTTAAATTAACTAATATGTAAATTTTTTCAATTAATTTTATACTTTATCTGATTCATAATTATAATAATAATAATAATAATAATAATAATAATAATAATAACATTTATTATTATTATTATTATTATTATTATTATTATTATTATTATTATTATTATTATTATTATTATAGTTAAATATATTTTTGGATCCGGTAAAATTATCAAAGTTTGTTTTTAGTTCCTATAAAAAAAATAGCGTGTTTTAGTTCCTACAAAATAATTATGCACGTAGTTTTAGTTTCTACTGTTAAATCAATGTGTATTTTTAAATGTTTATCTTGCAAATATGTTTAGAACGTTATAAAAAGTTCTTCGAAAAAAAGAACTCAAAATTTGATTTATAAGTCGAGATTTTCATTACTTTTATCATTATTTTTTCAAATTTTTAAAATTAATATTTAATTTTTTTCATTTTAAAAAATTATATAATTTGGTAAAGAATGATTTTATAATAATTTGAATACGTATGAAAAAAATTATTCAAAAATTTAAAAGTTTAGTGATAATTGAATAGTTTTCAAAATTTTAAAAAATAACCAGGACTAAAACTGGATGCATAAAATTTTTGTATAGACCAAAATATGTTCTTTTTTATAAGGACTAAAAATGAAATATGAGATATTTTTAGGGGCCAAAAACATATTTAACCATTATTATTATTTTTATTATTTTTTTATTATTATTATTACTATTATTATTATTATTACTATTATTATTATTATTATTACTATTATTATTACTAGCGTTCAGACGGGCACTCGCATGTCCGCTTTTTTAATGCCCATAAAAATATAAACGATATTTTTTGTTAAAATAATTTTTAAAAAAATACAATATGTGAAATTTAATAATAAGAAGTTATGTGGAGGTTAAAAATAAAAAATTATATGAAAGTTATTAAGTAAATTACACAATAAAATAAGGATAAAAATGGTAGAAAAATAGGTCACACCAAAACAAAGTATTCCCTTTATATATTGTATAGATACTATTATTATTATTATTATTACTATTATTATTATTATTTTATTATTATTATTATTATTATTATTATTATTATTATTATTATTATTATTATTATTTTTATTATTACTATTTTTATTACTATTATTATTTTTATTATTATTACTATTACTATTATTATTACTATTATTTCTATTACTATGATTACTATTATTATTACTACTACTATTATTATTACTATTATTATTATTTACTATTATTATTACTATTATTATTATTATTACTATTATTATTACTACTATTATTATTACTATTTTGATTACTATTATTATTATTATTATTATTATTATTATTATTATTATTATTATTATTATTATTATTATTATTATTATTATTATTATTAAAGGGAGATATGTTTACTTCAAAAATAAGTTTAAAAGATTTATTCTAAATTTTAACATTTGATTTTCATTAATATAATAATTTAATTGATAATTTAATTTAATTATTTTTGAAAATATTTTTTTATATTAATTAAAACGGTTAAATTAATATAAATCGAGGAGTAAGATTTGAGTAAAACTTGAAATTTATTAGTGAAGTAAAACTATCCCTTGTTTTTAGAAATTATTATTACATTTTTCTAGGTAGGAATTATTATTTATTGTTAGGGTATAACACGGTGGTTCATCTAGTCAAACAAAAACCGTATTGAAGTTAATAAAATATTTGGCTTCGAATGGTAAATGAGTTTGTGTTAAGTAACGATGGTTTGAAAAATAACGAATTTAATTTTTAGAAAGAACAATACTTAATCAGTGTTAATACTTTTTGATACGAACCCTGTACTATTAAGATCTCTTTTTCTTCAAAATTAGAGTCCGAAAAAAATGATATTGAATTTTTTGTTGTTGATTTTTTTTAATTCATAAAATCATACATTATTACTTAGATTTCAATCCTTTATCTCTATTTTATTTATATATTATAATATTAATTTTAATTTAAGATAGTCGGATCTTAATTGGATAACCATCTATGCTTGAATACTTTATTTCAAAGAATTTTTTGACACAAGTAAGGTCTCCCAAAAATTGCAAATAAAAATATACCATAAATACATGTTTTGTACTAATTTATTTCTGATACTGTATTCTATCATCTATCTAATACAAACTATTAACTATTAAGAATATACAAAAACGAATAGAGGGAGTAATCTATTTCTTACGAAACAAAACCCATGTCAAATTTCAAATTCACCATGAATTAAAACCATTTTGATACAAAATGGAATATAAAAATTTCGTCATTATGTAACATTAAATGCCAATTTAATTCATAATATTAGATGGAGAGAAATTGTAGGAACTTATTTTATTGCACTATAAAACCAATACGAATCTTTTCTTACAAATACACCATTTCAAGGTTTCACACATTTGTAATACTAAGATTGCACTCTCACTTCGTCATGAATAACACAAGTAACCAAAGAAAGAAAACCATGGGACGCAAGAAAATCGAAATCAAGAAAGTTCAAAAAGAAACCAACAAGCAAGTCACATTCTCGAAAAGAAGATCTGGTTTATTCAAAAAAGCTTGCGAACTTTGTGTCTTAAGCGATGTTAATCTAGCCATCATTGTGTTTTCTCCTGCTGATAAACTATTCTGCTGCGGTCGACCAAACACCGACGCGATCCTCAACAGTTACGTCAAAGGAACCACCGAGTTTGAGGATCAGAAGTCGACGGAAGATTCTTCGATCTGTGAGGAGTATAATAGAGATTATGAAGAGGCACTAAAGATGTTAGAAATGGAAAAGAAGAAACTTGCGGATATTAATATGGCTAGGTTTCGCAATAGAGGTGGATGGTGGAATGCTTCTATAGATGATATGAGTAGCGAAGAGCTGGAACAGTTTATGATGTCGGTTTTTGAGTTCAGGAAGAAGCTTGCTGAAAAAGAACATAACATCTCATGATGTTTTCTATCTAATAGAAATATTTGGCATTATGAATAAATTGTTTTTTATTGTTTTATTGTTCTTTTAGTCTGCACTTTGCATTTAGCAATGTACATTTGTTTAATTGTAATTTGATTTGGATACTTTTCTCATATCATGCGCTTATTTGAATCTTGTTTTTATTTGAATCATTTCTTAAGGATTTTGTGTTATTAGGAATATTGAACCCATTTTATGTTCTCTTATGCCAATTTAAAAGTACTAATCACCACATTAAGCAAGTTAGGAAGGTACAAAGAGCAAAACATGTATTAACAGGCTAGCGGCATTAAAGACTATCCCAAATTAACTTAAAGTTAAAAAGAAAACTCATGCAATCTTCCAATAATCTCATAACCCTCTTAATTTCTTTATATTTTTTTATCTTTACGTTTGTCTAGCCAAGTTTGAATTTAAGTCTATGATGTTTTAAATGCAGCATTCAAGTTCAGCAAATGATGATCTCCACCTGCACTTGAGACAACTATTGGGAAGTGGCCGGTAACTCTTAAGATTCCTTCAGGTTGAGGCTCTTTCCTTACTCATTGAGAGATTTAGCAAAGAGTTGGTTGAGCTCTCTTGAGCCTAATTCCATAGCCACATGGAATGCTTTAGCTAAATACTTTCCCCTGTCAAGAATGTCAAAATGAGGAATGAAATTACTTTTTTTAGGCAAGGGAAAGATGAATCTTTATTTGATGTTTGGAAAAGATTTAAAGAGCTATTGAGGCAGTGTCTCTATCATGGAATCTCAATTTGCATTTAGCTTGAACTTTTTATAATGAATTGGTTCCTCATCAAGGAATATGTTTGATGCTACAAGTGGTGGCGCATTGTTGTCAAAGTATTACAAAGAAGGTTATAAGTTGATTGAAAGCATTACTGTCAACACATATCAATGGCCGATTTTAACGGTTGTCCCTACTCCTAGTTAGAAGAAGCCAGTTTCAGTTAACTATGTTGGTAGCAACAAGTATTTTAACCCCTATAACAACACATACAACCCTGGTTGGCACAACCATCCAATTTTTTATATGGAGCAATAATCAAAATCAACCTAAACCTTAAGCATCTCAAACTCCACAAGTCCCACCTGGTTTTTCCAAACAAAACTATTTTGTGGCTAATCAAGTGAATAACCAATTGGAGAGCATATTGAAATTCTTCATTCAAGAGACCAAAAATCATTTCAATCTCCAGGATTTAGAATAAAAAAACCGAGAGAACCAAGTAGGGCAAATTGCTACTTCCCTTAGTTCAAGAAATATAGGTGTTCTCCCAAGCTCTAATGAAATTCCAACCACAACATCTGGAGCCGAGAATGTCAAAACATGCAAAGTCATTACACTTAGAAGTGGAAAAGAATGTGAAGGATCAACCTCTACATGACATGAGGTGCCGAACTAACTTCAGAAGAAGACAATGAAGAAATACTAGTACAAGAAAGAGCCACAATGAAGACCAGTGACACTACTTCAAATCCTAAAAAGCAACTTGTAGTCATGCTAGAGATCGAAAAGTTAACCAGATTTACTCAAGAAATACCACCACCTTCGTTTCCTCAAAGAATCAGAAAAGACAAGGAAGAATAACTATTTAGCAAGTTTAGGGAGATTCTTAAAAAATAATCATATCAACATTCCATTGATTTACATTATTCAATAAATTCCCAATTACTCTAAGTTCACGAAATATGTTCTCACAAAAAGAAAGAGGGTATGAGAATTTACAACTGTTGCATTAACTCAAGAGTGCAGCTGAGCACTTCCTCCCAAATTGATGGATCCTGGAAATTTCACTATTCCGTGTAAGATTGGATAGGCATTCAATGGAAGGGCACTATGCGAACTAGGAGCAGGTACTAACCTTATGCCATTATCCATATTCAAGAAATTGGGAATTAGAGTTTTCAAGCCTACAACAATCACGCTTCAACTTGCAGATAAGAGTATATGTTATCCTCAAGGAAATATTGAAGATGTGCTAGTCAGGTGGACAAGTTTGTATCCCCTGCTGACTTTATTATCATGGACTTCAATGCCGATGAAGAAACTTTCATCAGAAAAGAAGAATATCGAGTTCAGTGACAAAACGAGTTCAAAAGAAGACAATGAAGATATATTAGTACCAAAAAGAGCCACAATGAAGACCAGGGGTACTACTTCAAATCCTAAAAAGCAACCTATAGTCATGCCAGAGATCGACAAGTTGTCCAGATTTACTCAAGAAATACAACCACCTTCATTTCCTCATAGAATCAGAAAAGCCAAGGAAGAGTAATTGTTTAGAAAGTTTAGGGAGATTCTTAAAATTATACATATCAAAATTCCATTGATTTATGTAATTCAATAAATGCCCAATTACTCCCAATTCATGAAATATGTTCTCACAAAAGGAAAGCGGATAAGAGGATTTGCGACAGTTGCATTAACTCAAAACTGCAATTGAACACCTCCTCCCAAATTGAAGGATCCTAACAATTTAACTATTCCATGAAATATTGGGGAGACATTCTATGGAAGGGAACTATGCGACCTAGGATAAAGTATTAACCTTATGCCATTATCCATATTTAATAAATTTGGAATTGGAGCTGACAGGCCTACAAAAATCACGCTTCATCTTGCATATAAGAGTATATGTTATCCTCAAGGAAATATTGAAGATGTGCTAGTTAGGTGGAGAAGTTTGTATTCCCTGCTGACTTTATGATCATGGATTTCAATGCTGATGAAGAAACTCTCATCAGAAAAGAAAAAAGCTAAGTTCAGTGAGAAACTGAGTTCAGAAAAAATAATGAAAAAATACTAGTACCAAAAAGAGCCACAATGAAGACCACTGGCACTACTTCAAATCCTAAAAAGCAACCTACAGTCATGCAAGAGATCGACAAGTTGCCCAGATTTACTCAAGAAATACCACCACTTTCGTTTCCTCATAGAATCCGAAAAGCCAAGGAAGAGTAACTGTTTAAAAAGTTTAGGGAGATTCTTAAAATATACATATCAAAATTCCATTGATTTATGTTATTCAATAATAGCCTGATTACTCCAAATTCAAAAAATATGTTTTCAGAAAAAGAAAGAGGGTAGGAGAATTTGCAACTGTTGCATTAACTCAAGAGTGCAGCTGAAAACTTCCTCCCAAATTGAAGGATCTAGGAAATTTCACTATTCCATGTAAGATTGGTGAGACATTCTGTGGAAGGGAACTATGTGACCTAGGGGCAAGTATTAACCTTATGCCATTATCCATATTCAAAAAATTAGGAATTGGATCTGCCAAGCTTACAACAATCACGCTTCAACCTGCAAATAAGAGTATATGTTATCCTCAAGGAAATATTGAAGGTGTGCTAGTTAGGTGGACAAGTTTGTATTCCCTGCTGACTTTATTATCATGGATTTTAATGCTGATGAAGAAATTCTCATCAGAAAAGAAAAAATTGAATTCATTGAGAAATTGAGTTCAGAAGAAGACAATGAAGAAATACTAGTACCAGAAAGAGCCACAATGAAGACCAGTGGAACTACTTCAAATCCTAAAAAGCAACCTGCAGTCAAGCTAGAGATCGACAAGTTATCCATATTTTCTCAAGAAAGACCACCACCTTTGTTTCCTCATAGAATCCGAAAAGCCATGGAAGACTAACTGTTTAGCAAGTTTAGGGAGATTATTAAAAATATACATATCAACATTCCATTGATTTATGATATTTAAAAAATGCCCAATTACTCCAAATTCATGAAATATGTTCTCACAAAAAAAGAGGGTAAGAGAATTTGCAATTATTTTATTAACTCAAGAGTGCAGCTGAACACTTCCTTCCAAATTGAAGGATCCTGGAAATTTTACTATTCGATGTAAGATTGGAGAGACATTATATGGAAGGGCACTATGCGATTTAGGAGCATGTATTAACCCTATGCCATTATCCATATTCAAGAAATTGAGAACTGGAGCTCCCAGGCCTACAACAATCACGCTTCAATTTGCCGATAAAAGTATACATTATCCTCAATGAAATATTGAAGATGTACTAGTTAGGTGGACAAGTTTGTATTCCCTGCTGACCTTATTATCATTTATTTCAATGCTAATGAAGAAACTCTCATCAAAAAAGAAGAAAGTCAAGTTTCGTGAGAATATGAGTTCAGAAAAAGACAATGAAGAAATACTAGTACTAGAAAGAGCCACAATGAAGACTAGTGGCACTACTTCAAATCCCAAAACGCAACCTGCAATCATGCTAGAGATAGACAAGTTGCCTAGATTTACTCAAGAAAGACCACCACCTTCATTTCCTCATAGAATAAGAAATGCCAAGGAAGAGTAAATGTTTAGCAAGCTTAGGGAGATTCTGAAAAATATACATATTAACATTCCATTGGTTTATGTTATTCAATAAATGCGCAATTACTCCAAATTCATGGAATATGTTCTCACAAAAAGAAAGAGGGTGGGAGAATTTGCAACGATTACATTAACTCAAGAGTGCAGTTGAATACTTCCTCCCAAATTGAAGAATCCTGGAAATTTCACTATTCCATGTAAGATTGAAGAGACATTTTATGGAAGGGCGTTATGTAACCTTGGAATAAGTTTTAACCTTATGCCACTAACCATATTCAAGAAATTTGGAATCGGAGCTCCCAGGCCTACAACAATCATGCTTCAACTTGCAAATAAAAGTATATGTTATCCTCAAGGAAATATAGAAGATGTGCTAGTCAGGTGGACAAGTTTGAATTCCCTGCTGAATTTATTATAATGGATTTCAAACTGATGAAGAAACTCTCATCAAAAAAGAAAAAAAAATTGAGTTCATTAAGAAACTGAGTTCAGAAGAAGACATTGAAGAAATACTAGTACCAGAAAGAGCCATAGTGAAGACAGTGGCACTACTTCAAATCCTAAAAAGCAACCTGCAGTTATGCTAGAGATAGACAAGTTGCCCATATTTACTCAAGAAAGACCACCACCTTCGTTTCCTCATTGAATCCGAAAAGCCAAGGAAGAGTAACTATTTAGCAAGTTTAGGGAGATTCTAAAAAATATACATATCAACATTCCATTGATTCCCGTTATTCAAAAAATTCCCAATTACTCCAAATTCATGAAATATGTTCTCTAAAAAGAAAGAGGGTAGGAGAATTTGCAACTGTTGTATTAACTCTAGAGTGCAACTGAACACTTCCTTCCAAATTGAAGGATCCTAGCAATTTCACTATTCCATGTAAGATTGAGGAGACATTCTATGGAATGGCATTATGCAACCTAGGAGCAAGTATTAACCTTATGCCATTATCCATATTTAAGAAATTGGGACTTGGAGCTGCCAGGCCTACAACAATCACGCTTAAACCTTCAGATAAAATTATATGCTATCCTCAAGAAAATATTGAAGATGTGCTAGTCAGGTGGACAAGTATGTATACCCTACTGACTTTATTATCATGGATTTCAATGCTGATGAAGAAACTCTCATCAGAAAAGATGAAAGCCGAGGTCAGTGAGAAACTGAGTTCAAAAGAAGACAATGAAGATATACTAGTACAAGAAACAGCCACAATAAAGACTAGTGGCACTATTTAAAATCCTAAAAAGCAACCGGCAATCATGCCAGAGATTGACCAGTTGCTCAGGTTTACTCAAGAAAGACCACCACCTTTGTTTCCTCATAAAATCAGAAAAGCCAAGGAAGAGTAACTATTTAGCAAGTTTAGGGAGATTCTTCAAAATATATGTATCAACATTCCATTGATTTATGTTATTTAATAAATTCCCAATTACTCTAAATTCATGGAATATTTTCTCACAAAAAGAAAGAGGGTAGGAGAACTTGCAACGGTTGCATTAACTCAAGAGTGCAGTTGAACACTTCATCCCAAATTGAAGGATACTAGAAATTTCACTATTCCATGTAAGATTGAAGACACATTTTGTGGAAGGGAACTATGCAACCTAGTGTTGCATCCTAATTTTTGACTCTAAGATCTCGCATATTTTTGCATCATCGGTATAGTTTATCATCTCTTACATTTTTCATAATATCCAATTTATCAGCTGAAATAAACATTTTAGGCAGTTTAAGTCGTTTTAGCGGATAAAATTTATTTCAAAATTTGACAAAATGCTGTATTTTTCCGAGTCGTGTATTTTTTGCTGATCACTTTGGTGTATTCATTTTATTTTTTCGAGCACTTCGATACCGGTCCAATTTTTTTCGTTTTTTTACCGTTTTTATTTATACTTTTAAATAATATATTTTTTAATTAATCAATTTTTTTTAGTTAATACCCTTTCTTATTTTATATTTAATTTTTAATTTTTGAGTTTTAATTTTAATTTTTTATTTTAATTATTTTTTAGAAACTTGTCAAATAAGTCTCATAAATTACTTACTTTTTAGAAACTTGTCAAATAAGTCTCATAAATTACTTACTTTTTAGAAACTTGTCAAATAAGTCTCATAAATTACTTACTTTTTAGAAACTTGTCAAATAAGTCTCATTAAATTATTTACTTTTTAGAAACTTGTCAAATAAGTCTCATACACTCTTCTTTCTTTTTCAACCTATATAAAGGAAGCAACCACACCATAAAATCTCACACTTCATGCTCTTTTCCTTATCACACTTCCACATAAACTAAAAACTCACTATCCACCATATTCTATCATCACTCTTTCATACACAATATCTTCCATGATATGAATAACTCACCTTCATTTTTTCAATAATAAACCACCACCTACATTTCTTTTTCTTCATGCTACCTCTAACCTCACATAAAATATCATCCTCCAAGTAGACACAATACTCCATCATCTAATCTTTATCAGGTTTTTTTTCCTTCTTTTCTTTTACTTTATTCATTTATTTAGTTTATTTTAATTTGTAAAATATTTGGAAAGACAAAAAGGGATTTTTAATTATTTATCTTTTATTAGTTAATTGTTAAATATTTAAAAATGCAAAAATATATGTTGTAATTATTAATTAATTTAAATATTTGTATTTAATTTGATTAATTAAATTATTAGTTAATCTTGTTAAATATTTATATTTAAATTGATTAATAATTTTGTTGGTTGCCTGATTCTATTTGTGACTGATTTTCTTCCATGTACATGTTACTTTACTTCTATTCCTTGTTGACCTAATCCAAGGAAAGGGACTGTGTGTTGACTTATTATCATTGTGCATGTCCCTTGCTTACCTGTCTTAGTTGTTCTTGGTTCTTAGAACCTAACAAATCGTAGTTTCACGAACTACGGACGCTCTGATTTCTCAAGTCCCTCTTGAGGATACGTAGGCACAAGATGCGATTTCTTGGCGAGCTCACTAACCACTAACTTCCTGTTACCTTTCTCAATTTAGGATTTGAGTCGCCGTGCTCACTTTTAGCGTCCCGCCGTGGACATCCTTTCCCTTTATCCTAACCTTAGGATTTGAGTCGTCGTACTCATGTTTAGCGTCCCGCCGTGGACATTCTCTACCATAACAATCTCAACTTAGATTCAGGAGTCGCCGCACTCCATGTAAGTACTTCCCTATGAATGCTTACATCCCCTTGGAACCTTGACCACAGTCAAGAGTTCCTCCCCCCTAGATAGGGGAACTACGGTTGCTCTGATTCCATTCCCGTCAGGATACGTAGGCACAAGATGCGATGTCTTCGCGAGCATACTTTACATACTTTACATACTTTACAAACTTTATACATACTTTATACTTTATATCTTTACCCCTAGCACTTTTCCTTTAGCAAGCAAACTTTAGCAAACACAAATATTAACAAGAGGTTCCTGTAGAGTACTACAGATGTTTAGGATGTGAAATACCTACCCTAGGCATAACCAACCCCCGAACATTTAGATCTCTCTTTGCTTAGCTTTAAGCCTTGCTTTTTGCTTTGCACTTTTATAGGTTTTTCTTTCTTTAAACCTTTCCTTTTTGGATAAATTAAAGTCCGGTTGTGAATTTAAGAATTAAGATTCAAGTTAATCAATAGCTTGGTATCACAATTCTCACCGCAACAGAAATGGCGACTTCACCGGGGACTCCCCTAAGAGGGTTAAGCCCACCTTGTTTATATTTATGTTTGCTATATGATTGTTTGCTTGTATATTTGTATATATTTGTACATATATTTGTCTGTGCCTGGGTTTATCTGTATGTAGCGTTATTACTTGGAGTGGTGAGGATAAAGGTCCTATACCCGGACTTGAGTGCACCTATGATAGGATGGTGGTATATTCAAGAAGGCTTATAGGGAGTTGATTCCCGACCAAGCTAACTTGAGAAACCACCGCTCAGTGGAGGCCCTCTTGAGAGTTAGTTTTGTTGAACGAGTATTTGTGAAAACATTACTACTTTCGATTTAGGAGCCTTTGACACTGAGGACCTTTAGTTACCTTTTATCCCCACTTAGCCTTTTAGGACGTAGTGCGATGACTATGAGGGAGTATTCCCGAAGTAGTTGATACGCGATACTACATTCAGACGAGACTCTCTTGAGAATATTATTGATTTCCAAGTATTTGGTGTGTCGATAATATCCGAAAGATGGGTCGATGACTTTGGGAACTTTGTTAGAACCCGCTGTACAGGTGTTTTACCCATAGTACATACCCTGTGGTTAGTTCTTTACCCAGACCTCATGCTGTGATCTCGAACCTTTGATCCTGTTATGTGTGTTTTTTATCTTGCATAGCATTGTATTGCATTGCATTTGCATCTTTGCATGGTTCATTGCATACCTCTGTTGGTCCAGTCGCTCATCTCCAGCTGTCTCCATCTTCTAGTGTGCCTTTGAGTCGTCAAATTGATTCCTCGACACTAATATCGGACTAGAGCTAATTACAGACACAGAATGTTCAGAACAATCCCTTACCAGTACATCAAAAGTGAAGCTTCAGACTGACTTCAGCAGGCTATCTTCCTAAACGCCAGTGTTTCAGACAAGACGACTCATCCTTGTCCTGATTTAGTCACTAGGCCTTTTGTTTCTCATTGTTTGCATTTTCCTTCATTTTGTTTAAGCTTGTTTGCTTTTATTTAGTGTTTGTACTTTCATCTAATGAATAAGCATCACAACATTTGATTTCAAATCATTTTGCCTATTGTTTTCACTTTTATGCTTTATCTTTCAAATATTTACTCTTTGTCCAAACTTTTGATTATGCAAATTTTTGAGGGAGAATGATGAAAACGTATTATCCATAACTGTTGTTAGTATGCTTTCAATCAAACTTTGTTGACGATGTAAGGCATTGTTTCAAACCCTAAACACTGCAGAAATAAGGAAGGTAATCCCTCGTTAACCCCTTCGAGCCTAGAAGTTGGAGTTTATTTCTTTACAAAAACCTGCAATTTTAACCTTGGGGTGGGTAGTTCTCAGTTAACTTGGCTGTGTGTTCACGCAAGACAGGTTCCAACCACAATTTATTTTCCTTCGCACACAACAAGCAAGTGTCGGAGATGTTTTTCAATACCAAAAAGCCGATGATGGTTCACCGTGATCATTAAGCTAGGCAGTCACTTTCTTTCAAAAAATATATATCAAAAGAAAAAGCCCGCTAAGTTAAAACCTATGAAGGAGACTTAGGCAAAACTGGGGCATCCCGCTAACTGTAAGTTTCAAAAGAAACAGTTCAGGAAAAAGTTAGGGATAATAAATAGAGGAGATCTTTAAATCCTTTAATTTCAAAAACAACAAAATTTTATAAAGAGTAGTGACTACCTTTTTTAGAAAGTCCCTTGACTTCTGAACCATCATCACAATAATCAGTGCAGTTCCTAACCTATGGGAAACTGAGTGAATAGTATGAGTTAACTGAGCGTAGGACTGAAGATCATCACGTAGATTGGGTGGGCACAAATAAACTTTGAGCCTTTATCCTTTGTTTCTTAAACCGTGAACCAGGCCACGTTACAACCCTCAAAAGACCTAACTGAAGCAAGGTTATTTTGAAAGCATACTACAACAAGGTTGCGTAAACTGACTCCAAAAGATCTTTGCAAATCAATTATTTTGGCAGTACACCTTTGCTTTAAACTTTGGGTGTCTTGAACCACCATGTTCTGACCAATGACTCATTTATTTTGCACCTTTCAAAAATGATTTTTGATTTCAAAAGTTGCATGCTTTGCATTACCATGTTTGTATGAACACTTTTGTTTGCAAATTGGCTTTCCTCTCAAGGATTTTTCAAACATTGAGAAACTTGGTTGGTGATCCTATAAGGGGCAAGTTCCTTTTACATCCTGTCTAAGAATCAATTGAAGATTTGTTCAAGGCATGATATTCTCAGATTTGGTTTATCCAGAATATATTTCAAGACTCAGACTGGGGCAAGCTCTCCAAGCACCCGATGCCTCGGTCAACATCAGACAAGCTGAAGTCATCATCAGTTCATCTTTAACAGACAGCTAAACTGGGGCAGTTTACTTGAAGAAACCCCAATCAGCTTCTTATCCTTCCTACAAGGGTTATCTATTTGATACAATTTATCAGTGCGGCATAGATGTGTTCATCAACAGCATCTTTAGTCCCCAAACAGATTGAAAGTGATCTTCGTGTTGAGGAATCATGTCTTCCAGTCTTGTCTTCTCACCAAGAGAGTCGAGCCTTGTTATTGACATTTGCATTTGCATTTGATCATATGTCATCTGCATAATTTACACATGTGTATATCATAAGCATAATTCATGTACATGTGCACATCATGGGTGTTTTATCCCCATTTTATTTTTCTCCCGAGGTCGTGTTTTACCCGCGTCTTACCTTGTGGATGAATTTCAATTTATCTATCATCATGGGTGTTTTATCCCCATTTACTTTTTCTCCCGAGGTCGTGTTTTACCCGCGTCTTACCTTGTGGACAAAATTTCAATTTACTTAGCATCATGGGTGTTTTATCCCCATTTTCTTTTTCTCCCGAGGTCGTGTTTTACTCGCGTCTTACCTTGTGGACAAAATTTCAATTTACCTAGCATCATGGGTGTTTTATCCCCATTTTCTTTTTCTCCCGAGGTCGTGTTTTACTCGCGTCTTACCTTATGGGCGAATTTCAATTTACCTAGCATCATGGGTGTTTTATTCCCCATTTGATTTTTCTCCCGAGGTCGTGTTTTACTCGCGTCTTACCTCGTGGACGAATTTCAGTTTACCTGGCATCATGGTTGTTTTATCCCCATTTACTTTTCCCCCGAGGTCGTGTTTTATTCACGTCTTACCTTGTGGTCAAAATTCCAACTCACTTGGCACCTACCAAACAGTTTGTGTCGTGACTTATCTGATGGTTTTCCAGATATTTATTTCTCTCTCTGATGGGTTTCCAGATTGAGTATTTGTTCTTTGTTCTGATGTTCTTCCAGAACTTATCTGATGGTTTTCCAGATATTTATTTCTCTCTCTGATGGGTTTCCAGACTGAGTCTTTGTTCTTTGTTCTGATGTTCTTCCAGAACTTATCTGATGGTTTTCCAGATATTTATTTCTCTTTCTGATGGTTTTCCAGATTGAGTCTCTGTCTGATGTTTTTCCAGATTGAGTCTTTGTTCTGATGTTTTTCCAGAACTTATCTGATGGTTTTCCAGATATTTACCTTGATTCTGATGTTTTTCCAGAATCCATCCGTTGTTCTTCCGGATATGTTTCTCTTCCTGATGTTTTACCAGAATTTATTTCTTTTGTCGTCTGATGTTTTTCCAGAACCCCTTTGTGTCTTTAAATTATGATGTTTTACCATAATTTATTTCTTTTGTCGTCTGATGTTTTTCCAGAACACCTTTGTGTCTATCAGAGTTTTGTTCAATGCACTTCTGACAAAACCTCTGGTGACTGTGACTTTTCCCCCAGTAAGTTTCATTTGCTTTCTATATGTTTTTGTTATCTCACTGTGTGTTACTTTCAGCATCTGATGTTTTTCCGGATGTTTGTGTCTTTGTTTAGGGTTTGTCCCTCTCTTTTCAAGTATTATTGGATACTCTATGTCACATTGGCAGATGTTCATAATATTTTATTTTCCTCAATTGTGTCTCCTAGATACTTTCTCCCGTGAAGTTGTCAGTCTTTCCCCAGTGGAGTTGCAGCATCTTCCCAATATATATTCGTCTCCTGTGGCATCTTTCCTCATAAAATCTTTATCTTGCATATCATATCATATCATGAGTATTTTGTGGCATCTTAGGGTCAAAAATTGTGCATGTTTGTATTTAAGTCTCTCCGACCGTGTCGAGACGAAAATTTCAATTTTCACCTCTCTGGATCGAAGAAACTTAAATAGGGGCATCTGTTGCATCCTAATTTTTGACTCTAAGATCCCGCATATTTTTGCATCATCGGTATAGTTTATCATCTCTTACATTTTTCATAATATCCAATTTATCAGCTGAAATAAACATTTTAGGCAGTTTAAGTCGTTTTAGCGGATAAAATTTATTTCAAAATTTGACAAAATGCTGTATTTTTCCGAATCGTGTATTTTTTGCTGATCACTTTGGTGTATTCATTTTATTTTTTCGAGCACTTCGATACCGGTCCAATTTTTTTCGTTTTTTTACCGTTTTTATTTATACTTTTAAATAATATATTTTTTAATTAATCAATTTTTTTTAGTTAATACCCTTTCTTATTTTATATTTAATTTTTAATTTTTGAGTTTTAATTTTAATTTTTTATTTTAATTATTTTTTAGAAACTTGTCAAATAAGTCTCATAAATTACTTACTTTTTAGAAACTTGTCAAATAAGTCTCATAAATTACTTACTTTTTAGAAACTTGTCAAATAAGTCTCATAAATTACTTACTTTTTAGAAACTTGTCAAATAAGTCTCATAAATTACTTACTTTTTAGAAACTTGTCAAATAAGTCTCATTAAATTATTTACTTTTTAGAAACTTGTCAAATAAGTCTCATACACTCTTCTTTCTTTTTCAACCTATATAAAGGAAGCAACCACACCATAAAATCTCACACTTCATGCTCTTTTCCTTATCACACTTCCACATAAACTAAAAACTCACTATCCACCATATTCTATCATCACTCTTTCATACACAATATCTTCCATGATATGAATAACTCACCTTCATTTTTTCAATAATAAACCACCACCTACATTTCTTTTTCTTCATGCTACCTCTAACCTCACATAAAATATCATCCTCCAAGTAGACACAATACTCCATCATCTAATCTTTATCAGGTTTTTTTTTCTTCTTTTCTTTTACTTTATTCATTTATTTAGTTTATTTTAATTTGTAAAATATTTGGAAAGACAAAAAGGGATTTTTAATTATTTATCTTTTATTAGTTAATTGTTAAATATTTAAAAATGCAAAAATATATGTTGTAATTATTAATTAATTTAAATATTTGTATTTAATTTGATTAATTAAATTATTAGTTAATCTTGTTAAATATTTATATTTAAATTGATTAATAATTTTGTTGGTTGCCTGATTCTATTTGTGACTGATTTTCTTCCATGTACATGTTACTTTACTTCTATTCCTTGTTGACCTAATCCAAGGAAAGGGACTGTGTGTTGACTTATTATCATTGTGCATGTCCCTTGCTTACCTATCTTAGTTGTTCTTGGTTCTTAGAACCTAACAAATCGTAGTTTCACGAACTACGGACGCTCTGATTTCTCAAGTCCCTCTTGAGGATACGTAGGCACAAGATGCGATTTCTTGGC
Source organism: Lathyrus sativus (assembly GCA_963859935.3). NCBI lineage: Eukaryota > Viridiplantae > Streptophyta > Magnoliopsida > Fabales > Fabaceae > Lathyrus > Lathyrus sativus. Next base: position 142,560,794 of record OZ012738.1, on the reverse strand, counting down.
GAGCTCACTAACCACTAACTTCCTGTTACCTTTCTCAATTTAGGATTTGAGTCGCCGTGCTCACTTTTAGCGTCCCGCCGTGGACATCCTTTCCCTTTATCCTAACCTTAGGATTTGAGTCGTCGTACTCATGTTTAGCGTCCCGCCGTGGACATTCTCTACCATAACAATCTCAACTTAGATTCAGGAGTCGCCGCACTCCATGTAAGTACTTCCCTATGAATGCTTACATCCCCTTGGAACCTTGACCACAGTCAAGAGTTCCTCCCCCCTAGATAGGGGAACTACGGTTGCTCTGATTCCATTCCCGTCAGGATACGTAGGCACAAGATGCGATGTCTTCGCGAGCATACTTTACATACTTTACATACTTTACATACTTTACAAACTTTATACATACTTTATACTTTATATCTTTACCCCTAGCACTTTTCCTTTAGCAAGCAAACTTTAGCAAACACAAATATTAACAAGAGGTTCCTGTAGAGTACTACAGATGTTTAGGATGTGAAATACCTACCCTAGGCATAACCAACCCCCGAACCTTTAGATCTCTCTTTGCTTAGCTTTAAGCCTTGCTTTTTGCTTTGCACTTTTATAGGTTTTCTTTCTTTAAACCTTTCCTTTTTGGATAAATTAAAGTCCGGTTGTGAATTTAAGAATTAAGATTCAAGTTAATCAATAGCTTGGTATCACAATTATCACCGCAACACCTAGGAGCAAGTATTAACCATATGTCATTATCCATATTCAAGAAATTGGGACTTCGAGCTGCCAGGCCTACAAAAGTCACGCCTCAACCTACAGATAAATTTATATGTTATCCTCAAGGAAATATAGAAGATGTTCTAGTCAGGTGGACAAGTTTGTATTCCCTGCTGAATTTATTATCATGGATTTGAATGTTGATGAAGAAACTCTCATCAGAAAAGAAAAAAGCTAAGTTCAGTGAGAAACTGAATTCAGAAAAAAACAATGAAGAAATACTAGTACCAGAAAGAGCCACAATGAAGACCACTGGCACTACTTCAAATCCTAAAAAGCAACCTACAGTCATGCACGAGATCGACAAGTTGCCCAGATTTACTCAAGAAATACCACCACTTTTGTTTCGTCATAGAATCCGAAAAGCCAAGGAAGAGGAACTGTTTAAAAAGTTTAGGGAGATTCTTAAAAATATACATATCAAAATTCCATTGATTTATGTTATTCAATAATAGCCCGATTACTCCAAATTCAAAAAATATGTTTTCAGAAAAAGAAATAGGGTAGGAGAATTTGCAACTGTTGCATTTACTCAAGAGTGCAGCTGAAAACTTCCTCCCAAATTGAAGAATCTAGGAAATTTCACTATTCCATGTAAGATTGGTGAGACATTCTGTGGAAGGGAACTATGTGACCTAGGAGCAAGTATTAACCTTATGGCATTATCCTTATTCAAAAAATTGGGAATTGGAGCTGCCAAGCTTACAACAATCACGCTTCAACCTGCAGATAAGAGTATATGTTATCCTCAAGGAAATATTGAAGATGTGCTAGTCAGGTGGACAAGTTTGTATTCCCTGCTGACTTTATTATCATGGATTTCAATGCTGATGAAGAAATTCTCATCAGAAAAGAAAAAAAATTGAATTCATTGAGAAACTGAGTTCAGAAAAAGACAATGATGAAATACTAGTACCAGAAAGAGCCACAATGAAGACCAGTGGAACTACTTCAAATCCTAAAAAGCAACTTGCATTCAAGCTAGAGATCGGCAAGTTATCCATATTTTCTCAAGAAAGACCACCACCTTCGTTTCCTCATAGAATCCGAAAAGCCATGGAAGACTAACTATTTAGAAAGTTTAGGAAAATTCTTAAAAATATACATATCAACATTCCATTGATTTATGATATCTAAGAAATGCCCAATTACTCCAAATTCATGAAATATGTTCTCACAAAAAAAATAGGGTAGGAGAATTTCAACTGTGTTATTAACTCAAGAGTGGAGCTGAACAATTCCTTCTAAATTGAAGGATCCTGGAAGTTTTACTATTCGATGTAAGATTGGAGAGACATTATATGGAAGGGCACTATGCGATTTAGGAGCATGTATTAACCCTATGCCATTATCCATATTCAAGAAATTGAGAACTGGAGCTCCCAAGCCTACAACAATTGCGCTTCAATTTGCCGATAAAAGTATACATTATACTCAATGAAATATTGAAGATGTACTAGTTAGGTGGACAAGTTTGTATTCCCTGCTAACCTTATTATCATGTATTTCAATGCTGATGAAAAAACTCTCATAAAAAAAGAAGAAAGTCAAGTTCCGTGAGAATATGAGTTCAGAAAAAGACAATGAAGAAATACTAGTACTAGAAAGAGCCACAATGAAGACTAGTGGCACTACTTCAAATCCGAAAAAGCAACCTGCAATCATGCTAGAGATAGACAATTTGCCTAGATTTACTCAAGAAAGACCACCACCTTCGTTTCCTCATAGAATAAGAAATGCCAAGGAAGAGTAACTGTTTAGCAAGTTTAGGGAGATTCTTAAAAATATACATATTAACATTCAATTAATTTATGTTATTCAATAAATGCCCAATTACTCCAAATTCATGGAATATGTTCTCACAAAAAGAAAGAGGGTGGGAGACTTTGCAACAATTGCATTAACTCAAGAGTGCAGTTAAATACTTCCTCCCAAATTGAAGAATCCTGGAAATTTCACTATTCCATGTAATATTGAAGAGACATTATATGGAAGGGCACTATGCAACCTTGGAATAAGTTTTAACCTTATGGCATTATCAATATTCAAGAAAATTTGAATCAGAGCTCCCAGGCCTACAACGATCATGCTTCAACTTGTAGATAAAAGTATATGTTATCCTCAAGGAAATATAGAAGATGTTCTAGTCAGGTGGACAAGTTTGAATTCCCTGCTGTCGCTACTGCAAAAAATAAGGTGCCGACAAAATAGAAGAGTCGCCACCTTTCGTTATTTATCCCACAGAAAGGGAAAGGAAATGATCGGAAAAACCTGACTTAGGAGCGAATGTGTCGCATATCGTCCAAAGGACATATATTAAACACTCTAGATGATTGAGAGGAGGCCGCTCAATTATCATTTCCCAAGTAGCTTAAGGCTCGTAACGCGCTGTACTAACTTGCCTTTATTATGTTTTTTACTGTTGTTTTAGAGATGAGAAGAGAACGGGCTCTATGGGGAAACTATCAAGCCCTAATGTTTTCATGCCAAGGATTCATCCTATGGTTGAGTTTTGAAACGGGGAACTCCTAGATGTTATCATGCATAGGTTTCAACCTAAAGTTCTATCATCACTTCCTTATCAAAGGAATTGAGAATCCTAGGGGATCATGTCAATGGGAAACAGACAACAGACAGAATACATGCTAAACAACAGTAAAGCAGATAAACAGAAAAGAAAATAGTAAAGATGCAAATGCCATGCAGCAATACAATCAGAGGGAGACTCACTCAACCTCTTAGCAATCAAGCAAAGAAAATAAGCAAAACAGACAAGCAAAGGGAGGATCACCTCAACCTTTATATGCAAATACATCAATTAGAAAGGAAAAAATAACACACAAGTGTCGCTATTGCGAAAATCGGTGCCGGCAAGACAGAAGAGTCGCCACCGTGCGTTATTCATCCCAACGGAGGGGAAAGGAAACGCTCGAGGTAAACCTACCGCAAAACGGGGAAAGGAATGGTCATCGCAACCAAAACCTGGATTCGGGAGTCGGTTACGCAAGGGGAAGGTATTAGCACCCCTCACGTTCGTCGTACTCGACGGGATCCACGCTTGTTTTCTTGTACGGATTGTTATTTCTATCTAAACTAAAGGTTAAGGGTTAAAAGAGAAAGAAAAAGGGACTCGGTAGAGCCTCGCTGCTCTATGCCTACGTATTCTCAAGAGAGAAAGTCAGAGTCTTCGTAGTTCGACTAACTACTGGTCAAGGGAAAGGTTGCTCGCTAGGACGTCGCATCCTATGCCTACGTACTTTCACACGGCATGAAAGATCAAAGCAAACGTAGTTCGGGAAACGTACGACACAAGTCTGTCCTGGTTGTTTTTATTCCTTCTAAAAAAGGGTTTTCTGATTACCGGTCCAAGCGGACAAAAATGACGTCTGGATGAGTTCACATTCTTTTACGGAAGAAGTGTCTTTTATTATGTTCAAAATTGTTAGTGTATTTTGATTGTTTTGAGATGAGAAGAGAAACAACAACTCTAACCTATGGTTGAAAGGGGAATCAAACTGACCTAATGTTATCATGCATGGGTTAAGACCTAATGTCTATCATGTTCCTCTCTTGCGCAGAGAGAAACAGAGATCCTAAGGGATAAGCGAAAACAGAAACAACTATATAATAAAACAGTAAAATGCATGAATGCAACAATACAAGCTAGGCAAGGGAGTCCCGCTCTACCTCGAACCTCGAAAACAACAGGCAGAAGCGAACGAAATTCACTTCCAACCTAACAGATTAATTGGCAAACAATACAGTCCGGGAAACTCAAACAATACATCAAAAGCTTCTAAACAGCAAAAATAAATAGTAAACAGCAACTCTACACAGCAAGCTCCATCAACATCTTCAAGCAAAGTCTTCATCAACAAGCTTCCATCAAGCATCTATCTTCAAGGAGGAAAACTCTAACAACAATCATCTTCAACAGCTTCAAGCAGCAGGGCTTCAAACAGCAGCAGTCACATGCACAGCTTCAACAGCACAATCTTCAAACAATGACTTCTATCTTTAATCTTTCATGGCTTTTCTTCAAATCAAACTCTCCAGGATGAGGAACAATTAATAGGATGAATTAGGATGTTAAACAGTTAGTTGACCACCAAAGGTGGCAAACAGACTGTTAACAAAATGTAGAATGTTTCTCTCAAGAGTTCTATCTCTTAGATACTGTCACCAAGCCTTCCAAAGGAAGGGGGTGAGTATCCTAGAGAGACTCTGAATCATAGAGAGGGATGGAGGCAAACAAATCCATCCATGTTTAAGAATCAAATTTCTACTCTAAGCTCTACCTAGCTCCTAGTTCCTGTAGTCTTCAACAGCAACCAGCAATCCTAGCAAGCAACAATCTTCATCAACTCTTGAACTTGTTCTTCAATCCTCGACTTTGTCTTTGTCTTCAATGCTTCACCATCCATGGTCTTCAAGCCAAGCCCAAACCCCAAGCAAGCCCAACAAGCCCAAATAACAAGCAATAACCCCAAAACGGGCACACCATACAATCAAACAATTACAAAAATATACTAAATATATTAATATAATAGGGGAAATTCTAATATTTATTCTAAGGGATCTACTACACTTACCCATAATACCCCTATAGTCCCATCTTCTAATTCAACCTAAAAAGTCCAAAAAGAAATTGTTTTGTTGCACCTATGTTATGTTCAAACCCCTAATTAACTAGTCTAATAGTTTCTAACTAAACTACATAAAATAAAATCCTAAAAAATTGGTACAAAAACCAGGGGGCACCTAAGATATATATCTAATTATACTAAAAGAATTAACCTAAGAAGATTAAGGGAACTCCCTAAAATAAAATCTACAAAACTATATACAAACTATATTCAATAAAAAAAACAAATAAAAGTAAAATAATAGCAAAAATAGAAAAAAAAAAGACTAAACTAATATTTTTTTATTCTTTTTAATTTTCTTCAGGTCAATACTAAACTATTTCAAAAACTCCCACATTAAAATTCTCATTTTTTAATTTGTTATGGATTTTACCAAATGTAAAGAAAAATTAATTAAAACAAAAGAAAAGAAATCCAGCCAGGGGGTGTATCTAGCAACAGCGCCCAGTTCAATCATTCTATGGGCCAAGTATCAGGGGTGCGCGTAGCAGAATTAGTAAGCCCAAAACCAAAACAAAATTGCTTCAAAAAATCAAATAAAAATAGAAACGCGTGTGGTGTGTTCAGCAATCATTTTCAGTTCATTTCCAAATGGGCTTTGGATTGGGGGTGCGTTCAGCATTTGCGTTAGGCCCAGGATTAAAATTCAAGTCAACAGAATCTTCTCAATCCAACGACTCTAGGTCGTCTTCTCCACTGGCTTAGGGTTTGTGCCATGAACACCATGAACGCAGAAGCTTCATCATCCACTTCTCCTCACTCGTACAACATCATCTCTTCATCAAATTCAAAAGTGTAAAAAGCAAAATCACTCTAAATTCGTCCCTGAGTCCATCTAAAGCATCAGCATTCATTAACATCAACTCCAGCATCAAATACACTTGCTATCTCAGAAATACTCATGAATTTCATCATCACGAATCAACAATCTAGACACACTAATCTCATCCTTGCTTCACACTGGTCAAGAATCACTATCAACCTAAGAATTTAATAGCCTAATCACCAAGTTCTATGCCTCAACAGAATTCATGTGTATGTATCAATCTTCACCAAATTTGATCAAAGTCTCCAGAAACAATCATCTAACCACCTAGATCATGTCTAACCTACCAAATCTACTTCATGCTGCCTAATTCAAGCTAAATCGAGATAATCACTAACCTGGTGAGAAGTTGAAAACAGATGGTGATTTCCTTCACTTCAAGACCTACAATGCTCCAGGATCAATCAATATATATGGATTTTGATTCTGTTTGCAACAAATCTTGCTCAAATTCCTTGGATCACCATAACCACTTTGCAATTGCACTTGAATGTGAGAATTTGCAGAACACGATTCTTGCCCCAATCCACTCAGATCTTGATTGTAATATGATCAGTGATGATTATTGAATTGAATGGAAACAAAAACTTGAAAGAATGATGAAGAATTGAGAGGATTCGAAGCAATTTGCAAAAGAGCAAGATGAAATGCAACTCTGAGTTTTCTATCAAAATGAAGTTCAACCTTGCTTTGGATCAGTTCTAGGGTTTATATAGATGAGAGTGGAAGGTTCCAGAACTTGCTAGATTGATCCCATGAGAAGTTGTTTATATCTTTGCATGAGAAAATGAAATTGGTGAGTTGAAAAATCAGTCCATGAAGACCTTGTTGCAGCAGCCCAAAATGTCTTGAATTTCTCTCCAAAAGAGAATTAGAATGTGTAGAAATGCTGACTTGCCTTGTGCATTGATCTCCTTGTGATTTGGCATGTGTTTCTTCTTTTACAAGAAACTTATGATAACTCATATTTCTTGACCTCAAACCAAAAATATAACATTGCCAATAGTCTTAAAATGTCATTTACCTTCAAAATGGTTGGTCATATGCTTGGTTTTTCTTTTGTATCAAAAATTCACAATTTTGGTCATTTAAAAATGTACTTTTCCCTTTATAATTGGCCAATTTTGCAATTCTAAGCTATGAGCATTTCCAACTTGCCACAACCACTTTTTTAGACTCAAAATGTCATTTGGAGCAAGTTTGATGTTAAACATTTATTCATTTGAAGTTTGGAAGTAAGAGTTTTAGGCATATGCTTGAAATGACCTGTAATTCCACTTCCCCAAAATACCCCTGGCTTGTCAAGAGCATAAGTAGAGTTCCATAAATCAAAATGAGGCATACTATACCTTTTTAGAAAGCTAAGATCATGAGGAACAACTTTCATGTTCACCAAAAATCCATTTGAACATTCCTGGTGGGGTAAAAGTTGCTTGGAAGTAAAGTAACTTTCACTGACAAATTTCAGTGTCCTCAGATGACCTGTAACTTGCAAGAATCATAACTTGGGCTCTATAAATCTCCTTGATGAGTTCCACCACTCAAATTAAAGGTCTTGAGATTCTCTACAAGTTCCAGGTTGGCCAAAGATCCATTAGAGACTTGTATCTTGAATTATTCTGCTTGGAAGTTTGCCCTAAATCAGGGGATTTTACACTGAAACCCTAATTTAGAAACTTCTCTTCTTCTTGATTTCTTTTGATTTCTCCTTGGCACAACACCACATCCATATCCACATATCAAATGATGAATCCCCCATTCTTCAAATAGGCCTTGATGTCCCTTCAATCAAGTATTTGACCTAGGATTGACCCAGATGAAACCCTAATTGACTGTCTTCAACTGTAGTTCTTGTAATCACATCAATGACTTGTCTCACTCTAAAAATGACCCTCTAGGTCTTCCATGATGTCTATATACATTCCATGCCCTCAATTCATAGCCCACAATCTCTTTGATAGTCTTCAAACCCCCTCAAGATAGGAGAAAAACCCATTGATTGGTCCACTAACTTCTCAAGCTTCAATTCCTTTCTGATGACTTGCATAGGCTTAAATTTTGAATAAGAACCTCTTGATAGGCTCATAGAGATAAGAATGGCATTTGGTCCCTTGTTGGATGGCTTGCCCATGCTATGCTATGCAGATGAATGAATTATGTACATGACCTAATATGACCTAATATGCAAATGCTAAAGCTATGAAACATAAAATCAGGTGAAATAAGTTGGTCAAATTTTGGGGTGCAACAGCTGCCCCTATTCAAACGATTTGGACCCGACTGGGTGAAACGCCCGGAGCCTTTAGACAATCGAGGTACGAAACGGTTGAATACCAATAAACCCGGAAATTTTGCCAACTACAAAACAGCTACACCACTACTTGGGGAAATTTTTTTTACTGATCCGACTTCATCACTATTCTGTCAATACTGGAACAATCCTTAGTGGCTTCACCGGAAGAAGACTTTTGTAAGAATGCATCTCTATCTTGTCATGGGACACATACTATGCTCCCTACGAGGAAATCATCCGCCTATCCGAAACGGGAACACACCTCTTGCTTATGTCACACAAACTCTTCATCCGCCTATCCGAAACGGGAACACACCTTTGTGTATAACTGCAAAGAAATTGTCATCCGCCTATCTGACACGGGAACATACTTCTATCCACTTTACTGAAAATCCTAATCTGCCCATTACACAGAAAAACCTTCATCTGCCCATCACACAGGAACGTCTTCGTCTGCCCATCACACAGGAACGTCTTCGTCTGCCCATCACACAGGAATTTTGACTTCATCTGCCCATCGCACAGGAACTTTGACTTCTGCCCATCACACAGGAATGTCTTCGTCTGCCTATCACACAGGAACTTTGACTTCTGCCCATCACACAAGAACTTTGACTTCTGCCCATCACACAGGAATGTCTTCGTCTGCCCATCACACAGGAACTTTGACTTCTGCCCATCACACAGGAATTCTGACTTCATCTGCCCATCACACAGGAATTCTGACTTCTGCCCATCACACAGGAATTTTGACTTCTGCCCATCACACAGGAATTTTGACTTCATCTGCCCATCACACAGGAAAATCTTCTTCTCGGACATAGCTTCTTTGCCTATTCTTTGTAGTAACTATCTCCGCTGGGGGATGTTCCGAGAATAACTGTCAAACACTCGCGTCAATAACAAGTGACCACCTCTGAATTTTGATTTCGTGAAAACCTCGTGCCAATGCACAACAATCTTGAGAAAAAAACATCCCGCTGGCCGGGTATAACAATGCCCCAATTGGCAACTCTGTGGGGAACAATAAACTGAACTACATCACACGTCTCCGGGCGAGACCTCGATTGTCTAGTACCATCTGATCTTTAGAACTCCATACTCCTATTGAGAAAATACCTGAAAGCAAAGAGTCAATCAACCTGATCTATGCTTCAAAATGTGTATGTTTGATAATGGCGTAATGCTCCATACAATATGGAAATGCTACGCGTTTTATTTGGTGGATGCAAATATGACACTATATGTCGATGCAAATGCAAGTTCAAGCTGCTGGGGATAAGCTCTGACGAGCTTGCTTCACCAATCCTTGCTGTTGAGGACAAATAACACCATGCTGGGGAGTGAATGGGTATCACGAAGTATTCTGGCAAAATAAATGCCAGGACATACAACCAACTCTGCTGGGGAGAGATCTGAACTTTAATTTCCACTGGGAGGAAAGAAAATTCTTGCTGAATAGAGAGAACTCCGCTGGGGGGAAGAAACGACTCTCTTGGAGACAAAACTGGCTCCGCTGGGGGGAGAATAAAGGATCCTACCGGGAAGGAAACCTCTACTGGAGAGAGTAGACGACCCTACTGGGGATAATGGATCTTCCTTGAGGAATGTACACTGTCTGAGCACAGCATGCCAACCTAGAATCACTACTCTGAGGCTAAACAACTCTGCTCGGGATAGAGAGTCCTTGTGGAGGAAATCATACTGTCTGAATACAAATCACAATCTTGAGATTATCAACTCTTGTTGGAAATAACTGACCCTGCGGGGGAAAAAGAAAAACCATCTCTCTGAACCAATCTTGACTTGGTCATCCATCTTGAGAACCTTCTCAACTGGGGATTGCATCTACACATGCTCAATTCTGTGGGGATTACCACCTTGCCGGAGACATCTCTATTAAGATACTCTTCTGGGGAATTAATCTTGTCCTTCAATAAAGGGGAGCGCCATTACCACTTCCGGGAACACGACCTGCGTGGGGATTTACATCAACTGTAATCACATCTTTCATCCAATGCCTTGGCTAGGCCATAGTAATTCTCTTTCGATTGCTTCAAACAGGCAAGAACCCTGCAAAACAGCACAAACGCGACAAAACAAGTCCATACAACCGAATCTATTCGGGTTAGCATTCGTGACATCATTTCAGTCAATTCAAAGTTTTAGCAATTATTGGCAAGGGCCAACACCGTTATGTACATGCTAGTTTTGTCAAAACAATCGGCGTTTTTTCACATACAAAACAATAAAGAACAAATATCGAGTACTGAATAACATGTTTTATTGATAGGGCCTCTAAATAGGCGGAGTTTTGTACACTGGATGTAACTCCTGAAAAGAGGTAGCTACGCACAAACAAGTACACAAGTATGCACAGGAAGCATAAATACTAACACAAATATGTACACATGTCGGCAACGGGATGCAGACAAACACCATGAGCTGATCCTCCTATGACTCGCCTGACTCTGGCGCTTTCTCGGTATTCAACTTTCCGAAGAGGTTGTATCTGATAAATGAATCCTCAAGTATTCTCCGGCACCAATGTGCAATGCAGTATCAACTTCGGACCGCAGTCATTTGCTTTTCAAATCCCTAACTTTTGCGTGAACCGCCCTTTACGGGTTTTCAATTCACCGGGACACCCTTTTTTGCTGAAGCCGCCCAGTGTAGGTTTTCAACTTCGCGGGTGTACATTTTTTCAATTTTATCCCTAACTTTTTCCTGAACCTTTTATTCTGTTTTTGGTTCGCCAGGATGCCCCATTTTTGCCTGGACTCTCCTTTTTTTATCCAGCGGGTCAATTTTAAGCACAGTATTTTTTAACTGCGTCCGAATTCACAGGTGACGTAAAGTCCTCACCGTCCATGGTGGACAACAACAAAGCTCCTCCTGAAAAGACTTTTCTGACAACGTATGGCTCTTCGTAGTTGGGGGTCCACTTGCCCCTGTGATTTGCTTGTGGCGGGAGAATCCTCTTTAGCACAAGGTCGCCCGTCTGAAAGCTCCGAGGGTGTATCTTCTTATCGTACGCTTTCTTCATCCGGCTCTGATACAACCGACCGTATGCTAGAGAAGCTAGCCTCTTCTCATCCATTAAACTGAGCTGATTCAGTCTATCTTTTACCCATTCTACCTTGTCTAGTTGGACATCTCGTAATACCCTCAGGGAAGGAATCTCAACTTCCAGTGGTAACACTGCTTCCATTCCATATACCAATGAAAACGGGGTTGCCCCGGTTGATGTGCGTACCGTCGTACGATAACCGTGCAAAGAAAAAGGTAGCATCTCATGCCATTCCTTATAGGTCACCACCATCTTCTGAACAATCTTCTTTATGTTCTTATTAGCCGCCTCAACAGCGCCATTCATCTTGGGTCGATAAGGGGAGGAGTTGTGATGCTCGATCTTAAAACTCTGACACAGCTCCTTCATCATTTTGTTATTTAAGTTCGAACCGTTGTCGGTAATTATCCGCTCGGGGATTCCATATCTACAAATGATATCTCGCTTGATAAACCTGGCTACCACCTGCTTGGTCACATTTGCATAGGATGCCGCTTCCACCCATTTGGTAAAATAATCGATTGCTACCAAAATGAACCGGTGTCCATTAGATGCCGTCGGCTCGATCTTTCCAATCATGTCGATTCCCCACATTGAGAATGGCCATGGTGACGACATCACGTTCAGAGGACTCGGAGGCACATGGATCTTATCTGCATAGATCTGGCACTTATGACACTTCTTCGCAAACTTGAAACAATCGGTTTCCATAGTTAGCCAATAATAACCTGCCCGCAGCAGCTTCCTCGTCATGGCATGCCCACCGGCATGCGTACCAAATGTATCCTCGTGTATTTCCTCCATGAGCAACTTCGCCTCTTTCTCGTCTACACAACGTAGTAGCACCAAGTCATGATTTCTCTTGTATAGGACACCGTCCGGATTCAGATAGAAATTACCCGCCAATCTCCTGAGAGTCTTCTGATCGTGACTGGATGCCCCAGCCGGATATTCTTTGTTCTTCAGGAAATTATGGATATCAAAATACCAGGGTTTATCATCAGATGCTTCGTCGATGGCAAATACGAAGGCGGGTCTGTCAAGCCGAGAGATAACAATTATGGGAGCCTCATTCCAGAAGTTGACTTTATACATGGAAGACAATGTGGCCAGAGCGTCAGCTATCTGATTCTCTGCTCGCGGTACATGATGCAACTCAACCTTGTCAAAGAAGGGCAGCAATCTCCTCGCGTAATTCATGTATGGTATCAAATTAGGCTGACGTGTCTCCCATTCTCCCTTTATTTGATTCACCACCAGAGCTGAGTCTCCGTATACATCCAGATTTTTGATTCGCAAATCAATGGCTTCTTCAAGCCCCATGATACAAGCTTCGTATTCGGCTTCATTATTGGTAACCGGAAAGGTCAATCGAGCAGTAAATGGGATGTGCGACCCATGTGGAGTAGTGACGATTGCCCCTATTCCGCTACCGTAGGAGTTTACAGCTCCGTCAAAGATCAACTTCCATTTGGAACCCAATTCTGATCCTTCGTCCGGCAACGGTTCTTCACAATCTTTCATCTTTAGGTACATGATATCCTCGTCAGGAAAATCAAACCTCATCGACTGGTAGTCCTCAATAGGCTGCTCTGCCAAGTACTCAGATAATACACTCCCCTTTATAGCCTTCTGTGAGACATACTGGATGTCATATTCGGTCAAGACCATCTGCCAACGGGCAATTCTCCCCAATAATGCCTGCTTTTCGAATACGTATTTGATAGGATCCATCTTCGAGATGAGCATGGTTGTACGGTTCAGCATGTACTGCCTCAAACGCTTGGCAGCCCAGGCTAGCCGCAACAAGTTTTTTCGAGCATTGAATATTGATATTCACATTCAGTAAACTTCTTACTCAGATAATAAATCGCATGCTCCTTTCGCCCTGTCTTGTCGTGTTGACCGAGAACACAACCCATACTTCCCTCAAGAACTGTCAAATACATAATCAAGGGTCTCCCTGCCACTGGAGGTATCAAAATAGGAGGCTCCTACAAATACTGCTTTATTTTATCTAACGCCTTTTGACAATTTTCGTTCCATGTTACAGCCTGGTCTTTTTTCAACAGCTTGAATAACGGCTCACACGTGGCCGTTAGGTGAGATATGAACCGAGCGATGTAGTTCAACCTCCCTAAAAACCCGCGCACCTCTTTTTCTGTTTTAGGCGTCGGCATCTCTTGTATGGCTTTTATTTTTGCAGGATCAACCTCTATTCCTTTTTCGCTCACAATAAACCCCAGCAGTTTACCCGATCTCACCCCGAAGGTGCACTTGTTAGGGTTCAGTCTCAGCCTGAACTTCCTAAGCCTCTTGAATAGCTTCAGCAGATTCACCAAATGTTCTTCCTCCGTCTGGGATTTGGCAATCATATCATCTACATATACTTCAATCTCTTTATGCATCATGTCATGAAAGAGAGTAGTCATCGCTCTTTGATATGTTGCCCCAGCATTTTTCAGTCCGAAGGGCATCACTTTGTAACAAAATGTTCCCCACGGTGTTATGAAAGTGGTCTTCTCCATGTCTTCGGGTGCCATTTTGATCTGATTATATCCCGAGAATCCATCCATAAAAGAAAAGACAGAGAACTGAGCAGTATTGTCAACCAACACATCGATGTGAGGAAGTGGAAAATCGTCTTTTGGGCTCGCTTTGTTTAGATCACGGTAATCCACGCACATTCTGACTTTACCGTCCTTTTTCGGAACTGGAACAATATTTGCGACCCAAGTGGGATATTTCGTAACAGCCAGGAACCCTGCGTCCCACTGCTTTTGAACCTCCTCCTTAATCTTCACTGCCATATCAGGCCTAGCTCTGCGAAGCTTCTGTTTAATCGGCGGCCACTCTTCCCTTAACGGCAGACGGTGTACGACCATATCTGTATCCAATCCGGGAATGTCCTCATATGACCAAGCGAAGATATCACTATACTCTCTCAGTATTTCAACCAATCTTTGCTTGACCTCGCTCTGCAGCGCAACCCTAATACGGATATTCCTTTCAACCCCTTTCGACCCGAGATTGATGATTTCAATAATTTCCTCATGAGGCAGAATGATTCGTTCCTCTTGTTTTAACAACCAGGTCAATTCTTCTGGAACTTCGCCATCTTCGACAACCTCCTCTTCGGCCTGAAATACCGGGTGCTCAAAGTCGAAATGAGTCATAGGCGGTTCGATGGTGTCATCTGAAAATGTTATCCTGCAAAAGAAATGGTTAAATGCTTCAAAATATGCATAAAGCGAGTAACCATGTTGCCATTTTATTGTAAAACAAAAACAGGAAAGACAGAGAGCACAATATTTGCATGCAACAAAAAACGCCTTTTTATTTAATGATCTAAACATCACAATGTACATAAAAGAGTAACCCTAAGCAAAGTCATGATGCCCCGGGCAGGACACCGGATTATTCAACAATTGAAAAACAAAGAAATTATTGTTTTGTAGTCACGGGAACAAATTCCTGAATTGACCAGTTGCATAGCCCTTGCCCCGACACGCTTGGCTGGATCCAAGCATCCATGTCACAGTCACTATCCCCCTCCTCTGAATCGGAGACAGCATTGATGGCTTCAAAACAAACCCCACTGGACGTGATCGTCACTGGTCCTTTGAATTTTGGTGCCCCTGCAATGGGCGCTGATGATGACGGCTGATAACCCAGTCCGAACCTGTCCAGCTTCACAGGTATGTCTAGTACACGGCCCCAACTCTTCATCTCTCCTGCTTGCACTAAAGCATGCGCTTCTTTGTACGAGGATACGGCCACTTCCGGCGCTTTACTGACGACTGGAGCTTTATCCTTGATTTTCAAACTTTCAAACCCCTGGCAGGGCGTCTCATGAATTTCACCATCAACCTCGATGTATTTGAATGAGGACAAGTGACTCACCATGATATCCTCCTCTCCACAAACGGTAACGACACTGTCACCCACCATATACTTCAATTTCTGGTGCAAAGTAGAGGTAACTGCCCCAGCACCATGTATCCACGGGCGTCCTAATAAGCAACTGTACGCGGGGTGAATGTCCATAATGTAAAAATCCATTTCAAATACCTCTGGTCCCACTTATAAGGGTAACGTTATCGATCCAAACACCGATCTTCGGGTGCTGTCAAATGCCCGAACCACCAAATCACTCGGTGTACAGATGATTCCCCAGATGTCTAGCTTTATCATGGCCTTTTTGGGAAGTACGTTCGAAGAAGATCCTGTATCTACCAATACGTGGGACATAACCGTGCCCCGACATTCAACAGAAACATGCAGCGCCATGTTGTGTTCTCTCCCCCTTGGGGTCAAGTCAAAATCAGTGAATCCCAAACTGTGACCGGCGTTCACATGGGCCAGTACCCCCTCCAACTGGTTGACAGACACATCCTGAGGTACGAATGAAGTATCCAAAATCTTCAACAATGCATTTCGATGTGCTTCGGAGCATAACAACAATGATAGTATGGATATCTTCGATGGTGTTTGTTGCAAGTGCTCGACAATCTTGTAGTCGCTTTTTCTAATTAGGCGCATAAACTCCTCTACGTCCTTCAGTGACGTTTCTTTCTCATTCCTCTGTACAGGTATACCCTCGTTCACTTTTTCTTTTCCTCGAGCCAAACGCTGAGCTTCTACCTCTGGTGACACAAAGATCCTTCCACTTCGAGTCATCCCACCAGTTCCAACAACGTTGTCAACAACTTCAACTGGTTGCTTATTCAATTCTATCTTCTTGCCATTGCAGTAGGCTTCCAACCCGTAGGTCCAGGGTACGGCTTTAGTATTTTCATACGGGACAGGCCCCGCTTTTGTGATGGTGATCGTTGGCCGCCTGGCTGGCGCCGTTATAGTAATCGTCTTTCGTGGGATAGTCACCATCGCTACATCATTAGCCTCATCCATCATAACCTCCGCAGGTTTCTCAACGGATGTGCTGTCAAACTGCAATCTACCCTCGTCCATCAAAGCCTGAATACCTCTTTTCAACTCAATGCAACCCCCATCTTGAGCCCAGCAATCCAAACAATACTCATCACAGCCCGGATGAACACCTCCTCTCAACAATCTGCTTTTAACCTCGCACAGTGGAGTCTTGAGCTCATCGACACTCAATACCAAATTCATCTCTTCCTCTGTCAACACAGCATTTGCCCCATGGTTGGGCATAGGTGAATTCAAGATATTTGGGCCAGCTTGCCCGAAGTTGATGGCTTTGCTATCTAGCAGATCTTGTACCACATGCTTGAAAGCATGACACGCCTCTATGTCGTGGCCAGGAGCTCCGGAGTGAAACTCACATTTCTTATTCGTATCAAAGCCAAATGGAGGGGTACCCGTCATTGGCGCCATGGTCCTCTTTTCTACTAAATTCAAACCCAGCAATGTTTGAAGCAATTCCGCATATGTATAAGGAGGTACATCAAAAACCCTCTTCGGCCTCGTGTTAGGAAATCTCCTTTGACCCTGGTTAGGTCTCTGCTGCTGCTGTTGTTGCTGTGGTTGTTGTTGCGGCGGTATCTGCTGTAACGGTACTGATTGCTGAGGGAATGGAATTGTGACACTTACCACCTGTTGCGGATGATTGTACTGATTACGTCCTCTACCTCGGCCTCGGCCTCCGAATACTGCATTCGTGTCACCCTGACGGCGACCACCATAACCTTTTCTGTTATTTCCCGATGAAGTGGATTCCTCAGCGCGGAATATGCCCACTTTAATATTACTTTCGATTTTCTCACCCATCAAGACTAGGTCCGAGAATCTTAATTCGCTGCGTGTTGTCTACAGGACCGTCAAAACCTCTACCAGAGAATGCATCTTCCTGCTGATCTTCGTTCCAGTTGACATTTTCATTGCCAAAGCCATCATACCCTTAATTGCGGCCAAATACATTCTGATTCATCATTAGTCCTTGACCTCTAATTCCGTATCCCTGATTGATACCAGCCGGTCCATACCCATTATTAACGAATCCAGTGCCGTTACCATTATTAGCCATTCCTCCATAACCTTGGTTAACCATAGCAGCACCGTCGTATCCAAAGCCAAACTTGCCATCCTGACCACCATAGCCAAAGCCTTGCTCATTGTATCCGAAACTCGCGTTTCCGAAACCATTATCTCCGTTATTATTGACGCCACCCAGATTGGCATCCTTGAGTCCAACATTATTAACAACAACTTCATTTCCAACTCCATTGTTACCATTTCCGGTGCCAGCCCCGTTGTTCGCATTCGCGCCCGGCACATTTACCACAGGAGGGTTCACTACAGGCTGAGGAGTATGCACACTGCCTCCATGAATAGTCTCAACTTGTACAGAGTGGTGGTCCTCGTTACCACCTCCATTTGCCTTTGCCAATAGCGGCAACACCAGAGTCTGTAGGTTTTCCTGCCCCTTCATAACCGTTTCCATAGTCTGCATGAACTGTGCGAGCCTCTCCCGCATCTCCTGCATCTCTTGCTGTACTTGATCCATAATCTTCTTACAGTTTGTGCGAGTGGGATACCGATGAGGACGTTGACTTACAATTCTGTAAACCTTTCGAGATGCAGGAGATGAGATACAGTTTCAATAATTAGCTAATAAATGCAATATGTATGCACATGCAATGCAATATGTGTCTGTGCGTTAGGGCATATTATTTCCCCAACTCTAGTGCCATGTGCTCTGTGCCGTGTCGTGCCGTGACAGTGCGGTGATAATTGGCTGATAATCATTCACAGAAGACGGAACAACTTGTATATAGCTGATCGGGCAAAGTTATACATCAATGTAAGGTAGTACAATAGAAGGCATGACCTCAACCAACAGGCCTGGTGATGGTCAGCTCAAAACAACAATATACAAATCAAGTCAAGTAGGTTCGTAGCCCCTGTACTCCTTCAATAGCCTTTTGGTCTTTGGATGGTCCGGCTGAGCAAGCAATCCTTCAATCAGTGCGTCACCTCGCCTGATCACACGCTTCAAATCCTCGATAGATTCTTCCCATTCACCGTCCCCAAAGCAATCATCAACTTTTCTCTTCTGGGAACGAGCTTCTTTCTTGCGTTTGGCTACCTCATTCAATGCGTCCTGAAGAGCCCATCTAGCCATAACTTCCTCTTCGTACTTGAGCTTGCTAGTCTTCAGCTGGTGTTCCAAGTCAGAAATCTGCTGCTTTAGTTTGTCCTCCCTTTCCTTGTTATTGGTCAGCGTGGCATTCTATGTTTTGCTGAAGGAAGAGATTTCTCGATAAGCTACGTCTAGTGCCGTTTTCTTTGATTCAAGCATATCATGTGAACTCTTGAAATCCTTTCCCAGACGCTCCTGTTTCTGTTTCTCTTCAACCAGCTTAGCATTCAACGAAGCTACTGTTTCAGTCTGCTGTTGGAGAGAGTATACAGCTTCATTCTTCTCTCTTCTGAGCTGAGCCAGTTCTTTCTCTAATTCATCATTAGCCAACAGCAAGGCTTCCTTCTCTTTTACAACTTGCTCATATACTTCCATGGTAACGGTGGTTGGTTCCTCTACTGGAACAGGAACATGGACTGGTACAGCTGGAAACGACATTAGCAACTGTTTTGCTCTTTCTTGTACCCAGGCTTTGTACGGTGCGTAAGCTTGACTGTCGTTCTTTCCCAATAGTGGTTTCCCTCTCCTGTTGATGCGTATCCAAGCGTGCTGAAGTTGGGCTAATAATTCTCCGTTCACATCACCAGTGAAGTACAGAGATTCCTGTACTTCTTCCTCCCTAGGTGGATCCTTCAATGCATATCCAAATTGGCGAACAAACAGAGATGGATTATAATTGATGCATCCATTCCTTCCTATCAAAGGCACGTTTGGATATCCAGAGCAACTGAAAATCAACTCAGACCCTAGCAAATCCCTGTCAAACCAATCAATGTTTTCAGAAGAGAGTCTCATCAGGCGCTTCGGCCAGTCAGCTGTATCTGCAACCTCCACCAAAGGTTTTTTCTTAGGAAGGTGGCTCTCAAACCACATGCTCAGCAATGGCACACAAAAGTGAACACTCTTCCCTCTCCTCTTTTCATTCTTGTAATGCAACGAATGGTAGAAATCCCCGAGCAATGTGGGTACAGGGTTGCCAGCGGCAAACAAATGAAAGGCGTCAAAGTCCACAAAATCTGGGATGTTGGGAAACAATACTATCCCATAGATGCACAGAGCCAACACAGCATTAAAGACTATCCAGCATCCACTCTTGGCGTATTCCTGGGCTTTACCAATCAGGAACTGGAGGGAGAAGCCTGGAACCCCGCGCGAAGAAGTCACCAATAGCTCAGAAGCGTCCAAGTGTAAAGCCTTTGCTAAGTCTTCCAACCTAGGCTTAGCGTCAAAGTGAATGAAAGGAACCTTATTCTGCACGGGCAGCTCAACAAACTATGCGTACTCTTCCAAGGTGGGCCCCAAAATAAAGTCCTTGAAAGTGAAGCATCTCAAGGCAGGGTCATAAAATTGCATCAATGTATACAGCCCATCCAGCTCAACCTCAGTTGGTGTACGAACCAACCTCAACAGTCTTCCGTAACTCATCCTGAAGCTTCTCTGGACATCCTCCTCAGCAAGGGAAATCAAACCAATCAGGGGAATAACATCAGGGGTTGGTAATTTGTATGCAACTGTCCTTCTCAAGCTAGCCATGATCAATAATCAGAAATCCGGACGCTAGAATCAGGGAAAATGCAAATGCACCTGCAGCACAGACACACGTTATTGAAATGCACATGATAATGGTTATGCAACAATGCACTGCAAATAGATGCAACAAGGGAACCAGGTGCCATGGCTAAGAAACCCAAACCACATCATAAGTCTCAAACAGACCATCCAGAAATCCTCAACCCTGGTCTTAGACAGACCCAATACAAAGCTCCAATCCCGGTCTCTGATAGACCCAATAACATAACTCCAATCCCGGTCTCTGATAGACCCCTCAACTGTCCATAAATATCCTGAATCTCAAATCAAGAAACAAACCGGTATCTGGAGGTCTAGTTACCTGCATAGTCCCAGAACCCTCTCACAGGTAGGTGTCCTAATAACTGACAATGGTATGGCATCCTATGCGGTCGTCGGCGTCACAGACTTTCAGGGTTGATGATACAATTCCCAGAAGGAGTGGCATCATCAAATCCTGAAGAGGCCTCACTTAGCCAACTTCCAATTGATCGGTTCCCAGAGTCGACAATTCAACTAACCAGCAACCCACGCCACCCAAAGGGTGGGACAGGAGGCCAACCAGAGGAACCTCGTCTGAGTGTGAATTTTGCGGGACACCAAGACCTGCAAAGCAAGTGGGCGCGCACTACTTTCCACTCTAATTCTAAGTACACTCAAGCCCAGGTCCGACTTATCTCTCAATAATAGAACACCAGTCACAACCCCCAATAACAATAATAATCAATAATATAGTGCTGAAGGTAAATGACATAAATGTAAGTCCATACAAATTCCTCGACGGGAAAACAAACGTTAGGATTGACTCGCTTAAGGGACGTTGGATCCCAAATGCATAAGGAACTATCGCAGTCCTTAGCAGCCAGGGGACGTTGGATCCCCAGCAGAGTCGCCAGCTGTCGCTATTGCGAAAATCGGTGCCGGCAAGACAGAAGAGTCGCCACCGCGCGTTATTCATCCCAACGGAGGGGAAAGGAAACACTCGAGGTAAACCTACCGCAAAACGGGGAAAGGAATGGTCATCGCAACCAAAACCTGGATGCGGGAGTCGGTTACGCAAGGGGAAGGTATTAGCACCCCTCACGTCCGTCGTACTCGACGGGATCCACGCTTGTTTTCTTGTACGGATTGTTATTTCTATCTAAACTAAAGGTTAAGGGTTAAAAGAGAAAGAAAAAGGGACTCGGTAGAGCCTCGCTGCTCCATGCCTACGTATTCTCAAGAGAGAAAGTCAAAGTCTTCGTAGTTCGACTAACTACTGGTCAAGGGAAAGGTTGCTCGCTAGGACGTCGCATCCTATGCCTACGTACTTTCACACGACATGAAAGATCAGAGCAAACATAGTTCGGGAAACGTACGACACAAGTCTGTCCTGGTTGTTTTTATTCCTTCTAAAAAAAGGGTTTTCTGATTACCGGTCCAAGCGGACAAAAATGACATATGGATGAGTTCACATTCTTTTACGGAAGAAGTGTCTTTTATTATGTTCAAAATTATTAGTGTATTTTGATTGTTTTGAGATGAGAAGAGAAACAGCAACTCTAACCTATGGTTGAAAGGGGAATCAAACTGACCTAATGTTATCATGCATGGGTTAAAACCTAATGTCTATCATGTTCCTCTCTTGCGCAGAGAGAAACAGAGATCCTAAGGGATAAGCGAAAACAGAAACAACATATATAATAAAATAGTAAAATGCATGAATGCAACAATACAAGCTAGGCAAGGGAGTCCCGCTCTACCTCGAACCTCGAAAACAACAGGCAGAAGCGAACGAAATTCACTTCCAACCTAACAGATTAATTGGCAAACAATACAGTCCGGGAAACTCAAACAATACATCAAAAGCTTCTAAACAGCAAAAATAAACAGTAAACAGCAACTCTACACAGCAAGCTCCATCAACATCTTCAAGCAAAGTCTTCATCAACAAGCTTCCATCAAGCATCTATCTTCAAGGAGGAAAACTCTAACAGTAATCATCTTCAACAGCTTCAAGCAGCAGGGCTTCAAATAGCAGCAGTCACATGCACAACTTCAACAGCACAATCTTCAAACAATGACTTCTATCTTTAATCTTTCATGGCTTTTCTTCAAATCAAACTCTCCAGGATGAGGAACAATTAATAGGATGAATTGGGATGTTAAACAGTTAGTTGACCACCAAAGGTGGCAAACAGACTGTTAACAAAATGTAGAATGTTTCTCTCAAGAGTTTTATATCTTAGATACTGTCACCAAGCCTTCCAAAGGAAGGGGGTGAGTATCCTAGAGAGACTCTGAATCATAGAGAGGGATGGAGGCAAACAAATCCATCCATGTTTAAGAATCAAATTTCTACTCTAAGCTCTACCTAGCTCCTAGTTCCTGTAGTCTTCAACAGCAACCAGCAATCCTAGCAAGCAACAATCTTCATCAACTCTTGAACTTGTTCTTCAATCCTCGAATTTGTCTTTGTCTTCAATGCTTCACCATCCATGGTCTTCAAGCCAAGCCCAAACCCCAAGCAAGCCCAACAAGCCCAAATAACAAGCAATAACCCCAAAACGGGCACACCATACAATCAAACAATTACAAAAATATACTAAATATATTAATATAATAGGGGAAATTCTAATATTAATTCTAAGGGATCTACTACACTTACCCATAATACCCCTATAGTCCCATCTTCTAATTCAACCTAAAAAGCCCAAAAAGAAATTGTTTTGTTGCACCTATGTTATGTTCAAAACCCTAATTAACTAGTCTAATAGTTTCTAACTAAACTACCTAAAATAAAATCCTAAAAAATTGGTACAAAAACCAGGGGGCACCTAAGATATATATCTAATTATACTAAAAGAATTAACCTAAGAAGATTAAGGGAACTCCCTAAAATAAAATCTACAAAACTATATACAAACTATATTCAATAAAAAAAACAAATAAAAGTAAAATAATAGCAAAAATAGAAAAAAAAAGACTAAACTAATATTTTTTATTCTTTTTAATTTTCTTCAGGTCAATACTAAACTATTGCAAAAACTCCCACATTAAAATTCTCATTTTTTAATTTGTTATGGATTTTACCAAATGTAAAGAAAAATGAATTAAAACAAAAGAAAAGAAATCCAGCCAGGGGGTGTATCTAGCAACAGCGCCCAGTTCAATCATTCTATGGGCCAAGTATCAGGGGTGCGTGTAGCAGAATTAGTAAGCCCAAAACCAAAACAAAATTGCTTCAGAAAATCAAATAAAAATAGAAACGCGTGTGGTGTGTTCAACAATCATTTTCAGTTCATTTCCAAATGGGCTTTGGATTGGGGGTGCGTTCAGCATTTGCGTTAGGCCCAAGATTAAAATTCAAGTCAACAGAATCTTCTCAATCCAACGACTCTAGGTCGTCTTCTCCACTGGCTTAGGGTTTGTGCCATGAACACCATGAACGCAGAAGCTTCATCATCCACTTCTCCTCACTCGTACAGCATCATCTCTTCATCAAATTCAAAAGTGTAAAAAGCAAAATCACTCTAAATTCGTCCCTGAGTCCATCTAAAGCATCAGCATCCATTAACATCAACTCCAGCATCAAATACACTTGCTATCTCAGAAATACTCATGAATTTCATCATCACGAATCAACAATCTAGACACACTAATCTCATCCTTGCTTCACACTGGTCAAGAATCACTATCAACCTAAGAATCTAATAGCCTAATCACCAAGTTCTATGCCTCAACAGAATTCATGTGTATGTATCAATCTTCACCAAATTTGATCAAAGTCTCCAGAAACAATCATCTAACCACCTAGATCATGTCTAACCTACCAAATCTACTTCATGTTGCCTAATTCAATCTAAATCGAGAGAATCACTAACCTGGTGAGAAGTTGAAAAAAGATGGTGATTTCCTTCACTTCAAGACCTACAATGCTCCAGGATCAATCAATATATATGGATCTTGATTCTGTTTGCAACAAATCTTGCTCAAATGCCTTGGATCACCATAACCACTTTGTAATTGCACTTGAATGTGAGAATTTACAGAACACGATTCTTGCCCCAATCCACTCAGATCTTGATTGTAATATGATCAGTGATGATTATTGAATTGAATGGAAACAAAAACTTGAAAGAATGATGAAGAATTGAGAGGATTCGAAGCAATTTGCAAAAGAGCAAGATGAAATGCAACTCTAAGTTTTCTATCAAAATGAAGTTCAACCTTGCTTTGGATCAGTTCTAGGGTTTATATAGATGAGAGTGGAAGGTTCCAGAACTTGCTAGATTGATCCCATGAGAAGTTGTTTATATCTTTGCATGAGAAAATGAAATTGGTGAGTTGAAAAATCAGTCCATGAAGACCTTGTTGCAGCAGCCCAAAATGTCTTGAATTTCTCTCCAAAAGAGAATTAGAATGTGTAGAAATGCTGACTTGCCTTGTGCATTGATCTCCTTGTGATTTGGCATGTGTTTCTTCTTTTACAAGCAACTTATGATAACTCATATTTCTTGACCTCAAACCAAAAATCTAACATTTCCAATAGTCTTAAAATGTCATTTACCTTCAAAATGGTTGGTCATATGCTTGGTTTTGCTTTTGTATCAAAAATTCACAATTTTGGTCATTTAAAAATGTACTTTTCCCTTTATAATTGGCCAATTTTGCAATTCTAAGCTATGAGCATTTCCAACTTGCCACAACAACTTTTCTAGACTCAAAATGTCATTTGGAGCAAGTTTGATGTTGAACATTTCTTCATTTGAAGTTTGGAAGTAAGAGTTTTAGGCATATGCTTGAAATGACCTGTAATTCCACTTCCCCAAAATACCCCTGGCTTGTCAAGAGCATAAGTAGAGTTCCACAAATCAGAATGAGGCATACTATACCTTTTTAGAAAGCTAAGATCATGAGGAACAGCTTTCATGTTCACCAAAAATCCATTTGAACATTCCTGGTGGGGTAAAAGTTGCTTGGAAGTAAAGTAACTTTCACTGACAAATTTCAGTGTCCTCAGATGACCTGTAACTTGCAAGAATCATGACTTGGGTTCTATAAATCTCCTTGATGAGTTCCACCACTCAAATTAAAGGTCTTGAGATGCTCTACAAGTTCCATGTTTGCCAAAGATCCATTAGAGACTTGTATCTTGAATTATTCTGCTTGGAAGTCTGCCCTAAATCAGGGGATTTTACACTGAAACCCTAATTTAGAAACTTCTCTTCTTCTTGATTTCTTTTGATTTCTCCTTGACACAACACCACATCCATATCCACATATCAAATGATGAATCCCCCATTCTTCAAATAGGCCTTGATGTCCCTTCAATCAAGTATTTGACCTAGGATTGACCCAGGGTTGACCCAAATGAAACCCTAATTGACTGTCTTCAACTGTAGTTCTTGTAATCACATCAATGACTTGCCTCACTCTAAAAATGACCCTCTAGGTCTTCCATGATGTCTATATATATTCCATGCCCTCAATTCATAGCCCACAATCTCTTTGATAGTCTTCAAACCCCCTCAAGATAGGAGAAAAACCCACTGATTGGTCCACTAACTTCTCAAGCTTCAATTCCTTTCTAATGACTTGCATAGGCTTAAATTTTGAATAAGAACCTCTTGATAGGCTCATAGAGATAAGAATGGCACTTGGTCCCTTGTTGGATGGCTTACCCATGCTATGCTATGCAGATGAATGAATTATATACATGACCTAATATGACCTAATATGCAAATGCTAAAGCTATGAAACATAAAATCAGGTGAAATAAGTTGGTCAAATTTTGGGGTGCAACAACAAGCAAGGGGAGAATCACCTCAACCCTTAAGGCAAGCAAGCAGAGGGAGCCCCACTCAACCTCTTAATGCAGTCATACACCTACACCTAGACTATCCTAAACATGACCTATCCTAATGCAACACACCACTCAATCATGAATGAAGGGGAGGAATTATGACAAATAAGGAACTCATTTCATAAGTAAACAAACAAGGCATCTACCCTAAGGAAAGGAATTGAATGTTGGGAAGCAAGGGTAAGGTCCACAGGAACTTACCACAGGCACTTAACCAACTCAAAGGGAGTTGGAAAGTCCTAAAGGTATGACTCCTTCAGGAGATGTGTAACATTCCCCCCACAGGAGGGACTATGCTGTGAGGGCAAACTGTCTCACAACATAGGTTCTCAAGTTTCGATGATGACAAAGTACAACCTCGGATGAATCAGAGTCGTCATGCAATACTTAACATATTACATCCTTCCTATATCCTTTTAAATCATCATATTTCATTAAAATATAATTGATTGATGTATAGTCGTGACAAGATGCACGAAACAGCAAACATGTTAATTTTTGCATATTTTGGAGCTATGAGTCGACCATACAGTCAGCTCATGGATCAAGTCATTTCCCACTGGTTAGCACACAGTAACCATGAGTCGACCATACAGTCAGCGCATGGATCAGTTCATTTCCCACTGGTCAGTACACAGCAACCATGAGTCGACCATACAGTCAGCACACAGCAACCATGAGTCGACCATACAGTCAGCACACAACAACCATGAGTCGACCATAAGTCAGCACATGGAGCCTTGGCATTTCACACGGGTCAGCGCACGCCGACCTATGGTCGACCGTTCACGCGTTGACATAGCCAGTGCAGTATTTCCAATCTGTTTGAAAATCTGTTTTGTTGGTTGATTTGCTTATTACTATAAATAGAAGTTTGTTCATTTTAACACAATAACATTTGATATTCTTTTGATTCATGTGTTCAAAAAAAAGAAACAGTGAAATAGGTGTCCAAGATTCATCATCTTCATCTTCAACATCTCACAACATTTCAATTACACACAATCATTTTTGAAATGCATTTGTGAGAGATTCAAGGTGATAAGGTTTGAGGCTTAGATTGGAAAATCAAGCTCGGGTTGAAGATTGTGACAGGTTCTTTCTTGAATAAAACCATTGGGGTTTTACCTTCCAAGATTGGTTCAAATTTTAGGGGTTTTTGGACAAGATTCTTCATCAACGGTCAATCGAGCGAAGGTGATTGTGAAGAGGTGGTCTTCACAAGTCTAGTAGCGGATTCGGTGATTTTGAAGGGAAGATCTTGAGTTCGATTTGGTGCTATTGAGATCAGCCAGAGCCAAAGGTTTGAACAACAACGTGTTCTTCAATAAGGTGGCTGGAGTCGGAGGTCCATCAACACAAATCAAAGAACTTGATTCAGCTAGAATCAAGGGGCAAGGAGTGAAGGCAACTTTCAACACGTTGAGATTTATGTTGTATATTTGCTGCTCAATCCTTGTATAAACTGTTCATTCAAACAGGTGATATCTATAAAATATATCTCAATCCTAGTTTTAGAATTGAGGGCAGACGTACCCTGAAGCGAGGACGACGGGGGAACTGCCTCACCAAATTACTTGTCTTCTCTATTTTCAGCATTTACGTTATAGCTCAAAATATGTAATTTTTGTCTAAGCTCTATTGTCAAAATTGTGATATCAATTGAGTAAGAGGTTAAAACTCTGTTTTTGACTCCAAAGTACAACAAGACATTGTACTAGGCTGGGTGGAATCACTTACTCAACATAAATATCACTTGGAGTGTTGTTGCACACCAAGTGTTTGACATATTGCTTGAACCAAAATTATCTTACTTGTGTATCTAGTTTTGGTTTGACTTTGAATCATTGGAACTGGAATCCTTACAACTGAAGTAAATAATTGATAAGTGGAATTAGTGTTGTGATTCTATTTTTCCAAATTGTCATTAATCCAAAGGCTTACGTATATCCGGTTTTCCAATAACCGTTCGTTTTAGACTATATTTTTCCTCGACCACTTCCGCACTTAAAACATTTTTAAAACCAATTTTAAATTGGTAGCGCCAACTCAAATTTTAATTGGGGATCTACTCAACCCCCCCCCCCCTTTTAGATCCGTGCCATAGTCTAACATATGCTACCCCAAGAAGGTTCCTAAAATGATTGGATAAGAGAATATTAGGAGAATGAAGATGGGAAGCAGGGTAAGGTCCACAGGAACTTACCACAGGCACTCAACCAACTCCATTTCCTTGGAAAGCTTGCATAGATTCAACTCCTTTGTGAAAATGCAATGAATTCCTCCACAGGAGGAAACATGCTCACAAGGAGGATCCTAATTAAGCAAGGAAGATTTTGAGGGAAGCTAAACCTATAGGAAGAACCATCCACTTAACTTGAACTTCTAATGAACCTCAATAATTACCTTCTAAGGATCACCTAAGCTAAGGATTCAAAGGCTCTATCAAGGCCTAATCAAGGTTATAAAGAGGTATCTACTTAAGTTCTATCCTAAAGGAAGGGAATAGAAGCTTAGAATTATCTAATGTTCACTCTAAGGACTAATCTATGAAGTAAACCTAGTTAGGGTCACCTAAACTATAACCAACTTGTGAAATGGGGGAATAATAGAAAATCAATTCTAAAAATATTAAGGAAAATCCTATATGATCCTACATGTGTTAAGAATCTATAGTACAAAAACCAGGGGCCAAACCTAATCCTAAAGGTTCTAATAAAATCTAAACTCAAAGGGTGTGCTAAAGGGGATCCATCATGGAAGGCTCCTAAATATCTATCTCAAACTCCTACTTAGAATCATCTAAAAAATACCATAAAAATCACACAAATCTATCAAGGTGTCTATGACAAGCATGCAAAATTCAGCACCAAATTCCAAAGCATGAAGTGGTACAAAAATCAGCAAGTAAACTAGTCATTTGAACATTTTTAAACCTGTAATAAAAATAGAAAAATGCCAAATAAATGGAAAATCATCCAAAAATGAAAATAAATGCCATACAAAAATCAGAAACATAGTAGGAATCATCCACAATTTTTCTCATGTTTTTCTGATCAATAAAACTATTTTTTATGCATTTTATATGACAAAATGAATTAAAAGAAAATAGAAAAAACAATAAAGAAATTTAGAAAAGTACAAAAAGTCATGGCCACTAGATCTAATGACTGGTCAGCTAATCCAAGGGGGGAGAGATGCGCCACGTAGCCTTCAGGCTACTTAAATGAAACGTTGCGTTTCAGGATTGTTCAGGTGTGGCTGGTTGACTAGGGTTCACCCTGCGTCCTAATCTGGATCGTCCAAGCCAAAAGTATGCCAATCCAAGGTCTATCAGTGTGCCACATCAGCGGTCCAAGTCAACAATTTCTAAGGCTCAACCACATGCGTTAGATCTGCTTACCAAGTCTCTCAAATCAGAATCATCCAATGGTGCACCACTCATCTTCTACCTTTTAAACTGAACAAAGAGAGGGGGGAAATCCAGGGTGGCCGAAGAAGACTCCGGTCGTCTTCTCCGGCGGGTTCACGGTGGCTAGGTCATTAGACACCACCAAACCTTATGAAATTATCCAGATCTGCTCGTTTTCTCACGAGGAACACCATGCTACTCTCTATTTTTCATATCTCTCAAGATACAAGCAAATATGAACAAAAACAAAAATGGTGCACTCAAGATCATCATCACCAAACCTCAAATTAATGCCACTAATCTACTTTACTCTTCTCCCTGATCAATTATCTATAATCAATTCTTGAAATTCTTCAAGATTAAAGCCTAACCGTGCCTCTGAACAATTCACTCATCATCAAGAAACATCTCAAAACCTTACCAAATCATACCTAAATCCATCTAGGGTTCAAGACTAACCTAACCACATGCCAAATTCATCTAATATGTGCATAAATTAAGAGGAATTTTGAGAAACAAAAACCTGTTCAGAAGCTCTAATTAAGGTGTTCTTGAGTGCTCAGCTTTGCTTCAAATGCTGCAGATTTCTTCACTGAATGATCCTAAACCGATCTGAATGCTCAATGCTTCTTAATTCTTCCTCAAACTCCAAATTCGATTCTTGCTTGAAAGCTCCACAACTCCAACTGTCTCTAACTGTCTTCCCTCCAAATGCCAACCAATCTGATCTGAACTTCACCCAGGGTTATATAGAGAAGGTTTGGATACTTTTTAGGCCCATTGGAAGCCCACACAACCCATTTCAATTTTCTGGTTTTTCCTCCAAATTCTTCCATGACAGTCGTGTATTTCTGCTTCTAGCAGCTTCCATTCTCATCCAAATAGCTTGCATAACACTCCTTGAGCATGGATGGATCATATTGAATGCTTAATTTGATCCTATGGTGTAGATTGGTGGTGTTACTTCAATTCCAAGTAACCTTTGAAATGTCCATGAATTATGACTCAAACCAAAATTCTGAAGTTGCCAATCATCTCTAAATGCCTTTTGCAGTCAAAATATGTACCTATTTGCACATTTTGAACCATTTTGAATTATTTCACAATTTTCTCATTTTAATGCTTTTTAAAATGTCCCTTTTCAAATTTTCTTCATACACTTCTCAATTAAATCCATATCAATGAATGTTTGGGTCATGGTTGAACAAATAACACCTTTTTGAACAACTTTCAAGTTGATCAAAAGTTCATTTGAGGTGTCTAAGTTGATGAAATTGACCCATAATCACAAATGACCTATAATTCCAAATTCCCAAAATACCCTTATCTTGCAAAGCTTGTAACTTGAGTTCTACAAATCCAATCATGGACTTCTAGTACTTTCTAGAAATCTAAGAAGATAAGGAACAACATTCATGTTGGCCAAAATTTCATGAGAAACATCTTTCTAGGTCAAACATGTCATGCAAGTTGGTTGACTTTCAAGCTCCAAATTCACACTCCTCTGATGACCTATAACTTGTGTGGCTCATAACTTGAGTTCTATAAACCCTATCAAGGACTTCTAGTACTCAAATTAAAGCTATGATCATGCTCTACAACAATCATGTTGGGGTAAAGGTGATATGAAAATCACATCTTGAGTTATGTGGTCTTGAAGTTAGGCACTAAACCAGGGGGTTTTACACTATCAAGCATAGCAACCCTGGCCTAGGAACTCCTCACACTCTTGATTCATGATAAGTTGACCTTGGAATCATCCCTTGGGCATCTTAAGACATCAATCCATGATCACATGGCCTTGCAATTAGGTCTCAACCTTCTTCAAATCATCAATTGAGTTAGGGTTGACCAGATGAAACCCTAGTTGCACCAATCTTGGTTGTAGCTTCATATCCTTTGCATAATGACCTGTCTAGGCTTCCAAATGACTTTCAATACTTATCATGAGCTCTCTCAAGGCTTCAAGTCTAACTTTGTAGCTTTAACATCATCAGATGACCTTCCCACTGATCGCGACTTTCTATGTCTAATACAACTTAACTGCAAGTGCACAGTCTATCGCGTAGTAATAAAAGATATCGATCCCACAGGGACTCGTAATCAAACTAGTGTTCTCGGGAGTTACTATGTTTAGCTAGGTAGATAATTCTTAAGGGAATAAGATTGTCACTAAAGGGAACTAAAAATGTTATTTAAATTATAATTACGTGAATCGATATGCAGTAATTATGTTCTTCGGGGATTTGACAAGTTACCGGTATATGAAGTATTTTTCAGAGTTTATTTAAGCAGAAAATAGTGATCTGAAGACTCTCGTCTCACGATGGTTGTTGACGCTAATCATAATTCTAAGGGCCAAATGTACGCTTTCGTGTCCCATTCGGGGTTAAAACTATTTTTTGGAAATCTCTAAGTTCTAATTCATTTTAAAGTGCTTTCGCTGTTATTAAAACAAATGACTAGTGTTTACTATCTGGTCTTGCTGCAGCTTTCTCTTGTTGGCTCGTACCTTAATTAATTTCCCACTTTCGTGGCAAAACTACTTTTAAATAAGTTCTCGCTTTCGCGACGAAGTTTATTCAGTAAATAAATTTAAACACTCAGACCATAAACAATTTTTGAAAAAGAAAGTTTTCAACCGGTTATTATCAAATCCCTTCCGAATTATTATTACATATCGATTACTTTGATTTAGCTAGACATGGATTTGGGAAAGGCAAAACATAAATAAAAACAATGAATAATAACATGCATCATAATGAAAACAGGAATTACGATTAAAATTAGAAACCTGTAAATATTCCAATTGACCTTTGGGCAAATCATCCACAAATGTTGGCAGGATTCTGGTCTTTATGCCAATTGATCGTACAAGGAAAATAGGAATTACAGAAGAAATGAAAGGCAACAAAAAAATAGAAAGAAATAAAACTGAACTTTTGCTCTGGAAATGAAATTGGGCAGCACTTCGTTGTCTGAATGTGTTGCACCCTAAAATTTGCTCAACCTTATTCCTTGAATTTATGTTTCATCATCATTAGCATTTGCATATAGAGTCATGTACATAGACTAACCATCTGCATAGCATAAGTATAGCAAGTCATTCAACAGGGGACCAAGTGTTATTTTCATCTCTAGAGGCCTAGCAAGAGGTTATTATTCCAATTCAATCATATTCAAGTCATCAGGAAAGAATTTGAAAGCAAAGAGTTCAGCAGAGCAAGCCTTGAGTCTACCTCCTAGCTGAGGATATCTGAGGATTGAAGGTATGGAGAGCATCTAGACATCTTGAGAGACTTATAAAGTCATTTGGAGAAGAAAGCAAGTTGTTGATGTGAGCACAAGAGCTATAGTTGAAGGCAGTCAACTAGGGTTTCATCTAGGTCAACCCTAGGTCAACCCTAGGTCAATTGACTGACTTAAGAGGGCATTCAAGTCTATTGGAGAGATGTGGGGATCAACATTTGACATATGAAGAAGGATATGGAGATATGACAAGGAGAATTCAAGAGAAATCAAGGAGAAGAGGAGTTACTAAATTAGGGTTTCTCTGTAAAATCCCCTAGTTTAGGTCAAATTTCCAAGCAAGATAAGTCAAAATGCTAGCTTCAAATGGCTTCTTGGCCAACATGAAACTTGTAGAGGATCTCAATACCTTTAATTTGAGTGGTGGAAGACCTCAAGGAGATTTATAGAACTCAAGTTATGGTCCTTGCAAGTTACAGGTCATTTGGGGTGTCTGAACTTTTGTCTGTGAAAGTGACTTGCCTTCCAAGCTAGTTTTGCCCCTCAAGGAGATTTCAAATGAATTCTTGGTCAACATAAGAATTGTTCCTCATTGTCTTAGCTTTCTAGAATGGTATAGTATGCCTTCATATGATGTGGAGAACTCAACTTATGGTCTTGACAAGCAAAGGGTATTTTGGGCATTTGTGAATTACAGGTCATTTTAACCTATACCCAAAACTCATACAAGGAGGCCTCAAATGGAAAAACTTACAACATCAAACTTGCTCCAAATGGGATTTTAAGTCTAGAAAGAAGGTCACAAGTTATTGGAGAAGCTCATAGCATGGAGTTGCATGATAGGTCAAAATATGAACTAAAAAGGCTTATAAAGTGAATAATTTCAAGTTGGAAAATGGTTTGGGAGATTTACAAGTCCAAATGGAGACTTCCAATATATGATTTTGAATGGAAAAACAATTCTAAGAACAATGGTTCACACACTTTTTTGAGTTTAGAAGGAAAAAATGAAGTTATCCATGGTTGCTTATCATTTAAGAAACATAATCAAAAATGAGCCAAAGTTTGAAAACAAGGGAATGTGCAAGATGGATCTAGAATGTTCATTTGGGGTCTATATATTCATGAAAGGAGAATTTGGCAAGGGTTGGCCTCATTTGCACCAAGAATTCCACATAATTTCTCACACTTTTTCATTGGAGTTTCATTGTAATTCTCTCAAAATCTTCACAAAATCATCATCCATATTGATTCAATTGTGCTCCATGATCATCATAGATCAGAATTGAAGCAAGGATCAAGTGATTATCATCCATTTTCGAGTGCTCCTTGCAAGGATATCAAAGTTGCCAAGTCAAGTGGATAGCATAATTCTGGCCAAATCTCATTCAAAGCTTGCATACAGAATCACATACATCAAGGATTGATCAGGATCCAGCACTTAGAAGCCTCAAATCATCAATCTCCATAGCTATTTGCAAGATTTTGCACAAGGTAAGTTTTCAATCACACAGCTCGATTCAGTTAGTTAGGCATGGTTTTGTTAGTGTAGAATTGATCTAGGTGGTTAGGAGATTAAGTTAGATGAATTTGGAGAGGTTTGGTGATGGTTAGTGACAGGTGCCATAAGCTGTTGAGATCAATATCTCTTAGATTAGTGTGTTATAATTGTGGCTTGATAGCATGTGTTGATCTCCATTAGGTGTAGTTTAATTTAGGCTAAGTTTGGGGAAGATTGGTGATGATGCATATCAGTGCATTTCAATGGAGGCCGAGTGTGGATCCAATCGAATTTGTTGATGTGGCGAATTTCAAAGCGAATTGATGCCCTAAGCTTGTAGAGGGAGAGATTTGGAGCGGATTTCATGTTTATGGCATGTGGATTAGTGGCGTGTATGAGGAGAACAGAGAGATGGAAGATAGCTCGTGCATGGGAGCTTTCATGGCATCCAAACCCTAATTTGCAGAGCCATTGGAGAAGATGCAATCATGGCCTTCCATTTGTAGTTGGACCTTTGACTATGGGCGTGATCGTGTGGCCTACGTTTGATTTCAAATTTGGAGGGAATTGACTGGGTGCCAAACGCACCGTTTCATTAATTGAAACGGGCGGGCCTCAGTTTCTGTTGCTAATCCCACCCCCAGTAATAGGCCCATTTCCAATTTGAACGTGTTTTGGATGCTATTTTCACCCCCTGCTGGTTTTTCTTTTATTTCAATAATTCTGATTGATGCTGGGCCTTATCCATTTTGCTAACAGCACCCTACCCTGTCTGGCCCATCCAATAATGAACTGAGCGCGCCTACTATTCTAACCCCCCTCCCTCATTTTAATTCATTTTATTTCTTATTTCATTTTAATTTTTACTAATCTTTGAAAATTCATAAATAATTCATAAAAAATGCTTTTTAATCCATTCTTTTTACCATGTTTTCATTAAAATGTCTAGAATATTATAGGAAAATAAATTTTCATTTTTAGTTTTATTTCATATTTTTTTTCATATTTTCTAAATAAATGTTATAATAAATAGATTCATTTCATGCATTATTTTTATGATTTTTGTTCTCTCACATGCTTTGATATTTTTTGATCATTCTTTTCATATTGTTTAGATGAGATATTAGGCTTATAGAAATATTTTAGTTCCCTTTTTTAGGAGTTAATTTTAGGTGATTAATAAGTGCTTGAATATCATGAACAAAACTAGGGTTTTTAGGTGACAACTTAGGAAGTTCAATTTTTTCCCTTAGGACTTAGGGTTTGAATAGATTAGTTATGGGACTATAGGGGCTATGGGTAGTTATTAGATCCCTTAGAGAACAATTAGGATTCCCCTACTGCTATTATTACTGTCTGTATATCTGCTGTCTGGTGTGGTGTGCCCTCTGGGGTTTATTGACTGTTTGTATGGGTATTGGGTTTGTCTGGGGCCCTGGGGAAGCTGAAGAATTGTGGAGATGAAGCTATTGGAGATTCAAAGATTGAAGATCAACTGTCAGAGTTGAGGAGGAGTTTCTTGCTGGCAGATGCTGAGGAGATTAGGGTTTAGGAGCTAGGCAGAGCTCTAGATTAGAAATTTTGTTTCTCAAACATGGATTGCCTTGTCTGCATCCATTCTTCTCTGTGATTCAGAGTCTCTCTAAGACACTCACCCCCTTCCTTTGGAAGGCTTGGTGATGGTGTCCATGAGATAGAACTCTTGAGAGAAAATGTCTCTTGTGTTAGAAGCAGTCTGTTCACCACCTTTGGTAGTCAGCTTATTGCTTAACACCCAATTCACTCTTGTGACTAATCCCTCATCCTGGAGGTTTGAGCTTGAAGAAAAGCCATTGCAGATGGAAGACTGATGATCAAAGCCCTTGCCTGAAGGCCATGAAGATGGAGATTGATGCTTGTTGAAGCTTGTGAATGATTGGAGATTGCTTGAAGCCAGTTGTTGATTCAGAGCTGCTGATGCTGTTTCTTTTGCTGTATTTCGTTTGCTGATGTATTGATTGGTTTTCTGAACTGTATTGTTTGCTGTCTACCCTGCTGGGTTGAAAGTGAAGTCTGTTCACTTTTGCCTATTGTTTTCTAGGTTCGAGGTTGAGTGGGACTCCCTTGCCTCGCTTGTACTGTTGCATCCATGCATTTTACTGTTTTACTGTATATATATGATGTTGTTTCTGTTTCTGCCTATCCCGTAGGATCTCTGTTTCTCTCTGCGCAAGAGAGGAGCATGATAGACATTAGGTCTTAACCCATGCATGATAACATTAGGATAGTTTGTTTCCCTTCGCAACCGTAGTTTAGAGTTCTGTCTCTTTCTTTCTCAAAACAAACAGAAAAACACATAAAGATTTCAAACACAATAAAAGACACTTCTTCCGTAAAAGAATGTGAACTCATCAAAACGTCATTTTTGTCCGCTGGGACTGTTAATCAGAAAAACCTTTTCAGAAGGAATAAAATCAACCAAGACAAGCCTGTGTCGTACGTGGCCCGAACTACGTTTGCTCTGATCTTCCATGCTGTGTGGAAGTACGTAGGCATAGGATGTGATATCCTAGCGAGCAACCTTCCCCTCCTTTCCCGTAGGTAGGCGAACTACGTTGACTCTGATTTCTCGTTCCAGACGGGAATACGTAGGCATAAAGTGCGATACTTTGCCGAGTCATTTCATTTTTATTTTCTTTTCTTTTTTACCCTTGACCTATAGTTTAGATAGAATAACAATCCATACCCGAAAACAAGCGTGGATCCCGTCGAGTACGACGGACGTGAGGGGTGCTAATACCTTCCCCTTGCGTAACCGACTCCCGAACCCAGGTTTTGGTTGCGATGACCATACCTTTCCCATGTTGTGCGAGGTTTACTCTGAGCGTTTCCTTTCCCTCCCGTGGGATAAATAACGCACGGTGGCGACTCTTCTGTTCAGCCGGCGCCTATTTTCGCAGTAGCGACAGCTGGCGACTCTGCTGGGGATCCAACGTCCCCTGGCTACTAAGGACTGCGATGGTTCTTATGCATTTGGGATCCAACGTCCCTTGAGAGAGTCAATCCTAACGCTTGTTTTCCCGTCGAGGGTTTTGTATGGAGTTATTGTATATTTCTAACCCTGTATTTTTCAGCTTTATATATATTGTTTATTATTGCTGTATCTGGGGTGTGACGGGTGTTCTGATATTGAGAGGTAAGCCGGACCTGGGCTTGAGTGCACCTAGAATTAGAGTAGAAATTAGTGGGCGCCCGCTTGCTTTGCTTGCTTTGGTGTCTCATGAAATCTACACTCAGACGAGGTTCCTCTGGTTGGCCTCCTGCCCCTTCCTTTGGTTGGCGTGGGTTGCTGGTTAGTTGGATTGTCGACTCTGGGGACCGATCATTTGGAAGTTGGCTGAGTGAGGCCTCTTCAGGATTTGATGATGCCACTCCTTCTGGGAATCGTATCATCAACCCTGAAAGTCTGTGACGCCGACGACCGCATAGGATGCCGTACCTTGTGCCAGTTATAGGGCCACCCACCTGTGAGGGGATTCAGGGTTATGCAGGTAACTAGACCTCCAGATTACCGGTTATTTCTTGATCAGAGATCCGGGTTATTTATGGAGAGTTATGAGGTCTGCCAGAGACCATGTGGAGATGTATTCTGAGGTCTGTCAGAGACCATTTGGAGATTTATTCTGAGGTCTGTCAGAGACCATTTGAGAGGTGTTTTGAGGTCTGTCAGAGACCAATTATGGATGTGATTTGAGGTCTATCAGAGACCAGGTGGAGTTATGGTTTGAGGTCTGTCAGAGACCAGTGTTGGAGTTCTATTTTAGGTCTATCTGAGACCAGGGTTTGATGACTTCTGGATGGTCTATCTGAGACCTTTCTTGATTGGGTTTAGGCTATTCAGCTGCAGCTTTGGTCCCTGTTGAATGTTACTTGCATTGCATCCCTGCATATCCATTAGCATTTGCATTTCACTAACGTGTGTCTGTGTTGCAGGTGCATTTGCATTTCCCTAGTTCTAGTGCCCAGACTTCTGAGTGTTTGATCATGACTAGCTTAAGGAGAACGGTTGCTTACAAATTGCCTACGCCCGATATTGTTCCTTTACTGGGATTGATCTCTCTTGCTGATGAGGGTGTTCGTAGGAGTTTCCGGATGAGTTATGGTAGATTACTGAGATTGGTGTGCAAACCTACAGAGGTAGAGTTAGATGGGCTGTATGCTTTGATGCAATTCTACGACCCTGCTTTGAGGTGTTTTACGTTCTCTGACTTTATTATGGGACCAACCCTGGAGGAATACGCTGAGTATGTTGAGCTGCCTGTGCAGAACCAGGTTCCGTTCATCCATTTTGATGCCAAACCCAAGCCGGAGGAATTGGCAAAAGCCTTGCATGTTGATGCTTCTGAACTTGTGACTACTGTTTCCCGTGGAGTTCCAGGCTTCTCATTTCAGTTCTTAGTTGGTAAAGCCCAAGAGTATGCTAAGAATGGGTGCTGGGTTGCTTTCAATGCTGTGTTGGCCTTGTGCATTTATGGCATAGTACTGTTCCCCAACATACCGGATTTTGTGGACTTCGACGCTTTCTATTTGTTCGCCGCTGGTAATCCTGTACCTACCTTACTCGGAGATCTCTACCATTCACTGCATTACAAGAATGAGAAGGGAAGAGGGAAGAATGTTCATCTGTGTGTGCCCTTGTTGAGTATGTGGTTTGAGAGTCACCTTCCTAAGAGAGGATCTGCTGCAGAGACTACGATTCCAGTTGGTTGGCCAGAACGCTTGATGAGGCTATCGTCGGAAGATATGGAGTGGTTTGATAGAGACCTGTTGGGATCTGAGCTCATCTTTAGCTGTGCTGGGTACCCTAATGTGCCATTGATAGGAAGAAAAGGGTGTATCAATTACAACCCTTCCCTATTCATTCGCCAGTTCGGATATGCGCTGAAGAATCCGCCTCAAGAGGAGGAAGTACAGGAATCTCTGTACTTCACTGGAGATTTGAAGGGGGAGTTATTAGCCAAGTTGCGACATGCTTGGACGCGTACTAACCGCAAAGGGAAGCCGTTGTTAGGAAAGAATGACTGTCAGGCCTATGCACCTTATAGAGCTTGGATTCAGGAGAGGGCTAGTCAGTTGAAGATGCCGTTTCCAGAGGCACCAATTCTTGATCCTATTCCGGTAGAAGAGCCGACTACTGTTTCTAGAGAAGCATATGAACAGGTTGTGAAGGAGAAAGAAGCCCTGATGAAGATTAACGAAGGGTTAGAGCAAGAGCTAGCCCAGGCACGCAGTGAGAAAAACAAGGCCGTATATGCTTTCCAACAACAGATTGAGCTGGTAAACAGGTTAGGGGCTGAGTTGACCGAGGAAAAGAAGAAGCGTGAACGTCTGGGGCAAGAGTTCAGAAGTTCTCATGACATGCTGGAAGCCAAAAAGAAAGCGCTCGACGCAGCACACCGAGAGATATCTTCTTGCAATAAGACTTGGAATGCCACTCTCACCAACAACAAGAAGAGGGAAGATAAGCTGAAGCAGCAAATTTCCGACCTCGAAGAGAAGTTGAAGTCTAGCATCAAGAAATGTGAGGAGGAAGTGATGAACCGGTATAGTGTCCAGCATGCACTGAACAAGGCAATCAAATCCAGAGATGAAGCAGTGTCCCAGAAGCGAAAGTTAGAAGATTGCTTCGGAGAAGCGGCATGGGAAGAAACTGCTGAAGACGTACGCCGTGTCCTTAAGAAGAGAAACCAGCTTGTTGAAGGGTTGCTTGATCGACCAAGCCATCCGGAGACCAAGAAGTTGATAGAGGAGTACCAGACTTTTGGGAGGATCTGATCATTCCATTATTTGTATGCTTTATTTGCATAGTGCTGACCATCACCAGGATTGTTGGTTGAGGTTATGCCATCTTTGTACTCTCAGTGATATTGTACCCTGGGCTTATTGATTCTCTCTGCTATATATGAGGCTTTCTATGATTCAGCTCCGATATTCCTATTGTCAACACTGTCATTGCACCGGCACCTTCGCACTAGAACTGGGGGAATGAACTTCCCTAATGCACAGACACATTGCATTGCATTCATATTCATATTGCATAACAGGTAATCTTTGAATGGTGTCTTATCTCCTGCTTTGATTCAGGTACTTAACAGGATTCCAGATCAACATCCGCACCGCTATTCTACACGATCCAACTGTCGGAAAGTCATGGACCAGATTCAGAATGAGATGCAGGATGTACGCGAGAAGCTCGCCCTCTTCATGCAGACCATGGAGGCTATAGCAAAAGGGCAAGAGAATTTGCAGGCCATGGTCCAGCCTCTATTGGCTCGCAACGCTGGTCATGGTAACGAAGATCATCAGTCTGTCCGGGTTGATACTGCTCATGGAGATGGCACTCCAACGCCAGTGGCTCCGCCTGTCGTCAATGTGAATGCTGCTAACGTCAACAACGCTACCGCTGCTGTGAATGGTAACGTCGGAGGTGGAAATGAAACTGCTGTCCATAACGCTGGGCTGGGTGATGTCAATGTGGGAGATAATCTCGGAGGTAATGGCTTTGTCAATACTGGGTTCGGATTCAACGATCAGGGATTCGACAACACCGGCAAGTATGGCTTTAATGCTCAAGGCTTTGGGCAAGATGGTTATGGTATGGTCAATCAGGGCTACGGAGGTTTTGGAAACGGAAACGGTGCTGGTTTCATGGCTGGTGGTCCTGCTGGAGGTGTTCAAGGGTATGGCAACAGAGGCCGAGTTCCGGGGATGAATCAGGTCAGAGCTGGACGTAATAATGCGTATGATGGATACGGGGCTGGAAACGGTATGTGGCAAGAGGATCAACAGGAAGACGCCTTCTCTGGAGGAGGCTTTGAAGGGCCGATGGATGATTCTCAAAAGATTAGAATGCTGGAAGAGCAAATGAAGGGAGTCCTAAACCAGAGTGCTGTGGGTCTGGACATGGCAACAATGGGCTTGGTACCTGGGCTGAGGGTGCCAATCAAGTTCAAAGCGCCTGCGTTCGATAAGTACAAAGGAGATACATGTCCGAAGGTTCATGTACGGGCTTATTACAGAAAGATGTCTGCATACTCCACTGACGAAAGAATGCTCATGCATTTCTTTCAGGATAGCCTATCGGGTCCTTCCTTAGAGTGGTACATGGGGTTGGAGCCCACTGATATCAAGACTTGGAAGCAATTAGCAGAGGCGTTCGTAGCCCATTACAAATATAACAGTGACCTGGCACCCAATCGGGTCCAGTTGGCCGGGCTTTCGCAGAAGAAGGGGGAGAGTTTTAAAGAATACGCGCAAAGGTGGCGCGATATGGCTGCCAGGGTTCGTCCTCCTGTGGAAGATAAAGAAATGAACGACATGTTTGTTGGCACATTCACCGGGCTGTTTCATGATATGCTGTTTCATACGTCTCTGGCTAGTTTTTCAGATCTGATTCTGATGGGTGAAAAGATTGAGCGGAACATTAAGCAAGGAAAGTTCCAAGTCGATGAATCAACTGCATCTGGCAGTAATAGGAAAGCTTATGGTGGGCGCCGTCAGGGCGAGGCAAGCGCGGTATTTGGAGGCCGAGGCCGAGGCCGAGGCAGGGGACGAGGTCAATATCGTCAGCAGCAGCAAGTGTCGAGTGTCACTATCCCGTATCAACAGCAACCAATCCAACAACAACAGGTTCAGCAGCAACCAATGCCACAGCAGCAGCAGCCTCAGCAGGGGGCACAGCAAGCTCAGAGAAGATTCCAGGGTGGTAAGCCGAGAAGGGTGTTCGAGAAGCCTCCCTCTAACTATGCTGATCTATTGCAGACCTTGTTGGGATTGAATCTGGTGGAGAAAAGAACCCTGGCACCGATAACGGGAACTCCCCCGTTCGGCTACGATGCGAGCAGGCACTGCGAGTTTCATTCTGGGGCCCCGGGCCATGATATTGAAGGTTGTCATGCTTTTAAGCACGTTGTGCAGGATCTCTTGGACAACAAGTCTATCAACTTCGGAACGACCGGTGCGAATATAGTCCAGAAACCCATGCCTAATCATGGGGCGAATGCCGTGCTGACTGAGGAAGGTCTGAATCTGATTATGAATGTTGAGGATTTAAAGACGCCGCTGAGCGAGATCAAAAGCCGACTGTTGCAAGGAGGTGTTTACCCGGGTTGTAATGAGTACTGCTTAGATTGTTGGGCCCTGTCTGGGGGGTGTGAGGATTTGAAGAAAGGCATTCAGGCCTTGATTGATGAAGGTGTATTGCAGTTTGATAGAACAGCAACTGATGAGCCGGCAGGGGCAGTAATGGATAATCAGAGTAATGTTGCCACAGTGACAATTCCCAGGAAGACGATCACTATTTCAGCACCAGTTCAGCGACCACCGATTACTATAACTAAAGCCGGGCCAATCCCGTATGAGAACACGAGAGCAGTCCCATGGTCATATGGGCTAGAGGTGTATTGTGACGGGATTAAGATCGATGTCAATAAGCAGTCGGCGGAGATTGTGGATAATGTTGTGGGCTCAGGAGGCATGACAAGAAGCGGCAGGATCTTTATATCTCCTGAAGTAGAGGCCGAAAGGCTAGCGAAAGGAAAGGGGAAAGCGGTTGAGAATGTTCCGATTCAAGCAAATGAAAAAGAAGCAGCATCTAAGGATGTCGAAGAATTCATGCGCTTAATTCAGAAGAGCGACT
This sequence comes from Lathyrus sativus, assembly GCA_963859935.3. Lineage (NCBI taxonomy): Eukaryota > Viridiplantae > Streptophyta > Magnoliopsida > Fabales > Fabaceae > Lathyrus > Lathyrus sativus. The sequence goes on along the minus strand of OZ012738.1, from coordinate 142,517,818 downwards.
ATAAAATCGTGGAGCATCTGCAGCAAACGCCATCCAAAATATCTATTCTGTCATTGCTGTTGTGTTCGGAAGCTCACCGAAATGCCTTGCTGAAAGTCCTGGACACTTCTTTTGTACCACAGGATGTCTCCGTAAACCAGCTAGAAGGAGTATTGGCACATGTAAATGCGGGCCACAGTCTGGGCTTTACTGATTTTGACTTGACTCCGAAAGGAAGGGACCATAATATGGCATTACATGTATCTGTTGAATGCAGAGGGTCGACAATGTCGCACGTATTGGTTGACACGGGATCGTCTTTGAACGTGCTGCCTAAGAAGGCTATGATGAAGCTGGATGTTCGAGGAATTTTGTGCACACCAAGTGATTTGGTAGTCAGAGCGTTTGACGGCACGCGGAGAACAGTCTTCGGATCGATCACCTTGCCTCTGCAAGTGGGGCCGGAAGTGTTTGCAACGGAGTTTTATATCATGGATATACAGCCTGCGTACAGCTGCTTGCTGGGAAGACCTTGGATTCACGGGGCAGGGGCAGTTACGTCAACCCTGCATCAGAAGTTAAAGTATATGGTCGGAGACAGTGTAGTCACCGTGTGCGGAGAAGAAGACATCCTGGTCAGTCATCTATCTTCGTTTAAATATGTGGAAGTCGACGGGGAGATCCATGAGACGCCATGCCAGGCATTCGAAGGTTTGCGCATTAAGGACAAGAGTCCCGGGCCAAGCAAAGCGCCAGAGATAGCTGTTTCTTCGTATAAAGAGGCTCAAGCGCTAGTGAAGGCAGGAGAAGCCAAAGGCTGGGGCAAAGTATTGGACATTCCTGTGAAAATGGACCGGTTCGGACTGGGGTACCGACCGTCGTCATCAACTCCTTCTGTGGGGGCCCCTCATTTCAGAAAGTCAATCACCATCTCTGCCAGTGGAGTATGCCATGAATCTGTCAACGCTGCTTCAGAGTCAGATGAAGGGGACAGTGACTGTGATATGGATGCCTGGATTCAGCCAAGCACGCCAGGACAAGGACTGTGCAACTGGTCTATTCAGGAGCTTGTTCCTGTGACTTTTAAACAGTAATGCTTTGCTTTATTAATTGTTGAATAATCTGATGTCTTGCCCGGGGCATCAGGATTTGCTTAGGGCTGTGTTGTTATAAACATTGCTTTGTTAATCATTAAATAAATGGCGTTTTTTCATGTGTAAATACTGTAATCCCTGTTTTTCTTGTTTTGTATTTTTCAATAAAATGGCAACGTGGTTATCCGCTTTATACGCATTTTGAAGCACTTAACCCTTTCTTTTGCAGGATAACATTTTCAGATGACATCCTTGAACCACCTATGACTCGTCCCGACTTCGAGCACCCGGTATTCCAGACCGAAGAAGAGGTTGTCGAAGATAGCGACGTTCCTGAAGAACTGTCTTGGTTGGTGAAGCAAGAGGAAAGAGCCATTCTGCCTCACGACGAGGTTATCGAAATTATCAATTTGGGGTCGGAAGGGGTTGAGAAAAATATTCGTATCGGAGCCGCACTGCAGAGTGATATCAAGCGAAAACTGGTTGAAATGCTCCGAGAGTATAATGATGTATTCGCTTGGTCGTATCAAGATATGCCAGGGCTCGATACAGATATGGTTGTGCATCGTCTGCCACTGAAAGAAGATTGCCCGCCGGTCAAACAAAAGCTTCGCAGAACGCGACCAGATATGGCAATGAAGATCAAAGAGGAGGTGCAGAAACAGTGGGACGCTGGTTTCCTGGCTGTGACGAAGTATCCTTCATGGGTTGCTAACATCGTACCAGTGCCAAAGAAAGATGGCAAGGTTCGAATGTGCGTGGATTATAGAGATTTGAATAAAGCAAGCCCAAAAGACGATTTTCCACTTCCTCATATTGACGTGTTAGTTGATAATACTGCTCAATACTCTGTATTCTCCTTCATGGATGGCTTTTCAGGCTATAATCAAATTAAAATGGCGCCAGAGGATATGGAGAAGACTACTTTCATAACGCCTTGGGGAACATTTTGCTATAAAGTGATGCCCTTTGGTTTGAAAAATGCTGGGGCAACGTATCAGCGTGCGATGACAACTCTCTTTCATGACATGATGCATAAAGAGATTGAAGTTTATGTTGACGATATGATTGCTAAATCCCAGACGGAGGAAGAGCATCTGGTGAATCTGTTGAAGTTGTTTAAAAGGCTTAGGAAGTTCAGGCTGAGGCTGAACCCTAACAAATGCACCTTCGGGGTGAGATCGGGTAAGCTCCTGGGGTTCATAGTAAGCGAAAGAGGAATAGAGGTCGATCCTGCTAAAATAAAAGCGATCCAAGAAATGCCGACGCCTAAAACAGAGAAAGAGGTGCGCGGGTTTTTGGGGAGATTGAACTACATTGCCCGGTTCATATCTCACCTAACTGCCACGTGTGAACCATTATTCAAGCTGTTGAAGAAAAATCAAGCTGTAACGTGGAACGATAATTGTCAAAAGGCGTTCGATAAAATAAAGAAGTATCTGCAGGAGCCTCCTATTTTGATACCCCCAGTGGCAGGGAGACCCTTGATAATGTATTTGACGGTTCTTGAGGGAAGCATGGGTTGCGTTCTCGGTCAACACGACGAGACGGGGAGAAAAGAGCATGCAATTTACTATTTGAGTAAGAAATTTACAGACTGTGAATCTCGATACTCAATGCTGGAGAAAACTTGTTGCGCGCTAGCCTGGGCCGCCAAGCGTTTGAGGCAGTACATGCTGAATCATACAACCATGCTCATCTCGAAGATGGATCCGATCAAATATATATTCGAAAAGCAGGCGTTGTCAGGTAGAATTGCCCGGTGGCAGATGATCTTGACTGAATACGATATTCAATACGTCTCGCAAAAGGCAATAAAGGGGAGTGTGTTGTCTGAATATCTGGCGGAGCAGCCTATTGAAGAGTATCAATCGATGAGATTTGACTTTCCTGACGAGGATATCATGTATCTCAAGATGAAGGATTGTGAAGAGCCGTTACCAGACGAAGGACCAGAGCCGGGGTCCAAATGGCAGATGATATTTGATGGAGCTGTGAATGCTTACGGTAGCGGAATAGGGGCAATTATCACTACGCCGCACGGGTCGCACATCCCGTTTACTGCCCGATTGACCTTTGCCGTTACCAACAATGAGGCCGAATACGAAGCTTGTATAATGGGGCTTGAAGAAGCCATTGATTTGCGAATCAAACATTTAGACGTATACGGAGACTCAGCTCTGGTAGTGAATCAGATCAAAGGGGAATGGGAGACACGGCAGCCCAATTTGATACATTATATGAATTATGCAAGGAGATTGTTGCCTTTCTTCGACAAAGTTGAATTGCATCACGTGCCACGGGCAGAAAATCAAATGGCTGACGCCCTTGCCACCTTGTCTTCCATGTACAAGGTCAATTTCTGGAACGAAGCTCCCCAAATCACTATCTCTCGGTTGGACAGGCCAGCTTATGTATTTGCTATTGATGAAGCGTCTGATGGCAAACCGTGGTATGTTGATATCCTTAATTTCCTGAAGAATAAAGAGTATCCGGCTGGGGCATCCAGTCAAGATCAGAAGACTCTCAGGAGATTAGCGGGTAATTTCTATTTGAACCCGGATGGCGTCTTGTACAGAAGGAACCACGACTTGGTGTTGTTGCGTTGTGTGGACGAGAAGGAGGCAAAGCTTCTCATGGAGGAAATTCACGAAGGTGCCTTTGGTACGCATGCTGGTGGGCACGCTATGACAAGAAAACTGCTGCGGGCAGGTTACTTTTGGCTGACGATGGAAACTGATTGTTTCAAATTTGCAAGAAAGTGCCACAAGTGCCAAATATATGCTGACAAAATACACGTGCCTCCGAGTCCTCTAAATGTGATGTCATCTCCATGGCCATTCTCAATGTGGGGAATCGATATGATTGGAAAGATCGAGCCTACGGCTTCTAACGGGCATCGGTTCATACTAGTAGCAATCGATTATTTCACCAAATGGGTGGAAGCAGCGTCTTACGCAAATGTAACGAAGCAAGTGGTGGCTAGATTCATCAAGAGAGATATCATTTGCCGATACGGAATTCCCGAGCGGATAATCACGGATAATGGTTCTAATCTGAACAACAAAATGATGAAGGAGCTCTGTCAGAATTTCAAGATCGAACATCACAACTCCTCCCCTTACCGACCCAAGATGAATGGCGCTGTCGAAGCGGCCAATAAGAATATCAAGAAGATCGTCCAGAAAATGGTGGTGACGTATAAAGATTGGCATGAAATGCTACCTTTCGCTTTGCACGGTTATCGTACGACGGTACGCACATCAACCGGGGCAACTCCGTTCTCGTTGGTATACGGAATGGAAGCGGTGTTACCATTGGAGGTGGAGATCCCTTCTCTGAGGGTATTGCGAGACGTTCAGCTGGACGAGGCAGAATGGGTAACGAACAGATTGAACCAACTGAGTTTGATGGATGAGAAGAGGCTAGCTTCTCTGGCATACGGTCGTTTGTATCAAAGACGAATGAAGAAAGCGTACGACAAGAAGATACTTCCGCGAAGCTTTCAGACGGGCGACCTTGTGCTGAAAAGGATTCTCCCGCCGCAAGCAGATCACAGGGGCAAGTGGACCCCCAACTACGAAGGGCCATACGTTGTCAGTAAGGTCTTTTCAGGAGGAGCTTTATTGTTGTCCACAATGGACGGGGAAGACTTTGCATCACCTGTGAATTCGGACGCAGTTAAAAAATACTTTGCTTAAAATAGACCCGCTGGACAGAAAAAAGAGAGTCCAGGCAAAAATGGGGCATCCTGGCGAACCAAAAACAGAATGAAAGGTTCGGGCAAAAGTTAGGGATAAAATTGAAAAAATGTACACCCGCGAAGTTGAAAACCTACACTGGGCGGCTTCGGCAAAAAGGGGTATCCCGGTGAACTGAAAACCCGTAAAGGGCGGTTCACGCAAAAGTTAGGGATGAGAAAAGCAAATGACTGCGGTCCGAATTTGGTATTCAATGAGCATCAGTGCGGGAGAATATGTTTGAGGAGTCAGTTATCGGATACAACCTCTTCAGAGGACGGATACCGGGAAAGCATTAGAGTCGGACGAGTCATGGGAGGATCAGTTCGTGGTGTTCATCTCCATCCAGTTGCCGACATGTGTACAAAATTTAATTTGTCAATATTTATGCTTCTTGTGAATACTTGCATACTGGTATATTTGCTTTGTGTAGCTTCCTCTTTTCAGGAGTTACATCCCGTGTACAAAAACTCCGCCCATTCAGGGGCCCAATCAATGAAAATGTGTTATTCAGTACTTGATGCCTGTTCTTTACTGTTTTGCGCATGATAAAACGCCTAAGTTTATTGAAGCTAGCATGAGTATAACATCACTGGCCCTTGCCAGCAATCGTTAAAGCTTTGAATTAACTGAGTGTAACAGTCACTAACCTGAATCGATTTGGATTGCATAGGCTTGTCGTGCTTTGCTTGTGTTGTTGCAGGTTTCATAACTGTACGAGGAAGGTGATCGAAAGATTGCAATAGTGAGAGGCTTGATCCCCACGCAGGTCATGCATGTTCTTCCCGAAGAAGGATAGAATTCTCCAGCTCGCCGTAGCTTATCCAAAGGACGTGCTCCAGAGAAGTTACTCGTCCTCAGCAGAGTTTGGTGATCCCGCGATCGTAAGGCTGTATTCAGACAGGTTCATCTCCCCCCGCAGGGTCGTGCATTCTCCCCCAGTGGAGTCAGTTAATTTTCCCCAAGAGAATCCAGCCATCCCCAGCGGAGTTCTCTTTTCAGCAAGTGTTCTCTCCTTCCAGTGGAATTCGAAGGTCAAGACTCTCCAAAGCAGAGTTGATGGTGGGTCCTGTCATTTATTTTGTCAGAGATACCGTGTGATATTAGTTCACTCTCCAGCAGAGGCTCAATCATACCAGGCGCATCTGCTATTCCCCAACAGAGTTATATTCCCCAGCAGGGGGTTACTTCAACAAGACGGGTGGTTTGAGTTCCCAAATTCCCAGCAGGGTCGACTTCATCCTATCAGCATTTATTTTGCTGGAATAATTTTGTAGCATCAGGCTATCCCCGGCGAGTCGGCGTTACCCTTCCAGCATTTATTTTGCTGAAGTAGTTTCTGTACTCCAGTAGTTCAGGTGGAGAGAGCTCTTGCTCAAATAAATCACCAAACAGTCGAGATCTCGGCAGGAGATATTCAATAATAATGTCAGTTTCGGCGCTATTCCCCCACAGAGTTGTCATGATAAAACTCTCTTTGTCTCCAGCAGAGTCATTTATGCAAATGTATCTTATTTTCCCCAGCCAGAGTGGCCAGGATAAGTGTCTTCTTATCCCCAAGCAGAGTTCGTTTGTCATCAACGAGTCGCATGAATCAGAATTTCGAAGCAGGTGTCCGATAGTGGGTTTTCAGACATCCCCAGTAGAGTCCGCCTCAAAGTCGCTGTCACGTCAGTGCTAAGAAGTTTGTGGGTGAGGATCATTGAAGAACTAAGTCCTGACGTGGACCATTTATTCCTAGAATGACGGGATTCCTTCAGAAGTGGGCGTCCTAACGTGGACAGGTTTGTTTTACCGGATTGGTAAGGTGTGTTAATCCTGACGTGGATAGATTCGGTCTTTTGAAATTTGGAGAAAGGGAGGTCATGACGTTGACAAAAGATTGGTTACTCTTCGTGTTGGTGTCCTGACGTGGATCATTTGTTTCCAGCAGATATCTGTATTCGTAATGGTGAAATGTGCGTCCTGACGTGGACAAGTTTGTAGTTCTTTGTGATGACAAGATACAAGAATCCTGACGTGGACAAATTTATCCTTCTTCGTGTTGTTGACAAAGGGTAAGTCCTGACGCGGATATTTCCCCAGCAAGTCGAAGGTGTGAGTCCTTACGTGGACAAGTCTTATTTCCTCAGTGAGTCGAAGACGCCTGAGTCCTAACGTGGACAAATCAAGGCGAGATCAGTGTCCTAACGCGGACAGAGCAAAGAGATTATTATTCATAACGTGGAAAGATGTAGTCCATACACGGACGTATCAGAAGTGATTCCTAACGTGGAAATAACAGTATTCCTAACGAGGAAAAAAGAGAGTCCTTACGTGGACAGGTTAAGATGGCATTCCTTACGTGGAAAAATGAGTCCTGACGTGGACAAATTCAGAAATAGTTGGTATTCCTTACGTGGAAAGATCAGAGTCCTTACGCGGACATATCAAGATTGATTCCTGACGTGGAAAGAAATGGATTATTCCTGACGTGGAAAGAGAGTTTAGTCCTGACGCGGACAGATCATATCAAGATATTCCTAACATGGAAGAAGAAGTTTATTCCTTACGCGGAGAAATTGGGGTCCTGACGTGGACAGATTCGAGAAGTTGAGTCCTGACGTGGACAGATTTAGAACCAAAGGTGAATTCATTACGTGGAAAGATCGGAGTCCTGACGCGGACATGTCAAATGGCATTGGAGTCCTTACGTGGACAGATTGATGCAGTTCTCCTTACGCGGAAAGAAGATTGCTTCCTAACGTGGAAAGATAAAGGCGTTACTCCTAACGTGGATGATGTGATTCCTAACGTGGACAGGTGTTAATCCTAACGTGGAAGGGTGTTATTCCTAACGTGGACGATTCAGTTTATTGAAATGCAGGTGAATTATCCCCAGCGGAGTTGCCGAGATTTTCCTGGGTTGACAGCGAGTGGAGTCCTAACGTGGACAAGTTTTGGTTGAGATTTCTTCGTATCGATGACAGACAGAGTCCTAACGTGGACAAGCAAGCAATCTGTTATGACAGAATCCTCTTCAGAACAATGAAGACAATCCCCAGCACGGTCGCGCGAGATCAGTGGGTTGCTCTAACAGTCAGATTCAGCTGACGAATGTTATTCCTCAAGCAGGAGCGCAGTTTATTTCTGCGGTTGGCAAATTTCTGGTTTCACTGGTATTCAACCGTCTCGTACCGCGAATGTCTGAAGGCTCCGGGCTCTTCATCCAATCGGGTCCAAGTCGCTTGAATAGGGGCAGCTGTTGCACCCTAAAATTTGCTCAACCTTATTCCTTGAATTTATGTTTCATCATCATTAGCATTTGCATATAGAGTCATGTACATAGACTAACCATCTGCATAGCATAAGTATAGCAAGTCATTCAACAGGGGACCAAGTGTTATTTTCATCTCTAGAGGCCTAGCAAGAGGTTATTATTCCAATTCAATCATATTCAAGTCATCAGGAAAGAATTTGAAAGCAAAGAGTTCAGCAGAGCAAGCCTTGAGTCTACCTCCTAGCTGAGGATATCTGAGGATTGAAGGTATGGAGAGCATCTAGACATCTTGAGAGACTTATAAAGTCATTTGGAGAAGAAAGCAAGTTGTTGATGTGAGCACAAGAGCTATAGTTGAAGGCAGTCAACTAGGGTTTCATCTAGGTCAACCCTAGGTCAACCCTAGGTCAATTGACTGACTTAAGAGGGCATTCAAGTCTATTGGAGAGATGTGGGGATCAACATTTGACATATGAAGAAGGATATGGAGATATGACAAGGAGAATTCAAGAGAAATCAAGGAGAAGAGGAGTTACTAAATTAGGGTTTCTCTGTAAAATCCCCTAGTTTAGGTCAAATTTCCAAGCAAGATAAGTCAAAATGCTAGCTTCAAATGGCTTCTTGGCCAACATGAAACTTGTAGAGGATCTCAATACCTTTAATTTGAGTGGTGGAAGACCTCAAGGAGATTTATAGAACTCAAGTTATGGTCCTTGCAAGTTACAGGTCATTTGGGGTGTCTGAACTTTTGTCTGTGAAAGTGACTTGCCTTCCAAGCTAGTTTTGCCCCTCAAGGAGATTTCAAATGAATTCTTGGTCAACATAAGAATTGTTCCTCATTGTCTTAGCTTTCTAGAATGGTATAGTATGCCTTCATATGATGTGGAGAACTCAACTTATGGTCTTGACAAGCAAAGGGTATTTTGGGCATTTGTGAATTACAGGTCATTTTAACCTATACCCAAAACTCATACAAGGAGGCCTCAAATGGAAAAACTTACAACATCAAACTTGCTCCAAATGGGATTTTAAGTCTAGAAAGAAGGTCACAAGTTATTGGAGAAGCTCATAGCATGGAGTTGCATGATAGGTCAAAATATGAACTAAAAAGGCTTATAAAGTGAATAATTTCAAGTTGGAAAATGGTTTGGGAGATTTACAAGTCCAAATGGAGACTTCCAATATATGATTTTGAATGGAAAAACAATTCTAAGAACAATGGTTCACACACTTTTTTGAGTTTAGAAGGAAAAAAATGAAGTTATCCATGGTTGCTTATCATTTAAGAAACATAATCAAAAATGAGCCAAAGTTTGAAAACAAGGGAATGTGCAAGATGGATCTAGAATGTTCATTTGGGGTCTATATATTCATGAAAGGAGAATTTGGCAAGGGTTGGCCTCATTTGCACCAAGAATTCCACATAATTTCTCACACTTTTTCATTGGAGTTTCATTGTAATTCTCTCAAAATCTTCACAAAATCATCATCCATATTGATTCAATTGTGCTCCATGATCATCATAGATCAGAATTGAAGCAAGGATCAAGTGATTATCATCCATTTTCGAGTGCTCCTTGCAAGGATATCAAAGTTGCCAAGTCAAGTGGATAGCATAATTCTGGCCAAATCTCATTCAAAGCTTGCATACAGAATCACATACATCAAGGATTGATCAGGATCCAGCACTTAGAAGCCTCAAATCATCAATCTCCATAGCTATTTGCAAGATTTTGCACAAGGTAAGTTTTCAATCACACAGCTCGATTCAGTTAGTTAGGCATGGTTTTGTTAGTGTAGAATTGATCTAGGTGGTTAGGAGATTAAGTTAGATGAATTTGGAGAGGTTTGGTGATGGTTAGTGACAGGTGCCATAAGCTGTTGAGATCAATATCTCTTAGATTAGTGTGTTATAATTGTGGCTTGATAGCATGTGTTGATCTCCATTAGGTGTAGTTTAATTTAGGCTAAGTTTGGGGAAGATTGGTGATGATGCATATCAGTGCATTTCAATGGAGGCCGAGTGTGGATCCAATCGAATTTGTTGATGTGGCGAATTTCAAAGCGAATTGATGCCCTAAGCTTGTAGAGGGAGAGATTTGGAGCGGATTTCATGTTTATGGCATGTGGATTAGTGGCGTGTATGAGGAGAACAGAGAGATGGAAGATAGCTCGTGCATGGGAGCTTTCATGGCATCCAAACCCTAATTTGCAGAGCCATTGGAGAAGATGCAATCATGGCCTTCCATTTGTAGTTGGACCTTTGACTATGGGCGTGATCGTGTGGCCTACGTTTGATTTCAAATTTGGAGGGAATTGACTGGGTGCCAAACGCACCGTTTCATTAATTGAAACGGGCGGGCCTCAGTTTCTGTTGCTAATCCCACCCCCAGTAATAGGCCCATTTCCAATTTGAACGTGTTTTGGATGCTATTTTCACCCCCTGCTGGTTTTTCTTTTATTTCAATAATTCTGATTGATGCTGGGCCTTATCCATTTTGCTAACAGCACCCTACCCTGTCTGGCCCATCCAATAATGAACTGAGCGCGCCTACTATTCTAACCCCCCTCCCTCATTTTAATTCATTTTATTTCTTATTTCATTTTAATTTTTACTAATCTTTGAAAATTCATAAATAATTCATAAAAAATGCTTTTTAATCCATTCTTTTTACCATGTTTTCATTAAAATGTCTAGAATATTATAGGAAAATAAATTTTCATTTTTAGTTTTATTTCATATTTTTTTTCATATTTTCTAAATAAATGTTATAATAAATAGATTCATTTCATGCATTATTTTTATGATTTTTGTTCTCTCACATGCTTTGATATTTTTTGATCATTCTTTTCATATTGTTTAGATGAGATATTAGGCTTATAGAAATATTTTAGTTCCCTTTTTTAGGAGTTAATTTTAGGTGATTAATAAGTGCTTGAATATCATGAACAAAACTAGGGTTTTTAGGTGACAACTTAGGAAGTTCAATTTTTTCCCTTAGGACTTAGGGTTTGAATAGATTAGTTATGGGACTATAGGGGCTATGGGTAGTTATTAGATCCCTTAGAGAACAATTAGGATTCCCCTACTGCTATTATTACTGTCTGTATATCTGCTGTCTGGTGTGGTGTGCCCTCTGGGGTTTATTGACTGTTTGTATGGGTATTGGGTTTGTCTGGGGCCCTGGGGAAGCTGAAGAATTGTGGAGATGAAGCTATTGGAGATTCAAAGATTGAAGATCAACTGTCAGAGTTGAGGAGGAGTTTCTTGCTGGCAGATGCTGAGGAGATTAGGGTTTAGGAGCTAGGCAGAGCTCTAGATTAGAAATTTTGTTTCTCAAACATGGATTGCCTTGTCTGCATCCATTCTTCTCTGTGATTCAGAGTCTCTCTAAGACACTCACCCCCTTCCTTTGGAAGGCTTGGTGATGGTGTCCATGAGATAGAACTCTTGAGAGAAAATGTCTCTTGTGTTAGAAGCAGTCTGTTCACCACCTTTGGTAGTCAGCTTATTGCTTAACACCCAATTCACTCTTGTGACTAATCCCTCATCCTGGAGGTTTGAGCTTGAAGAAAAGCCATTGCAGATGGAAGACTGATGATCAAAGCCCTTGCCTGAAGGCCATGAAGATGGAGATTGATGCTTGTTGAAGCTTGTGAATGATTGGAGATTGCTTGAAGCCAGTTGTTGATTCAGAGCTGCTGATGCTGTTTCTTTTGCTGTATTTCGTTTGCTGATGTATTGATTGGTTTTCTGAACTGTATTGTTTGCTGTCTACCCTGCTGGGTTGAAAGTGAAGTCTGTTCACTTTTGCCTATTGTTTTCTAGGTTCGAGGTTGAGTGGGACTCCCTTGCCTCGCTTGTACTGTTGCATCCATGCATTTTACTGTTTTACTGTATATATATGATGTTGTTTCTGTTTCTGCCTATCCCGTAGGATCTCTGTTTCTCTCTGCGCAAGAGAGGAGCATGATAGACATTAGGTCTTAACCCATGCATGATAACATTAGGATAGTTTGTTTCCCTTCGCAACCGTAGTTTAGAGTTCTGTCTCTTTCTTTCTCAAAACAAACAGAAAAACACATAAAGATTTCAAACACAATAAAAGACACTTCTTCCGTAAAAGAATGTGAACTCATCAAAACGTCATTTTTGTCCGCTGGGACTGTTAATCAGAAAAACCTTTTCAGAAGGAATAAAATCAACCAAGACAAGCCTGTGTCGTACGTGGCCCGAACTACGTTTGCTCTGATCTTCCATGCTGTGTGGAAGTACGTAGGCATAGGATGCGATATCCTAGCGAGCAACCTTCCCCTCCTTTCCCGTAGGTAGGCGAACTACGTTGACTCTGATTTCTCGTTCCAGACGGGAATACGTAGGCATAAAGTGCGATACTTTGCCGAGTCATTTCATTTTTATTTTCTTTTCTTTTTTACCCTTGACCTATAGTTTAGATAGAATAACAATCCATACCCGAAAACAAGCGTGGATCCCGTCGAGTACGACGGACGTGAGGGGGGCTAATACCTTCCCCTTGCGTAACCGACTCCCGAACCCAGGTTTTGGTTGCGATGACCATACCTTTCCCATGTTGTGCGAGGTTTACTCTGAGCGTTTCCTTTCCCTCCCGTGGGATAAATAACGCACGGTGGCGACTCTTCTGTTCAGCCGGCGCCTATTTTCGCAGTAGCGACAGAATGCGGCTCCCTTTCTCAGCTCCCCTTCTTCCCTTTTTATAGAAATAGAATTCTAACGGTTTATAACTTGAAGAAGGTGGACTTTCAGGCAGAAATATCAGGGAGTAGTGGTCCACTATTTGGGACTTGGAACTGCATCTTGCACGTGCATTTGAAGTTGGGCGTTTTTGCCTGCATGACGGTCGTCACGGTGTGTGACGGTCGTCACCCGTGTGACGGTCGTCATGGAGCTGTGACGGTCGTCACAGCAGCAAAATATGTATTCTGCGTTTTTCATGTTGTTTTCATCCGGTTTTCGTCCATATTTCATCTGTGATTGCTTCTTTTCTTCATATTGCCTTGTTTAGACATGATCATCAAATACCTGCAAAATATCAGACAAATAACACGGAAAGAACCCGAAATCGGATCGAAAACAGTCAAACATCAGTTGACTTATGCATCAATATATATATATATATATATATATATATATATATATATATATATATATATATATATATATATATATATATATATATATATATATATATATATATATATATATATATATATATATATATATATATATATATATATATATATATATATATATATATATATATACGATTTCGTGTTATCAAACTCCCCTAAGCTTGAATCTTTGCTTGTCCTCAAGTAAAACAGGAAAAAGTCGGCAAGCACGAGGCAGCTTCTTCGTTCGCAAAGTTGGGAAAAACCGGGATTCTTAGTAAGAACAAAACGAGTATGGTGACGACACTGGACTATACGTCTTCGAAGGTCTCCTTCTTATGTAAATCGGTCCCAGTCATACTACTGTAGCGTGGTGTCAAGGTTCGCTTGTCAAGTTCACCCTGTTTGTTCTAGCGCAATCACATTAAGCCTGTTGTCCATACACTTTCATGGCAAGTCGGCCTGTTAGTGAATATGATCTCATTTCTGTTTTGATCTTTTTCATTGCTTATAAGCTTATATCATTGATTTTTCAATGAGTTTTTGTACCGTTGGGCTAAATGCTCGGGTGAGGAGCACCTAACTTAGAGGGAACGCGTCTTTATATTTTAGGCTAAATGGCTTTCTTTTCATGATTTTTCATCTTTTTGGAGATCATACACTTATTTGCATCGGTCGCTCGCTTAGAAGTGTTTTAGGATGGTGCTGACTGCTAGTATAAACTACTTGGGGCTGAGTTTGCGTAGACACTTGAAACTTTGGTACGCGTAGGTAGTGAAACCAACTCGCATAAACCGGAGATCTAAGGTGTCAGGACGGTACTGGTTTTGTTAGAATTGTCGTCTCCTCGGAGTTTCAAAACTTGGTTTGAACTTGGGCACATTCTCGTGATGCTTTTGCTTTTGAGGAACGAACGAGAAATTTTTGTTTACGTCGAATAGAGTGGGGATGTTTGCGTAACGGGAAAAAGATATATAAAAGAGCTTTTATTTGCTAAAACGTGAAAATGTTCGAATTGAAATTACGAAAATAAAAGTACACAGGAATAGGAAATAAACGCTCCGCTCCCACACTATCTCAATCAGTGTCCCCACTGATTTGAAAGAATGCGAGAGGGAAGTACAAGTAAATGAAAATACAAAGAAACTGAAAATATAGTAAACAAATAAGGAAAATGGTAACTAATCACGGCCTCTGCCTCGGTCACGTCCTCGCTCGCGTCCTCTGGCTCTGACTAGGTTGGCTCGGTCCTCAAAACTTATTGCTCCAGTGTGGTAGACATAGTCGCGGAGTCCTTCGAACTGCAAGGTCAGATTCGCCAAGTTCTCAGTAATGGTTTATTGGCCGGTTTGGAGTTGTTGCATTTGGGTCCGATGCCAAGCTTCGAACTGCTCTGCTCGCGGATTCTGCTGCTGCATCATAGCGAGTATCTGGGCCTGCTAGTCGAGAGAATGGCGGAGGTCTTCTTCGGAGTAGTCGGGCTCTGGACGATGGCGGCGGCGGCGGTAGGATGTACCTTTGGAAGGAAGTGGTTGCGATGCCTCCGGTTGCTCAGGTCTGTCCAACTCATCTTGGATTTCGTCACCAGAATCTTGGGTGTGAGTCTGAGTTGGAGCAGCGGCAGCAGGTGGGGCAGTAAGGTCAAATATCCAGTTGGTACGATCCTTTGGGTGCATCCGGGTGCGTGATGGAAGGATGATGCTTCCGACGGTTTTGCCACGCACTACCGGGTGGTACTTGCCATCGGCTCTGGAACGGATGAGGTGAGAGGCTCTGCAGTGATCGGTGTCGAGGAACACCGAGGGAATGGCATGGAGGTGCTGGAGGCGGTCACCGAGGTTCAGCCCAAGTGCAATGGCAGTGACAATCCTGCCAAAGTAAAATGGCTTAGAGCCACGGTTACAGTTGGCCTGAATGTGGGCCAGGAGGAACGGAGCGACGTTGATGGGCTCGTTGTTGAAGACACAGCGGAGAAAGAAGAGCTCTTTCGAGTTCACTTTATGGTTGCTATCCCGGGCGAAGATGGTGTTGCTCAATGCTCGGTGGAAATACCGGATGGTCGGGTTGTGGATATGTGTTGCATGCAGAGAATCCCAACCATCGACATTGATGCCGGTTAACTGGTACCAGAGCGCGAAGGCTTCGTGCTGGAACTGTTCGGTGAGGCGGCGGTGAGCATTGTCGCCACGAGGGAATTGTAAGATGGCGGCAATCTGGTTCTGGTTCACTTGATAGTTCGTGCCGAACATCCGGAAGCATGCGGCGCCGGAGTGTTGGCTGAGGTCGCCGCTGGAAGTGACATAGGTGAACGAACTTAGGAACTCGAGGGTGAGTTGTTCGTACGTCGGCAGCGAATTGGTGCAGAGGTTCCAGATGCCGGCTCTTTGAAGCATCCAAGTGACGTCGTCAAGGAGTCCGAGCTCCGTGAGCGATGGGATATGTGGATAGTGGGTCGGCTGTAGAGACCGTTGGTGGAAGGCGACATAGTTGGCTCGCTGTCTCTCTCCGGAGTCGCCGTCGACGAACACAATGTTGCTAAGGTCTGGGGTTTCGTTGTTTCTCGCCATTGTTGGAGGATACTGAGGAAATGTGGATTGAGGTGGTTCTGTGGAGTGGAAAAGTGTGACAGAAGTGTAGTAGGAAGTTGAGATGGGAGTTGGAATATATGGTGCAAGGTGGGGAAAACGAAAATTGGGAGTGGGGTGTGCGTTTTTGATGATTGGAAGTTGAAAGGAGATGAGTGGGAGAGAAAATGCAACCCCTGTTATATCAGATAACAGTTTTGGGCTCGTGACGGTTGTCACGTATCTGTGACGGTCGTCACCCGTGTGACGAGCGTCAGGCTCCTGTGACGGTCGTCACACCAGCAAAATCTGCAGAACACAGAATTTTGCTTTGAGGGTGTTCTTGCAATGATTTTTAGGCTTATAAATGATATGGCAATGTATTATATCGGCCAATAAACAAAGAATGACGTAAAAACAGAATAAATGAATAAAGACTATAATTGAAATAACAAGTAATTAGAATGATTGTAATGTAATACATAAAGAAATTAACAATGCAAAAATCAAAATAGTTGAAAACGGACGGAAGGTAGAGAAACTAAACTAAACTAAATCTAATGCTAATATCTAGTCTTTTCGTGCCTTCAATTCATCAAACTTCCGGGCGTAGTAGTCGAGCTGGTCACAGACTAAGTCCATGAAGACTACGAGTTCGCTGTGTATGCTTGTGATGTCGTCTTTTACAGTAGTCAGAGTTGCGTCAACGTTGTCTAATCGGGGCAGAACAGTATCCATTTTGTTCGTGGTCTACTCAGGAATGGGCTCAGGATAGGTGTTATAATGCGGAGGAGTCGTAGGGTCTATTTCAGCTTCTGATACAGCATCCTCATAGTACATATAATCGTGTGCTTCAGAGATGTGATCGCTGTCGTACATGTAGTTCTGTGGTGTTGATTGAGGTGAAGGAGGTCCCATAGGCTCATCCAATTCATAAACCCAGTTGTCCTTGTTGTGGATACTTGTCATCTGATGATTTAGCAATGTGAATAGCTGGACAGGTTTTTCATTGATGAGGTACTCGTAAGGTCCAGGTCCCATAGTTCTTAAAATGCGCTTGTTAAAGCAGAATTGGATATTCATGGGTCGGATGGTGCCAAAACTAGTGCTTGCATTTAGGTGGAATCTAAGGCCAAGCTCGTGGGAAATCATTGTCACGAGGCCTCCTATTAGAATAGGTGATTGTGGGTCCTGAGTGAGGCGTCTAAAAGATCTCATCATAAACGGTACTGCATGTACTGTACGGCCCTGAGAAGCACAGAACATGATAAATAACTCTTCTTTAGATACTGTAGTAATATTTTCTTCTTTCCCAAAAAGGGTGTGAGCTAGTATCTTATGAAAGTATCTGAAAGTTAGGTTATGAATCTCATCATTATACATTCTGTCTGGTTCAGGGTGATAGTCGCCTGTGATTCTACCCCAGAATTGATTGAGTTCAAAATCAAGATCATCATCTTCTGCACTGATGAACACATGCGGTCCGCTAGGAAATCCTAGGAGGTTAGCTAATGACATCCGGCTATGAGTTTGGTCCATTCCAAACATCCTAAAGGTGATCAGCTCGGTGTTGGATCCAAAACCATAGTTGGGTAGGTACCTGAAGGAACTAAGGAATTCGTAGGTGAGGTCCTTATAGGTAGCAAAACGGGTTTTCAAAGCAGTGTTCTCCCAACCCATTTGATTGAACAGGTATTGGATGCTATCAGTGATTCCGAGTTTCTCCATGGTAGACTTATCATAATACAGCGTTAAGGCTAGTTCACTCTCAGTTAATGCTTCAAATCTTGCCTTTTGAGCTAGTCCTCGAAAATGAACCTTTGTGAAGTCGTACGCGGCCATACTCGCAGGTAAGTCAGAGAAAAACAGGAGGAAGGTTTTGAAGACTTTTAAAATCCTGAAAAGTTTAAAACAGAAAATTGAAGTCAGGATTTTTAAAAACTAAAGGCGGTAAAAACAAAAGATAAAAGAGAAAAATAAAATAAAAGTATGAAAATAAAAGAAAGTAAAAATAGTGGCAATTTTTAGTTTAGAATTTTTGTTAAAGTTTCAAAGTAGAATAAAAATGAGAATGAAATATAGTAACGAGGAAAAATGCGGGAAAATTGGGTTGCCTCCCAGTAAGCGTTGTTTTTAACGTCTAAAGCCTGACGATAGCTTGGTAACAAGCTATTCGGGTGTTTGAGCTGGAAGCTCAAGCAATGCTATACTGCAGACTTGAGGGCTGTTTTCGTTCTTATTATAATGTTTTAGACGTTGACCGTTTACGATAAACGGTGCATTCGTCTTATCGGTAATTTCAACAGCTCCACTCTGAAGTACTTTAGTCACTTCATAAGGTCCGGACCACCTAGATTTTAGTTTACCTGGGAAGAGTTTTAATCTTGAATTAAATAGCAGTACGATTGTCATACCTCAAATTTGCCATACCCATGTAGTTGTCCTCCATCTATACATTTTCCCACTAACCATCATTCAGAAAAATCCAAAAAAAAAAAGGTTGTTGCTTTTAGGATGCATTAATTCAGGTATTGTGTGGTCATGGTTTGAATTAGGGTTTCTGTGTCAAAATCAAGTTGTCAAGCAAAGCGATCAGGTCAAGGGTAGTAATGGTTGGAATTCAAGTGAAGTTTGACCTCATCTTGGTCAAACAAGTATTTTTACTTGTTCTCAATTCATCAGGCTATGGCAAAGTCAGGTGTTTCATGGTTAAAGGTTATCAGGGTTCAATTCATTTGCAAGGCAGGTTTATTTGACCAATAGTGAAGAGTCTGGTTCGAATGGAAAAGTTCAACATGGTTTTGTTTTGGTCCCACTGTTCAATTTTGACTTCTAAGACATGATTTAGTTAATTCATAACGCTTTCATCATTTTCAAGTTATTTTTAGAGGTTCAGGAATGATGTTGTGGTGCAAGTGGCTTTTGTTTCTACCTCCATCCATGAACAAGCACAATGTTGCTTAGGAATTTCAAGTATTAATCATAAACCAAGTGACATTCAAGATAAATCAAGTTCAAATCAACAATGGATAGTAAGAGTTTATTTCAAGCTCATTTGAATTACAAATAAAAATATATAAAAAAATGGGTCCATTTGATACAAAACCTTCAGAAATTGCTACAAAGCCCGTATTCCATTCACTAAGTCTTGTTACATTTCTAAAGTAAATTAAAATTGAGAGGTACATATAAGTCCTAATCTTCATATGTGGCACCCGAGTGATTACATGAGCAGTGGCCCCACAACTTCTTCATTCAAAGTTCCAAAAAAAACTTGAGAAGGATGCAGTGACAGTTTTGCTCAATCTTTCCACACACACCGAGAATTGTGATCGAGGCAGGAGCAGTAGCAACTCTAGCTTGTGGGACCTTACAACACGAACTGGATAGCCTTTTTGCAGCTGACTCTCAAAGCCTCATTCATGTTCTCAAACTGCTGATCAAAGGACTGATTTTTGTTGGTACGTTTGTTACCATTGAGATCCCTTCCACCACTGCAAGTAAAAAAGAACCACTCACCATGGTCTTCATCATCAACATATCCACCAGAAAGAGCAACAAATTGAGCACCATGGCTACTCTGACCTGCAAAGTCACTAGCAGCACATTAAAACCTATTGAAAAGACAAACTACATTCACAGCCTTGACTTTCCATACCCACGATACGAAGTCCTTTCCGTAACAACTACGCAACTTGCCTCCAACTTTGTTACATTAAAACCTTCTAATTGAAAGAAAAAGGACAATTCATTGCTAGCTGTAAAAATTGAGAGGAGTAATGAAAAATGGGTTAGCAAAAGACAAAGAATAGGGATTTTCAAAAAAACAGGTACATACAACTTTTTCGCAGAAACCGTACACAATGGATATCACATCCAGCTACACAAGTTTCCTTTTCTTCAACTAGCAACATGGGACAGCAAAAGCCTGCAGTAAACCAAAATCAAACGACGAGGTTAATAAATCAAGAAACTTGATTCACTTTGGCCGGTCCATTAGATGTCGTTACCACCATCAGAATGCGAGAAACTATTCCTTTCATCTGCTTCATGTTCTAGCCGCCTCGAGTTGCCGAGCTTTATCAACCTATCAAAAATTGAGATGAAATTCTAATAAGTCACTCCATAAACTAATCTACATGACAATGGTACTCAAGAAAAAATGGAATAAAAAGAATGTAAAACGCGGTATACGGATTGGTGCGTAAAAACATCATGAGAGTGTCCTGAATAGCTTGCTATTCCACTACACAAGATTGGCACAAAGGCCATTACATGTATGACCTACAAATGACGCATCCAGCAGACAAATTCACAAGACCCCACAATGTACAAGTCTGAAAGAAGCGACAAACTTGTGGGAAATGCAGCAACTCGATAACATCTTCACACGCAGCTCACACCAGTGTTCATGTCGCATACACGCAGCTTGCAAATCACAAAAACGGCATGCCGACAAGCAGCTTTCGGTGCATTAAAGATCTTGATACCTTCAAACAATAAGAAAAGTGGCATGTTAGTGGTAAAACTCCTAACGGAATGAACATGACAGTATGACAAAACCAAACCAGTCCACATCAAAGAAAGCCTAAAAAAGTCAATTACCGCAGCTCACCAAGAAAGCCTCCACCAGTACATGCCATACGCAATAATCCGCAAGCCATCACAAAGAGTCCAACCTGCACTCACGTATTTAAAACCACAATTCCAAAGTAACTCCACAAAACAACAAAATTCACATAAAAATTAAGGACAAATCGAAAGCCGTGTACGGAAGAAGCGCAAGCCTTATTGACAACAGGGTCTTCAAGGTTGCGGATGGTTCTCTTGGCTAGGACGTGGTTTCTATGAAACCCGATAGCACAACGTTACGGTGATCGGTAATTTGAGAAATTTGCAATCCTTAGACTTGTAAAACTGCAAACAGAAGAAGGGCAATTAAGCACATGTTACACAAATTGGGAATTATCATTAGCTCTATACAAACTAACAAAAAACCAGCTGCGTACACGACCATGTATTTAGATGTGAAAACCGAGATTTTTCATGTTAAATGGGCACACACTACCCCAAAACTTGATGGTCTGATCGGGAGCTTCATCAAGAATTGTCCCAACTTTTGCGTCTCGTAATGTCTATTCTCCATTCTCCGGCGTGGTATGTGGACATTGTAAAACCTGCAGCACCACACCAAACTTTCCCTACACAAGCAAAAAAAAACAGAAGGTACAGTCAGCCTAGACAGACAAAATTCAGAGGTAAGAAAATAGGGCAGAGACACATTCACAAAAATGGCAAAAGCAACAGTGACAGCAGTTCCACAGCAGGTTTAAACATAAAAATGGAATAAAGCAAACCTTGTCAAAAATGCAGCCATAATAGAGCAGAGACCTCAGAAGTTGTGGCAGAGGTTGTCTGCTAAACCTAGTTGGATCGGGTATATACCTAACAACACTATTCACACATCAGGCAGAGGGAGAGAAAACCCTAGAAAGTCTTGGCTGCGCAGCTCCAACCCTGCACCAACTTCATCTTCACCTTCTTCCCCATTCAACTGTCATCAAACAAACCACAATATTCAACCATCATAACACAAAAACACACATAAAACTGAAGGAAAAAGATTATAGATAGAGCTTATCTGTTTTCGGTATTGGCATTCTAGTGGTACCGGTCCAACAAAAGCTTTGTGTCACCCAAACTCCTCATTGCTAGCGTGGGAACTTGTCGGATTTGCTCCAACTCTGTAAGTATTCTGTTCGTTTTTTCTGTCTTCATAATCTTAAACTGTTGTCGCTTTGTTTCCTGGCTTCCTAGCGGTGAGTTTTTGAGAGAGAGAAAGAACAGAAAGAGGTTCTTCAGGGAGCCAAACGACCTTCTCATGACATTAAAACTTCATAATACCTCCCTCTCAGAGTTTGAACTTCTTTTGATTCCTCTTCAAAACTCCCCAAAACTCATCAATAAACTTCATCAAGCACAACATCAAAATGAACTTCCACCTGCATCATTTTTCAAACAAACTTAAACCAACAAATCTCCCAACCCGTTACCTTCATAAACAACCCCAGAAAATCTCTTCAAACCAAACACTAT
Source organism: Lathyrus sativus (assembly GCA_963859935.3). Lineage (NCBI taxonomy): Eukaryota > Viridiplantae > Streptophyta > Magnoliopsida > Fabales > Fabaceae > Lathyrus > Lathyrus sativus. The sequence continues at coordinate 142,495,935 of OZ012738.1, read as the reverse complement.
TTCTGTTTCCACTCACCATCTTCATCCAACTGGCAGCTCCGAAAATCTGCTTTAAACCAAAAACCACAAACAGAATCCCGCTAACCATCGACCGTCAACCACTTCGATTTTCCGCCGCAAGCTCAACCCAATCATCTTCTCCTCAACTCCCGTCAACCCATCTACCACCATCAACCTTCAACATAAACAAACTTCAACAACCCAGCAAAATCTCTGCTGAATCCATACGCACTAACCCCAAATCAGAGAAAAATCAGAAGTCAAGAAATCGCACCTATATGTAATTCAGTCCAAACAAGAGACACCATCCTTCTTCGTTCACCTTTCCAATTTCCGCTGCCCTGGAACCATTTTTCATGTTCTCACCTTTCTCGTGAGCGACTCTTTCTCCGAGCTTCAACAAACTCTCAAACCCCACCTTTTATCCTTCTTCGAGAAACCTTCAACTCTCCTCTGAGAACCTCAACACTACCAATCTCCAAACATAAGCACCACCTCCACTTCAAACCCAGCCTCTATTTTTGTTCACCCAGAACTCATTCAACCTGACCTTCTGCGGAAGTTTTCCTTTGTTCTTCATCAAACCTTTCACTCAACCAACCCTCAGATCGAAACAACATTTGTTCTTCAAACGAACACCATAACAAAACCCCAAATCGCGGCCCCTCCAACAATCACCTCTTTGAACATAAGCCATCGACCCTGTTCTGCAAAACCCATCTTCGAACGAACCTCGCCCTTAAGTACCATACAAACCGCCACCGTTTCCCTATCATCAACGCGTTTATCTGATTACTCTGAAAACCCCAAAACCAATTCCAGATCTGTACACGGAAACCTTTATCAATAACCTTCTAGAAACTTCAAAACCAGAACCGCGACTACACTGTAAATCATAACCAAGAACAGAGAAATGAAAGAGAGAAGAGAGTGAAAGTGAAGTCGAAAACAGAAATACGGAGGTGAATGAGACTAGAAAAACCTATGACGAACACTCGGAAAGGTTGGAAAGGCCCTCCGTCATGTTTCGATAACATTGTTCCTATTGCAAATCGTAATTTCTCTGCACTGTTTAGGTTAAAATGAAATTTTGAAATTTGGTATTGTTGATGCCATTTTCTCCCATCTCGTTTCATGTTTTCACGGGCCAGGAGGATTATGAATTTTTTTTTTCTCTTTCTTGTTGTGGGTGGTTGGACGAATGGGCCTCATGGCCCATGATGACTCCACGGTTTGCCTTCAACCCTCTGTTTTCATTCCCCTACCCCTTTCACGGTTTCTGCTGAGGGGTGATGGGCTCATAAAGCCCAAGTGATCCTCTGTTGTGTCCAACTCCCCTTGTTTAGATTTTCATTCCCTGTTTTCGTATGATTCATTTAAGGTTTTAATTTTTTTTTTATATATAATAATATTGTAGAAATAGTATTGTTAATATTATTTCTCTTAGTTTTATAAAAATTTCTTTAATAATTTCTTATGGAACTATTTTATCTTAGGAGTTGATCTTATTGTTCATTTATTATTGAGAATTTTTCTCTTTTTGGGTCGATGACGACATTTCCCTCGATTCTCTGTCAATTTGTTGACGATAAATGTTGAATCCGAGACCACCTCTTTTCTCTCTTCATTTCTTGTCCCGATTCGATTCACCGACGCTATTAAACCATCTTGAATAAATCATATTTGTATTGAACTAAAAGAGGGGATTAAGTGTAGACTTTCTTTCTCTCCGAGTGTCGAGATGCTCACTGTAGTGTGGGTGGTTTAGACACTCGTCTTTCAATACGAAGACGTCTTTCTTTCCATTTCTTTCCATTTTAAACCTTTCCTCCTAAAAACCTCGGCCCCGCGCCGAGTGCATTTTCGAAATCCCTTTCAATAAGGAATCAATTCTCTTTGTATTGAATTAAAAGAGGGGATTAAGTGTAGACTTTCTTCCTCTCCGAATGTCGAGATGCTCACTGTAGTGTGGGTGGTTTAGACACTCGTCTTTCAATACGAAGACGTCTTTCTTTCCATTTTCAACATTCTCTTCTAAAACCTCGGTCTCGCGCCGAGTGCATTTTCAAAAGCCCCTTCAATAATATATCGACTTCTCTTTGTATTGGATTAAAAAGAAAGGATTAAGTGTAGACTTCTTCCTTTCCGAGTGCCGAGATGCTCACTGTAGTGTGGGTGGTTTAGACACTCGTCTTTCAATACGAAGACGCGACTCCTTCCACCTATCTCTTTCCACAACTCCTTCCCGAAACCTTTCTCACCTAAAACCTCGGTCCTGCACCGAGTGCATTTTCGAACTCTTTTCATAAAAAATACTTGAATGGTCGTTGAGCGGTTAGGCGTAGGCCTTCTCCTATCCCGAGTGTTGACGTTTACCGTAGGGTTCTCTGTCGCAAAACACTTACCATTCAAAGCCAAAAACACCTTTAATAAGAGAATGAAGTTCTCTTTGCATTGAATTAAAGAGAGAGGATTGGGTGTAGACCTCTTCTTCTCCGAGCATAGGGATGCCCACTGTAGTGAGGGTGGTTTCGACGCTCGTCTTTCAATACGAAGACGCCTCGTTCGCCACACCCTTTTATAACAAAAACTTTGAGATAACGAATTGGGTACTACCCGTAGGGGTTACTATCCGAGGACCTGTCTCGCCCCCTAAAAAAACGATCCAATCAATCAAACGTGACTCCTTGCCCCGCGTGGCGAAAACTAATCAATCTTTCAAAAGGATATGTTACGTCCGTTCTACCGCAAACAGGTAATGCCTAAGTCTCCAACGAGCGAGCAGCAAAACACCTAACTGCTAGAATGCGCACGATAGCATCATCCATAAAAAACATTAACGCATCGTAGGCCGAACTACGGCTGCTCTGATTCTTTACTTCTTTTAAGTAAAGATACGTAGGCACAAGGGCCACAATCCTTGCCGAGCACTTTCCCCCTATATCCGTAGCCCTGAACTACGTCGACTCTGACTTTCTCACATCTATTGAGAATACGTAGGCCTAGGACCGCGAAGTCCTACCGAGTCTGTTCTTTCTCTCTTCTTCCCTCGTTACCTTTCTTTCCCCGTTTTCAACCCTCTCTCTCTATCTTCTAGAACATTTTTTCTATAGCATAATTTTTAAGCAAATATAATCACACATCGACAAACAAAAGGTTCCCATCGAGTACGATGGATGCGAGGGGTGCTAATACCTTCCCTTCGCATAACCGGCTTCCGAACCTGTTCTTGGTTGCGAGACCATCTTATCCATTATTTTCTTAAGGTTTTCTCGATATTTTCCTTTCCCCACATGGGATAAATAAAGTTCGGTGGCGACTCTTCTGTCCTTTCTTTTCGCCTCCCCGTCGTTGCACGATGCATTTTTCGAGTAGCGACATCTGGCGACTCTGCTGGGGAAACCCTAGCGAGCCAGACCTATTTTGTTTGTCGTGTTTGTGTTTTATTTGCTTTTATTTTTTATTATGTTATGTTCACTAACTGTTGGGTTTATTTGGATGGTTTGTGAGATAAGGCTTCCTACCCGAGCTTTCAAGTACACACTAAGATAGGAGGTGGGTTCTTTCTGATTTGCGAGACTTAGGACTCGTTGAGTTAGATCGAATTCCACCGCTCAGATGAGACCCCGTTGGAATGATTATGTCTTACGTGTAGTCGTAATGACGTCTTTATTTCCAACGTGGGAGTCCGCGACTCTGAGGACCTTTGTAGAACCTTATTCCAAAGGTTGCTAATACATGACTCTGTGTTCATCCTTTGAAGGGATTACCGTCTTACGAGTAGTCGTTATGATGGAAAATTTTCGAGGGCTAGTGCATGGGACTTTGTTTAAAAGCCTTTGGGATACCCTCTTACAAACCAATAGATAACCCACCCGATGGGAGAAATATTTTGTGTTGTTTTTGCAGGACCAGTGATCTTGATCTCGTTTTGTGTTCTTTATCATGTGCATTCATAAAACCTTGCATTGCATATCATTTCTCGCATATCAAGGGACTTAAGAGACTGTGATTATCTCAGGTATTGGTGAATACAATGACTGACCAAAGAAAGCGAAGCACAAATTCCATCAAGTTTAGAGAACCAAAGCTGGAACTAATTCAAGACATTCTGATTGACGTACCAAAGGCTATCAAGATCAACTTTCAGAGGAAATATGGGAAATTGCTTGATCTCCTCCATTCTAGGGTCGATACTTGGGCTTTGTTCGCTATGGCTCAGTTCTATGATGCACCTCTCAGATGTTTCACTTTTCAAAACTATCAGTTGGCCCCTACTCTTGAGGAATATTCTCACATTTTGAACATCAAGATTAAGGATCAACCTATATACACAGGCTTGGAAGAAGAACCAAAACCTCCTGCCATTGCTCTTACTCTACGTATGACCAAAGAGGAAGTCAAAGAGGGTTTAACCAGTAAAGGGGGTGTTCAGGGTTTTCCATTGAAATTTCTGCTAGAAAAGGCTGCTCAATACAAGGTGGATGAAGATTGGGAAAAGTTCGGAATAAGCGTTGCTCTAATGATTTATGGGATTGTCCTCTTTCCAAATGTGGACAATTTCATAGACATCACTGCCATCGTTCTCTTCATGCAGAAGAACCCCATCCCTACACTCCTTGCCGATGTTTATCACTCCATTCATTGGAGGAGTGAAAAGAAGGCGGGAATGATCCAATGCTGCTCTCACCTACTATACAAGTGGTATGCTTCTCATTTACCCAAGAAAGGGCCGTTCATAGAAAACAAGAAGAAATTAAAATGGTCTCAACGCATCATGTCTCTGGAAGCTAGTGATATTGCTTGGTACTCTCCTGAGTACTATGATGTGGAAATCATTTTTAGTTGTGGAGAATTCAGTAATGTACCTTTGATCGGTAGGGCCGGTTGTATTAATTATAACCCAGTCATGGCATTACGTCAGTTGGGCTATGCTATGGAGGGCGAGCCCGAAGCAGAGAAGGTTCAGAGTTTCTTTTTGCTAGCCACATCAGAGGACCCTGCGTTTGTCAGGAAGATTGCTAAGGCTTGGGGTAAGATTCATACAAAGGGGAGGAAGGAGTTAAAAGTGAAGAATTGTGTGGCAAAGGAACCATACAACCGGTGGTTACTAGCTAGAGTAGCTGAAAGGTCGTTACCATTTCCCTTAGAGCCCTCTATGCAAGAAGCACCTCCTGCTCCCACTCATGTGTCCATAGAAGAATATGAAAAACTGAAGCTAATAGTGGAGAGATTGACTAAGGAGAACCAGGACCTTCAGAATGAAGTCCACCAAGCAAAGGTGGAGAGTGGTCAGTACAAAAGAAAGGTGGAGTTTGAACAGGATCAAGCAGCTGAAAGTAGCAAGAAGCTAAAATTAGAAACGGATCTGAGAGTCAGGTACCAACAGGGTTACGAAGGGGCTGATGCATCATTAACAACTCTCCGACAACGCTTAAAGGACACCAAAGCTTCTTGTGATAGGGCGTGGCACCTCTTTGAGATAGCCTCTGCCGAAAAGAAGGAAATACGAGAGAATCTTGAGGCCGATATTGGGGATCTTGAAGAACGACTGAGAAATGCCTTGACCCTAGCGGAAAATGAACGAAGACTCAAAGAGGAGGCATTGAAAGATTCATATGTCACATCCGACATGTGGAATAACAAATGTCAAGAACTGGAAACTGCCCAAGAAACAGCCCTTCTGTGGAGGAATCGTTTCGAGGCTTTGCAAAGAGATAGTGCGCAGTGGCTCGAGAAGGAGGCCCAGCTCAATGAGTTGCTAGACACCCATGTGGATTCTATTTGTTATTACCAGTCGACTCTAGATATGTGTCGTGCTAGGTACAACAATTTGGTGGAGCATTGCAACCTCATGATCCGTGATATCCCATGGAGGTTGGAAAGCGCCATTCAAGACTTGGAAGGGAATGATATCCCCCCTTCTGTTCACCACTTTATCTAGCTCTGCGACCAAATGGTTAGGAGGTTCATGTTTGAGACGAAGAAGCTTGAAGAACGTCTCCAAAAGAGAGAATTTTAGTTATTCAGTTATCTTTGGTAACACGACTTGTAGTTTCGGCTTATTCAGCTTTTGTCTGTATGAATTTTTTCTAAAATTAATGAAAGATTGCTTTTTGGTCCAAATTGTGCACTTCTTTATTATTCAGTCATGATTCTATGATACCAATGATAATCACAAGTCTCGAAAGTCTCTCGAGCATTTTGCATACGTTTGCGCATTTTTCTTTTTGCATTTCCTACAACCCGATCTTACACACCGCTTACCCCTTTCAGAAAGAGTAAAGCAAGCTGACTTCACGGCATCGGTATAACACAAGGAATAGCCAGAAGAGAATCATGGATCAGATAGAGCAAGACCAGGCTACTATGAGGAGCGAGATGCTAGGCATGAAAAGACAGATGAATCAACTCATGGAGGTGATTCAGAATATGGCCAGGAGTCAAGAGGAGATGAGACAAGCAGCGGAGAGGAGCGCTAATCAGACTTTGGCTGGTGCAATTCCCAATGCAAGTGGTGCAATTCCAATTCCTGTTGATGCCACCCCAACCCCTGTTGGGGCAATTCCTACTTCTGCCGGCGCCGTACCTATCAACACCGTCCCTCCGCCAGTCGGTACTACTCAACCTCATGGCACTGCGATCCCAATACCAGTCCAGTACGATGAACATGAGGGCTTCTATGAGAATTCAGCTGAAGCATGTGCACCCCAAACCGCTGAGTTGGAGAAAAAGTTCAAGGCCTTACAAGAGGCGGTAAGGGCATTGCAAAGCCCCGATGTTTTGGGACTGGATGCCGCTGAAATATGTCTTGTACCTGGAGTTAAGATACCTCCAAAGTTTGTAATTCCAACCTTTGAGAAGTACAAGGGTAACAGCTGTCCTAAGACCCACATAAGGTCTTACTGTAGGAAGATGGCCGCCTATTCTGATGACGAGAAGCTACTAATCCATTTCTTTCAAGATAGCTTAACAGAGGCATCCCTAGAATGGTATATGCACCTTGAACGATCCAACGTAAGAAGCTGGAAAGAGTTAGCAGACGCTTTTGTGAAGCATTATCAGTATAATACTGACATGGCTCCGAATCGTATGCAGCTTCAGAATTTGACTCAGAAGCAGAATGAGTGTTTTAAGGACTTCGCGCAGAGATGGAGGGGAGTAGCTGCAAGGGTACAACCTCCACTGATGGAGAAAGAACTGACAGACCTATTCATGGGCACGCTACAAGGACCGATCTTTGAGCGGTTAGCATCCTCAACCTCCACGGTGTTTTCTGAACTTGTTATGGCTGGAGAGAGATTAGAGAGTTTCATGAAGGCGGGAAAAATTCAGAATGCAGGCGGATCTGCAAGCGGGGTCAAGAAGCCCTATCAGGGTTTCGTTAAGAAAAGGGAAGGCGAAGCTAGTGCAGTGTTCACCAAGGGAGGGAGAACTCACCAAGGTTATCACCACATTGCTGCCATTGCTCCACAGCAACCACTTTCTATTCCGGCAAATCAGCCTGCGCCTCAGCAAAATCGACAACAATAACCCTATCAACCAAGACAAAATCAGTATCAAGGGCAGAGAAAGCCAGAAAGGAGGCTTGATCCAATTCCGTCCACTTACGCCAAATTGCTTCCGTTCTTGTTGAAAGCAGGTCTCGTTCAACTTAGGGAAATGAAAGATCCTCCGGCTGTTCTCCCTTACGGCTACGATGTAAATGCGAGATGTGAGTTCCACTCTGGTGCCCCAGGCCATAGCATCGAGAATTGTAAGGCTTTAAAATACATTGTGCAAAATCTTATCGACTCCAAAGCGATAAACTTTACCCGAAATACTCCGAACATCAAATCTAATCCAATGCCACCTCACCACTCAACAAACATGATTGAAGGCTCTAAGGGGATCCGATTAATTTCGGATATTGAGAAATTAAGGACCCCACTTTCCACTATTAAGGAGCAACTCTTGTTGAAAAACATTTACCCAGGATGTCCAACTAATTGCCATGTTTGCATGGACGGATCTCAAGGATGCGCTGAGCTGAAGAAAGGCATACAAGGCCTGATTGAGCAGGGTGTATTAGTGGCAGAACAACTATCAAAGATTGAGGAAGTTGCTACTCTTGAAATTCCGTTCGAAACATTGGAGATACCATATGATGATGGATATGAGCTTTGGATCCCAGTTGACAATTCGAACCGCACACCATTGACCATACCGTGCGATGAGGAAGAATGGGACAACGTGTATGGACATACTTCTATCCCACTGCAAATCCCGTATGATCCAGTTAAGATACCTATGTCTCCACCATCAATGAACCAGCTTGTCATTTCGACCCCGTCTCCATTTCCGTACGAGAGCACCAAAGTTGTACCTTGGTTATACGATGAAACTGTTTTTCTCAACGGACAGAAGGTGGCAGAGGAAGATGTATTGGAAGAAAAGAAGACTTTAGGGAACATCGTGGGAACCGGAGGCGTCACTAGAAGTGGTCGAATCTTCGCTCCGACTGCACCTCCTGTCAACAGCAGTGACAATACAAGGAAAGGTATTGCCGTACCGAGTACCAATGAACAGGGGCAGTCATCTAAACAAAAAGGCATCCCAAATGATGAAGCGGAGGAGTTTCTAAGAATCATTCAGAAAAGCGATTACAAAGTGATTGATCAGCTCAATCAGACGCCCTCGAAGATGTCCATGCTGTCATTGTTAATGTGTTCAAAGGCCCATCAAGAAGCACTGCTAAAATTCTTGAAGGCAGCTCATGTGCCAGAGGAGATATCAGTAGTACAGTTTGAAGAAGTGGTGGGAAATATTGCATCAGGTCATATTTTGAGCTTTAATGATAGTGAATTACCTCCCGAAGGTAAAAATCATAACAAGGCCTTGCACATTACCATCGAATGTGTGGATGTTGTATTCTCTAGGGTGCTCGTTGACACTGGATCATCGCTGAATGTATTACCCAAAAGCTCGTTGTGCAAGCTGTCAATTGAAGGACTTGTGATGAAGCCAAGTCAAACTATTGTAAAAGCTTTTGATGGAGCTAAGAGAACTGTGGTAGGCGAGGTTGACCTCCCGATCAAGATCGGACCTCATACTTTCATCATTACATTTTACGTAATGGATATATACCCCGCTTACAGTTGCCTTCTTGGTCGTCCGTGGATTCATTCCGCAGGCGCTGTAACTTCAACCTTGCATCAAAAGATCAAATTTATGATTAACAATCAGATGGTCATCATTGAGGGTGAGGAGGATGTTCTTGTGAGCCATCTTGCTTCTTTCCGCTACGTGGAAGTAGGAAATGAGGTGCATGAGACACCGTTTCAAGCTTTTGAAGTGATCAATGTTGAAATGATTTACGAAAAGCCAGCATCTTCAATAGTGACTTGGAAGGACGCGAGGACGGTGATAGAGGAAGGACATCCGCGAGGATGGGGCAGGGTGTTGGAATTGCCCGTCAACAAAAATGGAGCTGGTCTAGGCTACAAGCAGAAGAATGCAACTGATAAGGGCAAAGAGCTTGTAACTCCGTTGGTTTTTACTAGTGGAGGCCACCTTGTCGATGGTCAAGTCATGTTTTTGGAAACTGAAACCGAAGATCATGAAGAGCTGTGTATGGTGTATCCTAGGGCGCCTAATCAAACTTTGAACAATTGGAGAGTCGTTGAAATCCCCGAAGTTACTCTAGTAGACGAGTAATTCCCTTTTATTTTATCTAAAAAAAATCATATGCTCTGCCCAAGGCATATGTATCATGTTGTAGGGCCTTTTGCTTTTAAAGCATAACTTATCATCAATAAATAAACTTTCGCATCCAATTACGCTCTCTTTCTTTCATTTTTACCTTTTGCACATAAAATTATCTTTGAAAGACAATGTTTTGTTTTATTTTCCTTCTTTCTGTCAACCTTTTCTAAAAATATAAAAAAAAAATAATAAAGCATGAAGTCATTCATCGTGCAGATCTTCCCTTGCTCCTGTCAATAACGACCCCGCTATGGTCCAATATGACTTTGATAACCCGATCTACCAAGCCGACGAAGACTGCGAGGAAGATTGTGATCTCCCAGAAGAGCTAGCTAGACTATTGAAGCAGGAGTCAAAGGTCATTCAGCCCTACCAAGAAGAGGTCGAAGTCATCAACATGGGAACTGAGGAGGATGCCAAAGAAATCAAGATAGGCGCAGCTTTAGAGTCAGAGGTTAAGTCAAAACTGATAATATTGCTTCGAGAGTATGTTGACGTATTTGCTTGGTCTTACAAAGATATGCCCGGTCTAGATGAAGAGATTGTGATGCACAGACTACCTCTCAAGGAAGGCTGCCCGCCGGTGAAGCAAAAGTTGAGGAGAACAAAGCCAGAGATGTCTTTCAAGATCAAAGAGGAGGTACAAAAGCAATTGAATGCTGGTTTTCTGGCAGTATCCAACTATCCGCAATGGATAGCGAATATTGTCCCAGTACCTAAAAAGGATGGGAAGGTGCGAATGTGTGTAGATTATAGAGACCTTAATAAAGCAAGTCCGAAAGATGACTTCCCTTTGCCACACATTGATGTGCTAGTAGACAACACAGCCCAATTTTTTGTATTCTCATTTATGGATGGCTTTTCTGGATATAACCAGATTAAGATGGCGCCCGAAGATATGGAAAAGACGACTTTCATCACTCCATGGGGAACTTTCTGTTACAAGGTTATGCCATTTGGACTTAAGAACGCAGGCGCAACATATCAGCGAGCAATGGTCACTCTTTTCCATGACATGATACATAAAGAGATTGAGTGTTATGTAGACGATATGATTGCGAAATCCCAGACTGAGGAAGAGCACCTTATCCACTTGGGAAAGCTATTCGCCCGGTTAAGGAAATTCCAGCTGAGACTAAATCCCAACAAATGCACTTTTGGTGTAAGATCTGGTAAATTGCTAGGTTTTATTGTGAGCCAGAAAGGGATTGAAGTCGATCCAGATAAGGTCAAAGCTATCCAGGAGATGCCGGCTCCCAAAACTGAAAAAGAGGTCCGAGGATTCCTTGGGAGGTTGAACTATATCGCCAGGTTCATATCTCATCTAACGGCCACTTGTGAGCCCATCTTCAAATTACTTCGAAAGGATCAAGCCGTGGTATGGAACGATAACTGTCAGAAAGCCTTTGAGAAGATAAAGGAATACCTACAAGAACCGCCGATCTTGATGCCTCCGGTGCCCGGACGACCCCTGATCATGTACCTGACTGTATTAGAGGGATCCATGGGATGCGTATTGGGACAACATGATGAAACCGGCAGGAAAGAGCATGCAATCTATTACCTCAGCAAGAAGTTTAATGATTGTGAAACGAGATATTCGATGCTCGAGAAGACATGTTGCGCATTGGCTTGGGCAGCAAAACGCTTGAGACAATATATGCTCACCCATACGACTTTGTTGATCTCCAAGATGGATCCTGTCAAATACATATTCGAGAAGCCCGCTCTCACCGGGCGGGTAGCTCGTTGGCAAATGGTGTTAACAGAGTATGACATCCAGTATGTTACGCAGAAAGCTATCAAAGGAAGTGTGCTCTCTGAATACCTTGCCCACCAGCCTATGGACAACTACCAATCCATGCGCTTCGATTTCCCCGATGAAGACGTCATGTTTGCCAGAGATTATGCCACGCCAGGCCCAAATGATGGACCCGAACCAGGATCGCGATGGACGCTCGTGTTCGATGGTGCCGCAAATGCCAAAGGTTGTGGAATTGGGGCAATCATCACTTCTCCAACTGGCTTTCACCTGCCATTCACCGCCAGATTATGCTTTAAGTGTACTAACAACATGGCCGAATATGAAGCCTGTATTTTCGGAATTGAAGCTGCCATTGATAATAGAATCAAGATTCTAGAAGTCTATGGAGATTTCGCGCTTGTCATATGCCAGATTAAAGGGGAGTATGAAACACTGGACCTCAAGTTAATTCCTTACAGAGATCATGTCTTGAAGTTAATCCCGTACTTTGATGAGATCACTTTCCATCACATTCCCAGAGGAGAAAATCAGTTGGCTGACGCTCTAGCAACACTAGCATCTATGTTTCAAGTCAAGTGGGAGAATGAGGCGCCATCCATCCGTTTAGAATATTTGGACGAACCCGCTTATTGCCTAGCGGCCGAGGGGGAAGAAGTTAAAACTGATAATCATCCTTGGTTCTATGAAATCAAACGATATCTAGAGACACAAGAATATCCGGAAGGCATAACTATCACTGACAAGAAGTATCTCAGAAAGCTCTCCTCAAAGTTCTTCCTCAGTGGTGACGTGTTATACAAGCGGAATTACGATTCGGTTCTACTCAGATGCGTGGATAAACACGAGGCAGAACGTATCATAAATGAAATGCATGAAGGATCTTTTGGGACACATGCTAGTGGTCATACTATGGTTAAAAGGATTTTGAGGGCGGGATACTATTGGATGACGATGGAAACGGATTGTTGTCTCCATGTCCAATCATGCCACAAGTGCCAAATTTACGCAGACAAGGTCCATACTTCACCACTCCCTCTGAATGTTTTGACTTCGCCTTGGCCTTTCGCTATGTGGGGTATAGATGTAATCGGACGCATCGAGCCAACCGCTTCAAATGGGCACCGTTTTATCTTAGTGGCCATCGATTACTTTACCAAATGGGTAGAAGCGGCATCCTATGCCAACGTCACTAAGCAAGTGGTGACTCGCTTCATCAAAAAGGAGATTATTTGTCGATACGGAATCCCGAACAAGATCATTATAGACAATGGTTCAAACCTCAACAATAAGATGATGAAAGAGTTGTGTGAAAACTTCAAAATTGAACACCACAATTCAACACCTTATCGCCCTAAAATGAACGGAGCTGTTGAGGCGGAAAATAAGAACATTAAGAAAATCGTCCAGAAGATGGTGAAGACTTACAAGGACTGGCACGAGATGTTGCCGTTCGCGTTGCATGGCTACCGCACCTCAGTGCGCACTTCCACAGGGGCAACCCCGTTTTCTCTCGTATATGGCATGGAAGCAGTATTGCCCATTGAAGTAGAGATTCCCTCCTTAAGGATTTTAGCAGACGTCAAGCTAGATGAGGCCGAATGGATACAAGCCAGACTCGACCAACTCAATCTCATCGACGAGAAACGCATGACGGCCATCTGTCATGGACAATTATACCAAAAACGATTGAAGAGGGCCTTTGATAAGAAGGTTTGCCCATGACACATCCAAGCAGGAGATTTGGTACTAAGGAAAATTCAGCCAACTCACGTCGATCCAAGGGGAAAATGGGCACCAAACTATGAGGGTCCGTATATAGTAAAGAAAGTTTTCTCCGGAGGGGCCATGATCCTGTCAACCATGGATGGTGACGATCTCTCATCTCCTGTGAATGCAGATGCAGTTAAAAAATATTATGCCTAAAAGATAGGCCCGGTGGACCCAAAAAAAGAAAATCCACGCAAAAACGGGCGTCCTGGTGGACCATAAAAATGGCTCAGGCAAAATTAGGGACTAGAAGTAAAAAAAAAAAGAGTATCCTGATAGGCTGAAAACCTGAAAAGGCAGCCTAGGCAAAAGTTAGGGATTCAAAAAGGCAGAACTGCATCTTGAAAAGACGTGTGAATTATTCCTCGTAACTATCAAGCTCTCAACTGAGAAAGATCAATTCGATTCTGGCGCTCGAAAGCAAGGCGTGAAGGGTCTTCAGAGACATATGGGCCATAGCGGATTTGAAACTTGGCAGGGACCATTTTCAACATTGCCTTAAGTCTTTATTTTCTCTTTTAAAAGCAGTTACCTCTTTTAGGAATTGCCTCCTTTTGTAATTTTCCCATTTATGGGTTTTCATCAATAAAATTACTTTCATCAAAGCTTTCTCTGTTTTTATTTACCCTTTGGTTGCAAGTTTCATTTATTTAATGATGGTTTTTGCATATAATGACATCATGGTAAATTAGATTAAGGGATGGCTTACCCTCTTAGGGTAACTAAAGGGTGACCATGACTCTAAAGAGTACACAGGAACATCATTCTAAATTTTAAAACGACTTGACTGACAAGGCCGTCAAGCCCAGCAGAGCAGGCCCCGAGTTGACGGTACCAGCACCTCCAGGTTTTATTACATCATGAAGAAATGATGTCAGGAAGTCAGGCTTGTCCTTCACTTTCCCACTTGATCCAAAGTCCAATCTACCTTGGCAACTACCAAAATATAACCTGCATTTCCATTTGTCTGCCTACAATCATATGCATCATACGCATCGCATTCGACATCATAAGCATCTTGTATCATATGCATACCCACAATCATATAATACCCCCTAGCTTTTGCATCTCCGCGTGTTAGCATTTGCATTTGCATTTCCACTTTTTATGGAACATCATTATCATCAAGCATTAGCATATACGAGCTCAGGTCCAGGATCAAGTTCGAAGATTTTCAAGACCATAATCAGCCTAATCAGGGGCATCTTCCACAAGACAGTGAGTGTTCCCTACGAAGTGGTGCAACCTTCGTTGGGCAAACTCAAGAGCTTCAAAGCAAAAATTCATCCCGGTCAGGGTCACCTTTTCAAGACCATGGATATTTCCCAGGACGTATTGTACGCTCGTGGCTCATCAAATTTCCAAATTAACATTTAGCCCAGTCAGGGGCATCTTTAGTAAGGCCATGGGTGTTCCCCAGTGAGCTTTCTCCAGCAGACTTGAGCGATAAGTGGCAATCTCTTCAGAGAAGCTTATCCATCTTCAGCGATAAGTGGAAATCTCTTCAGAGAAGCTTATCCATCTTCAGCGATAAGTGGCAATCTCTTCAGAGAAGCTTATCCATCTTCAGCGATAAGTGACAATCTCTTCAGAGAAGCTTATCCATCTTCAGCGATAAGTGGCAATCTCTTCAGAGAAGCTTATCCATCTTCAGCGATAAGTGGCAATCTCTTCAAGAGAAGCTTATCCATCTTCAGTGATAAGTGGCAATCTCTTCAGAGAAGCTTATCTTTCTTCAGTGATAAGTGGCAATCTCTTCAGAGAAGCTTATCCATCTTCAGCGATAAGTGGCAATCTCTTCAGAGAAGCTTATCCATCTTCAGTGATAAGTGGCAATCTCTTCATAGAAGCTTATCCATCTTCAGTGATAAGTGGCAATCTCTTCAGAGAAGCTTATCCATCTTCAGCGATAAGTGGCAATCTCTTCAGAGAAGCTTATCCATCTTCAGTGATAAGTGGCAATCTCTTCATAGAAGCTTATCCATCTTCAGTGATAAGTGGCAATCTCTTCAGAGAAGCTTATCCATCTTCAGTGATAAGTGGCAATCTCTTCAGAGAAGCTTATCCATCTTCAGCGATAAGTGGCAATCTCTTCAGAGAAGCTTATCTTTCTTCAGCGATAAGTGGCAATCTCTTCAGAGAAGCTTATCCATCTTCAGCGATAAGTGGCAATCTCTTCAGAGAAGCTTATCCATCTTCAGTGATAAGTGGCAATCTCTTCAGAGAAGCTTATCCATCTTCAGCGATAAGTGGCAATCTCTTCAGAGATGCTTATCCATCTTCAGTGATAAGTGGCAATCTCTTCAGAGAAGCTTATCCATCTTCAGTGATAAGTGGCAATCTCTTCAGAGAAGCTTATCCATCTTCAGCGATAAGTGGCAATCTCTTCAAAGAAGATTATCCGTCTTCAGTTATCATCCTTGTGTTGGTAATGACCTTTGCAAGATTTCAATGTTTCATTCCCAAGCATCTTACCTCTCTTAGGGAAAATTCAGGTCTTTTCTATATCTAATCATCTTCTACCTCGAAAGAATGAATGTCGTAGCATCTCGTCTTACCAGGTTTAAGCCGATTAGATAGGGGCATCTGTCATACCTCAAATTTGCCATACCCATGTAGTTGTCCTCCATCTATACATTTTCCCACTAACCATCATTCAGAAAAATCCAAAAAAAAAAGGTTGTTGCTTTTAGGATGCATTAATTCAGGTATTGTGTGGTCATGGTTTGAATTAGGGTTTCTGTGTCAAAATCAAGTTGTCAAGCAAAGCGATCAGGTCAAGGGTAGTAATGGTTGGAATTCAAGTGAAGTTTGACCTCATCTTGGTCAAACAAGTATTTTTACTTGTTCTCAATTCATCAGGCTATGGCAAAGTCAGGTGTTTCATGGTTAAAGGTTATCAGGGTTCAATTCATTTGCAAGGCAGGTTTATTTGACCAATAGTGAAGAGTCTGGTTCGAATGGAAAAGTTCAACATGGTTTTGTTTTGGTCCCACTGTTCAATTTTGACTTCTAAGACATGATTTAGTTAATTCATAACGCTTTCATCATTTTCAAGTTATTTTTAGAGGTTCAGGAATGATGTTGTGGTGCAAGTGGCTTTTGTTTCTACCTCCATCCATGAACAAGCACAATGTTGCTTAGGAATTTCAAGTATTAATCATAAACCAAGTGACATTCAAGATAAATCAAGTTCAAATCAACAATGGATAGTAAGAGTTTATTTCAAGCCCATTTGAATTACAAATAAAAATATATAAAAAAATGGGTCCATTTGATACAAAACCTTCAGAAATTGCTACAAAGCCCGTATTCCATTCACTAAGTCTTGTTACATTTCTAAAGTAAATTAAAATTGAGAGGTACATATAAGTCCTAATCTTCATATGTGGCACCCGAGTGATTACATGAGCAGTGGCCCCACAACTTCTTCATTCAAAGTTCCAAAAAAAACATGAGAAGGATGCAGTGACAGTTTTGCTCAATCTTTCCACACACACCGAGAATTGTGATCGAGGCAGGAGCAGTAGCAACTCTAGCTTGTGGGACCTTACAACACGAACTGGATAGCCTTTTTGCAGCTGACTCTCAAAGCCTCATTCATGTTCTCAAACTGCTGATCAAAGGACTGATTTTTGTTGGTACGTTTGTTACCATTGAGATCCCTTCCACCACTGCAAGTAAAAAAGAACCACTCACCATGGTCTTCATCATCAACATATCCACCAGAAAGAGCAACAAATTGAGCACCATGGCTACTCTGACCTGCAAAGTCACTAGCAGCACATTAAAACCTATTGAAAAGACAAACTACATTCACAGCCTTGACTTTCCATACCCACGATACGAAGTCCTTTCCGTAACAACTACGCAACTTGCCTCCAACTTTGTTACATTAAAACCTTCTAATTGAAAGAAAAAGGACAATTCATTGCTAGCTGTAAAAATTGAGAGGAGTAATGAAAAATGGGTTAGCAAAAGACAAAGAATAGGGATTTTCAAAAAAACAGGTACATACAACTTTTTCGCAGAAACCGTACACAATGGATATCACATCCAGCTACACAAGTTTCCTTTTCTTCAACTAGCAACATGGGACAGCAAAAGCCTGCAGTAAACCAAAATCAAACGACGAGGTTAATAAATCAAGAAACTTGATTCACTTTGGCCGGTCCATTAGATGTCGTTACCACCATCAGAATGCGAGAAACTATTCCTTTCATCTGCTTCATGTTCTAGCCGCCTCGAGTTGCCGAGCTTTATCAACCTGTCAAAAATTGAGATGAAATTCTAATAAGTCACTCCATAAACTAATCTACATGACAATGGTACTCAAGAAAAAATGGAATAAAAAGAATGTAAAACGCGGTATACGGATTGGTGCGTAAAAACATCATGAGAGTGTCCTGAATAGCTTGCTATTCCACTACACAAGATTGGCACAAAGGCCATTACATGTACGACCTGCAAATGACGCATCCAGCAGACAAATTCACAAGACCCCACAATGTACAAGTCTGAAAGAAGCGACAAACTTGTGGGAAATGCAGCAACTCGATAACATCTTCACACGCAGCTCACACCAGTGTTCATGTCGCATACACGCAGCTTGCAAATCACAAAAACGGCATGCCGACAAGCAGCTTTCGGTGCATTAAAGATCTTGATACCTTCAAACAATAAGAAAAGTGGCATGTTGTGGTAAAACTCCTAACGGAATGAACATGACAGTATGACAAAACCAAACCAGTCCACATCAAAGAAAGCCTAAAAAAGTCAATTACCGCAGCTCACCAAGAAAGCCTCCACCAGTACATGCCATACGCAATAATCCGCAAGCCATCACAAAGAGTCCAACCTGCACTCACGTATTTAAAACCACAATTCCAAAGTAACTCCACAAAACAACAAAATTCACATAAAAATTAAGGACAAATCGAAAGCCGTGTACGGAAGAAGCGCAAGCCTTATTGACAACAGGGTCTTCAAGGTTGCGGATGGTTCTCTTGGCTAGGACGTGGTTTCTATGAAACCCGATAGCACAACGTTACGGTGATCGGTAATTTGAGAAATTTGCAATCCTTAGACTTGTAAAACTGCAAACAGAAGAAGGGCAATTAAGCACGTGTTACACAAATTGGGAATTATCATTAGCTCTATACAAACTAACAAAAAACCAGCTGCGTACACGACCATGTATTTAGATGTGAAAACCGAGATTTTTCATGTTAAATGGGCACACACTACCCCAAAACTTGATGGTCTGATCAGGAGCTTCATCAAGAATTGTCCCAACTTTTGCGTCTTGTAATGTCTATTCTCCATTCTCCGGCGTGGTATGTGGACATTGTAAAACCTGCAGCACCACACCAAACTTTCCCTACACAAGCAAAAAAAAACAGAAGGTACAGTCAGCCTAGACAGACAAAATTCAGAGGTAAGAAAATAGGGCAGAGACACATTCACAAAAATGGCAAAAGCAACAGTGACAGCAGTTCCACAGCAGGTTTAAACATAAAAATGGAATAAAGCAAACCTTGTCAAAAATGCAGCCATAATAGAGCAGAGACCTCAGAAGTTGTGGCAGAGGTTGTCTGCTAAACCTAGTTGGATCGGGTATATACCTAACAACACTATTCACACATCAGGCAGAGGGAGAGAAAACCCTAGAAAGTCTTGGCTGCGCAGCTCCAACCCTGCACCAACTTCATCTTCACCTTCTTCCCCATTCAACTGTCATCAAACAAACCACAATATTCAACCATCATAACACAAAAACACACATAAAACTGAAGGAAAAAGATTAAAGATAGAGCTTATCTGTTTTCGGTATTGGAATTCTAGTGGTACCGGTCCAACAAAAGCTTTGTGTCACCCAAACTCCTCATTGCTAGCGTGGGAACTTGTCGGATTTGCTCCAACTCTGTAAGTATTCTGTTCGTTTTTTCTGTCTTCATAATCTTAAACTGTTGTCGCTTTGTTTCCTGGCTTCCTAGCGGTGAGTTTTTGAGAGAGAGAAAGAACAGAAAGAGGTTCTTCAGGGAGCCAAACGACCTTCTCATGACCTTAAAACTTCATAATACCTCCCTCTCAGAGTTTGAACTTCTTTTGATTCCTCTTCAAAACTCCCCAAAACTCATCAATAAACTTCATCAAGCACAACATCAAAATGAACTTCCACCTGCATCATTTTTCAAACAAACTTAAACCAACAAATCTCCCAACCCGTTACCTTCATAAACAACCCCAAAAAATCTCTTCAAACCAAACACTATTTCTGTTTCCACTCACCATCTTCATCCAACTGGCAGCTCCGAAAATCTGCTTTAAACCAAAAACCACAAACAGAATCCCGCTAACCATCGACCGTCAACCACTTCGATTTTCCGCCGCAAGCTCAACCCAATCATCTTCTCCTCAACTCCCGTCAACCCATCTACCACCATCAACCTTCAACATAAACAAACTTCAACAACCCAGCAAAATCTCTGCTGAATCCATACGCACTAACCCCAAATCAGAGAAAAATCAGAAGTCAAGAAATCGCACCTATATGTAATTCAGTCCAAACAAGAGACACCATCCTTCTTCGTTCACCTTTCCAATTTCCGCTGCCCTGGAACCATTTTTCATGTTCTCACCTTTCTCGTGAGCGACTCTTTCTCCGAGCTTCAACAAACTCTCAAACCCCACCTTTTATCCTTCTTCGAGAAACCTTCAACTCTCCTCTGAGAACCTCAACACTACCAATCTCCAAACATAAGCACCACCTCCACTTCAAACCCAGCCTCTATTTTTGTTCACCCAGAACTCATTCAACCTGACCTTCTGCGGAAGTTTTCCTTTGTTCTTCATCAAACCTTTCACTCAACCAACCCTCAGATCGAAACAACATTTGTTCTTCAAACGAACACCGTAACAAAACCCCAAATCGCGGCCCCTCCAACAATCACCTCTTTGAACATAAGCCATCGACCCTGTTCTGCAAAACCCATCTTCGAACGAACCTCGCCCTTAAGTACCATACAAACCGCCACCGTTTCCCTATCATCAACGCGTTTATCTGATTACTCTGAAAACCCCAAAACCAATTCCAGATCTGTACACGGAAACCTTTATCAATAACCTTCTAGAAACTTCAAAACCAGAACCGCGACTACACTGTAAATCATAACCAAGAACAGAGAAATGAAAGAGAGAAGAGAGTGAAAGTGAAGTTGAAAACAGAAATACGGAGGTGAATGAGACTAGAAAAACCTATGACGAACACTCAGAAAGGTTGGAAAGGCCCTCCGTCATGTTTCGATAACATTGTTCCTATTGCAAATCGTAATTTCTCTGCACTGTTTAGGTTAAAATGAAATTTTGAAATTTGGTATTGTTGATGCCATTTTCTCCCATCTCGTTTCATGTTTTCACGGGCCAGGAGGATTATGAATTTTTTTTTTCTCTTTCTTGTTGTGGGTGGTTGGACGAATGGGCCTCATGGCCCATGATGACTCCACGGTTTGCCTTCAACCCTCTATTTTCATTCCCCTACCCCTTTCACGGTTTCTGCTGAGGGGTGATGGGCTCATAAAGCCCAAGTGATCCTCTGTTGTGTCCAACTCCCCTTGTTTAGATATTCATTCCCTGTTTTCGTATGATTCATTTAAGGTTTTAATTTTTTTTTTATATATAATAATATTGTAGAAATAGTATTGTTAATATTATTTCTCTTAGTTTTATAAAAATTTCTTTAATAATTTCTTATGGAACTATTTTATCTTAGGAGTTGATCTTATTGTTCATTTATTATTGAGAATTTTTCTCTTTTTGGGTCGATGACGACATTTCCATCGATTCTCTGTCAATTTGTTGACGATAAATGTTGAATCCGAGACCACCTCTTTTCTCTCTTCATTTCTTGTCCCGATTCGATTCACCGACGCTATTAAACCATCTTGAATAAATCATCTTTGTATTGAACTAAAAGAGGGGATTAAGTGTAGACTTTCTTTCTCTCCGAGTGTCGAGATGCTCACTGTAGTGTGGGTGGTTTAGACACTCGTCTTTCAATACGAAGACGTCTTTCTTTCCATTTCTTTCCATTTTCAACCTTTCCTCCTAAAAACCTCGGCCCCGCGCCGAGTGCATTTTCGAAATCCCTTTCAATAAGGAATCAATTCTCTTTGTATTGAATTAAAAGAGGGGATTAAGTGTAGACTTTCTTCCTCTCCGAATGTCGAGATGCTCACTGTAGTGTGGGTGGTTTAGACACTCGTCTTTCAATACGAAGACGTCTTTCTTTCCATTTTCAACATTCTCTTCTAAAACCTCGGTCTCGCGCCGAGTGCATTTTCAAAAGCCCCTTCAATAATATATCGACTTCTCTTTGTACTGGATTAAAAAGAAAGGATTAAGTGTAGACTTCTTCCTTTCCGAGTGCCGAGATGCTCACTGTAGTGTGGGTGGTTTAGACACTCGTCTTTCAATACGAAGACGCGACTCCTTCCACCTATCTCTTTCCACAACTCCTTCCCGAAACCTTTCTCACCTAAAACCTCGGTCCTGCACCGAGTGCATTTTCGAACTCTTTTCATAAAAAATACTTGAATGGTCGTGGAGCGGTTAGGCGTAGGCCTTCTCCTATCCCGAGTGTTGACGTTTACCGTAGGGTTCTCTGTCGCAAAACACTTACCATTCAAAGCCAAAAACACCTTTAATAAGAGAATGAAGTTCTCTTTGCATTGAATTAAAGAGAGAGGATTGGGTGTAGACCTCTTCTTCTCCGAGCATAGGGATGCCCACTGTAGTGAGGGTGGTTTCGACGCTCGTCTTTCAATACGAAGACGCCTCGTTCGCCACACCCTTTTATAACAAAAACTTTGAGATAACGAATTGGGTACTACCCGTAGGGGTTACTATCCGAGGACCTGTCTCGCCCCCTAAAAAAACGATCCAATCAATCAAACGTGACTCCTTGCCCCGCGTGGCAAAAACTAATCAATCTTTCAAAAGGATATGTTACGTCCGTTCTACCGCAAACAGGTAATGCCTAAGTCTCCAACGAGCGAGCAGCAAAACACCTAACTGCTAGAATGCGCACGATAGCATCATCCATAAAAAACATCAACGCATCGTAGGCCGAACTACGGCTGCTCTGATTCTTTACTTCTTTTAAGTAAAGATACGTAGGCACAAGGGCCACAATCCTTGCCGAGCACTTTCCCCCTATATCCGTAGCCCTGAACTACGTCGACTCTGACTTTCTCACATCTATTGAGAATACGTAGGCCTAGGACCGCGAAGTCCTACCGAGTCTGTTCTTTCTCTCTTCTTCCCTCGTTACCTTTCTTTCCCCGTTTTCAACCCTCTCTCTCTATCTTCTAGAACATTTTTTCTATAGCATAATTTTTAAGCAAATATAATCACACATCGACAAACAAAAGGTTCCCATCGAGTACGATGGATGCGAGGGGTGCTAATACCTTCCCTTTGCATAACCGGCTTCCGAACCTGTTCTTGGTTGCGAGACCATCTTATCCATTATTTTCTTAAGGTTTTCTCGATATTTTCCTTTCCCCACATGGGATAAATAAAGTTCGGTGGCGACTCTTCTGTCCTTTCTTTTCGCCTCCCCGTCGTTGCACGATGCATTTTTCGAGTAGCGACAACGATGTCTCCCACACTGAATTGTTTCTTGACTGAACGTTTATCATGCCATTTTTTTGTTCGTTCTTTGTAGATACGGGCATTTTCGTAAGCGTCTAATCGAAGTTCTTCTAATTCGTGTAAGTTCAAGATTCGTTTCTCTCATGCCTCAGTGTAGTTGAAATTGAGTGTCTTAATGGCCCAAAAGGCCTTATGCTCTAATTCTACAGGGAGATGGCAGGATTTACTGTAAACTAATTTGTAGGGTGTAGTACCTATTGGTGTCTTAAAAGCGGTCATATAAGCCCATAAAGCTTCATTTAGCTTTGACGACCAATCTTTCCTTGAGGTAGTGACAGTCTTTTCCAATATCTGTTTTATTTCCCTGTTTGAGACCTCTACTTGGCCACTAGTTTGCAGATGATAGGGTGTAGCTACTCGGTGTCGGACTCCATATTTAGAAAGAAGTTTATCAAAGATTCGTGATATGAAGTGAGATCCGTCGTCACTAATGACGAGTCTGGGTACACCGAATCTAGGAAAGATTGTGTTTTTGAAGAGTTTGATTACTACTCGTGCGTCATTTGTTGGAGCAGCAATGACTTCTATCCATTTAGACACATAGTCTACAGCGACGAGTATGTAGTTATTACCAAAAGAAGGTGGGAATGGTCCCTTGAAATCTATTCCCCATACGTCGAAGATTTCAACCTCTAAGATTCCTTTTTGAGGCATTTCATCGCATCGTGAGATGTTGCTAGTTCGTTGGCATCGATCACATTTTAGCACAGCGATGTGAACGTCTTTCTAGAGGTTAGGCCAGAATAAACCGGCTTGGAGAATCTTAGCGCACGTCTTAGATGTACTAGTGCTGAATGGCATTGGGAAATGATATTTTCTATTTCTTCCTCTGGGACACAGCGACGGTATATGTTGTCGGCCCCTCTCTTGAAGAGTAGAGGTTCGTCCCAATAATAGTGTTTCAGATCGTGGAAGAATTTCTTCTTTTGCTGATAAGTGAGATCTGGTGGAAGCACGCCTGCAGCTAGGTAATTAACAATGTCAGCATACCAAGGTAATGTGACTTGGGCATAGACGGCTTCTACGGCTTTTTCGAATTCTGGATCTTCCGAGATTGAGTTAGGCATGTCACTTTCTAATTTGGCTATCAGATGTTCGTACGGGAAATCGTCATTTATCGGTACTGGTTCATGTTTGATGCCTTCTATTCGGGATAAGTGATCTGCAACAACGTTCTCGGTTCCTTTCTTATCTTTGATTTCTAAGTCAAACTCTTGTAATAACAGGATCCATCTCAATAATCTTGGTTTGGCATCTTTTTTGCTTATTAGGTACCTAATGGCAGCGTGGTCTGTGTATATGATAATTTTTGCTCCTACTAAGTAAGAACGGAATTTGTCAAGCGCAAATATAACTGCTAGAAGTTCTTTTTTTGTTGTGGCGTAGTTCATTTGGGCAGGATCTAAAGTTCTACTGGCATAGTAGATGGCATGGAGTTTCTTGTCCTTCCTTTGTCCTAGAACCGCGCCTACGGCATAATCACTCGCATCGCACATGATTTCGAACGGTAGTCGCCAATCGGGTGGTTGCATAATCGGTGCGGTGATAAGGGCTGATGTTAATGTTTCGAATGCTTTTAGACAGTCTTCGTCGAAGACGAACTCAGCATCTTTCATCAACAGGCCGGTCAAAGGTTTTGTGATTTTTGAAAAATCTTTTATAAATCTTCGGTAGAAACCGACATGTCCTAGAAAACTCCGTATTTCTCGTACGGATTTTGGAGGTTGGAGATCTTTTATAATCTCTATTTTAGCTTTGTCGACCTCAATTCCTTTATTTGATATGACATGTCCTAGAACTATTCCTTGTCGGACCATAAAATGGCATTTTTCCCAATTTAGGACGAGGTTCACTTTTACACAACGTTCTAATACCATTTCTAAGTTTTGTAGGTATCCTTTGAAACTTTGTCCACATACCAAGAAATCGTCCATAAATACTTCCATGATGTCGTCTATGAAATCTGCGAAGATTGCCATCATGCATCTTTGGAAGGTTGCTGGAGCATTACAGAGTCCGAACGGCATTTGGCGGTAAGCAAAAGTACCATAAGGACAGGTGAATGTAGTCTTTTCTTGGTCATCAGGATGAATGGGAATTTGGAAAAATCCTGAATAGCCATCTAGATAGCAGAAATATGAATGTTTGGCTAATCTTTCCAACATTTGGTCTATGAAGGGTAACGGGAAGTGATCTTTTCGTGTGGCCTTGTTAAGCTTCCTATAATCAATGCACATCCTGCTTCCAGTCACGACTCTTTTTGTTATTGATTCGACTTTTTCGTTCTTAACTACTGTGACTCCTCCTTTCTTCGGTACGACATGAACTGGGCTAACCCATTCACTATCGGAGATTGGATAGATGATTACTACATCTAGCAATTTCTTTACTTCATCTCTGACTACAGTGCTTAAGATGGGGTTCAGTCTCCTCTGATGCTCTCTAGAGGTTTTAGAGTCTTCCTCTATTATAATTCGATGCATACAGATCGAAGGGCTTATACCTTTTAGATCGCTTATGTTATAGCCTAACACGGTGGGGTACTTCTTTAGGACTTCTAATAGTTTTATGGTTTCTGGTTGTCCTAAGTCGGCGTTGACTATCACTGGTCTTTTTAGTTCATCGTCTAGGAATTCATATCTAAGGTTTTTGGGTAGTGTTTTAAGTTCTAAAGATGGATTCTTCAGACCTGGCATATGGTTTGGAGTCAGTGCTAAGCTTTCGCTTAGGCTGTCGTCTTTATACGGTTTACGCCAATCATCGTCTTTAGAAATATCGGGTATTTGAATCTTTATTATTTCTGAATACGTGGTCTCTTCATTTTCAAGTTCTCTTATGCATTCGTCAATTTCGTCTACTAAATAGCAGGTATCGTCTATGGCTGGTGCTTGTAAGAACTTGGTGAGAATGAAATCTATCTTTTCTTCTCCTACTTCGAATGTTAGCCTTCCTTTCTTCACGTCTATAATAGCTCCGGCTGTAGCTAGGAACGATCTTCCTAGGATAATTGGGGTAACAGAGTCCTCTTTGATGTCCATGATTATGAAGTCGGTTGGGATGTAGAATTGTCCTATGCGTACTGGAACGTTTTCCAGTATTCCGACGGGATATTTTACTGATCGGTCAGCTAATTGTACGAACATTTTGGTTGGTCTTAGGTCTCCCATATTCAGCTTTTTGCATATAGGTAAGGGCATAACACTGATATTGGCTCCTAAATCGCATAGAGCTTTGTCTATTACGAACTTTCCTATGACGCAAGGTATGGAGAAACTACCTGGGTCTTTTAATTTAGGAGGCATGCGGTTTTGAATTATAGCGCTACACTCTGCAGTAAGTGTAACTGTCTCGTTATCCTCGATCTTTCTCTTATTTGACAAGATTTCTTTGAGAAATTTAGCATATGATGGCATTTGAGTTATCGCTTCTGTAAAAGGAATAGTGATATTCAACTATTTTAGGAGCTCTACAAATTTCTTAAACTGTCCTGAAGTTTTAGAGTTTATTAATCTTTGAGGATAAGGGATAGGTGGTTTATATGGCGCTGGAGGTGCTTGAGTTTTTTCGCTTGCGGTATCCTCCTTCTCGTTGTCTTCCTTCTTCTCTAACTCGGATTCCTTTTCTGCTTTTTCAGTTGGTTTTTGTTGCATGGCTGAGTTTTCGGCCCTCGGATCGATTGGTTCGTCCAATTCTTTTCCACTTCTTAATATGACAGCATTTGCTTGACCTTTTGGATTCTGTTCGAGTTGTCCAGGAAATGTGCCAGCGGGTGCGGCAGCAGAGGCTTGTTGTTGAGCCACTTGTGATATCTGTGTTTCTAACATTTTGTTGTGGGTGGCTAAAGCGTCTACTTTTCCGGTCAACTGTTTAATTTGCTCGCTAGTGTGTATGTTTTGATTCAGGAATTCTTTGTTTGTTTGAGCTTGAGTAGCTATGAATTTTTCCATCATCAACTCGAGGTTTGATTTCCTAGGTGCAGTATGAGCAGCAGCTGGTTTCTGATATCCTGGCCGAGCAGTAGGCATTTGTAATGCATTATCGCTTTTGTAAGAAAAGTTTGGATGATTTCGCCAACCTGGGTTGTAAGTATTTGCGTAAGGACTTCCTTGAGCATAATTTACTTGGTCTGGTGGGATTCCGGCTAGCAATGGGCATTCGGGCACATTATGAGTGGTGCTTCCGCATAACTCGCAGTTTGGAGTTACGGCAGCGATGGTTGCAGTGGGGTTAACGGTTAGACTGTCAATCTTCTGTGCTAGAGCATCTACTTTAGCGTTGAACTTTTCAAGGCTACTGATCTCGTACATCCCACCTTTCGCTGTGGTTTTCTCTGTTGGAGTGCGTTCACCTCCCCATTGGCAGTGGTTCTGAGACATGTTTTCGATTAGTTGATAGGCTTCGTCGTATGGCTTATCCATAAGTGCACCGCCCGCGGCGGCGTCTATCGTTAATCTGGTGTTGTATAAAAGCCCATTATAGAAAGTATGGATTGTCACCCAGTCTTCTAGACCGTGGTGAGGACATGTTCTCATCATATCTTTGAATCGTTCCCATGCTTCGTAAAGAGATTCAGTATCTTTTTGTCGAAATCCGTTGATTTTAGCTCTAAGCATAGCAGTTTTGCTTGGCGGAAAATATCTCGCTAAGAAGACGTTCTTCAACTGTTCCCACGTCGTAACGGAGTTGGATGGTAAGGATTGTAACCATGTCCACGCTCTGTCTCTAAGAGAGAATGGGAAAAGACGAAGTCTTATCGCGTCTGGAGTTACTCCATTTGCTTTCACTATGTCTGCGTATTGTACAAACTTCGTTAAATGTTCGTTTGGATCCTCAGTTGCATTTCCTGAGAATTGGTTTTGTTGTACAGCTGACAGCAATGATGGTTTCAGCTCAAAATCGTTTCGAGTAATAGTTGGGGCAGCAATGCTACTTCTAGGCTCCATCTGAGAGGGTGTAGCGTATGCCTTCAGCGGTTTGTTTTGAGGTGCTTCAGCCATCTTTGATTCTTCTTCGGATTTGGGAATGGGAGTGAGAGGATCGGGAATGTTATGTTTGAGTTGGTACTCAATGATTCGACTTCTTAAATGTAAGAAGCGCTCTAGTTCTGCGACTGAAGGTTTTAAGATATCGCCTTGTGAGCGATTACTTGGCATACAATCGACAACACTAGTAAAGGAAAAATGAAATTGTTAACCTAGTCTACACGGCATAACAGAAGGTTACACTATTGACTAAACGGGTCCCCGACAACGGCGCCAAAAACTTGATCGCGACTTTCTATGTCTAATACAACTTAACTGCAAGTGCACAGTCTATCGCGTAGTAATAAAAGATATCGATCCCATAGGGACTCGTAATCAAACTAGCGTTCTCGGGAGTTACTATGTTTAGCTAGGTAGATAATGCTTAAGGGAATAAGATTGTCACTAAAGGGAACTTAAAATGTTATTTAAATTATAATTACGTGAATCGATATGCAGTAATTATGTTCTTCGGGGATTTGACAAGTTACCGGTATATGAAGTATTTTTCAGAGTTTATTTAAGCAGAAAATAGTGATCTGAAGACTCTCGTCTCACGATGGTTGTTGACGCTAATCATAATTCTAAGGGCCAAATGTACGCTTTCGTGTCCCATTCGGGGTTAAAACTATTTTTTGGAAATCTCTAAGTTCTAATTCATTTTAAAGTGCTTTCGCTGTTATTAAAACAAATGACTAGTGTTTACTATCTGGTCTTGCCGCAGCTTTCGCTTGTTGGTTCGTACCTTAATTAATTTCCCACTTTCGTGGCAAAACTACTTTTAAATAAGTTCTCGCTTTCGCGACGAAGTTTATTCAGTAAATAAATTTAAACACTCAGACCATAAACAATTTTTGAAAAAGAAAGTTTTCAACCGGTTATTATCAAATCCCTTCCGAATTATTATTACATATCGATTACTTTGATTTAGCTAGACATGGATTTGGGAAAGGCAAAACATAAATAAAAACAATGAATAATAACATGCATCATAATGAAAACGGGAATTACGATTAAAATTAGAAACCTGTAAATATTCCAATTGACCTTTGGGCAGAACCTCCAAAAATGTTGGCAGGATTCTAGTCTTTATGCCAAATGATCGTACAAGGGAAATAGGAATTACAGAAGAAATGAAAGGCAACAAAAAAATAGAAAGAAATAAAACTGAACTTTTGCTCTGGAAATGAAATTGGGCAGCACTTCGTTGTCTGAATACGGCTCCCTTTCTCAGCTCCCCTTCTTCCCTTTTTATAGAAATAGAATTCTAACGGTTTATAACTTGAAGAAGGTGGACTTTGAGGCAGAAATATCAGGGAGTAGTGGTCCACTATTTGGGACTTGGAACTGCATCTTGCACGTGCATTTGAAGTTGGGCATTTTTTCCTGCATGACGGTCGTCACGGTGTGTGACGGTCGTCACTCGTGTGACGGTCGTCATGGAGCTGTGACGGTCGTCACAGCAGCAAAATATGCATTCTGCATTTTTCATGTTGTTTTCATCCGGTTTTCGTCCATATTTCATCTGTGATTGCTTCTTTTCTTCAAATTACCTTGTTTAGACATGATCATCAAATACCTGCAAAATATCAGACAAATAACACGGAAAGAACCCGAAATCGGATCGAAAACAGTCAAACATCAGTTGAATTATGCATCAATATATATATACGATTTCGTGTTATCACCCACAACCCTCAAGTTAGGAGATATACACATTTGGCTTCAACCACTCTCTCTGGGAATCTTTAACTTCATTGATGAGGATATCAACCCTTGAACACTTGGATAAACCTATTAGATAGCTTCATAACCTTGTATAGCCATTGTGGGTAGTCATACCTCTTGATCTCATGCACACATGTCAATGTATTGCAGATGAAAATGCTAAGATGAATGTAATGAAACACAAGCTAGGTAAAGAAAGGTTAGGCAAATTTTGGGGTGCAACAGCTGCCCCTATTCAAACGGCTTGGACCTGACTGGATGAGAAGCGAACGACTCTCAGACAATCAAGGTGAAAGACAGTTGAATACCAATAAACCCGGAAATTTGCCAACCGCACAAGCAACGATACTCTGATGGGGACAAACTCTGAAACTGAAATAATAGTTGCACGGCAACTTGCTAGAGAATGCTTAATCTCAAATCTCCGTCAGGATGATCATCCGATTTTGCTGTAGAACTTCGTCCTCAAGTCATCAAGGAATCATCGGTTACACAGTAACTAGTGAAGGATTAATCTCAAATCTCCGTCAAGATGATCGTCTACGTACTTAAGTCATCAAGGGATCACCGGTTACACGGTAACTGGTGAAGGATGGTCGATTATGTTGTCGGGCATTCTGCGCCACAGCATTATCATCACTTATGGACTCATCGGGTCGCTAGGAACGTTGACAATATCTTCGCCGGACTTCATCAGTAAGTCAATAAGGGGTCACTAGTTACACGGTAACTGGCGACTTGCTAACCACACAGGTAAACGATACTCTGATTGGTAGGACAATCTTCGAAATATGAAATATAGTGGCACGGCAATTGGCTGGTGAGCGACTAATCTCAAATCCCCGTCAGGATGATCATCAGATTTTGTTGCAGCTTCTTCCTCAAGTCATCAAGGGATCACTAGTTACACGGTAACTGGTGATACATAGCTGATATTGCCGTCAGGCATTCTGCGGCACGGCAGCAGAAGAATTCCTTGAGACTCATCGGGTCATTAGGAACTTTTGACAATCTTTATAATTATGCCGTCGGGCATTCAAGGAAATTTTCGGGCGTCAGCCGGGATCGAATCCTTAATCAATCATGAACCAAAAGGGATATCTAAACTTTTGCCGTCAGGCACTCCGCGTCAGCAAGGAGAACTCTTCTTCGACATCGTAGTCAGACTTCATCAGTAAGTCTTGAAATAGAATCCTTAATCAATCACGGACCAATAAGGATACCTGATCTTAGCCGTCAGGCACTCTACGTCTGCTAGGAGAACTACTTCGACATCGCAGTTGGACTTCATCAGTAAGTCAGGAGGAGTTTGGCATTGCTTCCAGACTTCAATCATCAAGTCTTCAAGGAAATTTCAACTTCTCTGTTCAAAACCTGTTGGGGATGACACATCTCCGCTGGGGATTCTGGAGAACTATCAAGTAACTCCACTTCGGGGATTTCAGAAATCATTATGGGCAAATAAACTCAGTTGAGGAATTCAAGAATCGTCCTGAACAAACAACTTCGCTGAGGAACACCTGCAAAACAAGAACGGTAACGACCTAGCTTATGTTTCACATGCATATGTCTGACAACGGCGTAATGCTCCACATGGTGGAAATACTACGCGTTTAGGGTAGATGCTATGCAATCATGCAAAATGCTACGAAACCCGAATCAGCAAAATAAATGTTGAAGAGAAAATCCTCCTGTCAAGGAGAAAGAACCACTCTGGTAGAGAGGATGAGTCATCCTACTGAGGAGAAGAAATCACACCAATCCTAATTGGACTTAACCTGGGGAAACAAACTTTAGTCGACTTTCTGCAGGGGACAACGTTCTACGAGAACCTGTACTTGCTCGACTGGGTATGCAAACCATAAACCGCTGAGGAAACAATGTCAATCGCAGAAATAAACTGCACGGCCTTCACAAACAGAACCTTCCTGGAGATACGGACTCCGATGGGGAAGTATAGCATCCGCTGGGGAAAACAAATAACGGCTTGAACGGCCTCCCAGGACTCGGCACTCTTAGGGAACTGCAAACTCGGTCGGGGATATGAAACCAGACACTGGAATAAATCCTACCTTCCGGGGAGAATACAACTCTGTGGGGAATTTCAATTCTGCCGAAGACTTCAGTCTGAGCTATCGAGAGCTAAACACTTACGTATAGTCTTCTACGAGAAAACTGCTTACTGACCCACTGTTGGGAACGAGTATACACTTCGGCGTATGACTCAACTGGGGAGATGATGATCCTAACTAGGATACATCTGATTGAGGAGAATCTATCTCCATTCGGTGAGACATATCAATACTCACAGCCCTATGTTCAGATTCTGTGGGGAAACACAACTGAATTCGCTGGGGGAAGAAGGAATCATCCTGCTTGGAAAACATCTGGCATACTGCCTGGAGGCTGACGTCCCTGCAATAAAAAGAATAAACATACAAGATACCCTTCACAAAGGGACCTATCAGGGTTATCATCCTGTAACAATGTTCAGGTAATACAATGTTTCAACAATTATCGGCCTAGGCCAGCAAGTTTATGTATGCGCATTTTATCAAAAGCATCGGGCGTTCTTTTTCGCAAACAAAACAGATATAAGCTAAGCAATCAAACAAAAATAGTGAATAGTATATGTTTATTAATAACGAGCCCCTGAATAGGCAAAATGTTTTACAACAGATGCAAGCTCCTGAAATGAGGAAGTTGCGCAAGCATAAACATAAATATACATCAGTATACACAAGTGTCGGCAATGTGGCGTAGACGAACACCATGAGTTAATCCCTCTATGACCCACTCGACTTCGATACTTCTCCGACGCTTCAGCTTCAGAAGAGATTGATTCGGATAAACGACCCTCAGGTCTTCCCAAACCACTAAACAATGAAAGTTCATATGTGGAACGCAGTCATTTGCTTTTAATCTCTAACTTTTGCCTGAACCTCCCTTTCGGGTTTTCGATTCATCGGGATACCCTTTTTTGCCAAAGCCGCCCTTTCAGGTTTTCGACTTTACGGGTGTACATTTTTTCATTTATATCCCTAATTTTTCCCCGAACCTTTTTCCTTTTTTATGGTTCGCCGGGATGCCCCATTTTTGCCTGGATATTCTTTTTTTTCTTCCAGCGGGTCGTTTTTTAAGCAAAGTATTTTTTAACTGCGTCCGCATTCACTGGGGATGCAAAATCTTCGCCATCCATCGTGGATAACAACAAGGCTCCTCCCGAGAAGACCTTGCTGACGACGTACGGACCTTCGTAGTTAGGAGTCCACTTGCCCCTGTGATCGGAATGTGGTGGAAGAATCTTCTTCAGGACGAGATCACCCATCTGAAAGCTTCTAGGACGCACCTTCTTATCGTAAGCTTTCTTCATTCGGCTCTGGTACAAACGACCATATGCAATCGATGTTAATCCCTTCTCATCCATCAGAATGAGTTGATTCAATCGATTTTTAATCCATTCTGCCTCATCGAGTTTCACGTTAACCAAAACTCGCAAAGAAGGAATCTCAACTTCCAACAGTAGGACAGCCTACATACCGTACACTAGTGAGAAAGGAGTTGCCCCGGTTGATGTGTGTACCGTCGTATGATAACCGTGTAATGAAAATGGCAACATCTCATGCCAATCTTTGTAGGTCACAACCATCTTTTGTACTATCTTTTTAATGTTCTTGTTGGCTGCTTCATGTCGCTACTGCGAAAATGAGGTGCCGACAAAACAGAAGAGTCGCCACCTCTCATTATTTATCCCTCAGAACGGGAAAGGAAACGATCGGAAAAAACCTGACGAAAAGGTATAAGACAAGGCCATCGCAACCATTGTCTGGATTCAGGAGTCGGTTACGCAAGGGGAAGGTATTAGCACCCCTCACGTCCATCGTACTCGATGGGATCCATGCTTGTTGTGTTTATCTGACGGGTTTGTTAAATCTATCTACACTAAGAGGTCTGGTCTAAAAAGAAAAGAAAATGACTCAGCAAAGTGTCGCACTTTATGCCTACGTATTCCCGTCTGAAACGAGAAATCAGAGTCAACGTAGTTCGCCTAACTACGGGAGAAGGGGGGAAGGTTGCTCACCAAGATATCGCATCTTGTGCCTACGTACTTTCATACGGCATGAAAGATCAGAGCAAACGTAGTTCGGGCTACGAAGAACACAGGTTTGTTCAACATCTTTTCTCCAAGTAAAGTTAACAATCAGTTCCAGCAGTTGGTGTTTGCAGCTCGATCCTTGGAGACTTAGGTGTTACCGTTTGCGGTAGAACTGAAAGTTAACAGAACTCTCCTTTAAGAAAAGGGTTTTCCTGATTAAGGGTCCAAGAGGACAAAAAGGATTTGAATGTTTGTTTTTGAAGTCTTTTACGGAAGAAGTGAATTGAGTTCTATTTGTAACTCGTGTTGCACTAAAGACTTGGACTTGAGAGTGAATGCATCGCATGTCACCCAAAGGGTACCATACTAAACACTCGAGTTATGTGAGGGAAACCCTCCCACAACTCTTTCTCAAGTATCATAAGGCTCGTAACGCACAACACGCGTTAACCTCTATTAAGTGTTTTAACTGTATTTGAAGATGAGAAGAGAAACAGACTATCTACAGGGGAACTGACTCGATCCTATAGTTATCATGCAATATTCGTCCTACGGTTATGGTTAAAAGGGAAACTAACTAATGTTATCATGCATGGTTAGAATCCTAATGTCTGTCATAACTTCTCTTGAATAAGAGAAGTCAGAGTTCCTAGGGGAACATGGCAATGGAAACAACAGTAAACAGAAAAACTGTACAGAAATATTACTGTAAAGATGCATGCAATGCAAGTGAGGGAGGAAATATGTGTGGGGCATAAGCCTCCACAAGCTCATCTCAACCTCAAGCCAGATATGAATAACAGCAAAGACAGTAAAAGAAAGTAAATGCAATTAAACAAACCACAAACCACACAGGTAAGGGAGCGGAGCTCTACCAAATACCAGCAAGAAAAGCCATACAGTAAAAATACAAGCAGAGGGAGAAACTCAACCTCTAATGCAATACAAGCAAGGGGAGGAACTCAACCCTTAGGATGCTCTTAGGCTTATTCAACTAAATGACCTAATCTAAATGCATCACACCAATCAAGTCACATCAATACGGTTGAGCAAGAAAAAAACAGACAAACAGGGAAAACAAGCCAGCAATCTCCACAGCAGAGCAATCTTCTGACAGCAATCCAGTCCAAAGTCTGTAACTATTCTTCAAGTCCACCATCTTCAAGAGAAGGAAAAGGATCTTCAAGCTTTAACAACGCACTCCACCAAGAATGAAGAGAATCAACAAGATTGGTATTTGATAATGGGAAGCAGACGGGAAACCAAAGGAATCCCCATCTGACACTCAACCAGTTATCGGAGAATGGCATCCTCAAAAGTTCTACTCATTGTAAATGTCACACATCCCTCCAAAGGAGAGATGAGACTTTAACATGAGGACTTTGAATCATAGGATGGGATGGAAGGTGAATGAAACCAACCATGTTTATTTGAAGAAAAAACTATTTCTAAAGCTCTCTCCTAAAATCCCTAATCTCATAAGCTACAAAAAGCTAACAAAAAGACAAGAAAAGCTCCAAGCCAAGCTCCTCCAGCCACTCCACAAAAGCTTCATCATGTCCATGATATCCTCCAATAAGAACTAGAAGTCCACCATGCAAGAAAAACCCAATTTGAGTCCATTCCAAATCAATCACCAAAGTTGAAGCACCAAATGAACAATCAACTTGAATATTCTATCTAAAATATCAAAACACATTCTAAAAATCCAATTATTTTTCTATGGGATCATGCATTCATTAATGATCTACAGTTAAAAAATCAGGACCTAATTCAATTTCTAAGTCCTCTAATAAAATCCTAAGTTGAAAGGTATCACTAAAGAGATACACTAAAGAGCACCCCTAAACAACTACACTAAAATCTTATTTAAAATGATTTAAAAATCCAAACAAAAATCACACAATACCAACAACATGTATTCAACCAGCCTGTAAAATCTCAAGATCAAACTCCAAAATATGAGTTAGAAATAAAATGGACAAAATCAGCACACAATTATTCCACCATTAGAAACATATTACACTAGAAAATATGAAATAAAATGGAAAATGCATGGAAAATTAAAATGAAAAGCATGATAAAATTCTAAACATCTCGTTTTATATCTACAATTTTTTCCAGAATTTAATATCAACAATTACTATATTTTTATGAATTAATTCTAACAACCACTAAAACAGAAAATAAAAGAAAAGAAATTAAAGAAATAACAATGGAGGGTGTAGCTAGCAGGAAAACCAAGTGCAAATCTCACTTGGGCCCATGGAGGGGATGTAGAAATCAGGGGCGCTGGGCCCATTTGGTTTAGAAATTCAGCAAAAAAAATCAATTAATAACATCCAGGAGGGGGATGTGACTAGCGAGTATTCCATGTGTTAATACAGGATGGGCCTATTATGGGAGGTGTGGATAGCGCGCTATGGCAAGCCCAAGACAAAAATCACATAAATCAAATCAGCTTCACAAAATAAATAAAAGAAGCACGCCTGGGAATCGAACCCGCGCGCAAGGGGCTTGAGGCGCAGCCAAAACGACGTCGTTTTGACGGCCAACCATGTGGCGCGCTGCTGGCACTCGGATCAGGTGACCAAGTCTCCAAAACGGACGTACGAGATTACGTCTTCTCTAAATCCAAATTTTCCAGCGCATGCACAGTACCCGCGCGGCCATGGATGTGATGATTTTCCGGCAAACTTCGAAACAAAGTATCTCTCTCAATTCTTAACCAAATGCAACGATTCTTGAACCAAAATTGCACGAAATTTCGAGAGGAATCCAAATATCGTAATAGATCACGCTAAAACCTCAAGAATACAGAATTCTATATCTCAACCGAAAACGGATCAATTCCTATTTTGTCACTAAACCTCAATTTTTCTGTCCAGAAATCATCTACATCCTAATTGTAACCTAACCACATGAATCTAAGCCATAAAAACGCATGAATTAAGAGAAAATTCAAGAAATGAAAACCTTGCTTTAAGCTCCAATTGTGGTGGTTTCAGACCTCAATTCTCCTCCAACAAGTGCAGAAAACTTCAATGATGGATGGTGAACGATTCTTGATAATCAAATCTTGCTGTAACCCTCCAAATCTCCAAAACCAAAAATTCACTTTCAAGCTTTTTCTTCAATTTGCTCCAATGGCTTCTCTCTCTCTTTAGCTCCAATGAGTCACCAACCTCTATCCAATTTCATTTTTGAATATTTATAGAACATATTAGAACCTTCTAGAGGTAAGGCCCAAGCCCAATCCAAAAATCCAAATCCAAAATTTTTCTCCAAAAATTTCATTATGGTAAACTCAAACTTGTCTCACAAGCTTGGTTTGGAAGCTTCTAGCATCATACACAAAATCCCTTGAATAAATTCAACTTGGCTAGAGCCTTGAATTGCCTTTGTGAGTGATTTCTTTTTATGATGTTGCTTATTTGTGAAGAAACATGTCAAAACACCATGAATTATGAGTTAATTGAAAATTATAAAATTGCCAATGTTTCTAAATCATTATTTCTGATTAAATTGAGTGGTCATTTGACATATTTTGTGCACATAACAATTTATTTGAATTTCCCACCAAAAACGCCTTTGAATTTCTCCCTTTACAAGACCACTTCAAGCCAATCTTTGATATGAGTCAAACCAATTCACCATGAGCTCTTGGTTGACCTAAAAACCATATTTTGAGCAAGTTCCATGTTGAACAAAATTGCATTCGAGATGTGCAAGTTGGAGATTTTGACCTATGATTGAAAATGACCTATAATCTTACTTTCCCAAAATACCCCTGACTTGTAAACCTCATAAATTGAGTTCTAAAAATCAGATGGAAGACTTCTAATACAATTTGGAAAGCTAAGATCATGAGGAAAAACTTTCATGTTGGCCAAGAAGTCATATGAAACTTCCTTCTAGGTCAAAAATATCCTGGAAGTCAGATGATTTTCACAGACAAATTTCAAAGGCATCGGCGGACCTGTAACTTGCATGGACCATAACTTGAGTTCTATAACTCCAATGGCGGACTTCTTGTACTAAAATTAAATCTAAGAGCATGATATACAAGTTTCATGTTGGCCAAAAATGGAGATGAAACTTGCATCTTGACCTGGCTTGGAAGTTTGGCACTAAACAGGGGATTTTACTCTAGGAACCCTGACTTAGCAACTCCAACCACTCTTGATTCTTCTCAACTTGATCTCGGAACAATCTCCCATATACCTCAACATATCATTTCATGATCTCAATGATATAGAAGTAGGCTTTGATCTTCTTCAATTGCTCATTTTGGCCTAGGATTAACCAGATGAAACCCTAGTGACATCCACTTCAACTGTGGCTCTTGCACTTGATAAAATGACTTGATTGAGCTCCAACATGACCTTCAAGGCAATTCAATGATCTCTACCCACACATTCTCTCCTTAATCAAGGCCTTACAATCCATTGCTGATCTTCAATTGGCTCCAAGTGAGGAGATGAACCCCATACAAGTACTCAAACTTCTCAAGAACTCAACCATCTGTCTGATGACCCTGATAGCTTCTTAAGCTTGAATAATACCTCTGGTTAGGCTTCTATTGACATGTATCACACTTGGTCCCCTGTTAAATGAAGGATGATATGCTATGCAAATGCTAGAACTATGTTAGAACAATGTTATGCTATGCAATGAAACATAAACCAGGCGAGATAAGGTTAGGCAAATTTTAGGGTGCAACAACTGCCCCTATTCAAGCGGCTTGGACCCGACTGGATGAAAAGCGAACGACTTTCAAACAATCGAGGTAGAAGACGGTTGAATACCAGAGAACCCGGAAATTTGCCAACCGCAGAAATAAACTGCGCAAACTGCTTGGGGAAAAAAGGTCCAGAAAATTGGATCCGGTTGTCACGACAACAACTGATCAATCCTTTGATAAAGAAACTGATTTCAACATCAACCACCTGTGTGACGCCACAGGCATTGAATACAAACAATCAACTTCAAAATACGCTATAATAAGCGGGCACTACGTAAAATGCGTCATCCCTGTACTATCTGGGATCTTCCTTTTCCAAGCCACGCTGCGGGGAAAATCTGGCAACAAACTCCAAAGTCTAATTATGAAGTCATCCAATGCCAATAACAACAACCTCAAAGTCTAATTATGAAGCTATTCAATGCTGACGAACTCCAAAGTCTAATTATGAAGTCGTTTGATGCTGACGAAACTTTCTGACAACAACTCCAAAGTCTAATCATGAAGCTGTGGTAATGCTGACGTAACAACAACTAGAGGAAACTCTATTGGGGAATTTCTAACGACGACTCCAAAGTATAATTATGAAGCCGTGTAACGCTGACGTAACAGCCACTCGAGGAAAACTCTGTCGAACTCCAAAGTCAAATTATGAAGTCTGCAATGCTGACGTAACAGCTACTCGAGGAAAATTCTACCGAACTCCAAAGTCAAATTATGAGGTCCTCCAGAATTTTTCCGAAGAAATTATGCCAACAACTTCAAAGTCTAATTATGAAGCCTTGACAACAAGTAATGACTTCAACCGTCTAATCGTTGAAATCTTTCTTTTAAAATGCTGACAACAACTTCAAGGTCACATCATGAAGCCTTGTAGCACTGATATAACGAACTTCAAAGTCTAATTATGAAGCCGTTCCATGTGGACAACAAACTTCAAAGTCTAATTATGAAGCCGTTTAATGTTGATAATAAC
The DNA here is from genome assembly GCA_963859935.3 of Lathyrus sativus. Classification (NCBI taxonomy): domain Eukaryota; kingdom Viridiplantae; phylum Streptophyta; class Magnoliopsida; order Fabales; family Fabaceae; genus Lathyrus; species Lathyrus sativus. The sequence goes on along the minus strand of OZ012738.1, from coordinate 142,456,380 downwards.
TTCAAGGTCTAATTATGAAGTCGTTCCATGCTAACGTAACAGCAACCATAGGAAACTCTGTCGAACTCCAAAGTCAAATTATGAAGCCTTCTAGAACTCTTCCGAGGAAATTATGATAATAGCTCCAAAGTCTAATTATGAAGCCCTTGTAATGCTGAATAAACTTCAAAGTCAAATTATGAAGCCGTATAATGTTGACAATAACTTCAAAGTCAAATTATGAAGCCTTGACAACCAGCTGAGGATAACTCTGCCGGGGAAATTCTGACGTCAACTGCCAGACATTCACATTAACGACACGTAAGGACTTCAGATGTCTAATCTCTGAAATCTTTCTTTAAAATGTTGACAACAACTTCAAAGTCAAATTATGAAGCCTTGACAACAAGTACTGACTTCAACCGTCTAATCGCTGAAATCTTCTTTTCTGAAATGCTGACGTGACAACAATCCGAGGGAAAACTCCACTGGGGAATTTTTGAAAACAGATATTGGTGCTACATAAAGCGCGAACTTGACATCTTTTTCCGAGGAAACATGCGAAGCACTAAATAAAAGTGCGAATCTGGCACCCGAAGACTTGAACGAACAGCTCCACGGGACCAACTCCATCGACGCGGGTGATAACTCTATCAACACAGGTAACGACTCCGTCAACACGGGTAAAAGTCTCCGTCAACACGGGTAACAATCTTCGTCAACACGGGTAAGGATCTTTGTCAACACGGGTAAAAATCTCCGTCAACACAGGTGACAATCTCTGTCAACACAAGTAACAACTCCGTCAATCACGGGTAACAATCTCTGTCAACACAGGTAACAACTTCGTCAATCACGGGTAACAATCTCTGTCAACACAGGTAACAACTCCATCAATCACAGGTAACAATCTCTGTCAACACAGATAACTTCTCCGTCCATCACGGGTAACAATCTTTATCAACACAAGTAACTTCTCCGTCCATCACGGGTAACAATCTTCAAGATTTTCAAAACTGTTGTACGGCAGTCTGAAGAATACTTTGCTGGGGAAGACGAGAAACTTAACCAAGCAACTCTGATGGGGAAAAAACTCTAATGGGGAAGTCACGCGCAACAACTCCGAAAGTTTAAACCATGAAATCTTTTAATGCTGACGTAACAGCAATCTAAGAAGAATTCTGCTGGGAGGAGAGAAGAGAGGAACTTAACCAAGCAACTCTGCTAGGGGGCACATGACAGGGCGAACACTATCATCGCATATCTCGCGCCACAAATCTGAATATCTGGACACTTTCCTGAACAATAATCTTAATTATCTGCATGGAAACATACCTGAAAACAAAGAGGTAATCAACCTGGCTTATGTTTCAAAATGCATGTGTTTGACAATGGCGTAATGCTCCGTACAGCATGGAAATGCTACGCGTTTGAGTAGATGCAAATATGAGGATATATGCAACTGCAAAGAGGTGCTCCAGCAAAATAAATGCTGAAGACAAACCGAACCTGCTGGGGATAACTGGGTATCACAGACATATTCCAGCAAAATAAATGCTGGAAAGGTGAAACCAACTCCGCTGGGGATAACCCTCCTGCTGGGGAATAGCTCACAAGCTCGAGGTTACGAACTCTGCTGATGATGTTCATCCTGTCGGAGGAACAACGACCTGCTGGAGAAAAGAAAAAGAAATCCTGCTTGGGGATACTCCTTTCAAACCACTGATCACCTGATCATGCTCTGTGGGGATTAACTACCCTGTTGGGGATACTCAGCTGGGAATCGATTCGTGTACTCTGATTGTACTCTGTGAGAATTCTCTCTGGGGAGTAAATATGCTCATAACCAACCACCGGGAATGCACACTCCGCTAGGTATATCAATCCCGCCTGGCTGGGGATGACTTTATCCTACCGAATAAGTCAATCCTGAATTGCTGACGATAATCTGATCCTGCTCCGATGCAATCCCAACTCTCTGGGGATAAACTTCGACTTCCATCTGCCGGGGATGAAAAGCCAATTTCATCTGCTGGGAGGAATAAGTTTCACATAGAGCCTGCTCTGGCTGGGGAACACCCCCCCCTTGGATATCTGCTGCAAAGGTGACGACCCTGCAAAACACGAACGAACATAAGACATTCTACATAAAAGGAATTATCCTGGTTAGTATCTGTGACAACTATTCAGTTAATTCAAAGTTTTAACAATCATTGGCAGAGGCCTGCAAGCTTATGCACATGTAAGTTTATCAAAAACATCGGCGTTTTCCACAAACAAAACAGTAAAAGTTAAAACAAGAATTAAACACCAAGTACTGAATAGTATGTTTTATTGATAACAGCCTGTAAATAGGCAAAGTTTGTACATCGGATGCAACTCATGAAAAGAGGAAGTTACGTAAAATCAAATGCAACTATGTACAAAAATACAAAAGAGAAAATTGTATACATGTCGGAAACGTGGTACAGACGAACACCATGAGCTGATCCTCCTATGACTCACCTGGCTCCGACGCTTTCCCGATGCTCCGTCCTCGGAAGAGATTGTTTTGGATAATTGACCCCCAGGTACTTCCAAACCACTAAGCAATGCAATATCAAACTCGGACCGCAGTCATTTTCTTTTCAATCCCTAACTTTTGCCTGAATCGCCCTTTGCGGGTTTTTGATTCACCGGGATACCCTTTTTTGCCGAAGTCGCCTTCTCAGGTTTTCGACTTCGCAGGTGTACATCTTTTCAATTTTATCCCTAACTTTTGCCCGAACCTGTTTCTATTTTCTTGGTTCGCCGGGATGCCTCATTTTTGCCTGGACTCCCTTTTTTATGTCCAGCGGGTCTCTTTAAGCAAAGTATTTTTTAACTGCATCCGAGTTCGCAGAGGATGAAAAATCTTCTCCATCCATGGTGGACAACAGTAAGGCTCCTCCAGAGAATACCTTTCGCACGATGTATGGACCTTCATAGTTGGGAGTCCATTTTCCCCTGTGATCTGATTGTGGCAGGAGAATCTTCTTTAGCACAAGATCGCCCGTCTAAAAGCTTCGAGGGCGCACCTTCTTGTCGAAAGCTTTCTTCATCCGGCTCTGGTATAACCGACCATATGCGATAGATGCAAGTCTCTTTTCATCCATCAAGCTGAGCTGATTTAATCTATTCCGTACCCATTCTGCCTCACCTAGTTGGACATCGAGCAATACTCTTAAAGAAGGGATCTCAACTTCTAATGGCAGGACAACCTCCATACCATACACCAATGAGAAAGGTGTTGCCCCGATTGATGTGCGTACCGTCGTATGATAACCGTGCAAAGCGAAGGGCAACATCTCGTGCCAGTCTTTGTATGTCACAACCATCTTCTGAACTATCCTCTTGATGTTCTTATTGGCCGCCACAATAGCGCCATTCATCTTGGGCCGATAGGGAGATGAATTGTGATGCTCAATCTTGAAATTCTGGCACAGTTCCTTCATCATTTTGTTATTCAGGTTCGAACCATTGTCAGTAATGATTCTTTCAGGAATACCGTAGCGACAGATGATGTCCTTTTTGATAAACCGGGCTACCACTTGCTTGGTAACATTAGCGTAAGACGCTGCTTCGACCCATTTGGTGAAGTAATCGATAGCTACCAAGATGAACCGATGTCCATTGGATGCGGTGGGCTCAATCTTGCCTATCATATTGATGCCCCACATGGAGAAAGGCCACGGGGACGCCATAACATTCAAAGGGCTCGGCGGCACCTGGATCTTATCCGGATAAATTTGGCACTTATGGCACTTCTTTGCAAATTTGAAACAGTCTCGTTCCATTGTCAGCCAATAATACCCTGCCCGTAATAACTTCCGAGACATAGCATGTCCGCCAGCGTGCATGCCAAAGGTTCGCTTGTGGACCTCTTCCATGAGTAAATTGGCCTCTTTCTCATCAACACACCGTAGAAGCACCAAATCATGGTTTCTCCTATACAGAACACCATCCGGATTCAAGTAGAAATTGCCAGCCAATCTCCTAAGAGTCTTCTTATCGCGGCTGGATGCCCCAGTCGGATACTCTTGGTTCTTTAGGAAATTCTAGATATCGAAATACCAAGGCTTGCCATCGGAAGCTTCCTCAATGGCGAATATGAAGGCGGGCCTGTCAAGGCGAGAGATAACTATTCTGGGAGCCTTATTCCAGAAGTTAACTTTTTACATGGAAGACAATGTCGCAAGAGCGTCAGCCATCTGATTTTCTGCCCGTGGCACATGATGAAACTCTACCCTGTCGAAGAAAGGCAACAATCCCCTTGCATAATTCATATACGGTATCAGATTGGGCTGACGGGTCTCCTATTCACCTTTGATCTGGTTTACGACTAGCGCGGAGTCTCCATACACATCAAGGTTTTTAATCCTCAAATCAATAGCCTCCTCAAGGCCCATTATGCACGCTTCGTATTCGGCTTCATTATTAGTAAATGGGAATGTTAATCTGGCAGTGAACGGGGTGTGCGTCCCATGGGGAGTCGTGATAATTGCCCCAATTCCACTTCCATATGAATTCACAGCACCGTCAAAGATCAACTGCCATTGGGAACTCCACTCAGGACCTTCACCATGCAACGGCTCTTCGCAATCTTTCATTTTCAAGTACATGATATCCTCGTCAGAAAAATCAAACTTCATCGGCTGGTCATCGTCAATTGGCTGCTCAGCCAGGTACTCTGACAGTACGCTACCTTTAATAGCTTTTTGAGAGATATACTGTATATCGTACTCTATCAGTACCATCTGCCATCGGGCAATCCTTCCAGAAAGTGCTTGCTTCTCAAAGACGTATTTGATCGGATCCATCTTTGAAATCAGCATGGTTGTATGATTCAGCATGTATTGTCTCAGACGTTTGGCAGCCCAAGTAAGTGCACAACACGTCTTTTCGAGCATAGAGTATCGAGACTCGCAATCCGTGAATTTTTTACTCAAGTAATAAATCGCATGCTCTTTCCGTCCAGTCTCGTCATGTTGACCGAGAACACAACCCATACTGTTCTCAAGAACCGCCAAATACATAATCAAGGGTCTCCCGGCTACTAGGGGTATTAAAACTGGAGGTTCCTGCAAGTACTCTTTTATTCTTTCAAATGCCCTTTGGCAATTCTCATTCCAGACCACCGCTTGATTTTTTTTTCAACAACTTAAACATTGGCTCACACGTGGCAGTTAGGTGAGATATGAACCGGGCAATGTAGTTCAACCTCCCCAAAAACATTGGCTCACACGTGGCAGTTAGGTGAGATATGAACCGGGCAATGTAGTTCAACCTCCCCAAAAACCCACGAACCTCTTTCTCGGTCTTCGGTGTTGGCATTTCTTGTATCGCCTTTATCTTTGCAGGATCAACCTCCATTCCTTTTTCGCTAACAATGAACCCCAGTAGCTTACCAGATCTCACCCCGAAGGTGCACTTGTTAGGATTCAGCCTCAGCCTGAATTTCCTAAGCCTCTTGAACAACTTCAAAAGATTGACCAGATGCTCTTCCTCCATCTGGGATTTGGCAATCATATCGTCAACATAGACTTCGATCTCTTTATGCATCATGTCATGAAAGAGTGTTGTCATAGCTCGCTGATATGTTGCCCCGGCGTTCTTCAAACCAAAGGGCATCACTTTGTAGCAGAACGTTCCCCACGGGGTAATAAAAGTCGTTTTCTCCATATCCTCCGGCGCCATCTTTATCTGATTATAGCCCGAAAAGCCGTCCATGAAGGAAAACACTGAGAATTGAGCTGTATTATCAACCAACACATCAATGTGAGGAAGCGGTAAGTCATCCTTTGGGCTCGCCTTGTTCAGATCTCTGTAATCAATGCACATCCGCACCTTACCGTCTTTCTTCGGTACAGGTACGATATTAGCGACCCAAGAAGGGTAAGTCGTAACAGCAAGAAAACGAGCGTCCCACTGTTTTTGCACTTCCTCCTTAATTTTCACAGCCATATCTGGTCGAGTTCTTCTGAGCTTCTATTTAATCGGCGGACATTCCTCTCGCAACGGCAACCGATGAACCACCACATCAGTATCCAGCCCGGGCATATCTTCGTAAGACCAAGCAAAGATATCACTATACTCTCGAAGTATCTCGATAAGCCTCTGCTTGATATCACTTTGCAGTGCAGCCCCTATACGAACATTCCTGACACATTCCTTAGACCCCAAGTTAACGACTTCAATTTCCTCATGATGAGGCAGAATAACCCTCTCTTCTTGCTTCAACAACCGAGTCAGCTCTTCTGATAAGTCATTATCCTCAACAATCTCTTCTTCGGCTTGAAAGATCGGGTGCTCAAAGTTGAAACGAGTCATAGGAAGTTCTTGGTCGGTGTCATCTGAAATTATGTGAGTCCTACGAGAAAAATGGTTAAACGCTTCAAATGATATGCAAACAAAGCACATAACCACGTTGCCATTTTATTGCTAAAATAAAAACAGAAAGACAAGGATCACAAAATTTGTAAGGAAAAATGCCTTTATTCAATGATTAACTAAAGCATACACATAAGCAAACAGGCCCTGAAATAAAATCTCTATGCCCCGGGTAAGACATAGGATTGTACAATAATTGGAAAACAAAGCATTACTATTTCGTTGTCACTTGGATAACATCCTGGATCGACCAGTTGCATAAGCTCTGTCCTGGCTGGGTCTTATCCAAGCATCCATATCGCAGTCACTGTCTCCGTCTTCAGCATCGGACACAACATTGATTCTCTCGTAGCTGACTCCTCCAGGAGTAAACACAACCGGCCCTCGGAACCTCGACGCGCTTTGTGGGGAAAATGACGATGATGGGCGGTACCCCAGCCCAAATTTGTCCTGCTTGACAGGAATGTCCAGGACTTGACCCCACCTCTTGGTCTCTCTGGTCTGTACCACCGCCTAGGCTTCCTTATACGAAGACATGGCCACTTCCAGCTACTGTGAAAATGAGGTGCCGGCAAAACAGAAGATTCGTCACCTCTCGTTATTTATCCCTCAGAACGGGAAAGGAAACGATCGGAAAAAACCTGACGAAAAGGTATAAGACAAGGTCATCGCAACCATTGTCTGGATTCAGGAGTCGGTTACGCAAGGGGAAGGTATTAGCACCCCTCACGTCCATCGTACTCGATGGGATCCATGCTTGTTGTGTTTATCTAACGGGTTTGTTAAATCTATCTACACTAAGAGGTCTGGTCTAAAAAGAAAAGAAAAAGACTCGGCAAAGTGTCGCACTTTATGCCTACGTATTCCCGTCTAGAACGAGAAATCAGAGTCAACGTAGTTCGCCTAACTACGGGAGAAGGGGGGAAGGTTGCTCGCCAAGATATTGCATCTTGTGCCTACGTACTTTCATACGGCATGAAAGATCAGAGCAAACGTAGTTCGGGCTACGAAGAACACAGGTTTGTTCAGCATCTTTTATCCAAGTAAAGATAACAATCAGTTCCAGCAGTTGGTGTTTGCAGCTCGATCCTTGGAGACTTAGGTGTTACCGTTTGCGGTAGAACTGAAAGTTAACAGAAATCTACTTTAAGAAAAGGGTTTTCCTGATTAAGGGTCCAAGAGGATAAAAAGGATTTGAATGTTTGTTTTTGAAGTCTTTTACGGAAGAAGTGAATTGAGTTCTGTTTGTAACTCGTGTTGCACTAAAGACTTGGACTTGAGAGTGAATGCGTCGCATGTCACCCAAAGGGTACCATACTAAACACTCGAGTTATGTGAGGGAAACCCTCCCACAACTCTTTCTCAAGTAGCATAAGGCTCGTAACACACAACACATGTTAACCTTTATTAAGTGTTTTAACTGTATTTGAAGATGAGAAGAGAAACAGACTCTCTACAGGGGAACTGACTCGATCCTATAGTTATCATGCAATATTCGTCCTACGGTTATGGTTAAAAGGGAAACTAACTAATGTTATCATGCATGGTTAGAATCCTAATGTCTGTCATAACTTCTCTTGAATAAGAGAAGTCAGAGTTCCTAGGGGAACATGGCAATGGAAACAACAGTAAACAGAAAAACTGTACAGAAATATTACTGTAAAGATGCATGCAATGCAAGTGAGGGAGGAAATATGTGTGGGGCATAAGCCTCCACAAGCTCATCTCAACCTCAAGCCAGATGTGAATAACAGCAAAGACAGTAAAAGAAAGTAAATGCAATTAAACAAACCACAAACCATACAGGCAAGGGAGCGGAGTTGTACCAGATACCAGCAAGCAAAGCCATATAGTAAAAATACAAGCAGAGGGAGAAACTCAACCTCTAATGCAATACAAGCAAGGGGAGGAACTGAACCCTTAGGATGCTCGTAGGCTTATTCAACTACATGACCTAATCTAAATGCATCACACCAATCAAGTCACATCAATATGGTTGAGCAAGAAGAAAACAGACAAACAGGGAAAACAAGCCAGCAATCTCCACAGCAGAGCATGGCACTCAACCAGTTATCGGAGAATGGCATCCTCAAAAGTTCTACTCATTGTAAATGTCACACATCCCTCCAAAGGAGATATGAGACTTTAACATGAGGACTTTGAATCATAGGATGGGATGGAAGGTGAATGAAACCAACCATGTTTATTTGAAGAAAAAATTATTTCTAAAGCTCTCTCCTAAAATCCCTAATCTCATAAGCTACAAAAAGACAAGAAAATCTCCAAGCCAAGCTCCTCCAGCCACTCCATAAAAGCTTCATCATGTCCATGATATCCTCCAATAATAACTAGAAGTCCACCATGCAAGAAAAACCTAATTTGAGTCCATTCCAAATCAATCACCAAAGTTGAAGCACCAAATGAACAATCAAATTGAATATTCTATCTCAAATATCAAAACACATTCTAAAAATCCAATTATTTTTCTATGGGAACATGCATTTGTTAATGATCTACAGTTAAAGAATCAAGACCTAATTCAATTTCTAAGTCCTCTAATAAAATCCTAAGTTGAAAGGTATCACTAAAGAGATCCACTAAAGAGCACCCCTAAACAACTACACTAAAATCTTATTTAAAATGATTTAAAAATCCTAACAAAAATCACACAATACCAACAACATGTATATAACCATCCTGTAAAATCTCAAGATCAAACTCCAAAATATGAATGAGAAATAAAATGGACAAAATCAGCACACAATTATTCCACCATTAGAAACATATTACACTAGAAAATATGAAATAAAATGGAAAATGCATGGAAAATTAAAATGAAAGGCATTATAAAATTCTAAACATCTCATTTTATATCTACAATTTTTTCCAGAATTTAATATCAACAATTACTATTTTTTTGTGAATTAATTCTAACAACCACTAAAACAGAAAATAAAATAAAAGAAATTAAAGAAATAACAATGGAGGGTGTAGCTAGCTTGAAAACTAAGTGCAAATCTCACTTGGGCCCATGGAGGGGGTGTAGAAATCAGGGGCGCTGGGCCCATTTGGTTTAGAAATTCAGCAAAAAAAATCAATTAATAACATCCAGGAGGGGGGTGACTAGCGAGTATTCCATGTGTTAATTCAGGATGGGCCTATTATGGGAGGTGTGGATAGCGCGCTATGGCAAGCCCAAGACAAAAATCACATAAATCAAATCAGCTTCACAAAATAAATAAAAGAAGCACGCCTGGGAATCGAACCCGCGCGCAAGGGGCTTAAGGCGCAGCCAAAACGACGTCGTTTTGACGGCCAACCATGTGGCGCGCTGCTGGCACTCGGATCAGGTGACCGAGTCTCCAAAACGGACGTACGAGATTACGTCTTCTCTAAATCCAAATTTTCCAGCGCATGAACAGTACCCGCGCGGTCATGGATGTGATGATTTTCCGGCAAACTTTGAAACAACGTATCTCTCTCAATTCTTAACCAAATGCAACGATTCTTGAACCAAAATTGCACGAAATTTCGAGAGAAATTCAAATATCCTAATAGATCACGCTAAAACCTCAAGAATACAGAATTCTATATCTCAACCGAAAACGGATCAATTCCTATTTTGTCACTAAACCTCAATTTTTCTGTCCAGAAATCATCTACATACTAATTGTAACCTAACCACATGAATCTAAGCCATCAAAAACGCATGAGTTAAGAGAAAATTCAAGAAATGAAAACCTAGCTTTAATCTCCGATTGTGGTGGTTTCAGACCCCAATTCTCCTCCAACAAGTGCAGAAAACTTCAATGATGGATGGTGAATGATTCTTGATAATCAAATCTTGTTGTAATCCACCAAATCTCCAAAACCAAAAATTCACTTTCAAGCTTTTTCTTCAATTTGCTCAAATGGCTTCTCTCTCTCTCTCTCTCTCTCTCTCTCTCTCTCTCTCTCTCTCTCTCTATCTCTATCTCTATCTCTCTCTCTCTCTCTCTAGCTCCAATGAGTCACCAACCTCTATCCAATTTCGTTTTTGAATATTTATAGAACATATTAGAACCTTCTAGAGGTAAGGCCCAAGCCCAATCCAAAAATCCAAATCCAAAATTTTTCTCCAAAAATTTCATTATGGTAAACTCAAACTTGTCTCACAAGCTTGCTTTGGAAGCTTCTAGCATCATACACAAAATCCCTTGAATAAATTCAACTTGGCTAGAGCCTTGAATTGCCTTTGTGAGTGATTTCTTTTTGTGATGTTGCTTATTTGTGAAGAAACATGTCAAAACACCATGAATTATGAGTTAATTGAAAATTATAAAATTTCCAATGTTTCTAAATCATCATTTCTGATTAAATTGAGTGGTCATTTGGCATATTTTGTGCACATAACAATTTATTTGAATTTCCCACCAAAAACGCCTTTGAATTTCTCCCTTTACAAGGCCACTTCAAGCCAATCTTTGATATGAGTCAAACCAATTCACCATGAGCTATTGGTTGACCTAAAAACCATATTTTGAGCAAGTTCCATGTTGAACAAAATTGCATTCGAGATGTACAAGTTGGAGATTTTGACCTATGATTGAAAATGGCCTATAATCTTACTTTCCCAAAATACCCCTGACTTGTAAACCTCATAACTTGAGTTCTAAAAATCAGATGGAAGACTTCTAATACAATTTGGAAAGCTAAGATCATGAGGAACAACTTTCATGTTGGCCAAGAAGTCATATGAAACTTCCTTCTAGGTCAAAAATATCCTGGAAGTCAGATGATTTTCACAGACAAATTTCAAAGGCATCGGCGGACCTGTAACTTGCATGGACCATAACTTGAGTTCTATAACTCCAATGGCGGACTTCTAGTACTCAAATTAAAGCTAAGAGCATGATCAACAAGTTTAATATTGTCCAAAAATAGAGATGAAACTTGCATCTTGACTTACATGGCTTGGAAGTTTGGCCCTAAATAGGGGATTTTACCCTAGGAACCCTGACTTAGCAACTCCAACCACTCTTGATTCTTCTCAACTTGATCTCGGAAAAATCTCCCATATGACTCAACATATCATTTCATGATCTCAATGATCTAGAAGTAGGCTTTGATCTTCTTCAATTGCTCATTTTGGCCTAGGATTAACCAGATGAAACCCTAGTGACATCCACTTCAATTGTGGCTCTTGCACTTGATAAAATGACTTGATTGAGCTCCAACATGACCTTCAAGGCACTTAAATGATCTCTACCCACACATTATCTCCTTAATTAAGGCCTTACAATCCATTGTTGATCTTCAACTGGCTCCAAGTGAGGAGATGAACCCCATACAAGTACTCAAACTTCTCAAGAACTCAACCATCTGTTTGATAACCTTGATAGCTTCTTAAGCTTGAATAATACCTCTGGTTAGGCTTCTCTTGACATGTATCACACTTGGTCCCCTGTTAAATGAAGGATGCTATGCTATGCAAATTCTAGAACTATGTTAGAAAAATGTTATGCTATGCAATAAAACATAAACCAGGCGAGATAAGGTTAGGCAAATTTTGGGGTGCAACACTTCAACCGAACCATTCATCTTCGGTCAGTAAGGTGATGAGTTGTGATGTTCAATCTTGAAGTTGTGGCATAACTCCTTCATCATCTTATTATTCAGATTCGAATAATTGTCAGTAATGATCCGCTCGGGAACTCCGTATCGACAGATGATGTCCTTCTTTATGAATCTAGCCACCACCTGCTTGGTCACGTTAGCGTACGAGGCTGCCTCCACCTACTTGGTGAAGTAGTTGATAGCTACCAAAATGAAGCGGTGACCGTTAGATGCAGTGAGCTCGATCTTGCCTATCATATCAATGCCCCACATGGAGAACGGCCACGGGGATGACATGACATTCAACGGGCACGGCGGCACATGAATTTTATCAGCATAAATCTGGCATTTATGACATCTCTTCGCGATTTTGAAACAATCTGACTCCATCATCAGCCAGTAATACCCTGCTCGCAATATTTTCCGCGTCATAGCATGTCCGCCGGCATGTGTACCAAATGTGCCTTCATGGACCTCTTCCATAAGCAAACTAGCTTCTCTTTCGTCCACACATTTGAGTAGCACGAGATCGTGATTTCTCTTGTACAGAACTCCATCAAGATTGAGATAGAAATTTCCAGACAGCCTCCTCAAAGTCTTCCTATCCTGGGTCGACGCTGCACAGGATACTCCTTAGTCATAAGGAAAGTCTGGATATCATGGAACCATGGCTTGCCATCAGAGGCTTCGTCAATTGCAAAAACGAATGCAGGTCTATCAAGACGGGAAATGACAATTCTTGGAGCTTCATTCCAAAAATTGACTTTGTACATCGAAGCCAACATGGCTAAGGCATCAACCATCTGATTTTCTGCTCTAGGCACATGATGGAGTTCCACTCGATCAAAGAAAGGAAGCAGCCTTCTGGCATAATTCATGTACAGGACCAAATTCGACTAACGAGTCTCCCACTCCCCTTTAATTTGGTTAAAAACGAGTGTCGAGTCATCGTATACATCCAGGTTCTTGATTCTCAAATCAATGGCTTCTTCTAAACCCATGATGCATGCCTCGTATTCTGCTTCATTGTTGGTGACCGGAAAAGTCAATCTGGCAGTAAACGGGATGTGGGATCCATGGGGAGTCGTAATGATTGCCCCAATACCACTTCCGTACGAATTAACTGCACCGTCAAATATCAATTTCCACTGGGACTTCCTATCTGGCCCCTCGTCGGGCAACGGTTCATCACAATCTTTCACTTTGAGAAACATGATATCCTCGTCAGGGAATTCAAATTTCATTGGCTGATAATCTTTGATAGGCTGTTCGGCAAGGTATTCAGACAACACACTTCCCTTGATGGCCTTCTGGGAAGCGTATTGAATATCATACTCCGTCAATACCATTTGCCACCTGGCAATCCTGCCTGAAAGCGCTTGCTTCTCGAAGACGTACTTGATCGGATCCATCTTTGAAATTAGCATGGTCATGTGATTGAGCATATACTGTCGTAAACGTTTGGCAGCCCACGTGAGTGCGCAACACGTTTTTTTCCAGCATTGAGTAACGAGACTCACAATCTGTGAACTTTTTACTCAAGTAATAAATGGCATGCTCCTTTTTGCCAGTCTCGTCGTGCTGACCAAGAACGCAACCCATGCTATTCTCAAGAACTGTCAAGTACATGATTAAGGGTCTTCCGGCCACTGGGGGTATCAAAATTGGAGGTTCCTGTAAATACTGTTTTATCTTGTCAAATGTCTTCTAGCAATCCTCGTTCCAGATAATCACCTGATCTTTTTTCAATAATTTGAACATCGGTTCACACGTGGCCGTAAGCTGAGATATAAACCTTGTAATGTAGTTTATTCTCCCCAAGAAACCACAAACTTCTTTTTCAATCTTTGGCGCTGGCATATCTTGTATTGCTTTTATCTTAGCAGGATCAACCTCAATGCCTTTTTCACTCACAATAAACCCCATTAGTTTTCTAGACCGTACTCCGAAAGTACACTTGTTAGGATTCAGCCTCAACCTGAACTTCCTAAGCCTCTCAAAAAGCTTCAACAAATTGACCAGATGTCCCTCCTCTGTTTGGGACTTCGCAATCATGTCATCAACATAGACTTCAATCTCATGGTGAATTATGTCATGAAACAAAGTGACCATCGCCCGTTGGTAAGTTGCCCTTGCGTTCTTCAGACTGAAGGGCATTACCTTGTAGCCGAACGTCCCCCAAGGTGTAATGAACGTGGTTTTCTCCATGTCTTCCGGCGCCATCTTGATCTGATTATAGCCGGAGAAGCCATCCATGAACGAAAACACGGAAAATTGAGTTGTATTGTCGACCAACACATCAATATGAGGGAGCGGGAAATCATCCTTAGGGCTCGCCTTACTTAAATCCTGATAATCAACGCACATCCGCACCTTACCGTCCTTCTTCGGTACAGGTACTATGTTGGCGACCCACGGAGGGTAAGTAGTGACCTCTAAAAAGCCAGCATCCAGGTGCTTTTGTACTTCTTCTTTGATCTTAACGGCCATATTTGGTTGTGTCCTTCTAAGCTTCTGCTTAACTGGAGGACAATCTTCTCGCAGTGGTAGATGATGAACCACTATGTCAGTGTCAAGTCCGGGCATATCTTCATACGACCAAGCAAAAATATCACTATACTCTCGAAGCATCTCGACCAATCTTTGCTTAACATCGCTCTGTAATGCAGCCCCTATCCTGACATTTCTGACAAGTTCCTCCGAACCCAAATTAACAATCTCAATCTCTTCCTCGTGAGGCAGAATGATCTTATCTTCTTGTTTCAACAATCGGGCCAACTCTTCGGGAAGGTCTTCATCTTCATCAATCTCTTCTTCAGCTTGATATATCGGGCAATCAAAGTCGAAGTGAGTCATAGAAGGTTCAGAGTCGATGTCATCTGTAATGTGAATCCTGCAATAACAAGGGTTAAGCTTAAGAAGAGGATATGCAGGTTAGCACAAACCTTATTGCCATTTTATTGTTTTTTAAACAAAAATAAAACAGGAATAACAGAGATCACAAAATTTGAATGCAAAGAAAATTCCCTTTGATTTATTGATAATATGTACATGCATAAGCAATCAAGGCCATGACAATAAAACCGTTATGCCCCGGGTAGAGCATAAGGTTGTACAATAATTGGAAAAAGACAAAGCATTACTCTTTACGTGTCACTTGGATGACATCCTGGACGGACCAGTTATTGAGGCTCTGGCCTGGTTTGCACGGCTGCATCCAGGAGTCTAGGTCACATTCACTATCTTCGTCGTCTTCAGACATGGCGTTGAAATTCTCAAATATCACCCCACCTTTTGTGAACTGAATCGGTCCTTTGACGCATGACGCATTGCGAGAAGATGAACCATCAGCAGAAGGAGAATACCCTAACCCAAACTTATCCTGTTTGTTAGGGATATCCAGAACTTGCCCCCAGCCTGGGGCAGAACTAGCTTGAACAACAGCTTGAGCTTCCTTGAAGGAAGAGAGATTCATCTCAGGTTTTTCAATCATTACTGGAATCGCATCTTTGACTTTAACAGTCTCAAACTCTTGGCACAAAGTTTCGTGGATCTCGCCGTCCACCTCAACGCATTTAAAAGATGACAAATGGCTCACCATTATGTCCTCTTCTCCACAGACAGTCACGATGCTGCCCCCCACAACATACTTAAGCTTCTGGTGCAATGTGGAAGTTCCTGCGCCCGCAGAATGGATCCAAGGCCGGCCCAACAGGCAGCTATAGGCTGGCATGATATCCATGATATAGAAGACCGCGTCAAAGGCCTCTGGCCCAACTTGAATAGGTAGAGTTACCTCTCCAAAGACGGTCCGCTTAGTCCCATCAAAAGCTTTTACCACCAGGTCACTGGGTGTACATATCATCCCTCTCGTATCCAGCCTCATCAGAGCTTTCTAAGGGAGAACGTTCAAAGATGATCCCGTGTCCACCAACACATGGGACATAATCGTTCCTCGACATTCTATCGAGATATGCAAGGCGCTATTGTGGTTCCTTCCTTTCGGTGTCAGCTCTAATTCAGTAAACCCTAATCCATTCCCAGCATTCACATGAGCAACCACTCCCTCCAGCTGGTTGACAGAGATCTCTTGCGGTACATATGTTGCATTCAGAACCTTCAGCAAAGCGTTGCGGTGGGCCTCGGAACACAACAACAGATTCATAATAGAGATCTTAGATGGCGTCTGATGAAGATGATCAACGATCTTATAATCACTCTTCTTGATCAGTCTCATAAATTCTTCGGCGTCTTTCACAAGCAGGTCTTTTCCTACCTCACGGGAGGTTTCCTCGACGACCTTACTTTTACCTCTGTCAGTCTTCTCAGCTTTGTCAGCTTTGTTAGCCACAATCTCTGGTGGAGCGAACACTCTTCTGCTACGTGTTATTCCCCAAGTCCCCACTAAGTTGTCAACAGATTTCCCGGATGGCTCCAACTCTAACTTTTGTCCATTGCAATAGACATCTGCCCCATAGTGCCATAGAACAATATTATTACTCTCAAATGGTATAGGTCCAGCCTTCGTTATGGTGATCGTAGGTGGCCTTGATGCAGAAATGGTGATTGTTTTACGAGGGATGGTGATAGTGGCAACCTCATCCTTCTGCTTCAGCATTACTTCCCCTGATCTGTTCTCATCCCTCCGACTAAACTGCAGAATTCCTTCATTCATCAAACTCTGGATCCCTGCTACCAACTGATCACAAGCGTCTGAATAATTTGCACAATCCATACACAACTTTCCACAGCCTGGAAAAATACCTTTCTTCATCAACTTGGCTTTAACGAAACCAAGTGGTGTTTTCAGGTCCTTGACATCAGTCAATAAATCTGAATCTTACACTTCAATGATGGCACTAACCCCATCTCCCCCATGGTTAGGCATAGGGTTCTTTGTAACATTTGGAGCATTATCAGAAAATTTGATTATCTTGGCATCAACCATATCTTGCACTTTGTGTTTGAATGCCTTGCAATTGTCAATCAAGTGGTCAGGCACCCCCGAATGAAACTCACGTCTCGCATTCGCATCGTAGCCCGGTGGAGGTGTCCCTATCAAGGGAGCCAAAGTTATCTTCTGAACTAGCTATAATTGAAGCAATGTCTGCAAAAGCTGAGCATACGACATAGGTGGGGTTTCAAGATGACGATTTGACAGTGGTGCTTTATTCTGGTACCTCCGGTACCCTTGCTGGTTCTGTT
Organism: Lathyrus sativus; assembly: GCA_963859935.3. Lineage (NCBI taxonomy): Eukaryota > Viridiplantae > Streptophyta > Magnoliopsida > Fabales > Fabaceae > Lathyrus > Lathyrus sativus. The sequence goes on along the minus strand of OZ012738.1, from coordinate 142,439,193 downwards.
GCTGCTGCTGCTGAGGTTATTGGACAGCAGGAATAGTAATGCTAGCGACCTGTTGGCGCTGGCCCTTTCCTTTTCCCCGAGCATTAGACACTGAGCTCGCCTCGCCTTCACGTCTCTTACCACTGTAAGGTTTCTTCCCCCTCCCGCTGAGGATACATCTACAACCTGAATCTTTCCGAGTTTGATGCCATTCTCTACATGTTCTCCAGTGATTATGAGTTCGGAGAAGCTTCCCGACATACCACTGACGAGCTTCTCATAATAAACTCCTGGAAGAGTAGCCACGAACATCTCAACAAGTTCTCGCTCCACCATCGGTGGCTGAACTCTCGCTGCCAGTTCACGCCACCTCTGGGCGTACTCTTTAAATCCTTTGTTGTTCTTCTGAGACAAATTTTGTAGCTGAACCTAGTTGGGAGCCAGATCGCTGTTGTACTGATAGTGGCGTACGAATGCTTCAGCAAGGTCTTTCCAAGTACGTACACTTGTGGGTTCCAAACCCATATACCACTCCAGCGAGGGGCCTGACAGGCTGTCCTGGAAGAAGTGCATCAGCAACTTCTCATCTTCAGAATGTGCAGACATCTTTCAATAGTATGACCTCAGATGGACACGGGGGCAAGTGGTGCCCTTATACTTCTCAAAGTCAGGTACCTTTAACTTGGAAGGCACATTGAAGTCTGAGATCAGTCCCAGCTTGGTCATGTCAACGCCCATGGTATTTAAGTTCTCAAAACTCTTCATCTTGTCTTCGAGTGCTTTGAACCTTAAACGGGCTTCAGAATTCAGTTCACCCTCGGCTCCTTTCATTGAGAATAAGTCCTCTTGACGATCCTCTTGCCATGGCTGATGGCCATTACCCTGAGCAAACCCAACAGCATCAAGACCATACAGATTACCAGCACCAGCGTTCCCAGCATCACCCGTTCCACCAGTATTGCCAATGCCCATACCAGCATTACCATTGGCCTCAAAGTTGCCATTTCCGACTCCAGTCGTATTCCCATTAGCTCCAATATTAGTAACAACATTGCCATTGCCACTTCCGTTCCCTCTAGTCACAGGGATGTTAGCATGAGGGGTCTCAACAAGTGGAGGGTTCACCATATTCCCACCGTGTAGCACGCCGTTGCTGTCAACGCGTGCAATCAGAGGTTACACCAGAGTTCTGAGCTGATCCTGGCCATTAGTGACCACTTGCATGAGATCCATAAAACGATCCATCCTCTCTCTGAGCTCTTGAATGTCAGTCTGAACCTGTTCCATTACTCTGGCTTGATTTGCTCTGGTAGAATACCGGTGAATCTGCCTTCGTTCAATCCTAAAATAAACTGCAAGCACAAAGGGTTAGGAAAACAGCTTGATGTACCTGTTATGAAAATGGTTCATGCAAATGCAAACACGTATCTATGCATTAGGAGGAACTCCCCCTCGATTCTAGCTCAAAGACAAATAAAGTATACCACCCAATCATGGGAAGAAATCCTCATATATATATCTGAAAAACCCACGCGGGTAGCGTACAACTGTAATCACATATAACTGAAGCAACAAATGTGACCCCAACCAACAGGCCTGGTGGTGGTCAGCATATCAATGCATACAAGAAACAAAGAAATACACAGAGATCAAGTGCGGCTACGGGCACGGAAATCCTCTAATAACTTCTTCGTAGTGGGATGATCAGGCTGGGTGAGCAGGCCCCGGATTAGCAAATCCCTCTGCCTGATGGTATCCTAGAGATCCTCGGCAATGTCCCCACAAACACCCTCTCCATATCGGTCTTCCACTATACACCTCTTAGCATCAGCTCTGAGTTGACAATCCTATAGGTTTGCCTTGGTCTCAACCAATCTGTACTGGATGTCTCGTCGAAGTGAGGCTTCGGCCTCTATCTTCTTGTCTTTGACCTCCATCTGAGCCTCCAACTGGGCTATTTGTTGCTTCAGCTTTTCTTCTCGCTCTTTGTGGCTAGTCAGAGTGTTGTTCCATAATTTCTCATACTTGGATAAGTTCAGATACACTTTATCCAGGTCCTGCTTCTTAGTGGTCAATACACTATGCACAGCCTTCAGGTCCAATCCAAGACGTTCTCTAGAATCAGTCTCCTTGGTAAAATTGGCGCCCAAGTGATTTATCAATTTTTGTCTGCTTCTTATAGGTGTATACGACTTCGTTCTTCTCGTTTCGGAGTTGAGCGATTTCTTTTTCCAGTTCCTTGTTGGCTTTGATCAACTCTTCATTCTTAGCTTGAAGTTGATTATACTTCTGGATTTCAATCATGGTAGGCTCTGAATGGCAGTCCTGCTTGACGGGAGGAAAGGGCATCATCACTTTTTCTGCTCTGCTATGAATCCAATCCACATAAGGAGCATAAGCCTGACTATTGCTCTTCCCCAATGAGGTCTTTCCTTTTCGGTGAACGTTATTCCAGGCATGTTCAAATCTGGCCAAATCATTCCCTTCCAATGTGCCAGTGAGGTACAGAGATTTCTGTACCTCCTCATCCTTAGGAGGGGCCCTCAAGGCATACCCGAACTGTCTGATAGCGATAGATGGATTGTAATTAATGCAGCCTTTCCTACCCACCAGAGGGACATTAGGAAAGTTCCCAGAGCTGTAAATGATTTCCCTCCCCATGCGATCTCTGTCAAACCAATCAATGTCTTCGGCAGACAAACTCATCAGGCGCTCATACCACTCATTCGTCTTTGTAGTCTCTATAAAAGAACCAGCCTTAGGTAAATAAGTGACAAACCATCTGTAAAACAGTGAAGCACAGCAGGACACACTCTTGCCTATTCTATTCTCGTTCTTATAGTGCACCGAATGATACACGTCTCCGAGCAAGGTAGGGATGAGATTCCTTGAAACGAAAATACGAAGGGTGTCCACATCCACAAAGTCTGGGATATTGTGGAATAACATGATACCATATATGCATAATGTCAAAATAGCTTTGAATGCCACCCAGCATTCCTTCTTGACGAAGTGTCGGGCTTTATCAGCCAGAAAAGGTAATGGGAATCCATAAGCTCCGTTTCTCTTGGTTGTTCTCCCTTTCAAAGCAGAAACCTCCATATGCAAACCTGTAGCAATACTAGCCAAATCTGGCTCCTGGTCAATAGGATAAAAGGGCACCTGAGCAAGAATGGGTACTTCCAATATGGCAGAAAACTCTTCCAATGTAGGGGCCAGCACATAACTCGGAAACGTGAAGCAACGCAACTGAGGATCATAAAACTGAAGCAGAGTCTAAAGTCCATTCAATTCATACAAAGACGGCTTGCACACAACACTTAGCAGCTTCCCATAGGTTCCTCTGAAATCCTTCATCACTTCCTTACCAGCCAAAGAAATCAAACCCCTCAACATAGTAATATCTGGTGTAGGAAACTTGTAAGCCAAAGTTCTTCTCAAGTTGGGTTCCATGTCAGACAAAAAGGGAAAAGATTGCTAGAATCGAGAAGGAACTGTACACCTGCAACATAGATACGTGTTAAATGTAATGCAACATGAAAATGTAAATGCAAATGCAAAATGCAGCAGGAGATCAAGAGTGTTATGCTGTGAAGTGGCAAGTCATAATTCTGCTTCGGCAAGAATATAACACAACTCTGACAATAAGGGCCCACTGATACCAACAATACTGATTCACTGTCAAAAAAACCAGGTTGTCTGGAGGTTAAGGTTTCCTGCAATAACCCGACCCCGCTCACAGGTATAGACCTAGTCACTGAGAAGGGTTCGACATCCTATGTGTTTCCCAGCGTCACAGACTTTCACGAAATGATGATACGTTCACCATTTCTGGTTTGGCATCATCACTCCCTGAAGAGGCCTCACTTAGCTGAGTCACAAATGATCAGTCCCCAGAGTCGACAATCCCTAGATCTGAAATCCTTTCAATGGCCCACTGGGCTGGAAATGGAAATCATCTCAAAGAATCTCATCTGAGGGCAGATTTCGTGGGAACTAGTGCATGCCTAACATACAGGTTCACCACTAATATGCTTCTAGTGCTATGTTCATACTCAAGCCTGGGTCTAGCTTATCACTCATCATAGCACCCTTCCCACAACAGCACAACAACAATAATATTATACTGAAAGTAAAATGCAGGAAAGTAAAATGCGATAAATAAATGAAAACCCAACAAATAAACACGCAAGCGCTAGGATTGACTCGCATAGGGGACGTTGGATCCCCAGCAGAGTCGCCAGCTGTCGCTACTGCGAAAATAAGGTACCGGCAAAACAGAAGAGTCGCCACCTTTTGTTATTTATCCCACAGAAAGGGAAAGGAAACAATCGGAAAAACCTGACGAAAAAGGTATAAGACAAGGTCATCGCAACCATGTCTGGGTTCGGGAGTCGGTTACGCAAGGGGAAGGTATTATCACCCCTCACGTTTGTTGAACTCAACGGGATCCATGCTTGTTGTGTTTATCTGACGGGTTGGTTTATCTATCTACCTATCAAGGCTGGTCTGAAAAGAAAAGAAAAATGACTCGGCAAAGCATCGCGCTTCGTGCCTACGTATTCTCGTCAGAGAACGAGAAATCAGATTCAACATAGTTCGCCTAACTACGGGTAAAAGGATGGGGGAAGGTGGCTCGTCAATACATCAGTATTGCGCCTACGTACTCTCAATAGGTGTGAGAGATCAGAGCTTACGTAGTTCGGGATAATACGGATTACGGGGTTTCAGATTCATCTGTTTTTCGAGTAGGGTTAACAAACAGTTCCAGCAGTTTGGTGTATGCAGCTTGCTCGTCAGAGACTCGTGCGTTACCGTTTGCGGTAGAACTGAGAGTTACCGACACTCTTTTTCTGAAAACGTTTTCCTTGAGTTAAGGGCCCACGGGGCAAAAAGAGGTTTGAAGTTTGTTTTCTGTCTTTTATGGAAGAAGTGTTTTTTATGGATGTCTGTAGTTTGTACAACACTAGAGATTATGACTTAGGAGTGAATGTGTCGCATATCGTCCAAAGGAAATATACTAAACACTCTAGATGATTGAGAGGAGACCGCTCAATTATCATTTCCCAAGTAGCTTAAGGCTCGTAACGCGTTGTACTAACTTGCCTTTATTACGTTTTTTACTGTTGTTTTAGAGATGAGAAGAGAACAGACTCTACGGGGAAACTATCAAGCCCTAATGTTGTCATGCCAAGGATTCATCCTACGGTTGAGTTTTGAAACGGGGAACTCTTAGATGTTATCATGCATAGGTTTCAACCTAAAGTTCTATCATCACTTCCTTATCAAAGGAAGTGAGAATCCTAGAGGATCATGTCAATGGGAAACAGACAGTAGACAGAATACATGCTAAACATCAGTAAAGCAGATAAACAGAAAAGAAAACAGTAAAAATGCAAACGCCATGCAGCAATACAAGCAGAGGGAGACTCACTCAACCTCTTAGCAATCAAGCAAAGAAAACAAGCAAAATAGACAAGAAAAAGGAGGATCACCTCAACCTTTATATGAAAATACATCAATTAGAAAGTAAAAAACAACACACAAGCAAGGGGAGAATCACCTCAACCCTTAAGGCAAGCAAGCAGAGGGAGCCCCACTCAACCTATTAATGCAGTCATGCACCTACACCTAGACTATCCTAAACATGAACTATCATAATGCAACACACCACTCAATCATGAATGAAGGGGAGGAATTATGACAAATAAGGAATTCATTCCACAAGTAAACAAACAAGGCATCTACCCTAAGGAAAGGAATTGAATGTTGGGAAGCAAGGGTAAGGTCCACAGGAACTTACCACAGGCACTCAACCAACTCAAAGGGATTTGGAAAGTCTTAAAGGTATGACTCCTTCAGGAGATGTGCAACATTCCCCCCACAGGATGGACTATGCTACCCCAAGAAGGTTCCTAAAATGATTGGATAAGAGAATATTAGGAGAATGAAGATGGGAAGCAGGGTAAGGTCCACAGGAACTTACCACAGGCACTCAACCAACTCCATTTCCTTGGAAAGCTTGCATAGATTCAACTCCTTTGTGAAAATGCAATGAATTCCTCCACAGGAGGAAACATGCTCACAAGGAGGATCCTAATTAAGCAAGGAAGATTTTGAGGGAAGCTAAACCTATAGGAAGAACCATCCACTTAACTTGAACTTCTAATGAACCTCAATAATTACCTTCTAAGGATCACCTAAGCTAAGGATTCAAAGGCTCTATCAAGGCCTAATCAAGGTTATAAAGAGGTATCTACTTAAGTTCTATCCTAAAGGAAGGGAATAGAAGCTTAGAATTATCTAATGTTCACTCTAAGGACTAATCTATGAAGTAAACCTAGTTAGGGTCACCTAAACTATAACCAACTTGTGAAATGGGGGAATAATAGAAAATCAATTCTAAAAATATTAAGGAAAATCCTAGATGATCCTACATGTGTTAATAATCTATAGTACAAAAACCAGGGGCCAAACCTAATCCTAAAGGTTCTAATAAAATCTAAACTCAAAGGGTGTGCTAAAGGGGATCCATCATGGAAGGCTCTTAAAGATCTATCTCAAATTCCTACTTAGAATCATCTAAAAAATACCATAAAAATCACACAAACCTATCAAGGAGTCTATGACAAGCGTGCAAAAGTTCAACACCAAATTCCAAAGCATGAAGTGGTACAAAAATCAGCAAGTAAACTAGTCATTTTGAACATTTTTAAACCTGTAATAAAAATAGAAAAATGCCAAATAAATGGAAAATTATTCAAAAATGAAAATAATTGCCATACAAAAATCAAAAACAAGGTAGGAATCATCCATAATTTTTCTCATATTTTTCTGATCAATAAAACTATTTTTTATGCATTTTATATGACAAAATGAATTAAAAGAAAATAGAAAAAACAATAAAGAAATTCAGAAAAGAACAAAAAGTCACGGCCACTAGATCTAATGACTGGTCAGCTAATCCAAGGGGGGAGAGATGCGCCACGTAGCCTTCAGGCTACTTAAATGAAACGTTGTGTTTCAGGATTGTTCAGGTGTGGCTGGTTGACTAGGGTTCACCCTACGTCCTAATCTGGATCGTCCAAGCCAAAAGTATGCCAATCCAAGGTCTATCAGTGTGCCATATCAGCGGTCCAAGTCAACAATTTCTAAGGCTCAACCACATGCGTTAGATCTGCTTACCAAGTCTCTCAAGTCAGAATCATCCAACGGTGCACCACTCATCTTCTACCTTTTGAACTGAACAAAGAGAGGGGGAAATCTAGGGTGGCCGGAGAAGACTTCGGTCGTCTTCTCCGGCGGGTTCACGGTGGCTAGGTCATCAGACACCACCAAACCTTATAAAATTATCCAGATCTGCTCGTTTTCTCACGAGGAACACCATACTACTCTCCATTTTTCCTATCTCTCAAGATACAAGCAAATACGAACAGAAACAGAAATGGTGCACTCAAGATCATCATCACCAAAATTCAAATTAATGCAACTAATCTAGTCTCCTCTTCTCCCTGATCAATTATCTATAATCAATTCTTGAAATCCTTCAAGATTCAAGCCTAACCGTGCCTCTGAAAAATTCACTCATCATCAAGAAACATCTCAAAACCTTACCAAATCATACCTAAATCCATCTAGGGTTCAAGACTAACCTAACCACATGCCAAATTCATCTAATACGTGCATAAACTAAGAGGAATTTTAAGAAACAAAAACCTGTTCAGAAGCTCTAATTGAGGTGTTCTTGAGTGCTCAGCTTTGCTTCAAATGTTGCAGATTTCTTCATTGAATGATCCTGAACCGATCTGAATGCTCAATGCTTCTTGATTCTTTCTCAAACTCCAAATTCGATTCTTGCTTGAAAGCTCCACAACTCCAACTGTCTCTAATTGTCTTCCCTTTAAATGCCAACCAACCTGATCTGAACTTCACCCAGGGTTTATATAGAGAAGGTTTGGATACTTTTTAGGCCCATTGGAAGCCCACACAACCCATTTCAATTTTCTGGTTTTTCCTTCAAATTCTTCCATGACAGTCGTGTATTTCTGCTTCTAGCAGCTTCCATTCTCATCCAAATAGCTTGCATAACACTCCTTGAGCATGGATGGATCAGATTGAATGCTTAATTTGATTCTATGGTGTAGATCGGTGGTGTTACTTCAATTCCAAGTAACCTTTGAAATGTCCATGAATTATGACTCAAACCAAAATTCTGAAGTTGCCAATCATCTCCAAATGCCTTTTGCAGTCAAAATATGTACCTACTTGCACATTTTGAACCATTTTGAATTATTTCACAATTTTCTCATTTTAATGCTTTTTAAAATGTCCTTTTTCAAATTTTCTTCATACACTTCTCAATTCAATCCATATCAATGAATTTTTGGGTCATGGTTGGACAAATAATACCATTTTGAACAACTTTCAAGTTGATCAAAAGTTCATTTGAGGTGTCTAAGTTGATGAAATTGACCCTTAATCACAAATGACCTATAATTCCAAATTCCCAAAATACCCTTATCTTGCAAAGCTTGTAACTTGAGTTCTACAAATCCAATCATGGACTTCTAGTACTTTCTAGAAAGTTAAGAAGATAAGGAACAACATTCATGTTAGCCAAAAGTTCATGAGAATCATCTTTCTAGGTCAAAAATGCCATGCAAGTTGGTTGACTTTCAAGCTCCAAATTCACACTCCTCTGATGACCTGTAACTTGTCTGGCGCATAACTTGAGTTCTATAAACCCTATCAAGGACTTCTAGTACTCAAATTAAAGCTATGATCATGCTCTTCAACAATCATGTTGAGGTTAAGGTGAGATGAAAATCACATCTTGAGTTATGTGGTCTTGAAGTTAGGCACTAAACTAGGGGATTTTTCACTGTCAAGCATAGCAACCCTAGCCTAGGAACTCCTCACACTCTTGATTCATGATAAGTTGACCTTGGAATCATACCTTGGGCATCTTAAGACATCAATCCATGATCACATGGCCTTGCAATTAGCTCTCAACCTTCTTCAAATCATCAGTTGAGTTAGGGTTGACCAGATAAAACCCTAGTTGCACCAATCTTGGTTGTAGCTTCATACCCTTTGCATAATGACCTATCTAGGCTTCCAAATGACTTTCAATAATTCTCATGAGGTCTCTCAAGGCTTCAAGTCCAACTTCATGGCTTTAACATTATCAGATGACCTTCCCACAACCCTTAAGTTAGGAGATATACACATTTGGCTTCAACCACTCTCTCTAGGAATCTTTAATTTCATTGATTAGGATATTAATCCTTGAACACTTGGATAAACCTCTTAGATTGATTTATAACCTTGTATAGCCATTGTGGGTAGTCATACCTCTTGATCTTCTGAAAACATGTCAATGCATTGCAGATGAAAATGCTAAGATGAATGTAATGAAACACAAGCTAGGTAAAGAAAGGTTAGGCAAACTTTGGGGTGCAACACTTGCTGACTTTATTATAATGGATTTCAAGCTGATGAAGAAACTCTCATCAAAAAAGAAAAAAAATTGAGTTCATTAAGAAATTGAGTTCAGAAGAAGACATTGAAGAAATACTAGTACCAGAAAGAGCCATAGTGAAGACCAGTGGCACTACTTCAAATCCTAAAAAGTAACCTGCAGTTATGCTAGAGATACACAAGTTGCCCATATTTACTAAAGAAAGACCACCACCTTCGTTTCCTCATTGAATCCAAAAAGCCAAGGAAGAGTAACTATTTAGCAAGTTTAGGGAGATTCTAAAAAATATACATATCAACATTCCATTGATTTCCGTTATTCAAAAAATTCCCAATTACTCCAAATTCATGAAATATGTTCTCTAAAAAGAAAGAGGGTAGGAGAATTTGCAACTGTTGTATTAACTCTAGAGTGCAACTGAACACTTCCTTCCAAATTGAAGGATCCTAGCAATTTCATTATTCCATGTAAGATTGAAGAGACATTCTATGGAATGGCATTATGCGACCTAGGAGCAAGTATTAACCTTATGCCATTATCCATATTTAAGAAATTGGGACTTGGAGCTGCTAGGCCTACAACAATCACACTTAAACCTACAGATAAAATTATATGTTATCCTCAAGGAAATATTGAAGATGTGCTAGTCAGGTGGACAAGTATGTATTCCCTGCTGACTTTATTATCACGGATTTCAATGCTGATGAAGAAACTCTCATTAGAAAAGATGAAAGTCGAGTTCAGTGAGAAACTGAGTTCAAAAGAAGACAATGAAGAAATACTAGTACTAGAAACAACCACAATAAAGACTAGTGGCACTATTTCAAATCCTAAAAACCAACCTGCAATCATGCCAGAGATTGACCAGTTGCTCAAGTTTACTCAAGAAAGACCACCACTTTTGTTTCCTCATAAAATCAGAAAAGCCAAGGAAGAGTAACTATTTAGCAAGTTTAGGGAGATTCTTCAAAATATACGTATCAACATTCCATTGATTTATGTTATTCAATAAATTCCCAATTACTCTAAATTCATGGAATATTTTCTCACAAAAAGAAAGAGGGTGGGAGAACTTGCAACAGTTGCATTAACTCAAGAGTGCAGTTGAACACTTCCTCCTAAATTGAAGGATACTAGAAATTTCACTATTCCATGTAAGATTGAAGAGACATTTTGTGGAAGGGAGCAATGCAACCTAGGAGCAAGTATTAACCATATGCCATTATCCATATTCAAGAAATTGGGACTTCGAGCTGCCAGGCCTACAAAAGTCACGCCTCAACCTGCAGATAAATTTATATGTTATCCTCAAGGAAATATAGAAGATGTTTTAGTCAGGTGGACAAGTTTGTATTCCCTGCTAAATTTATTATCATGGATTTCAATGATGATGAAGAAACTCTCATCAGAAAAGAAAAAATCTAAGTTCAGTGAGAAACTGAGTTCAGAAAAAAATAATGAAGAAATACTAGTATCAGAAAGAGCCACAATGAAGACCATTGGCACTACTTCAAATCCTAAAAAGCAACCTGCAATCATGCCAGAGATAGACAAGTTGCCTAGATTTACTCAAGAAAGACCACCACCTTCATTTCCTCATAGAATAAGAAATGCCAAGGAAGAGTAATTGTTTAGCAAGTTTAAGAATATTCTTAAAAATATACATATTAACATTCCATTGATTTATGTTATTCAATATATGCCCAACTACTCCAAATTCATGGAATATGTTCTCACAAAAAGAAAGAGGGTGGGATAATTTGCAACTGTTGCATTAACTCAAGAGTGCAGTTGAATACTTCCTCCCGAATTGAAGGATCCTGGCAATTTCATTATTCCATGTAAGATTGAAGATACATTTTATAGAAGGGCGCTATAAAACCTTGGAATAAGTTTTAACCTTATGCCATTATCCATATTCAAGAAATTTGGAATCGGAGCTCCCAGGCCTACAACAATCATGCTTCAACTTGCAGATAAAAGTATATGTTATCCTCAAGGAAGTATAAAAGATGTGCTAGTCAGGTGGACAAGTTTGAATTCCCTACTGACTTTATTATAATGGATTTCAAGCTGATGAAGAAACTCTCATCAAAAAAGAAAAAAAATTTAGTTCATTGAGAAATTGAGTTCAGAAGAAAAAATTGAAGAAATACTAGTACCAGAAAGAGCCACAGTGAAGACCAGTGGCACTACTTCAAATCCTAAAAAGCAACCTGCAGTTATGCTAGAGATAGGCATGTTGCCCATATTTACTCAAGTAAGACCACCACCTTCGTTTCCTCATAGAATCCAAAATCCAAGGAAGAGTAACTATTTAGCAAGTTTAGGGAGATTCTAAATAATATACATATCAACATTCCATTGATTCTGTTAGAACAAAGATTGGTTCTCAATAATATCTCTATGTTTTGATGATAACTATTAGGAAATTTTGTATTTAAGAATTATATACTCTAAAATTTGCTTGAGAGTCTTTACTGCAGATAGTAAAGAAATTAATACTCCAGAAGCAAATCTGAATTGAATGCAAGAAATTAGCTAGACTCTGTAGCGCCAGATGCATATATTAGAAGATTCTGATTGCTACCTCCAGAAGATTTTGAGCGTAGCCTCCAGAAGAATCTGAAGCAGAAGCCTCTAGAAGGATCTGAAGCAAGAAGCTCCAGAAGATTCTGAAGCTGTAGCTCCAGAAGAATCTGAAGCAAGTCAGAAGCATCTGAAGCAAAGAAGAATTTTGTATGAAGAGTTTTTCAAAGCATGGATTCTACAGAAGTTTCTGAAAGTACTAAAGCTGCCAGTACTGAAGTTCTGTTCCAAATATGCTCTAATATTTAACACGCTGAAAGCATACCTGCTGCAGAAGACTCTGATTCAGCAAGTTCTGATCATCATCAGAAGACTCTGACTCAATTAGACTCTGATGAACTTGCTGAAAACTGAAGAAGAAATATTCAAAGATTATATCCGTTGGAGTAAATCAAACGTCTCTTTCCTTATTTATGCTAGACACAAGAACACAGACAAAAAGGATTTTTCTGTGCTTTCTTCTTCTAGGAAAGGTCACTTGATGTAAAGACAAAAAGGCTCAGACCTTTTGGGACACTCTTCTCAACGTGCAACTCCCTTGGATCAGCTGCCTATAAAAGCAAGTCTCCACCAAATTCTTCAGTTAGACATTTTGCTGAAAAGAAATTGAAACATTCAAAGCTCTCATATTCTCATATTCATTCTTAGAAGTATTTGTACTTAAACTTAAGAGAAATATCACTGTTGTGATAAAAGCTTTTTAGAAGCAATCTTACTCTTGTATTAGATTTACATTGATTGTAAAGGATTTCCTTAAGAGGATTCAGTTGGAATCAGTAGCTCTTGAGAAGACTAAGAACAATTGTTCTTAGGTGTTACTATTGTAATCTGTTTAATTAAATAGTGGATTAAGTCCTTGTTGAGAAAGGCAAATCACTCTAGGAAGGGTGGACTGGAGTAGTTGAGTTCAACGAACCAGGATAAAAATACTTGTGTTTTAATTCTAAGTTTTAATCTTTCATACTTATTCAACCCCCTTCTAAGTATTATCTCACCTTCAGTTGGTATCAGAGCTCCGGTTCTGTGTGTGCTACCACTTAACAGTGTCAGTAAAGATCCAGAGAGAAATACTTTGATATATATTTAGTTGTTACTATGGCTGATAATACAACATCCAACATTAACAATAAATATGAAGAAAGGGACAGAATCAGCACCAAACCCCCTATGTTTGATGGGGAGAAATTTGATTACTGGAAAGACAGAATTGAAAGTTTTTTCATTGGATATGATGTTGATTTATGGGATCTAGTCATAGATGGATATGTTCATCCCACAGATGGGAATGGCAAGAAGATAGATAGAAAATCTATGACAGATGCTCAGAAGAAAGATTTTAGAAATCATCACAAGGCCAAAACAATATTATTGAATGCAATTTCTCATACTGAGTATGAAAAAATTACAAACAGGGAAACTGCTTTTGATATGTTTGAATCCTTAAAGATGACTCATGAGGGAAATTCTCAAGTCAAGGAAACAAAAGCTCTGGCTCTGATCCAGAAGTATGAGGCCTTCAAGATGGAAGACTCTGAATCTGTTGAAGCTATGTTCTCCAGATTTCAGATCCTCACAGCTGGGCTAAAAGTTCTGGACAAGGGATACTCCACATCAGGTCATGTAAAGAAAATCATCAGAAGTCTACCTACCAGATGGAGACCAATGGTGACTGCCTTGAAGATGGCTAAAGATCTGAACAAGATCTCTTTAGAAGAACTTATCAGCTCACTAAGGAGCCATGAAATTGAGCTTGAGGAAGATGAACCTCAGAAGAAAGAAAAAGGTAAATCTGTTGCTTTAAAATCTAATAAATCTACTAAAGCTTTGCAGGTTATTGAAGAAAGATCTGAAGAATCTTCTTCTGAAGAAGAAGATGAGTTATCCATGTTGTCCAGAAGGATAAATAGACTATGGAAGCACAAGGGAAAGAAGTTCAACAACTTCAGAAGATCTGATCATAGAAAGGAATCTTCTGGGCACAGAAGATCTGGCAAGAAATAAGTTATGTGCTATGAGTGCAAAGAACCTGGGCATTACAAGAATGATTGCCCCAAGCTTCAAAAAGAAAACCCCAAGAAGAAGTTTAACAAAAAGAAGAAGGTTCTGATGGCAACATGGGATGACTCAGATGAATCTGAATCATCTTCTGAATCAGAAGAAGAATGTGCTAATGTTGCACTGATGGCCAGCACAGAAGATCAGGAGGAAGGAACCTCAGGATATGAATCAGATTCTGAATCTAATGATGACGCTGAAGAGGTAATGGCTAAACTTACCAAAGAAGAACTTATAAAAGTTTTATCAGAAGTTCTTAAAAGTTATAACAATATCAAACTCAAATACAAGAAGCTGAAAAGCAATCTTGAATCTGAGATTGATCTTCTGAAGACAGAACTTGTTGAGCAAAAAGAAATTAATCTGAAAATCAAAAATGACTTTGAAATAACTCAACAAAGAATCTGAATCTGAGACTAAGTCATGTGAAAACATTTTAGAAAAATATGAATCTAGCTTTCAGAGATTCCTTACTAAGAGCATAGACAGAAGCAAGATGGCTTCTATGATCTATGGTGTTAGTGGGAACAACAGAAGAGGTATTGGATATGAATCTTCATCTGGAAGTAATCCAAAATCTGTTGACAAACTTTTCATCAAGAAGACACCTCTGTATTCTCAATTCAAATTTAGTCACTTAAATGACATTAAATACACAAGCTCTGAGAAGAATACTTATGTGTTTAAACCCAAGGTAAGTCAGAATAAACATTATGTTGAAAAATAGAAGTTTAGACAAACCTACAAACCAACTAACCCCAAAGGACCCAAGAAGATCTGGGTACGTAAAAATAAAATAATTCCTGTTGTAGATGTTCTTAGCAGCAAGGTCAGGACACCAATCATGGTACCTGGACTCTGGATGCTCACGACACATGACAGGAGAAAAGTCTATGTTTCAAAGCCTGGAACTTAGATTTGGAGGTGATGTGAAGTTTGGAGGGAACCAGAAGGGCAAGATCATTGGATCTGGCACTATTTGAAATGGTAAACTTCCCTCTATTACTAATGTTTTACTTGTTGAAGGGTTAAAGCATAACTTATTGTCCATAAGTCAATTAAGTGACAATGGTTATGATATCACCTTTAATCAAAAATGTTGTAAAGCTATTAGTCAAAAGGATGGATCTATCCTATTTAGTGGTAAGAGGAAAAACAACATTTATAAAATAAACCTTTCAGAACTTAAAGTTCAAAATGTTAAATGCCTCTTGTCTGTTAATGAAGAGCAATGGGTATGGCACAGAATATTGGGCCATATTAATATGAGACATATATCTCAGATTAATAAACTTAATCTTGTCAGAGGACTCCCTAATCTGAAGTTCACTTCAGATGCTCTTTGTGAAGCATGCCAAAAAGGGAAGTTTTCAAAATCATCTTTTAAATCAAAAAATGTTGTTTCTACTTCCAAACCACTAGAATTACTTCATATTGATCTGTTTGGACTAGTGAAAATTGCATCCATCAGAGGAAAGAAGTATGGATTAGTCATTGTTGATGACTATAGTAGATGGACATGGGTAAAGTTCTTAAAACACAAGGATGAGTCACATTCTGTGTTCTTTGATTTCTGCAAGCAAGTCCAGAATGAAAAGAATTTCAAAATTATAAAAGTCAGAAGTGATCATGGTGGTGAATTTGAAAATAAATATTTTGAAAAATATTTTTCTGAAAATGGCATTGCTCATGATTTTTCCTGTCCTAGAACTCCACAACAAAATGGGGTTGTAGAAAGGAAAAACAGAACTCTGCAAGAAATGGCCAGAACCATGATCAATGAGACAAATCTGGCAAAACACTTTTGGGCAGAAGCAATCAACACAGCCTGTTACATTCAGAACAGAGTGTCTGTAAGACCTCTTCTGAAAAAGACTCCTTATGAACTGTGGAAGAACAGAAAGCCCAACATTTCATATTTTCATCCTTTTGGATGTATTTGCTATATGTTAAATACTAAGGAAAATCTGAACAAGTTTGATTCCAAAGCACAGAAGTGTTTCATGCTTGGATATTTTGAACGGTCTAAAGGCTACAGAGTATACAATAATGAGACACAGATTGTGGAAGAATCCATTCATGTCAGATTTGATGATAAGCTTGGCTCTGAAAAGCCAAAGCAGTCTGAAAACTCTGCAGATATGGAAGTAGTCTTCATTGACTCTGAAGTTCCAGAAGCAGACAAAATTCAAGTGAAGGAACCAGAAGCAACGCCAGATGCTATTCCTTTAACTTCTCAGATGAATAATCTAAACATTTCTAAAGAATCAACCATTAGAGGATCATCATCCAGAATTAAAGCTTCTCATCCAGAGGATGCCATTATTGGAAAGAAGGATGATCCCATCATAACAAGATCCTTTCTAAGATCATCTGAAGCATCACTATTTGGACTGGTGTCAGAAATTGAACCATCTTCTGTAGATGAAGCTCTGCAAGACAATGATTGGATTATTGCTATGCAAGAAGAGCTAAATCAATTTACCAGAAATGATGTATGGGATCCAGTTCAAAGACCACAAGGATTCAATATAATTGGTACAAAATGGGTCTTCAGAAATAATCTAAATGAGAAAGGAGAAGTTGAAAGGAATAAGGCAAGGCTGGTTGCTCAAGGGTACAGTCAACAAGAAGGTATTGATTACACTGAGACATATGCTCCAGTGGCAAGGTTAGAATCTATACGCCTTCTTATTTCATTTGCTGCACAAAATAACATCACTCTGTATCAGATGGATGTTAAAAGTGCCTTTCTTAATGGTATTATAAAAGAAGAAGTTTATGTCCACCAACCTCCTGGTTTTGAAAATGAAAAATTTCCAGATCATGTTTTCAAACTAAAGAAATCTCTATATGGTTAAAACAAGCTCCCAGAGCTTGGTATGAGAGGTTGAGCAGTTTTCTTCTGGAGAAAAATTTCATCAGAGGCAAAGTGGATACAACACTCTTTTGTAAATCAATTAAGAAAGATCTTCTAATTTGTCAAATTTATGTGGATGATATTATTTTTGGATCAACAAATATTATGCTTGGAAAGGAGTTTTCTATATGTATGCAGGCAGAATTTGAAATGAGCATGATGGGAGAACTCAGATTCTTTCTAGGAATCCAAGTCAATCAAACTCCAGAGTGCACTTACATACATCAAACCAAATATGTTAAAGAACTTCTGAAGAAATTTAACATGGCTGATAGTAAGCTGGCAAAGACTCCCATGCATCCTACTAGCTCACTTGGCAAGGAAGAGGTAAGTAAGAAAGTAGACCAGAAGCTCTACAGAGGTATGATTGGTTCTCTTCTTTATCTAACTGCTTCTAGACCTGACATATTCTTCAGTGTATGCTTATGTGCTAGATTCCAATCAGATCCTAGAGAGTCACACTTGACAGCTGTCAAGAGGATTCTAAGGTATCTGAAAGGTACTTCTAATATGGGTTTGTGTTACAGAATATCTGATGATTTCAAATTAGTTGGATTCTGTGATGCTGACTACGCTGGAGACAGAGTGGAAAGAAAAAGTACTTCTGGAAGTTGTCAATTTCTAGGAAGAAACTTAATCTCCTGGTACAGCAAGAAGCAACCCACAATTGCACTTTCAACCACAGAGGCAGAATATATTGCTGCTGCTGGATGTAGCACGCAGATGCTCTGGATGAAAAGTCAACTAGAAGATTATCAAATTTTTGAAAGTAACATTTCTATCTTTTGTGATAATACTTCTGCTATATGTTTGTCTAAAAACCCTATTTTACATTCTAAGGCAAAACATATAGAAATTAAGCATCATTTCATCAGAGGCTATGTTCAGAAGGGAATCATAAATTTAGCCTTTGTTGATACAGATCATCAATGGGCAGATATTTTTACAAAACCCCTTGTTGAAGATAGATTTAAATTTATTCTGAAAAATATTGGTATGGATTTTTGTCCAGAATGATATATGTCAGAAGAAATTTTTTTTCAGATGCAAAAATGCCTAATATTCTGAAGTATTTCTTCTGATTGCTTATTTATTCTGCTTAATATTATTTATTCTGTGAAACTCTGAACTAACAATCCTTAGAAGATCTGAACGTTGGCTAACGTTTCATTTCTTAAGTGAATTCAGAACACATGCAAGCAAACACGTGTCACACCAAATCTGAAGAGGTGGCGTGAACATTACTGAAGAGACGTTTGAGGTGAAGTTTGAATAGTGAAAATCTTGGTTTTCCCCCCAAAATGTCAGAAGCAATTAATGTTTGAAATGATTATTATTCTTTTCATTTAATTCTTGTTAAAACATGCAAATTCTGACTGATGGTATGCCTAAGTGTTTTAGTATAAATACATGACTTATCTTCACTTTCACACTTTTCACAATCTCAGAAAATTATATGCGTTTTCATCTTCTCTTCGCTCTGCATAAAAACCCTAAACCTAAGCGTGTGACAAAGCATTCTTCAATGGCAACTTCATCATCAACAGTTGCTCAATTCCAATCTTCAATGGCTGCAGTAACTTCTGCAAACATGGGTGTTTCTCCTTACTCTCCTCCTAAAAGAACTCTTTTAACCCCTGTTGAGAAGTTGGAGGTTTTGTGTGAATCCATGGTAGAATTTGACTCACTTGCAGAAAATGGCTTTGAATTTCGTTCTATCATTGGTGCTCAAGGATGGGTAAAGTACTTTGATAGACTCTTTGGACCAGTTTATCCCCTCCTTGTGAAAGAGTTCTGGATCCATGCCTCAGTTTACCCCAAGTTCATCCTATCTTCTGTACTGGGAAAAGAAATCATTATCACAGAAGATCTGATCAGAAAGTTAATTGGATATGAAGAAACAGATGGTGTTTCCCACTTTCCAGCTGGGCGTGTGGACATGGATGAGGTGTATGAAGAAGTGATGACTGCTGGTCAAGCTTCTAACAAATTCAAGGATCTGAAGCCTGACTACAAGATCTGGGCCAAGATCTTCATGGGATGCATCCATCATAGGAAGTCAACAAACTCTCCAGACTATGTCAATAATGAACAGCTCTATTTCATTTATTGCCTCAGTCAGAGCACCAAGGTAGATCTTCCATATATTCTTTTTATGCATTTGTGGAACCATATAAATGCATCTAGAGAGTATGTGAAAGAAAAAGGACAGAAGATGAAAACCTGGATCCCTTTTGGAAGGTTGATCTCAGATCTTCTAACTGAGAATGGATTGGTCTCTGCTCTGTACACTGCTGGAGTTACAGAGGAATTGGAATTCATAATGGGAAAGCCTCTGAATGCCAAAAGTCTTCAGAGACTTAAAATAGTGGATGAACTCACAACAGCTCTCAAGAAGCTGAATGTGTCTGAACTGAGTAAGAAGAGGGTTCCTGTAGATGACTTTCCACTGTTCTTTGCTGAAGAGCCAAGACACATTGTGGTTATGTACATTGATGAATGTAAGAAGGAAGGAAAGCCTGTTCCTGCAAACGTGATACAGCTAGCAAGACAACCCCTACCTGATGCAGAAGAAGAAGAAGAAGAAGAAGCTCAACTAAAAAGAAAGAGGACTCAGCCAGCAGCAGAAGTTGCACCTGTTCAGAAGAAGGTCAAGATTGCTGAGAAGCCAAAGAAGCTCTTGAAGAGAAAAGAATCTGAAGACACTTCTTCTGTACCAGCCAAGAGGATCAAGATAAAAGGTACTAAATCTTCTGTATCTTCTGCAAATACAATTGTTTTAAATGATTCTAATATTAAGTCTGTTCCTAAACCACCCTCTACACAAACTACTTCTGTTACTGCTCCAAGTTCTAAATCACCACAAAAACAAACACATGTTCCAACACCAACACCAACAACAACAACAACAATTCCAACACCAAAAGTCTCTGTACCACAATCATCTCAACCAAAAATCCAAATCAAACAGTTTGTTCCTCAAAAACAATCTTCACAGAAACAACCCTCAGAATAACAACCTACAGAACAACAACCACAACAAAAACCCTCTGAACACCCTAAACAAAAGCCATCTGAACAACAACAGCACCCACAAGAACAACAACCTGAAAAACCACAAGAACCTCCATAAAAAAAAGCCTCTGAACATCAACCATCATCAGATAATCCACCATCAAAATCATCTGAACCCACTGCTTCTGAACCTACAAAAATTCCATCTGATTCACCCATCTCAGAACTACCATAAAAACCATCTGAAATTCCTTCAGAACCAACAAACACTTATGAACCCCACATTCCTGAAACAGAAGTTCTTGATGTCACACCCTTAAAAACTGTGTTTCAAGTATCTTCTACTTCCTGCACACCAACCACCTCCTCAAACTCCTCAGAATCAGACCTCCACCCAGATTTTCTAATCTCTCTATCTCAAAAATACTCTGAGGTAAATCAACCTGAACCCATTATACCTTCAAAAGCTCCCATTCCAGATCTTATTCCCACACCAGCACCATCATCTGAAATATTGATTCCAAATTCAAATCCAAGATCATCTATATCTTGTGCCTAAGTATCATCTCTATTTCACAATTTGGCTTATGGCTTCAAACTCATGGACTTTTATGACAGAGTTGAACCATCTGACCCCATCAACCCTCTGAAACCCAAACCCACAATGACCCTTCCATCTGTGATTCTTGACTATATAAAATCCAAGTCAGATGTAGATTCATTAGCAACTATATCATGTTCTGCAAAATCTGATAAAGTTGTTGCTTCAGCTCTGCCAATTACATCTAATAACAATGTTGCATCTGATGAACCCCCCAAATCTGCCTTCCAAACCTACTCAAATCAACCTTTTGATGTAGTTACCCTTCACACCAGAGCAAAACCTCATCTGCTAAATGCCTTAATCAGATCCAAAGAAAAAGCTCTTGAAATTCCATTCATTCCATATTATCCTCCTCCTCTGATCTCTATTCAGAAATCTCTTTTTCCACCAACTCCCCAACCAAAACCAATAACTCTGGAAACTCTGTTACATCCTAAGCCCAGACTTAATGTTAATCCTTTATTTCAATCATTTTTGCAAGAAATATAGTTGTATTTAGGTACTGTACAGAAGAAATGCTCAGCAACAATGGATGCCAAAGAATCTGACATCATCTGGAATGGATTCATCAACGGATTCAACTCTGTGGCCTCAAATCTGAAGAACATCTATTCTGATGATGCGAAGCTCAGATTTGCTGAGGCTGCAAGGACTCTATTCTGGACTGTCAAGAAATCTGATCCTCTGCTCCTTACAGATGCTCCTCCACCTTCAACAGAATCTACTGACATTGCATCTGAGGAAAATCTGTTGGCTATGACTCTGGTAGACCCTCCTTCTAACTCCACTGCTCCAGACTCTACAGAACCAATGGAAATTGACTCTGTTCAAGCTCCAGAACCTGATCATACTTCTTCATCTGAGTTAAAGAAAGAACATCCAGATTTTGAAGATAAGATTGCTGCTCTGGAAGCTGGCTAGTCAGAGATCAAGTCCTGGATGGCAAAGCAGGATAAGAAGTTTGAGGATATGACAGAATGGATGTCAAAGCAAGATCAAAAGAATGAAACTATGGCTAAGTGGATGTCTAATCAAGAGCAATCATCCTCTGAGATTACAGATCTATTAAAGATGCTTTTGTCCAAACATTCTTAGCTTCTCAATTTTTTTTTCATTCTAATATTTTTGCATCTGTTGTTTGCATATGTACTTTATTGCTATATCTTTTGATGTTTGCCTATGTACTCTTGATCTATTGAATGAATCAAAGTTTTTCTCCACTGATTTATCTTCTTTCCTATTTCCTTTTATTTGTCTTTTTAAAGTTTTACTTTTTGCTTATGACAAAAAAGGGGGAGAAAATATAGATCTGAACTGTTTAATATAACTTCACCAGAATGAAACTTCAGACATATTTATTCTATCTAATATTTAATCTGACTATTTCAGAACATTTGATAAGTAAATTCTATAAAAGAAACTCTGAGTCTCTCAGATCATTTGACCATTATCAAACTCTGAATATTAAATCTGCAAGACATTCTGACCTTCAAATGTTAAAAGAACAAACAAGATCTAACTCTGAAGATTACTCAAGACAAAAGGGAAGTTTCTATTCCTTTTTTGTATTTAACTCAGGGGGAGATTCAACATCTCAGTGGGAGTTATAATGTCAATATTTTAAATTAAACAAAATTTCTGATGTTTTTGTCATCATCAAAAAGGGGGAGATTGTTAGAACACGGATTGGTTCTTAATAATATCTCTATGTTTTGATGATAACTATTAGGAAATTTTGTATTTAAGAATTATATACTCTAAAATTTGCTTGAGAGTCTTTACTGCAGATAGTAAAGAAATTAATACTCCAGAAGCAAATCTGAATTGAATGCAAGAAATTAGCTAGACTCTGTAGCGCCAGATGCATATATTAGAAGATTCTGATTGCTACCTCCAGAAGATTCTGAGCGTAGCCTCCAGAAGAATCTGAAGCAGAAGCCTCCAGAAGGATCTGAAGCAAGAAGCTCCAGAAGATTCTGAAGCTGTAGCTCCAAAAGAATCTGAAGCAAGTCAGAAGCATCTGAAGCAAAGAAGAATTTTGTATGAAGAGTTTTTCAAAGCATGGATTCTACAGAAGTTTCTGAAAGTACTAAAGCTGCCAGTACTGAAGTTCTGTTCCAAATATGCTCTGATATTTAACACGCTGAAAGCACACCTGCTGCAGAAGACTCTGATCCAGCAAGCTCTGATCATCATCAGAAGACTCTGACTCAATTAGACTCTGATGAACTTGCTAAAAACTGAAGAAGAAATATTCAAAGATTATATCCGTTGGAGTAAATCAAACGTCTCTTTCCTTATTTATGTTAGACACAAGAACACAGACAAAAAGGATTTTTCTGTGCTTTCTTCTTCTAGGAAAGGTCACTTGATGTAAAGACAAAAAGGCTCAGACCTTTTGGGACACTCTTCTCAACGTGCAGCTCCCTTGGATCAGCTGCCTATAAAAGCAAGTCTCCACCAAATTCTTCAGTTAGACATTTTGCTGAAAAGAAATTGAAACATTCAAAGCTCTCATATTCTCATATTCGTTCTTAGAAGTATTTGTACTTAAACTTAAGAGAAATATCACTGTTGTGATAAAAGCTTTTTAGAAGCATTCTTACTCTTGTATTAGATTTACATTGATTGTAAAGGATTTCCTTAAGAGGATTCAGTTGGAATCAGTAGCTCTTGAGAAGACTAAGAACAGTTGTTCTTAGGTGTTACTATTGTAATCTATTTGATTAAATAGTGGATTAAGTCCTTGTTAAGAAAGGCAAATCACTCTAGGAAGGGTGGACTGGAGTAGTTGAGTTCAACGAACCAGGATAAAAATACTTGTGTTTTAATTCTAAGTTTTAATCTTTCATACTTATTCAATCCCCCTTCTAAGTATTATCTCACCTTCAGATTCCTGTTATTCAAAAAATCCCCAATTACTCTAAATTCATGAAATATGTTCTCAAAAAAAAAGTGGGTAGGAGAATTTGCAACTGTTGTATTAACTCTAGAGTGAAGCTGAACACTTCCTTCTAAATTGAAGGATCCTGGCAATTCACTATTCCATGTAAGATTGAAGAGACATTCCATGGAAGGGCATTATGCGACCTAGGAGCAAGTATTAACCTTATGCCATTATCCATATTTAAGAAATTGGGACTTGGAGCTGCCTGGCCTACAACAATCACGCTTAAACCTGCAGATAAAATTATATGTTATCCTCAAGGAAATATTGAAGATGTGCTAGTCAGGTGGACAAGTATGTATTCCCAGCTACCTTTATTATCATAGATTTCAATGCTGATGTAGAAACTCTCATCAGAAAAGACGAAAGCCGAGTTCAGTGAGAAACTGAGTTCAAAAGAAGACAATAAAGAAATACTAGTACTAGAAACAGCCACAATGAAGACCGGTGGCACTATTTCAAATCCTAAAAAGCAACCTGCAATCATGCCACAGATTGACCAGTTGCTAAGGTTTACTCAAGAAAGACCACCACCTTCGTTTCCTCATAGAATCAGAAAAGCCAAGGAAGAGTAATTCTTAGCAAGTTTAGGGAGATTCTTCAAAATATACATATCAACATTCCATTGATTTATATTATTCAATAAATTCCCAATTACTCCAAATTCATGGAATATTTTCTCACAAAAAGAAAGAGGGTAGGAGAACTTGCAACGGTTGCATTAACTCAAGAGTGAAGTTGAACACATCCTCCCAAATTGAAGGATACTGGCAATTTCACTATTCCATGTAAGATTGAAGAGACATTTTGTGGAAGGGAACTATGCGACCTAGGAGCAAGTATTAACCATATGCCATTATCCATATTCAAGAAATTGGGACTTCGAGCTGCCAGGCATACAAAAGTCACGCTTCAACCTGCAGATAAATTTATATGTTATCCTCAAGGAAATATAGAAGATGTTCTAGTCAGGTGGACAAGTTTGTATTCCCTACTGAATTTATTATCATGGATTTCAATGCTGATGAAGAAACTCTCATCAGAAAAGAAAAAAGCTAAGTTCAGTAAGAAACTGAGTTCAGAAAAAAATAATGAAGAAATACTAGTACCCGAAAGATCTACAATGAAGACCACTGGCACTACTTCAAATCCTAAAAGCAACTTGCAATCATGCCAGAGATAGACAAGTTTCCTAGATTTACTCAAGTAAGACCACCACTTTCGTTTCCTCATAGAATAAGAAATGCCAAGGAAGAGTAATTGTTTAGCAATTTTAAGAATATTCTTAAAAATATACATATCAACATTCCATTGATTTATGTTATTCAATAAATGCCCAATTACTCCAAATTCATGGAATATGTTCTCACAAAAAGAAAGAGGATATGAGAATTTACAACTGTTGCATTAACTTAAGAGTGCAGTTGAACACTTCCTCCCAAATTGAAGGACCCTGGAAATTTCACTATTCCATGTAAGATTGAAGAGACATTTTGTGGAAGGGCGCCATGTAACCTTGGAACAAGTTTTAACCTTATGCCATTATCCATATTCAAGAAATTGGGAATTGGAGCTCCCAGGTCTACAACAATCATGCTTCAACTTGCAGCTAAAAGTATATGTTATCCTCAAGGAAATATTGAAGATGTGATAGTCAGGTGGAAAAGTTTGTATTCCCTGCTGACTTTATTATAATGGATTTCAATGTTGATGAAGAAACTCTCATCAGAAAAGAAAAAAATTGAGTTCATTGAGAAACTGAGTTCAGAAGAAGACATTGAAGAAATAATAGTATCAGAAAGAGCCACAATGAAGACCAGTGGCACTACTTCAAATCCTAAAAAGCAACCTGCAGTTATGCTAGAGATCGATAAGTTACCCATATTTACTCAAGAAAGACCACCACCTTCGTTTCCTCATAGAATCCGAAAAGTCATGGAAGAGTAACTGTTAAGCAAGTTTAGGGAGATTCTTAAAAGTATACATATCAACATTCTATTGATTCCTGTTATTCAAAAAATTCCCAATTACTCCAAATTCATGAAATATGTTCTCAAAAAAAGACAGAGGGTAGGAGAATTTGCAATTGTTGTATTAACTCAAGAGTGCAACTGAACACTTCCCCCAAATTAAAGGATCCTGTAAATTTCAATATTCCATGTAAGATTGAAGAGAAATTCTGTGGAAGGGCATTATGCAACCTAGGAACCAATATTAACCTTATGCCATTATCCATATTTAAGAAATTACGACATGGAGCTGCTAGGCCTACAACAATGACGCTTCAACCTTTAGATAAAAGTATATGTTATCCTCAAGGAAATTTTGAAGATGTGCTAGTCAGGTGGACAAGTTTTTATTGCGTGCTGAGTTTATTATCATAGATTTCAATACTGATGAAGAAATTCTCATCAGAAAAGAAGAAAGCTGAGTTCAGAAGAAGACAATGAAGAAATAGTAGTACCAGAAAGAGCCACAATGAAGACCAGCGACACTACTTTAAATCCTAAAAAGCAACCTGCAGTCATGCTAGAGATAGACAAGTTGCCCAGATTTACTCAAGAAAGACCACCACCTTCGTTTCCTCATAGAATACGAAAAGCCAAGGAAGGGTACTTGTTTAGCAAGTTTAGGGAGATTCTTAAAAATATACATATGAACATTCCATTGATTTGTGTTATTCTAAAAATTCCCAATTACTCCAAATTCATGAAATATGTTCTTAAAAAAAGAAAGAGGGTAGGAGAATTTGCAACTGTTGTATTAACTCAAGAGTGCAGCTAAACACTTCCTCCCAAATTGAAGGATCTTGGAAATTTCACTATTCCATGTATGATTGGAGAGAAATTATGTGGAAGGGCACTATGGGACCTAGAAGCAAGTATTAACCTTATGCCATTATCCATATTCATGAAATTGGGACTTGGAGCTGCCAGGCCTACAACAATCATGCTTCAACCTACAGATAAAAATATATGTTATCCTCAAGGAAATATTGAAGATATTCTAGTCACGTGGACAAGTTTGTATTCCCTGTTGACTTTATTATCATGGATATCAATGGTGATGAAGAAACTCTCATCAGAAAAGAAGAAAGCCGAGTTCAGTGAGAAACTATGTACAGAAGAAGACAATGAAGAAATACTATTACCATAAAGAGCCACAATGAAGACCAGTGGCACTTGTAATACCCTAATTTTTACCCCTAAGATCCCACATGTCATCTGCATCTCATCCCACAAACAAAATTAGAAGCTTTGGTTCTCTTGGCTTCCTCTGCAAGTTTGTTCTTGAGAGATCACCAGGCACCTTCGTTTTCTTGTTTGCTTGATATTTGTTTATATTTATGTTTACTAACCATTGATTAAAATCCAAAAATAAATTATTTGTTTTCCTTTACTAACTTTTTCGGGAAGAATTTGGATCGAATATATCAAACATCATCCCCTCAGCTCGAGTGAATTTCATATGAAAAAAGTCAAAATTGATCCACAAATAATTCAAATCATCTAATCAAGAGTTTCCCAAGATTTGATTGACTTTTATTCAAGACACTCCAAGGTTCATGTGTTTATTTCCATGCCTTCTTTGACAAGCAAAAGAATCGAGCCAGAGCCAAGACAACACATCAAAAAGGCCATTTTCACCATTTTTTATCTGTGGTAACCGGTTACCCTGTGTGAATTTTGTAAAAATTGGGCAAATTCAAATTCTGCAGCATTTTTGGCACCAAATTCAAATATTGCAACATGAGAATATTCTAAATCACTTCATTTTAATTCCCCTACCTCATCATAATTTATTCCCACCATACATCTTCACTAATCACCACTTGATCATTAATTTCCCTCCACATTCAAATTCCAAGTCTAATTTTGATTCCAAACCAAATTTCAATCGACCAAATTTTCCAAGCCTAAATCCTATAAATAGAGGCCTCATTTCTCTCATTTCATAAGCTTTTGATAGCCAAAATCACCTTGTCAAATTCCTTCTTGACTCTCAATTTTCTCCAATTACCAAATTCACCAAAGCTCTTTCTTCCTTTGAAAGTTAGTAAGTTCATCATTAGAACTTACTAATATTTGAGCTAAACCTTCATCCATTCACTTTTTCATCATCAATTCTAGTAGATCAAGGCTTTGAAGTGTGGTTTGTGGAGCTAATTTGAAGAATTTCCAGATTTGGAGTGGTAATTTCTTGATCCACCATTATTGCTCTTGATACATCTTCCACAATGTGATCCATTATTGATTTTTGTTGCTTGATCTTTAGATCTTGAAAATTATGTTCTATTGGTGTTTATTGCTATTATTTTACTTGAATTTTCATGCTCAATTTCATCCTTGATCATGAGGTGTTTGAAGAAATGGTTGATCAAGTTTATGCACTTTTTAAAGCTGATTTGCTGTTGTTTTTGCAGTGGTAATTGGTTACCTGATTTGGGTAACCAGTTACCCAGTGTTAGTTTGCCTTTTTGTTGTTGTTTTAGCAGTGGTAACCGGTTACCAGCTTTAGGTAACCGGTTTCCCAGTGTTGACTTTGCCTTTTTGGCTTTGTTTTGGAACTCTTTTGGTTCTTTCTTCTTCTTCTTCTTCTTCTTCCATTTCCTTTTTATTTTTGCCTTGAAATACATTTTTAAAGGTCCTTTTCCTCTTTAAATTCATTGGATTTAGGGTGTAGATAAAGTTGATAAACATTCATTAATTCAAATCTATCTTTAAAGTGAATTGTTCAATTCATTTTAGGTGCTTTGAGTTAATGATATGTTTAGTACTTTAATCCACCAAGATGAGTGGATGAACTTAAAGATGGAATGATCTTGAACTTGTAATTAAATTGGGCATTCCCTCTCCTCTTCTCTTTTTCTTTTGATTGATTAAAATCTTCAATATCATTTGAACTTATTTCAAGTTCTTGATGAAGATGAGAATGTTACCTATTTTATTTTCGTGCGGCATTACTTTCAGAGAGTGATCTACATATCACTTCTCTAGCTTACTTTAGCACTAACATTGTTATTGACCGGCCTCAGATAGTCGTGGTTTCTACATAAACCCAATTATGATTGCTTAACATAGCGCTAAATTGTCCCGTAATCGGAAAATGATCATTTGTGGCTCAAACCTATGTTTGAAAGTCCAAGTATGGTTGATTATTTGTCTTAAGTCCATCACCAATGAAGCTTGTTGTTAGGAGGCTTTGATTTTATCAACCCTCTAATGAGTCTTCATCAACTTTGGCTTAAGTGCATGAGTTAACTATCGTTGATCATTTGCTATAACGACTAATTACTAACTCACTAACGATATCATTGTACTAATTTTGTTTATGCTTTCTTCTTGCTCCCTGTCTCTCTTTATCTTTATGTTTCATTATTATCATCTCATATCATATTATTGTTTATACTTCCGTTATTTTTCCTTTGTCCGTTGGACACATGTTTATGTTTCCGCTCTTTCCTTTTGCCTACTTGGATCATATCTTGTTCAAAACACTAATAAAAGATTAAACCTCTAAAAAACTTGGTGCTCATAACTTTGTGGTTATGCTCTTGGACTATTCTTGGACTTAGAATTAGGACCCTTTCCTTATGCTTGGACTATTATGGATCTTTGCCTTTATTTGGCTTGCTTATTTGCTATGCTTCAAGATGGATGGAATTCTTATTTGACTTGCTATGGAGTATGCTACAAGTTGGTTAGATCCTTCTTATCTCTAACTTTTATTTTTCTTTCTAGGGTAGTCACTTCATCTTCTTCCCTTCTTAAATTTTCAAAATCTCCTTCCTTTTTCAAAAACTTTCTTGCTTTCAAACTTAAAAATGTTTTCACAATAAAACCTTGACTTTTGTCAAGTGATTTTCAAACTTTGTTTTTCTTAATAAATGTCAATCAACGTTAATCATATTTTGACCAATTTCAAAAAGATATAATTTTTTACCTCATTCAAACTTTTTGTGCTTTTGCACACTTTTCATTTTAAAACTTTTCATAAAATTTAGACATGAGTCATTTCCATAGTTGAGATATAATTCTCCTATTCTCCATAGTATTAAGATGTTGGCATTTTCCACTTAGATGTTGAGTGATAGACTTATTGATAATCCAAGCAAAATCCTCCATCTTTAGGTGATGCAAATGTTGTCTTATACTTATGGGTGACTAGTCGTGTTTTCTCCTTAAAATGACGACTTGTCTTTACATTTAAAATCAATCAAAACCAACAATTTTTTGTTATTTGTACCACGAATTACGAGGTTTTGATCCTATATTGCACTTTGTGGGTACGTAGGCATGAGGTGATAAGTCTCTCCAAACACAAAAAATCTAAAAAATAATTCTCTTCTCATCTTCCCAATCTTCTTTTCAAACAAACCTTTTTCAAACCAAAAAGCGTAGATATTTCAAAGGGCTCCTATAGAGTACTATAGACGTTTTGGGTGCTAACACCTTCCCATTGCGTAACCAGTCCCCTTACCTAGATCTCTGTTCTTGTACTTGTATTAGAACTATTTGGTTTTGTTCGCTCTTTTTCCTTTCCTTTTTTGGATAAAATAAAAGTGCGGTGGAGACTCTTGCATTTTTTAGTTAAGTTAATCAATAACTTACACTCACAAATTTCCCCGCTATAGAAAAATGGCAACTCTGCTGGGAAAAATAAAGGTTCCTAGTGGGTTTAGCCTACTTTGATTTATTTATCGCTTTTTGTTTGATTTGTTTGTTATTGTTTGTTCTGTTTTGGTGCTTGGTGATCTGTGTGGTGAGATAAGTCATATACCCGGACTTGAGTGCACTTATGATAGGAGGATGGTATAGTCTTGTTGGCTTACGTGGAGTAGTCCTTACTAAGCTGACTTGAGATCCCCCACTCAGTAGAGGCCCCTTTGGAATTACTGATGTCTTATGAGTAGTCGTAATTGGCATTACTTTTTCCGACCTGGGAGCCGAAGAAGCTGAGGATCTTAAAACCCTTTAACCCATCTTTTCCTTACTAGGACATGGTGTGGTGGCTATTCAAGTGTAGACTTGAATTAGTTATTACGCGATACCATACTCAAACGAGTTTCTCTGAGAATATTGTTGGCTGACGAGTAGTCGATTAAGCCGATAATATCCAAAAAATGGAATTATGACTCTGGGAACTTTTTAGAACTTTGTTCTACAGGTGATGATATAACCATAGTACATATCATTGTGGGTTGGTTCTTACCTTTGGCTCCATGCTCGTACCGAACAATTGAACCTGTGTGCTTTGTGTCTTGTTTGTGGGTGTTGCATCTTGCACTCATGCATTCATGGGCATTTTGTTTCAGTCAGTTTTTAAGGATCTCAGAGATTTCCCCTTACAAACATCGTAGATATTGTGATTATGGATATTGGAAGGAGAAACACTCAGAAGTACAGTTTCTGAACTCCCGATCTTGCAGATATGAGAAAGCTAGTGTCCTTGGTAGTTGATCGTTCAGGCTTCAGATCTCGTTATGGGAGGCTTCTATTTGTTCTTTCCACCAACATTGAAGACGAAATTTTGAACAACCTTGTGCAATTCTATGACACTGTCTATCAATACTTTACTTTTCCAGATTATTAGCTATTATCAACCTCAAAGGAGTATGCCTATCTTATGGGTGTGTCAGTCTTTATTGAGTTGCTTGAGAGACGCACTGTGAAGAGACACGCAGAGGATTTATTTTCTTCTACTAATTCATCATCACATCCTCCTACTTCCAGTGCTTGGAAGGGTGTTGTGGATCAGCTCGTGTTAGAGAAGACCACCATGAAGAACAACTATGAGAGAGAGAGATTAAGAGACTCCGAAGGAAGTATCAGCTCGGATCGTCATCAGATGCTCCTTATGACCTAGCCTTTTCTTATTGAATTTTGATATTATGTAACTTATACTTCCATGTGCAACTCTTTCCAATATTCAATGAAATGAGATATTTATCAGAATTTCAAAAAGTGTTATTTCTTTACGATGTTTGTAGTCGCTTTATATCTTAAAGATCCTTGAAAACTGATTGAAACATTTGCATTTTGCATTTGCATTCGCATCATTGTGCATTGTGTTTTGAAATTTCCAAATGTCTTATTGTTTCTTTTGGTCGTCGTTCAGGCAAGTTGTCACATCACTATAACACTCGAGCTAATCTTAAGAAAAAGATGGATCAGTTGCAACAAGAGAACTGCGGACTCTGTGAAGAGGTATCAACTTTGAAGGATAGTATGGAAAGACTAACTGCTGCGATGGAAGCTCTGGCGACTGCTCAGAACCAGCTACCACCGCCTCTTTCTTCTCCTGTGCAGAGAACTGTGGTTTTTGAGATCGGACCAACGCCCATTTCTGTGGCCCCGATTAATGCTTCTCAATATTAAATGCCTACTGTTTTCCCTTGGGGCATGCCTTTCAATTATGTGCCAGAGGGATATCAACCTCCTTCTTCTGAAGGTTCAAGAATTCTTGCTATTATGAACGTACCACCTCCTATGGTTAATATTGTTCCTAATGTTGAGATTCCAATTGTTCCTATTGTTGTACCTACACCACCGTCCGTGGTTCACACTACGCCTTATGTTGAAGAGAAAATTTTCCACACTGATCCCAGCGAGAGTTTGGATGTTATTGATCTATGGATGATTTTCAAGATTAGTTTGCTGAGATGCTGTTTCCCTTGAAAATTGAAAAACAACCGCTAATCTTCCAAATCTAACTTTGGTGACTCACAGGATCGATCAGATTGATCCTACGACATGTGCTAAATTTTAATTTAAAGAAAATACTAAAGACTGAGCACTTCAACAGTGTTTATAAAGAAAAGTTAATTCAAGTGCATGGTTCGACAAGAATGTAAGAGCGTTAAATTGAAAGGAAAGGTTAAAGACTTTAATGAAAAGGCTTAAAAGAGACAAGACATAATGCGGAAAATGTAGATTGCAGGGAAGCAAAAGATAAACTCTTTTAATACAAAGTGAAAGTAAATTTCATTAAAGCATAAAATGATGTTTTACATCACATTCATTCTCCCCAAGACTCTTTCTCTACACACTGATACTTTGAGTAAATTTGGAGTGACTTGTACAATAGTGAACACAACACTACACCCGAATCCTATTGCTAGAACCCCTATTTATAATAATAAAAGTAACTGTTGTTAACTTCCTAAGATAATCAACACCTGACAAGTGTCGCGCTGCATGCATCTGCCTCTTGGATGTGCACCACTTGTCTTATTCAGGAGTGAGAAAGAATAACTACTCCCTCCTTTATTTGAATTTCAAATTCTGTTAGTATTGGACAGCATTCTCGGTCGAAGGTAACTTCTTCAACCTTAGAAATATTTTCTAAGTCCCCAAAAGTCTTCCTTTCTTATGTGAGTGTCTTCGACTTTATTTATTGTAAAGACCCAGCCGAAGACTCCTTCACATTACATCAAGAATTCAATATCTCAACCAATACTTCCAATTTAATATAGGCGTCGAATTTCTGAGCTAACAAATTGCCCCCCAAAAATGTCATTTTCGACAGTGCTGAAGAAAAAGGCCATTTTTTGATACTGCCCCATTCGATGCCATCTTTCAACCCCATGTAAGTGTTATTGCAACTGACCAACCCACAACTTAAGAAACTGATCAGTTTCTTTTACGACACATCGGTGACGTCATGGCCAATTATGAAAACAATTTCTTGGAAATCCCACCAAATCCCAGACCATCATTACCTCTCCTAGGATCTATGAGATCGTGGACATAGGTAATAACTGCCACCGCCCCCACTTTTGCTCCTGGGACACCACGTGTCCCACTATCCTTTAGCCCTTAATGATGAATAGTGACCTTTTATTACTTCCAGACGCTTTATAAATAATCTCCTTAGTAATCATTTTTACTTTTCCCACTCCAAGCAATCACTATGCATTTCTTTCAAGCATTCCCAACTCTTTACCTTCAGTAAACCCATTCTCTCTAAACCCTTAACAATGGCGTCCTCCTCCGTTGCTACTCAAGATCAGAAGAAAAACCCAAAGGTCAAGGGGCCAAGTAGTGTGTTGCTGCTTCCTCCCTTTGCTACACTAAGCGGACCCAAGGTGGTGAAGAACCAATAGTTCATTCCTGAACCTCTTAGAGAAGAGAAGAGACACATCTATGAATCTCAGGCAATGATTCTCGTGACTGTTTCTGGTAAAACCTTAGCTTTAGCTGGTCCTCTATCCACTTTAGAAGCAGATTATTCAACCATTAGCGACTTCTTTCCTTCCTATCGCAAGACTAAACCCTTAGGGCAGAAAGATCAAACAAAAGTAGCCACTGAAGGTCCTGATAGTATAGCCTTACACAACATAGACCTAAAGTACTTGAATGATGTGCCAGGTTGTTTAGATCAACTCCATACTTCAAAGATTTTGACCTCTATTTGAACTGGTTGACCAAGGTAGAGAAAGTCAAGGCAGAAGCTTGGAAGAAAACTAGGATTTATGAATTAATCATGATGTCGAAGACATGTCCCGCCTACTGCCCTATTTTGCTGGCTTCCTCTTTATATTTCTGGGATAGTACCCATTATACGTTTCACTTGCCTTGTGGGATGATGACACCCACCCTTTTTGACTTAGCCGCTATCACAGGGCTAAAACCTCATGGATTGGTCTATGATCCTGAAGTGGATAATCAGGACACCATAGGGTTTTCCACCACCAAGCACACATATACCCACTTCATCAATCACTATCACAACAAACAAACTGACACGGTCGAAGACCAAGAACACATAGCATTTCTGGCTATGTGGCTTTCTCGTTGTGTATTCTGTACCAAATCTCTGAAGGGGGCAAGGAAGTATCTCACGATCGCCAACCAACTACATCTGAATCGAGGCATTTGTCTAAGTGAAATAATATTGGCCAGCTTGTATGAATCTCTGAGTGAAGGTGTTGGTCGATTGAAAGACCAAAAAGTAATGGGAATCTCTTGCTGTTAGGGGCATTTCTGGCTACTCCAGCTCTGGCTTAACGCCACATTCGAAACTAGCCTTCCCAACAAAGGGATGGTCGACGAAGAAGACTCATAAATAAAGGAGAGGCGAGTAGAATGGTCTTGACTAGTTAAGCTAACCCCTAACGAAGAGGGGCAAACACTCAGGGCATCTATTTCTGACGTTATTAAGATGTTCGCCAAACAATACGAGTTTACACGAAGGATGGCCCCGTTTGTAGAAAGGAAATACGGTCCTGAATGGTTTACTAGGGCCTTCCCTCCTGCATTCAAAAAACATGAGGCAAAGTCAATGCTTGTCTGGGAGGGTTTTCTGATCCCCCGACTCATTGTCCACAAACTTAACCTTCTAAGGGGTCAAACAACTTTGATGGCCTACTAAACAAATCTTGTCTCTCGATAATTTGGTCTGGTCCAAACATTACCCAAGTGTCTATATGACAAGAAGGTTCATGTGATCCTCCCTCATACTATTTACAATGGCATAGAGAGTTCGACACACCTTGCTCTACACGCCCACAAATCTCTCCTTACCCTAGTTTACTTCGAGCCCTCTTACCTCTGCACCTAGGAGTTCTACAACTGGTGATCGAGGCATTACACTGCAGAGTTCCTCGATGTTTCTAGCTTTATTCGCTTGATTGACCAAGCTTTTGTTGATATGCAGGAGAAGGTAAAGAAAGGTATGTCCACTCACATCAAAGAGATTCAAGCCTTCTAGAAGTACTTTGAAACTACTTACCGACCAGATGATGTTATTCGGACCATCCGCGAAGCTGCAGTTACGCTGAAAGAATTTTTTTTTAAAAAGATGGAGAATTTAAAAATCCCTTCATACGTTCCTCTTGAGAAACACTATGAAGTGGATTTCGCCCTATTTCCCCCGAAGACTCCTCGGCTACCATCTGCTGATTTTAGAGTGTCCATTTCCCCTCCATTTCCAGATTGGTTCATCTGTGAGGATTCCATAAAGATCCTCCATCAACAGTCGAAACCCAAGGCCTAACGGGTGGTTTCGACTAAACATACGCTCGACAGTTTCAAAGAGCACCTTCATTTCGGTATCAAAGATGTTCGCATCGAATCCAAAATTCTCAAAGGTCGTCATCCTTCGATTTTATGTTCTTTTATCTGAACTCTATTATTACTAACTTGTGGCAACTTTATTTGTTTTGCAACTGCTCCCAAGAAAAGCACACCTCAACCACTGCTTAAGATAAAGGCTGAAGGCAACAAGGTATTTCACATGCCTCTTTCTCTTATTAACTAGTCTTGATTTCCTCTAATGCTTCTTATTAACTCAGGCTTCTCGTAAACTACCTCCAACACCTCCAAGGAAGTTGAAGAGGGTCATTGCCCAATGTATCATCGACTTAGAGGATAATAACAAATCTCCTCCTGAAGACCTAAAGCGGAAGAAGAGGAAAAGAGCCAGCCAAGGGACATATGCTACTGGTAGCCAATCTGACTCCAGAACGACTAAGGTCTCCAAAAAAACCACACCCACCAGTGGTGCTGCAAAAACCTCTATTAAGGCTGCCTCTACACCAGCCATAACTCTTGTTGAGAGTGACAATTCTAGCTCTGTTGCTGAGGGTGTCAAGGTAACTCATCACTTCAATTTCTTGAAATGCCCATTTACTCATACCTTGTTTCCTTTTACGATAATTCACTTTCCCTTCGATTCAGGCTGATGTAGATGGCTCGAAGCCAACAACGAAAAAATCTCCTTTTCCATCCACCATCCTAAATAGCCAAGGTGAGCCCACATACCATCCAATGTCTGGTTTGGGCTCTGGATTAAGTTCACTTGGTGAAATTAATAAACCTGGCTTTGAAACAGCTTCCCCTTCGCCTGCAAAGACCGCTACCCAGCAGTCTCAAACTGATGGCTCTGACCATGAGGAAAATGATGAGCAGCAGAATCTTGAGACACAAGATCCCAGAGACGTCCACATGGAGGAAAAGGCAACTTTGTCTGATGAAGACAACTCCCCAGTGGAGATACTCTTGGAGACAAAAATGTTGATTCAAAAGGGAGTGAGGAGATGTAGGAAGATGATGAGACTATGCATCAGTCTGAACTTGATGGCCATAATAATGAAAATGCTGGTGATGAAATGGATGAAGACAAAGAGGACGAGGGCCAAAGTGAGGAGGAGAAAACTGGGAAAGGACTTGACAATGAGCCAACCCAAGTCGAGGTCATTGCCACTCCAACTACTGCTGCTGCTACTGAAGGCAAGGCAACATCCACTCTGTATGGAGAAGGCCTCTCTGAAAAGGAACTCGACGCCTTGAAGGTCAGCAACCCTCGACAATACATCAAGATCCTTCTTGGAAGTCAAGGAAGTTCCTCTGGCAAGACTCTTAGTGCTTCAACCTCTGAAGACCAACCTTCGAGCAAGCCTGAGGACAACATCCTCCTAAAGATCAAAGAAAAAATCTTTAAGGGTGACCTTTTCACTATCTTGCAGATGGATCACGTTACCCACATCTCTTTGAATAATCTTCTCCAACAAGTAGACATTCATGTTGTTTCCCCTGAGTCTGCCACCATCATTCTAGAGCTTCGCACTATGATTGACCAAGTTTATGGTGATCTCAAGTGCATGCCTCAGATCAAAAAAGCCATTTCGACCAAAACCAGTAGTGAGGCTGCCGTTTGGGCTTCTGCCACTCAATCTGAGAACAGGGTAGTAGAATTGGAGGAAACCAAAGAAAAGAACAAATAAGAGATTGCCTTTAATGAAAAAAATATTGCTTCCTAGGAGCGAAAGATCAAGAAGCTTCGAACCAAGATCTCGAAGGGAAAAAAACGTAATGCTGAGTTATCTGCCTTTGATGATTCTTGCCTCTTGAAAGAGCTTGATAATGCCATAACATTTGCTGAGGAAGCTCGAAAATTGGAGAAAGAAGTTGCACGCTTAAGGTATGACAAAACCTTGTGCTAAAGACGCCTTGATCTCCAGAAGTAGAAATATTTAAAGATGAAAGAGAATCTCCCATTTTAGCTTGTTAGTTTCTTTGTAATGTTTACTTTCGACCGTCATGTGCCGTAGTCTCTCAGACTTTATTATGTAATGATTTTAAGCCATTTTGGCATTTATGAATACCATTTTTGGTTCTGCTCTATACATTGAATTATTCCCTAGAGATTTTAATTTCTTGAAGTGCTGGTTTATATTTTGAAGTGTTGGTTTATATTTTTTCAAATATTTTCCATTTACTTTCAAGATTCTTTTATCCTTGTTTAACTCTTCGACTTCATAGGCTCAATTAAAAAATACTTACGTAATTTAAAATGGGCCTTCCCATTTTGGGGACCATTTGTCCAAGGCTCTAACTTTTCGATCCATAGGCAGGATCACCCTCCAAACTAAGTCTCCAGGAAAAAAGGTTTTAACCTTAACATTTTTATTGTAAGACTTCTCTACCCTCTTCTTTTGTCTCTTCAAAAGCTCTAAAGCTTTGAGTCTTTCTTTGTCTAAATCTACCAACTCATCTAACATCATATTCCAATAAGACTCAGGAGAAATTTCATGATGTCTCTTAATCCTAGTCAATTGCAGGTAGATCTCAACGGGTAACACTGCATCGTGACCAAAAGTCAGTCGAAACAAAGTAGTGTTAGTGGCTTCTTTGGGAGAGGTTTGACATGCCCAGAGAATCTGGTCCAACATCTTATGCCAATTTCTAGGCTTCTTTCCCACATGCTTTTTTATCAAACCAATCACCACTTTATTAGCTGCTTCAACCTGACCATTAGCTTGAGCATAATAAGGCATAGAGGTTAAAAGTTTGAAACCCATCTCCTTAGCAAACTTCTGTATCTTTTGACTAGTAAAGACTGATCCTTGATCTGTTGTGATTGTTTCTGAGATTCTAAACCTGTAAATAACGTACTTTTGAATAAACTCAATTACATCCTCTTGATCCACATTCGGTAAAGGCACCGCTTCGATCCACTTTGTAAAGTAGTCGATTCCTACCCAAAATGCATTTCTGATTCTTGGAGGATGCATGTCGAATCTCTCCAATTAAGTCTAAAGTCCAACCTCTGAAAGGCCATGGTTTGACTATGGAATGCAAATCACTTGCAGAGACATGCTGTATGCCAGCGTGAACTTGGCATTCCTGGCAGCCCTTAACGAATTCAATACAATCCTTTAACATAGTAGGCCAATACATGCCTTGTCGAAACAATAGCCATTTCATCTTATGGCCTACTTGATGTGCCCGACACGCCCCACTATGGACCGTCGAAAGGGCCAGATATGCCTCTAATTTACTAAGGCATTTAAGTAAGACTCCCTCAAGGGTCTTTTTAAATAACTCGTTTTCTAGAAGAACGTAACTTAGAGCTTGATACTTGACCTTTCGCTCTGTAGAAGCTGTTAGGCTATGTAAGTATTCGACTAAAGACTTCCTCCAGTCTTTATCTGTCAGACTATCTACTGCAAAGATCTCGAAGTTTTCTTCATCAGTATATCCAAACTTCGTCACTTCTAGATCTGATGAACGTAATCCAACAGACGTGACTTTACCTCTCGCTTCGATTGTCTCCTGTAAGCTTTCCTTCGAAACATTATACCCAGAAGAAATCTGAGCTAAGTCATTCGCCACTTGATTCTTCAGTCGAGGTATATGTCATATGCTTGCCACTTCATATTTTTTCAGTAGTCTGTTGGCTATTACAAAGTACATGATAAGATTTTCCTTAACACATTTGTACTCCTTTGTAATTTGTTTTATAACCAACTCTGAGTCTCCCATTATTTCGACTCGAGTTGCCCCCAATTCTAACAAAATTTCAAGTCCTGCTATTAAGGCCTCATATTCAGCCTCGTTTTTGGAATAAAGCCCTTCGATTTTGTACTTAAATTTTATTGAAATTTTTCAAGCGAAATAATTAGCACGCCAATGCTTGTTCCCTCTTTCAAAGTGCTTTCATTTATGGAGTGGTCGACTATAAAGTATACTACCACTTGTCCTTTCACTGCCTTTAAAGGCTTATATGTTAAAGAATACTCAGTCAATGCTAGTGCCCACTTACCAACTCGACTATGCAAGATAGACTTAGACAACATATGTTTAATAACATCAAAATGAGACGAAACATAAACATCAACTTGTTGTATCATCGAGCGTGCGATGCGCTTGGATATTTTTCGCGTCTCGACAAGTATGACATTGGCCCCTCTTCAATAACAATGATCGATATGAAAACTACTTCAAATTTAAAAGAAAGCTCATCTATGTGAAACTGGTTAAAGATTTTTAGATTAATGCTTTGACTCGTGATGATTTTATGAAATCAAATCTGTGTGGTGTTGAATTCACCATGAACACTAACAAAACCTCTAAACTAACCAAGTGTCCCAACAATGGTATTCTCATTATTTATCTTTTGAGAAGAGTCATGAAACCCTCTAGCTTTATGAATAATTGTACAAGGACAAGAAATTACAACCAATTAGTCTCATATGAAAAACATGTTTATCATTGACTGCATCGTTCATAAATCGGGTATCTTGATTAATTAGCTTGAAACATCGTGCAATCATGTAACGTTTCATATGAATATCAAGTAAACATCAACTACATCATCTTCAAACACTACAAAATGTTAGTGATTGAGTTTATAAGTGGCAATGAGAGAAAATTGATGTGTCCTACATAATTTAGCCTTACTCAACTAATTAATTGGGTAATGCATTATTGTCTGAAATGTTCTTCTCTCTTCCACAATATTTTTGTTTCTTCAACTCATATGTATTTTAGCTCGTTAGAACATGGTTACATATCAATAACAATTTTAGCTAGTGGCACACAAGTAAGAGACAAGAATAAGAAGTCAAATTATCTAGTTTTACTAAGCTTTGAATGAGTTTAACACTGCCATGATCTTAATAGACCTCGATAAACTTGAGAAATATTGAATTCACTCTTATTCGTCTTCTTTCGTAATCTCTCGTAATCTCTTAAACTTTCTTCGGGTTTAGAGTCAAATCGTCTCGTAGATTTTGACTAAGAATTTATTTACTTTTATATTTAAACTATCTCAATCTTTAAACATGTTATCTCCAATTTTTTTTTAAGGTTAGTAGAAGTAGGGCGGAAAATGAGTCGAGTTGAGTCGAATTTGTCTCAACTCGATAAAAATTTGTTTCACTCAAAATTCGACTCAAACATTTTTTTTAAATATAAATTCGACTTGCTTAAGTTCACGAATGACCCGGTTCAATTCATTAGGTTTATCTTGTTTATCACGAACTTATAAGCCATTTTTAATATATATATATATATATATATATATATATATATATATATATATATATATATATATATATATATATATATATATATATATATATATATATATATATATATATATATATATATATATATATATATATATATATATATATATATATATATATATATATATATATGACATTTTAAATTATTTATTTATTTTAAAAGAAAAATATTAAAATAAAATAAATGTTATAAAATAAAAAGTTATTTATTTTAAATTATTTATCTTTCTCCATTTTATCACAAAAACAAACAGCTTGTGCGTTTCAAATTCCATTCAAGGATGGCGCTTGTGAGAGCTTGCTTGTTCAACATTCTGTCTCACCGTAATCGTAATCCTTTCGTTTCTCTCTTCTCAATCTCATCACCTCTTTCTCTTCCTCCAAACCACTCCTTTACCATCTCTGCTTCACTTTCCACTTCTCACTCTCACACCACACGCTTCAAACCAATGTGCTTGTATCATACACAGGGAAAGTGCACCAAGGCAATGTTCCTTCTTTTTCTTTTTGTTTTATCTATTGTTTTAACGCTTTTCATTTCCATTTCTGGGTTATACTTGTTCATCCTAAATTTGAAATTTTAGTTTGCATGCCACCTGTTTGATGAAATGTCTCTATTGTATTTAAAATATTGACAACATTATAAGTGTTCATTACTTTTCTCATTTACTAATTAGTAGTTTCGATGGTGTTCTTTTCTCGAAATTTGTAGATGGATGATCTTATTCACCTTGACAAGTTTAACCATGATTGCTCCAACGAGCTTCAAGTGAATATTGCTGAGTTAAACAAAATACGTTCACAAAATCTAGACTTTTTCCTTGTACTTGATTTGGAGGGCAAGGTTGAGATTCTTGAGTTTCCGGTACTAATGGTTAGTGCAAAAACATTGCAAGTTGAGGACATTTTCCACAGGTTTTTTTTTTCTGCCACTTTATAGCATGTCTAGTAAGAGCAGTGTTCTGTGATTGCCTAAGATGAATCTGTTTTTCTTTTTAATTATCCTTTCTTTGATAACTCTATTACTCTTTGTTGTGCTCAGTAGTTATAAAAATAATATTTAAAGGGAAAGAATGTTTAAAGGAAAACATATTGTTGAGGTTACTTTTCTTGGAATATAGCGAAATATCAGAAAGATCAACTTCTAATTATACACAGGATCATTTTGATGTTAAAAATTCTTTTAGAAATAGTTAAATGGACTAGTAGGCTCTTCAGTTTTGAACCCTCAAATACAACAGTGGGCTTGTGAGTTTTGCAGAATATTTGAGATTAATATGTTGTGATTTCTTAATTTAGTTTCTATTGAATTTAGAAATATAATTTACTTCGGAGGATTATCAAACTTTGCACAACTTTAATTTCTATTTGTATATCTTACTTTTTTTTTTCATTGTTCCTTTATCTGTCTAATAGGTTTGTGAGGCCTTCAAGTATGACTGAACAAAGAATAAATGAATACATTGAAGGGAAGTATGGAAAAATTGGAGTTGATAGGTATGAAACTTAGTTTTGTTTAGAGCCCTACTTCCTCATACTCATGATATATGTATACAATCTTCACAGTTTTCATTTGTAATTTGTAATTTAAGTCATTCATGTAATGTTTTGACTCTTCCGAAAAGAGTCTAACAAGCAGGTTCAACTCTTTTCCAAATTTCGTCCTTCATGTAATGTTTTGATTGTAATATTTGTAATTTAAGTTTGTTTGTAGTACGGTATGATTTCATGTGTTTAGTGTATGTGTTAGAATAGTTAAATAAGATTGGTTATTGGTATACCACTTAGATTAATCATAAAAATAGTTTGGTTTTTTTCTGCCAGAGTCTGGCATGATACAGCCATACCATTCAAGGAAGTTATTGAAGAATTTGAAGCTTGGTTATTGCAAACAAAACTATGGATTGGAGGAGAACTTAATCGTGCAGCATTTGTAACTTGGTAAATGTCACTATTTCATGGCTTACCTCGTATACTTTTACTTTTTCTTATTTGCAATGTTACATTAATTTCCTGCCTTATACATCTAGAATAACTTATTTTTTCTTTTAAATAAAATTCTTTTGCTTTTGCAGTGGAAATTGGGATTTGAAAACAAAGGTCCCTCAACAGTGTGAAGTGTCAAGGATAAAGCTTCCTAGTTATTTTATGGAATGGGTTAATCTCAAAGATATCTATCTGAACTTTTATAATAGGAGGGTAAGTTCTTTTAACATTTAAAATTAGAATTATGGAAACTTTGGGCAAATGGTTCAATGTACTTCTTGAAGATTAATTGGAGTGTTTAATAATATCTGTATGGATGCTTCTGTTTAAAAATCAGTTTAAGATTTATATTTTGGAGCATAAATAGTACGGTCTAATCTCGTAGTCGTAGATTTGGGTATACAGTCTTGAACTGTAAATTATGATTGTAATTGGGAACATGTGTGGGCTCGTCTTTGAGAACCCATCAATCATGTTCACAGAGTAAAATTACTCAAGAACTTCTATGAAAAGTTTTTTCATAACTGATAGAATATCGCTGGTCTCAAAATGATTGATAGAATATTATTACAGAGATGATTAACCAGTTCTGGTTACCAATTGAAAAAAGAATTGTTTCCACCATTCTCTTGTGTACCTTTTTCTTTTAGTATCATGCATAGAACAATAACCCGGCTAATTTGAAAACATTTGATAAAGGGGTCTTTAATTACTTTGTTCCTATTAAAGACATGAATGTACAAAACTGTTTATAAACAACTATAGCTTTATCTTGTACATGGAGTATTTTATATCACATCTTCAGCTTGGCTGTGTTGATTTTACCCCCTTGTTTTGTTAATCATAATATATATTACATGTTTCCTTGATAATGGATAGCAGGCCCCAGGAATGGTTACAATGATGAAGCAGCTGCAGATACCTTTGGTGGGAAGTCATCATCTTGGCATTGATGACACAAAGAACATAACAAGAATACTACAACACATGCTTGTTGATGGTGCACTCATACAGATTACTGCAAGGAGGAATCCTAGGTCTCCTCGAGATGTCGACTTTCTTTTCAAAAACCGTATCTGACAGTGGACTTTAACTTCACTAATGTGCTCATAATTTGCACTTGTAGATTG
This sequence comes from Lathyrus sativus, assembly GCA_963859935.3. NCBI lineage: Eukaryota > Viridiplantae > Streptophyta > Magnoliopsida > Fabales > Fabaceae > Lathyrus > Lathyrus sativus. Next base: position 142,395,173 of record OZ012738.1, on the reverse strand, counting down.
TTGTGTTCAACTTTTCCAAGTCTTAGTATTCGATTTTAGTTAGTCAAACACTAAAAATAGTCATTTACAATGTTATTGTACAATTGTAAAGGAAAATATGGATGTAATATTTTTAAAACAAAATCATTGTTTACATAGCCATTTTTAATTCCTTTTAAGCAAACTTGGCCTAGCGGCATATATTTTGTTTACCCTGCAATTTATGGATCAGAAATATAGGCTTAAACATATTGACTATCCTTACCAGTATATTTTTTTTAGTTTTGTTTGAGTTCCTTCAAAAGAAATCTTCCTGTTTGAACTTCTCTCACTCTCCTTTCTTGAGTGGGCAATTTCTGTCCCTGCTAGGTATGTGTTTGGTGGTGTGACCGCGAAACACAGACCCATAAGGTGGACTGATGTGTTTGGTATTGATGAAGGAAGTTTTGCGATCCACTCCTGAAAATTGCAGGTTTATAGAAAGGATTCATCCCCCCGAGTGAATTTTGATATAAAATGTATTATGGGAAGGATCCACTCCCGAAAATGGAGGGTTTATAGAAAGGATTCATCCGCGAGTGAATTTTGATATAAAATGTATTATGGGAACAAAACACAAGTGAATTTTAATATAAACTGTATTATGGGAAGAAAACACAAGAAAAATGAGTGTATTGAAGTTCGAGCTTCTTTCATTTTGACCTCTTAACTTCAACGGTAGCTTCCAATTCCCCAACAAACAACCAAGTATTCAAAACATTGTCAGCAAGAAGTGTTACCAAAACTATTTGTTTATCACTCATAAAAGACCCCCACATAGAACCTAATTCACAATTATTCACAAAACACCAAACAGAGGAATGTTTCAATATCAATGGTTGTTGAACCCAATATCATGAAACTTTTACCTTTTCTTCAAATGCTTCAGGCAAAGCTTATTCTACTGTTTCACACCCATTAGGATAAAAATAGAGTACTCTCACTATGTCTTAATGTGGAATAATCAATCCATCATCAATTAATCAATTCATATTCAAATATTCAAATGATGATGTTTTGTACAGCTGATTAAAGTGAGATTAACTCCCGTGATATTAGGACAAATTTTAGTTTCAAATTCTGCCTTTTGTATTCTATATATAACACATGTATTTCTTATAAGGCTGACAATAAACATAATCAATTCAAAAATAGTTTGAAATTCGGTTCGACAATTAAACTGTCAAATTAAGTTTATGACTCAAATGAGTTGAGTATGAGCGAAAAATTAAGTTCATTAATTAAATGAGTTAAATCGTAAGGTTTATGAATCAACTCGATTATATATGAAAATGATTATATTGTCTTTAAGAGTAGGTTTAAAGATTTACTCTAACCCTATGTTTTCTTTTAATCTAACAGTACAAAATATATAGTGGTATCCTGTATAACACCTGATGTTTTTGTCATTCCAATATCTAATATGACTTCGTAATCAACCTTTAGCATCGGAGGAAGAGTTATTGACTCATTTCAAACTTCTTTACATCCATCTACTGTCGAAGTTTTAATATGTCGTGGACTTCGAGTTTTGCATGTAATTAGGTAATATGAATATAATATAAGCTTTCAAAATAACATTGATAATATAATTGATTAAAATAAACTTATTCTTTTTGTTAATACGTGGAATATGTGCATACAAAATTCACATTACTTTTTTAATGATAGATAAATACATTCTTTATTTTTCTTCTTCATTTATAAAAAAAAAGTCTTTTTCATTATTTTAATCATGTAAAGTTTTTTGGTATTTCAGTTTGCATGAATAAAAAATGGTATTTCAATTTCTCAAAGAGTCTGAATAAGAAACAAGTATGCTTGGATACAAAGTTGCCAATACTCCCATAGAGTCAATAAGAAAGAGTAAATATAATAATGTATTAGATAATAAAGATAGATATCAAAATTTAGTAGGAAAACTAATCTATCTAACTCACATCAGGTCAGACATTGGATTTGCGGTAAGCATGACTAGTCGTTATATGTTAAACCCAACTAAAATTAAGAGGAAAAATGTGAAAAAAAATACTTCAGCACTTGAAACGTACACCAGATTGATGCTCTATTTCCAAAAGAACTCAAACAAAGGTATTGAAGTCTACACTGACTCAAATTGGACAAAGTGTTTATTGTAACGCCATAGCAAATTTTGATGTTTTTGGACTGTAGGAGTAATTTGGTAAATTACTAATTACCAGGGTTGTAGATTATAAGAGTAGATAATTAAAATATTATTATTAGAATTACTGAAAATAATTAAAAATGATTAATTATTTGGTGACAAAATAAAATAGTATAATATATATTTTCATGATTAAATAATTATTGAGTTAAATATTTATTTGATTCCAATAATAATTCAATTAATTAAATAGGAGAATTGAGTTTTTGCTGTGAATAGAAAAGAGTTTGAGGTGAGAAGAGAGAAGTTGGGAGTTAGTGGAAAAAAATATAAATTTGAGAAATAATGTCCTTATATATTTGAAAATGTGGAAAGAGTTAGGTTTAGAGAAAACATTTTGTACGTGGAAAAAAGGCAGAAGAACAGAGGGAATTTTAGGGAAGGAGAGTTAGGCTAGAGGAGATGAATCATCATCTTTGCTGGAAAAATAAGGCAAGGGGTAGAAATTATTTGCTTATGGGTGATTTTATGCGAGCAGGATAGTGAGAGTTACTTATCCTCCAATCAGCGCCTTGAGATTTATATGACTTTCCCTAATTTTCCTTTTTATGATTTGTGTAAATTGACCAATTAAGGTTTGGGCAAAACCTTATTTGTAGACTAATGAAAATATTTTTCTATTTGATTTCTCTGAAACCCAAAAAAGGGATTTGGGATAAATCACCTACGGTCTCTATAAGTGCTATTGTTTGTAGGTTTACAAACCTTTTGTTGTTGTTGATGATATTGTATGAGTTTTTTTGTTGTTCTATGTGATTAACTCTGTAGTGTTGGGGTTTTGCTCCAAAAAACCGAACGACTCTGTTTGGTTCGTTTGGTTTCACAGTTTTGTATTGTACATTGTTAAAGGTTATCTCATACATAACATAGGGTTTTAGCTATAAAGTCTATTGATAAGGTGAAAATATAAACATGTAACATTTGAATTCCTATTATCCATGGTTAACCTTATATGTTGTGAGACGGTTGAGACTCAATTTGAACGAATTAGTAGAGTTTTGTATCTGTCAAATAAAGTGAAAAACGCAGAAAATCGCAGTTAGTCATAGAAAGGGGTTGATTACCTTATTTCAGGCATAACTTGAATTTCGTAAGTCAGTTTGAGATGCCATTATTTGCTTTGGAAAACTAACGTGATAATATTCCTTTTGAAGCAGAGAAAATGGGTTTAGGGGCACTACAACAGTAGCAGTTTGCTGGTTTTTATACTAGAGGCGTAGTCAATTTCAGTCTTGCGTTGGTCATCATGTTTCATGCGTAACTTGAGTTTCGTAAGTCCTTTTAGGATGCCGTCAGTTGCGTTAGAAAAAGGGCTTACTGATCTTTCAAACGAGAAATTTTCATATTTTATCATGAGTATACAATTCTTCGTGCTATTTTGAAGTCAGACATTCTGTTTTAGAGTGAATGCAAGAATTATCGTGAAAGGGATGAACTGAAACGAACTGAACTGCAGTTTTGTAAATCCATTTGAGGTTCGGTTAAGTGAGTTTGAATGAGGGTTTAAATAAATTTCAAACTGAAGAGTTTCTTAATTTTTATCATAAGTTTATAATATTTGGTGTTATTTTGAGGTGAGACAATTTTAGAGTTAGGTCCATAGTTTTTAGCAATTTTGGGCGTGGTGACCTTTCGTTATCTTTTTGATGAGTTTAAGGGTCCTATTTTATTTGGTTAGAGTTATTATAGAGTTTTAAGAGTTTCTTTTGAGTTGTTTAGAGTTGGAGATAAGAATATAGGATACAATTGAATTGATATTAGAGCACTCTTGACATTATAAGGTAACCTTTTGAGTAATTTTGAGGAAAACTGGATGCTATGTCCTTAGTAGAGTTATCACCCGTTGTTGCACCCCAAAATTTGACCAACAATTATTTATCCATCTAGTGTTTGAAAGTTGATACCTTCACCAGAAAGTTCAAGAGATCCTCAGAGGAATTGGTTGAAACCAGGGTTGTGTGCCTCATAGCTTGAGAGTTGTGGGTGCTCCTCAGATGATTCTGAGACTTTGAGAATGAACTTGATGTTTTGAGAAAGTGTATGAGATGTCTTGATAGCCATCATGAAGCCCAGAGAGATCATTGTGCAAGAATTCAGAAGATTCAACCATGAATGGTAGAATTAGGGTTTTGACTGGGTCAACCCTAGATCAGCTGAAGATTTGGAGAAGGTTGAGACCTAATCCAAGGGCCATGAGATCATGGAATGATGCATGGAGATGTTATAAAGATGATTCCTAGACCAACTCATCATGATTGAGGGGTTTGAGAAGTTTTGAGTTAGGGTTTCTGAGGATTGTCAGTGAAAAAACCCTAGTTTGATCCTTATCTTCCAGGCAGTTTTAGCTCTAGATGTGATTGATATCTCATCTTCCCCACAACATGAATGTTGTAGAGCTTGTTCTTAGCTTTAATTTGAGTGGTGGAAGTCCTTGATAGGAGTTGCAGAGCTCAAGTTATGGTTTTGACAAATTACAGGTCAGCAGAGGTGTGTGAATCTGGGTCCTTGAAAGTCACCCAACTTGCAGACAACTTTTGCCCTAGTAGGATGATTCCTATGATTTCTTGGTCAACATGAATGTTGAAGGGCATCTTCTTAGCTTTAATTTTAGTGGTAGAAGTCCTTGATAGGATTTGTAGAACTCAACTTATGGTTTGAACAAGACAGGGGTATTTTGGTCATTTGGCAGTTATAGGTCATTTTAAGCAAAGGCCATATCTCCTATTTCCAAGCCTCAAATGGAAAAACTCAAAACATGAAAGTTGTTCAAAATGGTATTTTATGTCTAAAAAAGTGGTCATGAGTTATTGAAAGAGCTTGTAGCAAGGATTTACAAGATTGGGTGAAAATGACCTAAAAATGGCTTATAAGTTGAAAAAGTTGAAATTTAATTTTGGTTTAGGAGATGTACAAATCCAAAATGGGTCATCCAATATGTCATTTTGACTCCAAACAATCTTTTAAAAACAATGGTTCAAGTGGAATTTTGATTTGAAGCTTAGAAATGGGGGTTCCTTTGTAATTCTCATTCTTGCATAATAAGGCACCTAAACAAAACCTCACAAAGAGCAAAGTTTAGCTTGTTTTTCACTCATTCTTTCTCAATATCTCTTGTAAGGAGATTTTAAAGTTAATTTGGCAAGGCTAAGGCATGAGATAATGGATATCCAATGTATCATTCCATGAGAAGTTCTCAAACTTTCTAGCACTTTCCACAAGTTTCTAGATGGATCTAGATTATTCTCTTGATTGTTATAAGAAGGGTGAATCACCATATGGCCATGGTTGGTGATCATTATTGGTGAGTAGTGAGATTAGAGTGTGAAAAAGTAAGATTCTTCCATTTGCAATTTCACATCAAACCTTCATTCTCTTCAATCTCCATTCATTTCTCCTCCACAAACATATCCTTCTGATCATTGTGATTGATTGCATGCTGAGGTAGAAGAAGATCCATGGAAGTTTGAAGCTGTTTTGGGGAAATTGCAAGAAGTGCATTTTGATATCAAACACAAGATTCAAGCCTTGTTCATTCATCTTGCTGCATACAGAATTCATATTGGCCATTGAGGATCAATCAGGGAAGCTTGCAGACATTGAATTGTAGGGAAACCATAGCCTCCATTAAAGTTTGACAGGTTGGTAATCTTGCTCGTATCACCTAATTTATGTGCATTCTACCATAGTTATAGGTTTAGACTGGTTAAGCTAGGGTAGAGGACCATTTTCTGAGAATTAGGGAAAGGTTCATGAGGTTTCGAGGCAGGGTACAATTTCTTGCAGAATGAATAACAAGCTAGTTTGTGTGCATTAATGGATATGGTATTGAGTAATTTGGTTAGGGAAACATGTAGAATAATTCTGGATCATTCGTTTGAAGTTCCATTAAGTTTGATAGCAGAGGAAAGAATTGGAACCTTGATGATGAAGCTTTCTGTTAGGATGATTCAAGAGATTTCAGGGAAAACTATTGATAGCATTGTGTTCTTGGTGATTCATAGCACAACTTTGCTTTAGGAATTGTTGAATTTCATGGAGAAACGGATGAGCACGATCAGGTTGAAGATCCTTGCATGGGGTTAGGGTTTCTGCAAACCCTAGGGTTCAGTTGGGGACGATGAAGCTCCATCGTTGGATCGTCCAAAGTCATTGACCAATTCAATCCATCGCACGGCCGTGATTTAATTTCAGAAACGGAGGGAAGATTGAAACACACAAAACGCAGCGCATCACTTAACCAAACGCACCGTTTTGGTTCGTTGACAAACCTGGGCCTCAGCATATGTTCCTATTCCCACCCCCAGACTTGGCCCAATGATCAGAAACAACTGGGGCGCTTTACTTTTGATACCCCCCTCCCATTTATTTCTTATTCTTTTATTTTTTAATTTCTTTTAATTCTTGGCATTTTATAAAATTCATAAAAAATCCAAAAATCAATATTTTTCATTTCTTCTTTTTTTCACATAATCATGATTTTGTCTAGAAAATTAATAAAAAATAAAATTTCATTTTATTTTTAGTTTAATATTTTTTAGCATATTTTCTTGTAAATAGTACATTTAATTGATTTTGGTTAACCCTTGATTTTGTACAATTTGTTTTAGGACTTTCCCTTAGGGTTTTTGAGCCATTCTTTTTGGCATAATTAGATGTTGAACCCTAGTTTCATGTAGGATTTATCTCTTGATTTGTAGATTAAAATTTGATGTAGTTTGATTGTTAGACATTTAGGTGATCTAATTAGGGTTTTAGGTTGTATAAGTAGACTTGAACAATTTCATTTTGGGGTTTATAGGCCATATTAGTGTATGGGGAATATATGGGTTAAGGGTAAGTATGTATAGAATCCCCTAGAATTTTGCTAGAATATTGTATGGTGTTTTAGTATTTTTCATTGATTTTTGAATGTATGGATAGTATGTGTGTTGCTCAAAGGCATAAGTTGTATTGTTGTGCTTTCTTTCCTTCTCTTTTGAGTGTGTGAGCTTTGAGGATTGAGTTGAAGACCTTATGGATCATCATGGAAGCTTTGAAGACCTTGCAGAGGAGTTTAAGTAGCTTTTGTTGTTTTGTTTATAGGATCATAAGTGCATAGGTAGAGCCTTAGATAGAATACTCTTATTCAATAAACAAGGAGTGTCTTGTCCACCTCCTTTCTTCTCTATGATATAAAGTCCCTTAAGGGTATTCACCTCTCTCCTTTGGAGGGATTAGTGACCTTGCCCTCTGAGGTAGAACTTTGAGAGAGCCTTTCCTTTGATGTTAAGTCCTCAATGGCATCCTTTGGAAGTCAGTGAGCACTCTAACATCCTCACCCCATCTTGTTGACTGAATCTTGTTTGCTGAAGCATTTGAGCCATTGAAGATAGAAGCTGAAGCTCTGAAGAGGATGATTCCTTGAAGATTGTTGAAGTCTGAAGACTTTGTGAAGATCAAGTGGATGCATGAAGATCCCTGAAGATAGTGAAGCCTGAAGGTGGAGCTGATCAAAGGAGCTGGAGCTCAAGGGAGAAGATGAGTTGATACTCATGTTGTAGGGTTGATACCTGGAAAGCAAGTGATCTCTGAAGTCTGAAGACTGGGCTGCTGCTGGAGGAGCTGAGGCTTTCTTCTGTTTTCTTTGATGTATTGTGTGTTTTGTCTGATTTGTCTGCTGCATTAGACCAAGCCCATCTAGAATAAGTTCAGTCTAAGAGCATGAGTGCATCTGATTGTATTGTTATTGCTTGGCTTTGCTTGCAGGTATTCGGTAGAGCCCAGCTCCCTTGCCCCTGTGTTTATTTTGCTTGATAGCATTTCATTTCTTTTGTCTGTATGATTACAGTTTACTGTATATTGCCTGACAGCATGTTGTTTATTTTTTAGTATGATTACTGTTATTTCATGACTGGCTTGAGGTCGAGACGAGCTTGTGGAGGCTGAAGCCCCACACACATTTCCTCCCTCACTTGCATTGCATGCATTTTGACTGTTAAAGCTGATGCTTTTGTCTGTTTTGGTGTATCATTGACATGATCCCTTAGGACTCTCATTTCCTCTGATGAGGATTTGATGATAGACTTTTAGGTTGAAACCTATGCATGACAACATCTAGGAGTTCCCTGTTCAAACCTCAACCACAGGATGAATCCATGACATGATAACAGTAGGACTTGATAGTCTCCCTCCTAGTTGGGCCTGTTCTCTTCTCACCTCAAAGCAGTTTAAGATACAGTAATCATGAATGATTTCTTTCGTACGTTACGAGCCTTAAGCTATCTGAGAAAGGATTGTGGGAGAGCTTCTTTTCCATAGTCTGGATGTTTAGTATGGTACCCTTTGGGTGACATGCGACGCATTCACTCTCAGGTCATAGTCTCTAGTGCGGTTGAAATCGCAAACATAATGAAAAACACTTCTTTTAGGAGATAACCCGTAGTTTCCCGAACTACGTGAGCTCTGATCTTTCATACCAGATGAAAGTACGTAGGCATAGGATGCGATATCCTAGCGAGCAACCTTCGACCTTCAACCTTTCCCCGTAACCCGTAGTTAGGCGAACTACGTTGACTCTGATTTCTCGTTCCAGACGGGAATACGTAGGCATAAAGTGCGACGCTTTGCCGAGTCATTTTTCTTTTCTTTTTCAGCCAGCCTTGATAGGTAGATAGAATAAAACCAACCCGTCCAAGTAAACAAACAAGCGAGGATCCCGTCGAGTACGACGGACGTGAGGGGTGCTAATACCTTCCCCTCGCGTAACCAACTCCCGAACCCAGACAATGGTTGCGACGACCTTGTCTTACCCTTATTCGTCAGGGTTTTTCCGATCGTTTCCTATTCCGCTCTGAGGGATAAATAACGAAAGGTGGCGACTCTTCTGTCATGCCGGCACCTTATTTTCGCGCAAGCGACAGCTGGCGACTTTGCTGGGGACTCCAACGGTTCCCTGTGCGAGTCAATCCTATCGTTTGTGTGTTTGCTTGTTGGGTTGCGTTTATTTATCGCATTTTTTACTTCTCGCACTTTATTTCCCGCATTTTATTTTCAGTAAAATATGATTATTTGTGCTGTTCTGGGATGGGAGTTCTGATTGAGTGAGAAGCCAAACCCAGGCTTGAGTGCACCATAGACTTAGAGTGGAAATTAGTGGGCGCGTGCTTGCTTTGCAGGCACTAGTGTCTCATGAAATCCACGCTCAGACGAGGTTCATCCGGTTGGCTTCACTTTCAACCCTTTGGGTTGAGACGGTTGCTGGTTTGGTGGATTGTCGACTCTGGGGACCGATCATTTGTGATTCAGCTGAGTGAGGCCTCTTCAAGACTTGATGATGCCACTCCTTCTAGGAATCGTATCATCAGTTTTGAAAGTCTGTGACGCTGATGAACGCATAGGATGCCGTACCTTGAGTCAGTCTAGGCCCATACCTGTGAGCGGGACTGGGTTTATTGCAGGAAACTTAGACCTTCAGACTACCTGGTTTTCTTGGCAGCGAATCAGTTATGTTGGGTTCTCAGTTACAGATGTGTTCTTGATAGAGCAAGAGTTTATGATCAGAGGATCTTATTGTCGGGTGTTTGTCTGTTCTTGATTGAGCAGGCTGTGATCAGTGTATTATCATCAGTGGTTTGTTCTGGATGGAGCAGATTGTGGGATCTGAAGATCTCATCAGCAGCTGTGTATTTGTTCTTGATAGGGCAGATTTTGATTTGGGGGTCTGAAGACTTCATCAACAGATGTTACTTGATCTTGCACCCGGGGTCCTTATTATCAGGCACTTATTCTTGTCAAGAGCAGAATTATGATCTAGGTCCTATCAGATGGTTATTCTCAGTAGATCAGATTAGTAGTCTTACACCGGGGTTTCCCTCTCATCAGTGACTGTTGATACCGAATCTCCACAGCGGCCACCTGGATATATTATTGCATGCCTGCATTTTGCATTAGCTTGTGCATTCATCTGCATTCCATTAACGTGTGTCTGTGTTGCAGGTACCGTTTCCCCGATCCCGGATCTCTCGCCTCCTGCTGTTATCATGGCCTCTCTCAGGAAGACTGTTGCATACAAGTTCCCGACCCCCGATGTGTCGAAGCTGACTGGTTTGATAGCCCTGGAAGGGGATTCTGTGAAGGATAGGTTCAGGAAGTCTTATGGCAGGTTGCTTAGTCTGGTTTGCAGACCTTATACGTCCGAGTTGAATGGGTTACATGCTCTTCTGCAGTTTTATGACCCTCCCTTGAGGTGTTTTACCTTTCATGACTTCATTCTCGCGCCGACATTGGAAGAGTATGCTGATATGCTGGGTGTGCCTATCAAAAGGCAGATGCCTTTTGTCCACATGGATGCTGAGCCTGATCTGGCTGGTTTAGCTTCCTCACTCCATTTGAGCGCTTCTGAGTTAGTGGTGACAAGTTGGAACAAGGTCCCGGGGTTCTCTCTGCAGTTTTTGATAGCTAAGGCTCAGCAGTGTGCTAAGGACAAATGTTGGGACGCATTCAATGCCATCCTTGCATTGTGCATATATGGCATTATCCTATTCCCCAGCATGCCTGATTTCGTAGACTTTGATGCATTCCATATCTTTGCCTCAGGGAATCCAGTCCCTACTATGATCGGAGACGTCTACCATTCAGTGCATTACAAGAGTGAGAACCGGAGAGGGAAGAATGTCTCATGCTGCGTACCGTTGTTGTACAGGTGGTTTGATAGTCATTTGCCCAAGAAGGTTTCTTCTGTCTTGTCTGCAACCACAACCGAGTGGCCTGAGCGTCTGATGAATTTGTCAGCAGAAGACATTGATTGGTTCGTTGATAGAGATAGGTTAGGCACCGAGATGATCTTCAGTTGTAGTGGGTTTCCTAACGTACCTCTGATAGGTAGGAAGGGTTGCATCAACTACAATCCATCATTGCTAGTTCGTCAGTTCGCATATGCTTTGAGGACTCCACCGAAGGAGGAAGAGGTACGGGAATCTCTGTACCTCACGGGTATTCTAGAGGGGGATTTGTTGTCCAAGCTTCAGTATGCGTGGAACAATATCAGCACGAGAGGAAAGCCTTTGTTGGGGAAGAGCAACAGCCAAGCTTACCCTCCTTATTCAGATTGGATCAGAGCCAGAGCCAGCGCTATAGGGATGCCATTCCCTCATGTCAGACCAGAGAGTCCTCCACCAGTTGAAGAGCCCACCACTGTGTCCATTCACCAGCACAACCAGGTATTAGCCGAGCGTGATGAACTGAAGAGGGCAAATGCAGAATTAGAGAAGGAGTTAGCTCAGCTTCGAAGTGAGAGGAACGAAGCCGTGCATGCTCTCAAAAAGCAAACAGAGTCGGTGAGCCAGCTGAGTGCAGACTTGGCAAAGCAGATTGCTGATCGGGAACGCTTAGGTCAAGACTTCAGGGCTGCTAATGATGTACTAGCTACGAAGAAGAAGCATTTGGAGGAAGCATATCGGAGGATATCTAAGTTCGACCAGCATTGGAAGACTTCCATGGCTACCAGGAAGGAGCGAGAAGACAAGCTGACGCTGCAGATTTCTAAGCTAGAAGCCGAGGTAAAAGACAGTGAGCGGAGGTTTGATGAAGAGACCGCCCGCAGGTCCTCCGCTGAAGCCCGTCTCAACAAAGCTATTGCTAACCTGAAGGAGCATAAGCTGATGTTTGAGTCTAAGAAGCGGAAGCTGGAGGATTGCTTTGGCGAAGGAGCTTGGGAGAGTTCAGTTCAGGGGCTTCAGCATACCATCAGGCAGAGAGAACTCCTCGTCGAGAGATTGCTCACTTCGCCAGATCATCCGGATACGAAGGAGTTATTAGCAGAGTATCGCGCCCGTGGCCGTACTTGATTAGTTATATCCCTGTTCGTTTTGATCTTTGATGTATGCTGACCATCGCCAGACTTGTTGGCTGAGGTCATGCTGTTGATTTGTACTCGCTGATACTGTGTACCGCCTTGACAGGCCTTTCCATATATATATATATGAGATTGATGTTTCCATGATTGGGCTCGGATTTCTTCTTCCTCTTATTATTATCAGCACTGGCACTAAGGCACTAGGATCGGGGAAAACTTCTCACGCACACAGACACACGCATGCATCTGCATGAAGCATATTTGTATAATGTATATCTTATTACTTTTCCTAACCTTTATTGTTGACAGGTTTTTCAGGTTCCGAGTTGTCTCCGGTCTCCAGGATTGATCAAAGACTCATCCACCGCTACTCAACTCGCGCCAATCAGACAAGGATAATGGACCAGGTGCAGTCAGACGTCCAAGAGCTCCGTGAACGGATGGACCGTTTTATGGAGCTGATGCAGGTGGTCGCGAATGGTCAAGACCAGCTTCGTACTCTGGTTCAACCTCTGATCTCCAGGGTTGACAGTAATGGCATACTGCATGGAGGGGCCGTGCCTACTCCTCCTCCAGTGGACGCTCCACAAAATGTTGTTCCTGTTGCCGGGGGCAACGGCAGTGCTAACGGCAATCTGATGACTAATCTCGGACTCAACGCGACAGGCGTCGGCAATGGTAGTTTGGGAGCCAATGTTAACATAGGGCCGGTCAACGGCAATGCTGGTACAGGAAACCTGTTGGTGCCTCAACCGTGGCTGGAGGACCATCAGGACGACGTATTCTCTCAGAGAGGTGTAGAAGGAGAGTTGAATGCTGAAGCTCGACTCAGGTTCAAGGCGCTGGAAGACAAGATGAGAGACATCGAAAATCAGAACACGTTGGGCGTTGACATGTCCAAGATCGGGCTGATTGCTGACTTTAAAGTACCTCACAAGTTCAAGGTGCCTGTCTTCGAGAAGTATAAGGGTACTACTTGCCCCCGTGTTCACCTTCGATCTTATTATAGAAAGATGTCCGCCTATTCTGACGATGAGAAGCTGCTGATGCACTTCTTTCAGGATAGTCTTTCTGGTCCATCGCTCGAATGGTATATGGGTTTGGAGCCCGCTACTATGCGCACCTGGAGAGATCTGGCAGAAGCGTTTGTCCTCCACTATCAATACAATAGCGACTTGGCTCCCAACCGAGTTCAGCTTCAGAATCTCTCACAGCGGAACAATGAAAGCTTTAAAGAATACGCCCAGCGGTGGCGTGAATTGGCTGCTCGGGTTCAACCGCCGATGGTTGAGCGTGAGCTAGTGCAAATGTTCGTGGCTACCCTTCCTGGAATCTACTATGAAAAGCTGGTCAGTGGCATGTCTGGAACATTCTCGGCTCTCATCACTCTGGGCGAGCATGTTGAGAACGGTATAAAGATCGGAAAAATTCAGGGCGAATCATCCTCAGTTGGAGGAGGTAGTAAGAAACCTTACGCTGGCAAGCGTCGAGAGGGAGATGCCAGTGCTGTCACTAATGCTCGGAGAAAGGGCAAGGGCCCTCAGCCTCAGATTGCTAGCATAAATATCACAGCTGCTCCGCAGCAGCAGCAGCAGCAGCCTCAGCAGCAAAATCAGCAGGGGTATAAAAGATATCAGAATCGGGCTCCTATGGCAAACCGTCATTTTGAAACTCCACCTATGTCGTATGCGCAGCTTTTGCAAACGTTGCTTCAGCTCCAATTAGTTCAAAAGAGGACGTTGGCTCCCTTAACAGGGGCACCACCACCGGGGTATGATGCCAATGCTACTTGTGAATTCCACACTGGGGCACCTGGCCATACGATTGAGAATTGTAAAGCTTTTAAGCACAAAGTCCAGGACTTGGTGGACGCCAAGGTTATCAACTTTTCTGACAACGTGCCCAACGTCACCAAAAACCCGATGCCTCATCATAAGGGGGGAGGAGTGAATGCTGTTATCACTGAGGAGAGTGTGGACTTGCTGACTGATGTCAAAGATTTGAAGACGCCGCTGAGTTTTGTCAAGGCTAAGTTGCTGAAGAAGGGCTTCTTTCCTGGATGCGGAGAGTTATGTATGGCTTGCGCTACACTTCCTGATGGGTGTGAGCAGCTGGGCGAAGGTATCCAAAGTCTGATGTCTGAGGGCATTTTACAGTTCAGCCGGAGCGTTGAAAATGTGTCCGGGGAAGTCGTGCTGAAGCAGGCAGATGAAGTTGCTACCATTACTATTCCTCGGCACCCTATTACTATTTCTGCGCCCCGACCGCCTACTATTACTATCATCAGGGCCGGGCCGATCCCATTCGAAAGCACTAATGCCGTTCCATGGCATTACGGCGCCGAAGTTTATTGTAATGGCCAGAAGATAGAGCTAGAACCATTCGGATCGACTGTGCAGAATCTTACCGGAGTCAGTGGTATCACTAGAAGCGGTAGAGTGTTTGCGCCAGCGGAGGTTGCAGCAGAGAAAGTGGTCCGAACTGACGTTGCGGATAAGGGTAAAGGTAAAGCTGTCGAAGAGGTCCCTGCTGGGGCAGAAAAAGATTTACTAGTTAAAGATGCTGAAGAGTTCATGCGACTAATCAAGAAGAGTGACTACAAGATTGTAGATCATCTTCATCAGACTCCGTCAAAGATCTCTATTCTTAATTTGTTGTTGTGTTCTGAGGCACACCGCAACGCATTACTGAAAGTATTGAATGCTGCGTACGTGCCGCAGGAGATATCAGTAAATCAGCTGGCAGAGGTGGTGGCCCATGTTAACGCTGGTAATGGGCTGGGTTTTACGGATCTAGAGCTGACTTCTAAAGGAAAAGATCACAACAATGCCCTGCACGTCTCGATAGAGTGCAGAGGTACCGTCATGTCACATGTTTTGGTGGATACGGGCTCATCCCTTAATGTGCTTCCGAAGAAAGCACTGATGAAGTTGGACACCCGTGGATTGCTTTGCACGCCCAGCGACCTGGTCGTGAAAGCCTTTGATGGGACTAAGCGCCACGTCTTTGGAGAGTTGACCCTGCCAGTTCAAGTTGGTCCAGAGACGTTCAATACGGTTTTCTATATCATGGATATCATGCCCGCCTATAGCTGCCTCTTAGGTCGGCCATGGATCCATTCTGCTGGTGCCGTGACGTCCACGCTGCATCAGAAGCTTAAATATGCTGTCAGGGGCAGCATAGTAACAGTCTATGGTGAGGAGGACATCATGGTGAGCCACCTGTCGTCCTTTAAATATGTTGAAATGGATGGCGAGATCCACGAAACGCTCTGCCAAGCATTTGAAACCGTCAGGGTAAAGGAGGTAGCTCCTGTCGTCGCAGAGAAGCAGGAGATGAATCTCTCCTCGTTTAAGGAAGCTCGGGCCGTTGTCGAAGCCGGTTCCACCCCAGGCTGGGGGCACGTTCTAGATATACCAATCAAGCAGGATAAGTTTGGATTGGGATATTCTCCTGAAGCTGAAGCTTCATCTTCTTCTGGCAGCTCGTCTCGTGGGAAAGGGCCGATCCTATTCACCAAGGGGGGAGTAATTTTCGAGAGCATCAACGCTGCGTCTGAGGACAGCGGGGATAGCGATTGCGATCTTGACGCCTGGATTCAACCGAGCAAGCCGGGCGAGCGCCTCCACAATTGGACCATCAAGGAGATTATCAAGCTGACAAGTGAAGAGTAATGATTTGCTTTTTACAATCTTTGTACAACCCTATGTCCTGCCCGGGGCATAGTGGTTTTACTGTCAGGGCCTTGTTGGATTATGTGTATGCATTTTGTTAATAAATAAAAGGCGTTTTCTTCGCACTCAAAAATTGTGTTCTCTGTTATTCCTGTTTTATGTTTATTTCGAAAAACAGTAAAATGGCAACGAGGTTTGTGCTAACCTGCATGTTCTTGCTTTAAACTTAACCCTTGTTATTCCAGGATCCCCGTAACAGATGACATCGACTCTGGACCCTCTACGGCTCACTACGACTTTGATTGCCCGATCTATCAAGCTGAGGATGAGATTGATGAAGACGAAGACCTTTCGGAAGAGTTGGCCCGCTTGTTGAGACAAGAAGAGAAGGTTATTCTGCCTCACGAGGAGGATATTGAGATCATAAATCTGGGTTCTGAGGAACTCGTCAGAAATGTCAGAGTAGGGGCTGCGCTGCAGAATGATGTCAAGCATAGACTGGTCGAGATGCTTCGAGAGTATAATGACGTCTTTGCTTGGTCATATGAAGATATGCCCGGACTTGACACTGATATCGTGGTTCATCACTTGCCGTTGCGAGAAGATTGCCCTCCAGTCAAGCAGAAGCTCAGGAGGACGAGACCAGACATGGCTGTAAAAATCAAAGAAGAGGTCCAGAAGCAGTTGGATGCAGGATTTCTAGCCGTTACCACTTACCCTCTGTGGGTCGCCAACATAGTGCCTGTACCGAAGAAGGACGGTAAGGTACGCATGTGCGTTGATTATCGGGATTTGAATAGGGCAAGCCCTAAGGATGATTTCCTGTTGCCTCATATCGATGTGTTGGTCGACAATACAACCCAGTTTTCCATGTTTTCATTCATGGATGGCTTCTCCGGTTACAATCAGATTAAGATGGCACCGGAGGACATGGAGAAAACGACGTTTATCACCCCCTGGGGAACATTCTGCTATAAGGTAATGCCTTTCGGTCTGAAGAACGCAGGGGCCACTTACCAGCGAGCAATGGTAACTTTGTTTCATGATATGATTCATCATGAGATCGAGGTCTATGTTGATGACATGATTGCAAAGTCCCAAACGGAGGAAGAGCATCTGGTCAATTTGTTGAAGCTGTTTGAAAGGCTTAGGAAGTTCAGGCTGAGGCTGAATCCTAACAAATGCACTTTCGGAGTGCGGTCCGGAAAGTTATTGGGGTTTATCGTTAGTGAACGAGGTATTGAAGTTGATCCTGCGAAAATAAAGGCTATCCAAGAAATGCCAGCGCCGAAAACAGAAAAAGAAGTTCGTGGTTTCTTGGGCCGAATAAACTACATTGCAAGGTTTATCTCTCAGCTCACGGCCACTTGTGAACCGATGTTCAAGCTTTTAAAGAAAGATCAGGCGATTACTTGGAATGAGGATTGCCATAAGGCATTCGACAAAATAAAGCAGTATCTTCAAGAACCTCCAATCTTGATACCCCCGGTGGCTGGACGGCCATTAATCATGTACCTGACGGTTCTGGAGAATAGTATGGGGTGTGTTCTCGGTCAGCACGACGAGACAGGCAGAAAGGAGCATGCCATTTATTACTTGAGTAAAAAGTTCACTGAGTGTGAATCTCGATACTCTATGCTGGAGAAGACGTGTTGTGCATTAGCTTGGGCCGCCAAACGTCTACGACAGTATATGCTCAACCACACCACTATGCTAATTTCGAAGATGGATCCGATCAAGTACGTCTTCGAGAAGCAGGCTCTTTCGGGCAGGATTGCCAGATGGCAAATGGTGTTAACGGAATATGATATTCAGTATGTCTCTCAGAAAGCCATTAAGGGAAGCGTATTGTCTGATTACCTTGCCGAACAGCCAATCGAAGACTACCAGCCGATGAAGTTCGAATTCCCTGACGAGGATATTATGTTTCTCAAAGCGAAGGACTGCGATGAGCCATTGCCCGATGAGGGGCCAGATAGGAAGTCTCAGTGGAAGTTGATATTCGACGGAGCGGTTAATTCCTATGGAAGTGGTATCGGGGCTATCATCACGACTCCTCACGGATCCCACATCCCGTTTACTGCAAGACTGGCGTTTCCAGTTACCAACAATGAAGCAGAGTATGAAGCATGTATTATGGGTCTAGAAGAGGCAATTGATTTGAGAATCAAGAATCTAGACATATATGGTGACTCAGCGCTTGTAATCAATCAGATTAAAGGGGAGTGGGAAACTCGTCAAGCGAATTTAGTGCCGTACATGAATTATGCCAGGAGGCTGCTTCCGTTCTTCGATCGAGTGGAACTTCATCATGTACCCAGGGCTGAAAATCAGATGGCTGATGCCTTAGCCACGTTGGCTTCAATGTATAAAGTCAATTATTGGAATGAGGCTCCAAGAATTGTGCTTTCGCGTCTTGATAGACCGGCATTTGTGTTTGCAATCGAGGATGCCAACGATGGCAAGCCATGGTTCCACGACATCCAGACCTTCCTTATGACCAAGGAGTATCCTGCGGGTGCGTCAACCCAGGATAAGAAGACTTTAAGGAGGCTGTCTGGAAACTTTTATCTCAATCCTGATGGAGTGCTGTATAAGAGAAACCACGATCTCGTGCTGCTCAGATGTGTAGATGAGAAAGAAGCGAGTATGCTCATGGAAGAAGTCCATGAGGGCACATTTGGTACGCACGCCGGCGGGCATGCCATGACGAGAAAGATCCTGAGAGCAGGGTATTACTGGTTGACTATGGAGTCGGATTGCTTCAGATTCGCGAAGAAATGTCACAAATGCCAGATTTATGCTGATAAAGTTCATGTGCCGCCGTGCCCATTGAATGTCATGTCCTCCCCTTGGCCGTTCTCCATGTGGGGCATCGACATGATAGGCAAGATCGAGCCCACTGCATCCAATGGTCATCGTTTTATTCTGGTAGCCATCGACTACTTCACCAAATGGGTGGAGGCAGCCTCGTACGCTAATGTGACCAAGCAGGTGGTAGCTAAATTCATAAAGAGGGACATCATCTGTCGCTATGGAATTCCCGAGCGGATCATTACTGATAATGGTTCGAATTTGAATAACAAGATGATGAAGGAGCTGTGCCAGAGCTTCAAGATTGAACACCACAACTCATCTCCTTACCGGCCAAAGATGAATGGCGCTGTTGAAGCGGCCAACAAGAACATCAAGAAGATCGTTCAGAAGATGGTTGTGACGTACAAAGATTGACATGAGATGTTGCCGTTCGCCTTGCACGGTTATCGTACGACGGTGCGTACGTCGACCGGGGCAACTCCTTTCTCCTTGGTGTACGGTATGGAAGTTGTCCTACCGTTAGAAGTGGAGATTCCCTCTTTGCGAGTTTTGGTTGATGTGAAACTCGACGAGGCAAAATGGATTACGAATCGCTTGAACCAACTCAGCCTGATGGATGAGAAGAGGTTAGCATCGATTGCATTTGGTCGCCTGTACCAAAGCCGAATGAAGAAAGCTTATGATAAGAAGGTGCGTCCTCGAAGCTTTCAGACGGGTGATCTCGTCCTGAAGAAGATTCTTCCGCCACACTCCGATCACCGGGGCAAATGGACTCCGAATTACGAAGGGCCGTATGTCGTCAGCAAGGTCTTCTCAGGAGGAGCTTTGTTGTTATCCACGATGGATGGTGAAGATTTTGCATCCCCGGTGAACGCGGACGCAGTTAAAAAATACTTTGCTTGAAAGAGACCCGCTGGACAAAAAAGAAAGAGTCCAGGCAAAAAAGGGCATCTCGGCGAACCAAAAACAGAATAAAAGGTTCGGGCAAAAATTAGGGATATATTGAAAAAATGTACACCCGCGAAGTCGAAAACCTACACTGGGCGGCTTCGGCAAAAAAGGGTATCCCGGTGAACCGAAAACCCGTAAAGGGCGGTTCACGCAAAAGTTAGGGATTTGAATAAGCAAATGACTGCGTTCCGCGTGTGGACTTTCATTGTTTAGTGGTTTGGAAGACCTGAGGGCCGTCCATCTGAATCAATCTCTTCCGAAGCTGAAGCATCGGAGAAGTATCGAAGTCGAGTGGGTCTTAGAGGGATCAACTCATGGTGTTCGTCTACGCCTCGATTGCCGACATTTGTATATACTAATGTATATTTATGTTTTATTCTTGCGCGGCTTCCTCATTCCAGGAGCTTGCCTCTGTTGTAAAGCATTTTTGCCCATTCAGGGGTTCATCATCAATAAAATGCACATTATCCAGCAATTCTGCTTGTCTGTTTAGCATTTATCTGTTTTGTTTGCGAATGAAAACGCCGATATTTTTGATAAAATACGCATACATAAACTTACAGGCCTAGGCCCATTGATTGTTGAAACAATTAATTACCTGAATATTGTCACGAGATAATAACCTGGATAGGCCCCTTTGAGGAGGGTATCTTGTATGTTCGTTTGTGTTGTTGCAGGTGTAACACCTTCCAGAAGATGTGCCGTGCGCATCCCCGAAGTAGGGCGAGTCCTCCTTCTCCAGCAGAGTCCAGTAGTCTCTTCTCCGCAGAGTCTGAATGTGAATAATGAGCATTGATATGTCCCCCCGGACAGAGATGATTCTTTTCCCCCAAGCAGACGCATCCTGAAGGAACGTCACCTCATCAGCTGAGTCAAGGGCCGAAGCTCATGTCCCCAGCGCCGGGTTACAAGTGCAGATTTCATAGAAGTATTCGGGTACCGAAGCCCGGGTTTTCCCCAGTGGAGTGTTGAGCAGCTGAAGTTGTTTCCCCACAGAGTAGTTATCCCCAGAAGAGTAGCCGAGACGGCCACACAGTTTATTCTCGCGATTGGTATCGCTTTCCTTCAGCAGGTCCGAGTGCTCGTAGAGCTTCGACCCCCCGCAGCAGATCAACTGAAGTTGTTTTCCCTGCAGCAGTCAACGGAAGATCGTTTCCCCAGGCAGAGTCCGATTGATATTGGCGTGTCCACGTTCTCCTCAGCAGGATGATTCTTCTGTCTGAGTAGTTCCTTCTCCGTAACAGGAGGACTCTCCCCTCGGCATTTATTTTTGCTGACGGGATCGCATCATTGTGCATGATTGCATAACATTGCGCACGACTATATAGCATTTAACACTGCATAGCATCTAACGTTGCATAGCAGGGTGCATGATTGCACAACATTTAGCATGAACGCATATCATTCCCACCGTGTGGGGCATGGCACAGAAGCATACGCATCATGAGCGTGATCTAGGTCATTATCATTCTTGCCTTACAGGTGTTCAGCCGAAGGATCGGTTGCTCAGGATGATTCCTGATATTCTCTCCAACGAGGTCGCCTTATTGAGAGGATTCCAAAGACCCCGGTGTAATTCCCACAGTCGCTCGCTCAAGATGATTTTTGAGATCCCCAACGAAGTCTGCAGTTCAAAGCGATTCTTGAATTCCTCAGCAGGGTCGTATGCTTAAGATGATTCTTAAGATCTCGGCGCAGGTTCCCGAATGGTTTGCTTAGGATGGTTCTTGAACTCCCCAATAGCGTCCCCAGCAGGAGTTGCCCAGGAGGATTCCTGGAATACCCAGCAGAATAAAGTCTCCAGAATGGTTATCGGTTCAAGATGATTCTTGAAGGTGCCCGACGGAGTTGTTTGTTCAAGATGATTCTTGAAGTCCTTAGTAGCGTGATATGTCTGCTCCAACAGTGATGTCTAATCTGAAGATTGACTTCGTAAATGCCTGAAGGCGATATCAGAAGGTTCCTGTGAGCTCAGATGTCCTTGTTGATGAATCAACGTGTGGCTGAAGACAAGGTTCCAAAGTTTGTAGATATAACAAGATGATCCGTGTTGGTCTGAAGACCAAGTCAGTTGTCCTGAGGAGATGATTGATTGCGATCAAGTGGATAGTGTTTCTTCTGACTGAAGTCGAAGATGTTTCTCCAGCTGAAGCGGAGTTTTGCCTGAAGGCAAAGTGTTTGAATCCCCGTAGAGTCATGAATGGCTCAGGATACCATTTCTTTGACTGAAGTCACAGATTTCCTAAGCTGAAGCGAAGGTGCCTAAGGGCAAGGTTATCCCCAAGGTCAGGAATGACCTAGGATTCATTTTTCGGACTGAAGGCCGAAATATATCCCTGACTGAAGTCACGGATGCTCTATAGCAGAGGTGGAGTTGCCTGAAGGCAGATCCATGTATCCTTGAAGGCCAAGGACCATTTCTTTAGACTGAAGTCGAAGATGCCTCCTGCAGAGTTGCCGACGGGCAAAGTTTACATCCTTGAAGGCCAAGGATGTTTTTTCTAGCTGAAGCTGGAATAGCCGACGGGCAGGGTTTCACCTTTCTTCAGAAGAACTTGAAGATTCTCCAGCGGATATGGAGTGGCCAGGGGCCAGGGTTCCATCTATCTTCAGAAATACTTGAAGATTTTTTCTAGCTGAAGCTGGAAATGGCCAGGGGCCAGGGTTTCATATATCTTTAATGTTAAAGTTCTACGGCGGGTAGTGTGCAGCAGTATTCCGATGTTCGTTATGATTCTGAGGGTGAACCCTAGATCAGAGTGTGCTCGGTTAAGTCTCTCATTCCCAGCAGAGTGGTTCCAAATACGCAAGTGTACCTTTTGTTCCATTTACCAGGGGTGAACCCCAGGTCAGATCATGTTTGTCCGACGGCGAGGTTGGATGTTTGGATTTGACGGCGAGGTCAGATCATGTATTGTCCGACGGCGAGGTTGGGTGTTTGTTTGACGGCGAGGTTGAACATTTGGATTTGACGGCGAGGTCAGATCATGTTTGTCCGACGGCGAGGTTGGATGTTTGTTCGACGGCGAGGTCAGATCATGTTTGTCCGACGGCGAGGTTGGATGTTTGTCCGACGGCGAGGTTGGATGTTTGTTCGACGGCGAGGTTGAACGTTTGGATTTGACGGCGAGGTCAGATCATGTATTGTCCGACGGCGAGGTTGGATGTTTATTCGACGGCGATGTTGAATGTGTTTGACAGCGAGGTTGAATGTTTGTTTGACGGCGAGGTCAGACTCTTTAAATCCCCATCAGAGATGATGTTTGTACGACGGCGATGTCGAGTGTCTCTCAGAGCGATGTTTGTTTCCGACGACGATGTCAGATTCAGTTCTCCAGCGGCGAGGTTGGGTGTCTGAAGGCAATGTCAGAAGATTTTAATGTGGATAACTGACGGCGATGTCAGGTCGATATTTCTCCAGCTATTTGTTGAGCAGCTAGTGTTGCAGTGTTCGAAGATTTGTTCCCCGCAGAGTATCGTGTGCTCGTGCAGTTGGCAAATTTTCGGGTTTACCGGTATTCAACCGTCTCGCACCTTGATTGGTTGAGAGCCGTTCGCTTCTCACCCAGTCAAGTTCAAGCCGTTTGAATAGGGGCAGCTGTTGCACCCCAAAATTTGACCAACAATTATTTATCCATCTAGTGTTTGAAAGTTGATACCTTCACCAGAAAGTTCAAGAGATCCTCAGAGGAATTGGTTGAAACCAGGGTTGTGTGCCTCATAGCTTGAGAGTTGTGGGTGCTCCTCAGATGATTCTGAGACTTTGAGAATGAACTTGATGTTTTTAGAAAGTGTATGAGATGTCTTGATAGCCATCATGAAGCCCAGAGAGATCATTGTGCAAGAATTCAGAAGATTCAACCATGAATGGTAGAATTAGGGTTTTGACTGGGTCAACCCTAGATCAGCTGAAGATTTGGAGAAGGTTGAGACCTAATCCAAGGGCCATGAGATCATGGAATGATGCATGGAGATGTTATAAATATGATTCCTAGACCAACTCATCATGATTGAGGGGTTTGAGAAGTTTTGAGTTAGGGTTTCTGAGGATTGTCAGTGAAAAAACCCTAGTTTGATCCCTATCTTCCAGGCAGTTTTAGCTCTATATGTGATTGATATCTCATCTTCCCCACAACATGAATGTTGTAGAGCTTGTTCTTAGCTTTAATTTGAGTGGTGGAAGTCCTTGATAGGAGTTGCAGAGCTCAAGTTATGGTTTTGACAAATTACAGGTCAGCAGAGGTGTGTGAATCTGGGTCCTTGAAAGTCACCCAACTTGCAGACAACTTTTGCCCTAGTAGGTTGATTCCTATGATTTCTTGGTCAACATGAATGTTGAAGGGCATCTTCTTAGCTTTAATTTTAGTGGTAGAAGTCCTTGATAGGATTTGTAGAACTCAACTTATGGTTTGAACAAGACAGGGGTATTTTGGTCATTTGGCAGTTATAGGTCATTTTAAGCAAAGGCCATATCTCCTATTTCCAAGCCTCAAATGGAAAAACTCAAAACATGAAAGTTGTTCAAAATGGGATTTTATGTCTAGAAAAGTGGTCATGAGTTATTGAAAGAGCTTGTAGCAAGGATTTACAAGATTGGGTGAAAATGACCTAAAAATGGCTTATAAGTTGAAAAAGTTGAAATTTAATTTTGGTTTAGGAGATGTACAAATCCAAAATGGGTCATCCAATATGTCATTTTGACTCCAAACAATCTTTTAAAAACAATGGTTCAAGTGGAATTTTGATTTGAAGCTTAGAAATGGGGGTTCCTTTGTAATTCTCATTCTTGCATAATAAGGCACCTAAACAAAACCTCACAAAGAGCAAAGTTTAGCTTGTTTTTCACTCATTCTTTCTCAATATCTCTTGTAAGGAGATTTTAAAGTTAATTTGGCAAGGCTAAGGCATGAGATAATGGATATCCAATGTATCATTCCATGAGAAGTTCTCAAACTTTCTAGCACTTTCCACAAGTTTCTAGATGGATCTAGATTATTCTCTTGATTGTTATAAGAAGGGTGAATCAACATATGGCCATGGTTGGTGATCATTATTGGTGAGTAGTGAGATTAGAGTGTGAAAAAGTAAGATTCTTCCATTTGCAATTTCACATCAAACCTTCATTCTCTTCAATCTCCATTCATTTCTCCTCCACAAACATATCCTTCTGATCATTGTGATTGATTGCATGCTGAGGTAGAAGAAGATCCATGGAAGTTTGAAGCTGTTTTGGGGAAATTGCAAGAAGTGCATTTTGATATCAAACACAAGATTCAAGCCTTGTTCATTCATCTTGCTGCATACAGAATTCATATTGGCCATTGAGGATCAATCAGGGAAGCTTGCAGACATTGAATTGTAGGGAAACCATAGCCTCCATTAAAGTTTGACAGGTTGGTAATCTTGCTCGTATCACCTAATTTATGTGCATTCTACCATAGTTATAGGTTTAGACTGGTTAAGCTAGGGTAGAGGACCATTTTCTGAGAATTAGGGAAAGGTTCATGAGGTTTCGAGGCAGGGTACAATTTCTTGCAGAATGAATAACAAGCTAGTTTGTGTGCATTAATGGATATGGTATTGAGTAATTTGGTTAGGGAAACATGTAGAATAATTCTGGATCATTCATTTGAAGTTCCATTAAGTTTGATAGCAGAGGAAAGAATTGGAACCTTGATGATGAAGCTTTCTGTTAGGATGATTCAAGAGATTTCAGGGAAAACTATTGATAGCATTGTGTTCTTGGTGATTCATAGCACAACTTTGCTTTAGGAATTGTTGAATTTCATGGAGAAACGGATGAGCACGATCAGGTTGAAGATCCTTGCATGGGGTTAGGGTTTCTGCAAACCCTAGGGTTCAGTTGGGGACGATGAAGCTCCATCGTTGGATCGTCCAAAGTCATTGACCAATTCAATCCATCGCACGGCCGTGATTTGATTTCAGAAACGGAGGGAAGATTGAAACACACAAAACGCAGCGCATCACTTAACCAAACGCATCGTTTTGGTTCGTTGACAAACCTGGGCCTCAGCATATGTTCCTATTCCCACCCCCAGACTTGGCCCAATGATCAGAAACAACTGGGGCGCTTTACTTTTGATACCCCCTCCCATTTATTTCTTATTCTTTTATTTTTTAATTTCTTTTAATTCTTGGCATTTTATAAAATTCATAAAAAATCCAAAAATCAATATTTTTCATTTCTTCTTTTTTTCACATAATCATGATTTTGTCTAGAAAATTAATAAAAAATAAAATTTCATTTTATTTTTAGTTTAATATTTTTTAGCATATTTTCTTGTAAATAGTACATTTAATTGATTTTGGTTAACCCTTGATTTTGTACAATTTGTTTTAGGACTTTCCCTTAGGGTTTTTGAGCCATTCTTTTTGGCATAATTAGATGTTGAACCCTAGTTTCATGTAGGATTTATCTCTTGATTTGTAGATTAAAATTTGATGTAGTTTGATTGTTAGACATTTAGGTGATCTAATTAGGGTTTTAGGTTGTATAAGTAGACTTGAACAATTTCATTTTGGGGTTTATAGGCCATATTAGTGTATGGGGAATATATAGGTTAAGGGTAAGTATGTATAGAATCCCCTAGAATTTTTCTAGAATATTGTATGGTGTTTTAGTATTTTTCATTGATTTTTGAATGTATGGATAGTATGTGTGTTGCTCAAAGGCATAAGTTGTATTGTTGTGCTTTCTTTCCTTCTCTTTTGAGTGTGTGAGCTTTGAGGATTGAGTTGAAGACCTTATGGATCATCATGGAAGCTTTGAAGACCTTGCAGAGGAGTTTAAGTAGCTTTTGTTGTTTTGTTTATAGGATCATAAGTGCATAGGTAGAGCCTTAGATAGAATACTCTTATTCAATAAACAAGGAGTGTCTTGTCCACCTCCTTTCTTCTCTATGATATAAAGTCCCTTAAGGGTATTCACCTCTCTCCTTTGGAGGGATTAGTGACCTTGCCCTCTGAGGTAGAACTTTGAGAGAGCCTTTCCTTTGATGTTAAGTCCTCAATGGCATCCTTTGGAAGTCAGTGAGCACTCTAACATCCTCACCCCATCTTGTTGACTGAATCTTGTTTGCTGAAGCATTTGAGCCATTGAAGATAGAAGCTGAAGCTCTGAAGAGGATGATTCCTTGAAGATTGTTGAAGTCTGAAGACTTTGTGAAGATCAAGTGGATGCATGAAGATCCCTGAAGATAGTGAAGCCTGAAGGTGGAGCTGATCAAAGGAGCTGGAGCTCAAGGGAGAAGATGAGTTGATACTCATGTTGTAGGGTTGATACCTGGAAAGCAAGTGATCTCTGAAGTCTGAAGACTGGGCTGCTGCTGGAGGAGCTGAGGCTTTCTTCTGTTTTCTTTGATGTATTGTGTGTTTTGTCTGATTTGTCTGCTGCATTAGACCAAGCCCATCTAGAATAAGTTCAGTCTAAGAGCATGAGTGCATCTGATTGTATTGTTATTGCTTGGCTTTGCTTGCAGGTATTCGGTAGAGCCCAGCTCCCTTGCCCCTGTGTTTATTTTGCTTGATAGCATTTCATTTCTTTTGTCTGTATGATTACAGTTTACTGTATATTGCCTGACAGCATGTTGTTTATTTTTTAGTATGATTACTGTTATTTCATGACTGGCTTGAGGTCGAGACGGGCTTGTGGAGGCTGAAGCCCCACACACATTTCCTCCCTCACTTGCATTGCATGCATTTTGACTGTTAAAGCTGATGCTTTTGTCTGTTTTGGTGTATCATTGACATGATCCCTTAGGACTCTCATTTCCTCTGATGAGGATTTGATGATAGACTTTTAGGTTGAAACCTATGCATGACAACATCTAGGAGTTCCCTGTTCAAACCTCAACCACAGGATGAATCCATGACATGATAACAGTAGGACTTGATAGTCTCCCTCCTAGTTGGGCCTGTTCTCTTCTCACCTCAAAGCAGTTTAAGATACAGTAATCATGAATGATTTCTTTCGTACGTTACGAGCCTTAAGCTATCTGAGAAAGGATTGTGGGAGAGCTTCTTTTCCATAGTCTGGATGTTTAGTATGGTACCCTTTGGGTGACATGCGACACATTCACTCTCAGGTCATAGTCTCTAGTGCGGTTGAAATCGCAAACATAATGAAAAACACTTCTTTTAGGAGATAACCCGTAGTTTCCCGAACTACGTGAGCTCTGATCTTTCATACCAGATGAAAGTACGTAGGCATAGGATGCGATATCCTAGCGAGCAACCTTCGACCTTCAACCTTTCCCCGTAACCCGTAGTTAGGCGAACTACGTTGACTCTGATTTCTCGTTCCAGACGGGAATACGTAGGCATAAAGTGCGACGCTTTGCCGAGTCATTTTTCTTTTCTTTTTCAGCCAGCCTTGATAGGTAGATAGAATAAAACCAACCCGTCCAAGTAAACAAACAAGCGAGGATCCCGTCGAGTACGACGGACGTGAGGGGTGCTAATACCTTCCCCTCGCGTAACCAACTCCCGAACCCAGACAATGGTTGCGACGACCTTGTCTTACCCTTATTCGTCAGGGTTTTTCCGATCGTTTCCTATCCCGCTCTGAGGGATAAATAACGAAAGGTGGCGACTCTTCTGTCATGCCGACACCTTATTTTCGCGCAAGCGACAGCTGGCGACTCTTCTGTCATGCCGGCACCTTATTTTCGCGCAAGCGACAGCTGGCGACTCTGCTGGGGACTCCAACGGTTCCCTGTGCGAGTCAATCCTATCGTTTATGTGTTTGCTTGTTGGGTTGCGTTTATTTATCGCATTTTTTACTTCTCGCACTTTATTTCCCGCATTTTATTTTCAGTAAAATATGATTATTTGTGCTGTTCTGGGATGGGAGTTCTGATTGAGTGAGAAGCCAAACCCAGGCTTGAGTGCACCATAGACTTAGAGTGGAAATTAGTGGGCGCGTGCTTGCTTTGCAGGCACTAGTGTCTCATGAAATCCACGCTCAGACGAGGTTCATCCGGTTGGCTTCACTTTCAACCCTTTGGGTTGAGACGGTTGCTGGTTTGGTGGATTGTCGACTCTGGGGACCGATCATTTGTGATTCAGCTGAGTGAGGCCTCTTCAAGACTTGATGATGCCACTCCTTCTGGGAATCGTATCATCAGTTTTGAAAGTCTGTGACGCTGATGAACGCATAGGATGCCGTACCTTGAGTCAGTCTAGGCCCATACCTGTGAGCGGGACTGGGTTTATTGCAGGAAACTTAGACCTTCAGACTACCTGGTTTTCTTGGCAGCGAATCAGTTATGTTGGGTTCTCAGTTACAGATGTGTTCTTGATAGAGCAAGAGTTTATGATCAGAGGATCTTATTGTCGGGTGTTTGTCTGTTCTTGATTGAGCAGGCTGTGATCAGTGTATTATCATCAGTGGTTTGTTCTGGATGGAGCAGATTGTGGGATCTGAAGATCTCATCAGCAGCTGTGTATTTGTTCTTGATAGGGCAGATTTTGATTTGGGGGTCTGAAGACTTCATCAACAGATGTTACTTGATCTTGCACCCGGGGTCCTTATTATCAGGCACTTATTCTTGTCAAGAGCAGAATTATGATCTAGGTCCTATCAGATGGTTATTCTCAGCAGATCAGATTAGTAGTCTTACACCGGGGTTTCCCTCTCATCAGTGACTGTTGATACCGAATCTCCACAGCGGCCACCTGGATATATTATTGCATGCCTGCATTTTGCATTAGCTTGTGCATTCATCTGCATTCCATTAACGTGTGTCTGTGTTGCAGGTACCGTTTCCCCGATCCCGGATCTCTCGCCTCCTGCTGTTATCATGGCCTCTCTCAGGAAGACTGTTGCATACAAGTTCCCGACCCCCGATGTGTCGAAGCTGACTGGTTTGATAGCCCTGGCAGGGGATTCTGTGAAGGATAGGTTCAGGAAGTCTTATGGCAGGTTGCTTAGTCTGGTTTGCAGACCTTCTACGTCCGAGTTGAATGGGTTACATGCTCTTCTGCAGTTTTATGACCCTCCCTTGAGGTGTTTCACCTTTCATGACTTCATTCTCGCGCCGACATTGGAAGAGTATGCTGATATGCTGGGTGTGCCTATCAAAAGGCAGATGCCTTTTGTCCACATGGATGCTGAGCCTGATCTGGCTGGTTTAGCTTCCTCACTCCATTTGAGCGCTTCTGAGTTAGTGGTGACAAGTTGGAACAAGGTCCCGGGGTTCTCTCTGCAGTTTCTGATAGCTAAGGCTCAGCAGTGTGCTAAGGACAAATGTTGGGACGCATTCAATGCCATCCTTGCATTGTGCATATATGGCATTATCCTATTCCCCAGCATGCCTGATTTCGTAGACTTTGATGCATTCCATATCTTTGCCTCAGGGAATCCAGTCCCTACTATGATCGGAGACGTCTACCATTCAGTGCATTACAAGAATGAGAACCGGAGAGGGAAGAATGTCTCATGCTGCGTACCGTTGTTGTACAGGTGGTTTGATAGTCATTTGCCCAAGAAGGTTTCTTCTGTCTTGTCTGCAACCACAACCGAGTGGCCTGAGCGTCTGATGAATTTGTCAGCAGAAGACATTGATTGGTTCGTTGACAGAGATAGGTTAGGCACCGAGATGATCTTCAGTTGTAGTGGGTTTCCTAACGTACCTCTGATAGGTAGGAAGGGTTGCATCAACTACAATCCATCATTGCTAGTTCGTCAGTTCGCATATGCTTTGAGGACTCCACCGAAGGAGGAAGAGGTACGGGAATCTCTGTACCTCACGGGTATTCTAGAGGGGGATTTGTTGTCCAAGCTTCAGTATGCGTGGAACAATATCAGCACGAGAGGAAAGCCTTTGTTGGGGAAGAGCAACAGCCAAGCTTACCCTCCTTATTCAGATTGGATCAGAGCCAGAGCCAGCGCTATAGGGATGCCATTCCCTCATGTCAGACCAGAGAGTCCTCCACCAGTTGAAGAGCCCACCACTGTGTCCATTCACCAGCACAACCAGGTATTAGCCGAGCGTGATGAACTGAAGAGGGCAAATGCAGAATTAGAGAAGGAGTTGCCTGACAGCATGTTGTTTATTTTTTAGTATGATTACTGTTATTTCATGACTGGCTTGAGGTCGAGACGAGCTTGTGGAGGCTGAAGCCCCACACACATTTCCTCCCTCACTTGCATTGCATGCATTTTGACTGTTAAAGCTGATGCTTTTGTCTGTTTTGGTGTATCATTGACATGATCCCTTAGGACTCTCATTTCCTCTGATGAGGATTTGATGATAGACTTTTAGGTTGAAACCTATGCATGACAACATCTAGGAGTTCCCTGTTCAAACCTCAACCACAGGATGAATCCATGGCATGATAACAGTAGGACTTCATAGTCTCCCTCCTAGTTGGGCCTGTTCTCTTCTCACCTCAAAGCAGTTTAAGATACAGTAATCATGAATGATTTCTTTCGTACGTTACGAGCCTTAAGCTATCTAAGAAAGGATTGTGGGAGAGCTTCTTTTCCATAGTCTGGATGTTTAGTATGGTACCCTTTGGGTGACATGCAACGCATTCACTCTCAGGTCATAGTCTCTAGTGCGGTTGAAATCGCAAACATAATGAAAAACACTTCTTTTAGGAGATAACCCGTAGTTTCCCGAACTACGTGAGCTCTGATCTTTCATACCAGATGAAAGTACGTAGGCATAGGATGCGATATCCTAGCGAGCAACCTTCGACCTTCAACCTTTCCCCGTAACCCGTAGTTAGGCGAACTACGTTGACTCTGATTTCTCGTTCTAGACGGGAATACGTAGGCATAAAGTGCGACGCTTTGCCGAATCATTTTTCTTTTCTTTTTCAGCCAGCCTTGATAGGTAGATAGAATAAAACCAACCCGTCCAAGTAAACAAACAAGCGAGGATCCCGTCGAGTACGACGGACGTGAGGGGTGCTAATACCTTCCCCTCGCGTAACCAACTCCCGAACCCAGACAATGGTTGCGACGACCTTGTCTTACCCTTATTCGTCAGGGTTTTTCCGATCGTTTCCTTTCCCGCTCTGAGGGATAAATAACGAAAGGTGGCGACTCTTCTGTCATGCCGGCACCTTATTTTCGCGCAAGCGACACCCGTGAATCTTATCCTTAGAGTAATTGGGTACTTTAGAGTACCCTTGGGATATTTGAAGATTATTTTGGCCAATTATTGGAGATTGTATGTAAAGATGACATCTCACACTACAAGATGGAAGAAATATCAGACCAAAACATTTATTGAAGTGGAAGTTATGATTGATCAAAGTTGGGAATTCTTAACATTTTGAAATTCCAAACACTTAAAAAAGTTTTCCAGATTTTCACCTTAACAAGTGCACTACTTTGTGACCAATTTGTGATCAATTCAAGCCATCATTTTTCATGCCCAAGGCATGAACTTAAAGCTAACATCATACACTTCAATCTTATGGAAGAATTGGATCCAAAACTCATAAGGATTGGAAGTTATGAAGTTGCAAAGTTTGAATTTTTAGGATGCTGAAAATGTCGAAGGACTTAGAAAATTTTCTAGGTCTCAAACAGCCGCAAAGTCCAATGGAGCTTTGCCTGTTACCATTTTCAATTATAAATGTTTCATGGAGCTTTTCCATTTTCAATTGTAAATGTTCCATGGAGCTTTGCCATTTTCAAGCTACTATTCTTGAATAAAATCATATTTTTAGGCCATTCAATTGTTTACAATTTACTATTTTTCCTATTTTCATTTGTTATGCAAAACATCGTTTATTGGTTAATAATGATTTTGAAAGCAAAAGGTTTTGAATTTTAAAAAAACATCTTTTGAAAACTTAACAAAACATAAAGTTGCTTCGGCTCGTGGAAAGATTAAGTGAAAATCATATATTTCCCAGGAAGTCTTAAGGTGGCAGAAACCTTGATGTGTAATCTCAATATATTTCCCATTGAAACGTCAATTGAATTGATTTATTGGCTTGTTCCTTCGGTCGTGTGTGGTTACTAAGATTGAAGACAATCTCCCCATTGTTCTCTATGAGATATGTTTTTGTGATAGCATGGGAACTCATCCTTAGTGGAGTCATCTGGTGTCTCTACTGAAGTTACATTACCATTTCCAGTAAGCTTGCCTAAGTTTTTATATTTCCCCAAGTGGAGTGGATTTATTTGTGAAATCAAGATTCTCAGAGATCAACCTATGTTTTGATGAAGACAAATCACTTGACAAAGAAGGCAAAAATGATCAACCATTTCAAGATATCAGAATCAGGACAAAGACTTGACATGCAGAATATTTCCCTCAAAAGGTATAATGAGAATTTTCATCAAGTGTTTAAGTCCTGATTGCTCAAAACATTAAAAATATTTTACATTACTTTTCACACTAACACAAGCTATTTAAAAACAGAATTTCTCTAAGTTTTTGTAAGTGCAATCAATTGCACTCTTAGAGTAATCAATTGCATGATCAAAATTTTAAATCATTTTTGCTTCTGTTTCAGTAAGCAATTGATTGGTGCCTTGGTGCAATCGATTGCATGCTTGAAAATCTCTCTTTTTTTGCTTATGCTTTAGTGTGCAATCGATTGGTCCTTTTGGTGCAATCGACTGCTCTGTTGAAAATTTGAATTTTCAAGTGTTTTTGTGAAGGTACAATCGATTGGTCTATATGTGCAATCGATTGCTCACTGAACGTTTTTGAAAAATCATTTTGAAAAATTGCATCTCTTCAACCAATCTTCCATGAAATGTTTCCTTTGAAATATGGCAATTGTTCATCAATTTTTCTGGAGATTTGCATGATTTTCTCAAGAGGTGTTTGTGTAATATAAACACCTAAATATTTCAAAAATTAAAATTTCTCTTTCAATTCTCTTTCAAAATCTTTATCACAATTCCATCTTTCCACATCTAAGTAAAATCACTTTACATAAAGAATTTTCTGCATAATTTTTATATCCTTTGAAAGAAAATTCTTGAGCAATAAGTCTTAGAAATTTGTGGAAACTCTCATTGAAAGAGAAGATCAATCTATAGCATTGATAAACATTGTATACATTGTTACAAACTCATTACAAAATCATATTGTATTTATTTCCCCTTGCTGTTAAGGATTGTTGAAAGCAAGTGTGTGCATTGAAGAGGATTGTTCTTCCTGCACTTAGTGTTTTAGATCTTAAAGGTGTTTAAGAGCCTTTGATCTACCTATAGGTTAGAAAATATTGTACACTGATCCTAACTATAGTGAAATCTCTTTCGTGTTGAAAGGGGACTGGAGTACCTTTGAAGTGTGAAGGAAACCAGGATATTTCTTAGTGTTCTTTACTTTCTGCACTTTACCGCTTTCATATCATCATCATATCTCAAGAAAGTAATAAATCAGTCTCTAAAACTAGAAAATTTCAAAGAACCTAATTCACCCCCCTCTTAGGTGCAACTTAGGCTTTCAATTGGCATTAGAGCAGGTTTAGGTAACCCGTTCCTAATTGATCCAGTATGGCTTCCGCAAACAACAGAGGTGTATTTAAAGATGGTGGTAGTAGCAACAAGCCTCCACTGTTTTGTGGTGAATATTTTTATTTCTAGAAAATTCGCATGAAGGCTCACTTAGAAGCACAAGGAGATGAAATACGGGATGTTATCCAAAATGGTCCCTTCGTTCCTACAACGGTCGTTAACGGTGTTGGATCAATAAAGCCCAAAGCTCTATGGGATGACAATGATAAGAAAAAGGTTCTCTATGATAAAAAGGCAATCAATCTTCTGCAAATTGCACTAAGCATGGATGAATTCTTTCGCGTCTCAACATGTACATCAACAAAGGAAATCTGGGATACTTTAGTGGAAACCCATGAGGGAACCATTGAAGTTAAGAGATCGATATTAAACACGTTGAGTCAGGAATACGAGTTATTCAAAAAGCAACCAGGAGAATCAATTCTTGATTTGCAGAAAAGATTCGTGCACTTGACAAATCATCTCAGAGTATTCGGTAAGACATTAAATAACGATAAATTAAATCTTAAAGTGCTTAGATCTTTGTCCAGAGAATGGCAGCCCAAGGTGACAACAATTTCTGAAAAGAAAAGTCTATCCATGATGATATCTGCTACGCTGTTTGGAAAACTCCAAGAATATGAGACGAAACTTGGGTGATTGGAAAAACATTAGAATCAAGAGAAGAAATCTAAAAGCATCGCATTAAAGGTTGATTCCAAAGAAGTAGAAAAAGCAGACGATCCAGTTGAAGACGAAAACTTCATGCTTCTCGTAAAAGGGTTAGGAAAATATTTTGGTTCTAAAAATAATATTGGAAATTCTGACTATATGAAAAGGAAGAAGTTTTCAAAGAACAAAGAGAATGAGGCGTCAACATCCACACAAGATGTCAAATGCTATGAATGTGGAAAACAAGGACACATCAAACCAAACTTTCCTAAACTCTCCAAGAACGATGCCTATAAAAGCAAAAAGGGGTTCAAGAAAAATAAAGCATATGTAGCATGGGAGGACAACGAGATAAGTTCTTCATCAGAATCAGATAGTGATCAAAGCAAAAATATAGCACTAATGGTCTCACATCATTCTGATGATGAAGACGACAAGGTTAGTAATAATTTTTCAATTTATGATAATGATGCTCAAGGGGCAATTGATGAACTTTTGGATGAATGCAAAATTCTGTACAAAACCATTTCATCACAAAAGAACCAAATCTCAATTTTAGAGAAAAAGGTTAAGATAATGGAAAATAATTTCAAAGATGAAAAATAGAAATTAATTAGTAATCAAAAACAAAATTTTGCATGCACAAAGTGTGAGTCACTTTCATTTCAAATTGTCCAATTAAAAAGAGTCCTTGAGAGATATGAAAAAGGACATATTGGACTAGAGGCTGTTCTTAGTCAACAAAGATTCTCAAATGATAAAAGTGGACTTGGTTACTCAAAATTTTCTAAACCAAGTTCCAACAAAACCATCTTTGTTAAAGCTAGTGAACAAACTCTTAAAGAGAAAGTGGTCAAGCCTAAAGTGGTTCATCAATACCCCAAGAAGAAAGTATCTAGTAAGAAAAAGTCTTATCCTCCTAGATACAAAAATAATTTTGATCCCACCTGTTTTTATTGTGGTATCAAAGGCCATACACCTAATGCATGTTATGTAAGAAACTTCAGTGTTGCAAAAGGGCATTATGTGTGGGTCAAGAAAGGCACTAACTATGAAGGACCCAAGGCAATTTGGTTACCTAATGAAACTTAACTTTGTTTTGTAGGAATGCTTGAAGACTTCTTCATATCAGTGGTATCTTGATAGTGGGTGTTCAAGGCATATGACGGGTGACCTTACCAAAATTTCACATCTAACGCTTAAGGCCAAATGATTCGTAACCTATGGTGATAACAACAAAGGAAAGATCCTTGGCGTAGGCAGCATTGGTGCACCACCTTTTACAACCATAGAAGATGTCTTCTATGTAGAAGTCCTAAAGAATAACCTACTTAGCATTAACTAACTTTGTGATAGAGGTTTCAGAATGAACTTCACTAAAGATGAATGTTTTATAGAAAACGAAGTCACTCAAGAGGTAATGTTAAAAGGTAATAGAATTAACAATATTTTCATGATTTCCCTTGATAACCTGTCTTTGAAGGTTAAGTGTCTTATGGCGAACAACAACGACTCTTGGTTATGGCACAAAAGATTTGCTCAGATTCATATGGAGCATTTGAACAAATTGATCAAACATGACTTAGTTGTTGGTCTTCCAAAGATAAAATTCATCAAAGATAGATTGTGTGGCGCATGCCAAAAAGGAAACCAGACCAAATCAACTTTCATATCCAAGAATGTGGTGTCCACAACAAGGCCACTACAATTGTTATACATGGATCTCTTCGGACCATCAAGAACAAAAAGTTTTGGAGGTAATGTTTATGCATTAATAATTGTTGATGACTTCTCTAGATATACATGGACTTTCTTCTTAGTGCAGAAAAGTGAAGCTTTCAAGGCATTCAAGAAGTATGCAAAACAAATTCAGAATGAGAAGTCGCTTTCAATTGTCTCCATTAGAAGTGACCATGGTGGAGAATTCCATAATGCTTTATTTGAAGAATTTTGCGAAGAAAATGGAATTTCACACAACTTCTCCGCACCAAGAACTCCATAACAAAATGATGTCGTAGAAAGAAAGAATCGATCATTGGTAGAACTTGCAAGAACAATGCTTAGCGATTCAAATCTTCCTAAATATTTTTGGGCAGATGCGGTAAGCACGACATGTTTTGTAACTAATCGTGTCAACATCAGACCAATTCTCAAGAAGACCCCCTATGAACTCTTCAAAGGGAGAAAACCGAACATATCATTCTTTCACATATTTGGGTGTAGATGCTTTGTCTTGAACAATGAAAAAGATAATCTCGGTAAGTTTGACGAGAAATCCGATGAAGGAATTTTTCTCGGCTACTCTTTCTCTAGTAAAGCTTTTAGAATTTTTAACAAAAGAACTTTAACAATTGAAGAATCTATGCATGTTTCTTTTGATGAATCTAACCCCTCCAAGAGGAAGATATTATTGTTGATAATGATGATGTAGTAGAAACCTCTCAAAATGATAATCTCAATGGTGTTGCAAGTGATCAACCAAAACAACAACAAGAGGATTCACAACAAAATGAAGAACACAATGATCTACCTAAAGAATGGAGAACTCATAGAGATCACCTGATCGATAAAGTCATTGGTGATATCAGTCAAGGTGTTACAACAAGATTAAATCTCAAGGATGCTTGTCTGAACATGGAATTTGTTTCGCAAATTGAACCGGACAAAATCGATGAAGCCTTAGGCGATGATCAATGGATAATAGCTATGCAACAAGAACTGAACCAATTTGAAAGAAATCAAGTTTGGAATCTTGTCCCTAGGCCAAACAACAAGCATATCATTGGAACAAGATGGGTCTTCAAGAACAAACTCGATAAAAATGGAATTGCAGTTTAGAATAAAGCAAGATTGGTTGCCCAAGGATACAACCAAGAAGAAGGAATCGATTTTTACGAAACATTCGCTCCGGTTGCAAGGTTAGAAGTAATTAGACTTTTATTGGCCTATACATGTTCTATGAATTTTTGGCTTTTCCAAATGGACGTCAAAAGTGCATTCTTGAATGGATTCATAAATGAGGAAGTTTATGTCAAGCAACCCCCTGGCTTTGAAGATTACAAATGTCCTTCTCATGTCTTCAAACTAAAGAAAGCTCTCTATGGATTGAAACAAGCACCGAGAGCATAGTACGACCGTCTCAGCAATTTCTTATGTGACAAAGGCTTTGAAAAAGGAAAGGTAGACAAGACTTTGTTCATCAAGAAAATAAAAGAATATACTCTCTTGGTACAAGTATATGTTGATGACATAATCTTCGGTTCAACAAACACAAAGTTATGTGAAGAATTCTCATCCATGATGCAAGGAGAATTTGAAATGTCTATGATGGGAAAAATGAACTACTTTCTTGGACTTCAGATCAAGCAACTCGAGAATGGGATCTTTATCAGTCAATCCAAGTATTACAAAGAATTATTGAAGAAGTTTGATATGGACAATTGCAAGACTTTGTCTACACCTATGGGATCCAATACATATGTAGATCAAGATGAATCTGGTGTGTCGGTTGATATCACAAAATACAGAGGTATGATTGGTTCCTTACTATACTTGACAGCAAGTCTCCCTGACATAACGTTCAGTGTTTGTCTCTGTGCTCGCTTTCAAGCAAATCCAAAGGAATCTCACTTAATGGCGGTCAAGTGGATCATGAAGTATCTCAAAGGAACAACAAATGTCGGCTTATGGTATCCTAAAGGTAGTATTTGCAATTTAATTGGATACTCTGACGCGGATTATGCAGGTTTTAAAACTGATAGAAAAAGCACAAGTGAAACATGTCACATCTTGGGAAATGCACTAGTCTCGTGGGCATGCAAAAAGCAAGCATGCGTAGCACTTAGTATGGCTGAAGCAGAATACATAGCAGTGGGTAGTTGTTGTGCACAAATACTTTGGCTCAAGCAGCAACTTCATGACTATGGACTCGACCTTGGTAGCATTCCTCTTCGTTGTGACAACACAAATGCAATCAACATAACAAAGAATCCAGTCATGCATTCAAGAACCAAGCACATCGGCATACGACATCATTTCTTGCGAGATCATGTACTTCAAGGAGATGACGAGATTACTTTTATGGATACTCATAATCAGCTTGCCGATATATTCACAAATTCTTTGGCAAAGGAATCATTCTTCAAAATTCGAAGAGAACTTGGAATTCTGGATGAAACTGACGTTGAATCATGAAAGATCTTCATCTGTGGTGTTTTTCTCAATTTTCACTACCTACAATCTATTGCACCTCTGTGCAATCGATTGCTCACTGTAAGTTTCCTAAACATTTTGAATTTTTGAAGCTTGCAATCGATTGCACCCTAGTGTCAATCGATTGCATCCTGTAGCTTTTGTTTTATTTCGTTTCTATTTTTGTAGAGCAATCGATTGCACCACTGTGCCAATCGATTGCACCTACTGTAAATCTATTTTTTTTCCTATATTTATTTAATAGATCCATGAGCTTTTAACCTTTCCAACTACCCTATCATTATAACTTTTTACCTACCTATGACTCTCTCTTACTACCTAGCCCTATTCTCAAGACTTTGACCAAAATTTCTTACTTTTCCAAAGTCATAAACATCAATAACCCTCAACTACTCATATCCCACAATTACTATTTTATCCTCTCTTAATCATTATAAAACCCAACTTCTCATAACCAATCTTAACCATCTCTTCCAAAACATAACCTCTCAACAAAAAACTCTTCCTTCCATCACAAACCCTAAAACTCCATCCTTTCATCATTTTCTCATGGCTTCACGTTCAAAAAGGAAGATTTCAGCATAAAGCAAAGGAAAAGGTCCAACCTCTTCATCTTCAGAGACTCCACTTGTTCTTTAACACTTGAACGATGAACAACAAGAACGATTCACTAAGTACTTTCAAAAGAAGGTTGTGCAAATCCCAAAGTATGATATTCTCTCATCATTCCCTAAAGAATGTTTTTCTTTTCAAGAATCCTTGATTGCATGCGGTTTGGAATCCTTGATTTCCTCATCCGGACCATATTATCTGGATTTGGTATGATTGTTCTATAGCAATTTACAAATGGAAGAAGGCAAACTGGTCACATATGTTAGAGGAAAGATAATCCCACTTCACTCAAAGACGCTTGGAAGGATTTTGGATATTCCAACCTCCGGTGGAAGACTCTATGAAGAAAACAAAGAAGTCTGGAATGCATACAACAAAAATGAATTTTATTGGAGTCTTGCCCGAATGATTGAAGCAGAATTCCATGCAAAACGTGTCAGATCCTTAGGCGGCATGTAGCCCTCTCAAACCTCATGGTCGACAGGTATTTTCAACATTGATGATCAGCTGTTTCATTATTTTATGGTATACATAATGTTTCCAAGGGGTGGAAACCACTGCATTGTGACTGACCTAGAATCGTAGATCTTATATACAATTAAGCATGGCATTAAAATAAGTTGGGCTTATTTAATCTTGGTTCACATGCGGGGAATCAACGAAAAATCAAAGTTTCTGCCATATGCATGGTTTATCACAAAGATTTTGGAACATTTTTAAGGATTTGATAAGTATCTCATGGACTCAAATATCAACAAAATCTCCATCAAGAATGTGGACTCTCAGATGGGCGTCAAATACAACCCGGGAACAAAAAACATTATGTACCATGGTGAAGGTATGGCTGAAAATGATGAGCAAGAGAATGAAGAAGATGATGATGTTCCTCCTCCTCCAAATGAACATGGCCCTAGTAACCAACAATTGATGGATTACATGACTCAATAGTTTGGAAATCTCAACACTTCCATCAATAACCAATACAATGCAATTCAAGAGTCGACAAACACTAGGGTCAACAATTTCCAAGAGGTCGTCAATCAACAATTCTCCTATCTCTACTCTCATTTATACATTCCGCCCTACAATCCTTCCAACCTGGCTGTCCCTCCAACTCGTCCATCACCTCTCCAACAAACATTTTTAAACCAACAACCCTTTGACCCAAACATGGATCTGTCATAAATTGTTAAACATGTTTCTTTATGTTTTCTTAAAGTTATTTATGTTGTTTAAATTCTGTACTTTCTATTTTCTATGTACTCTTTAAATTTGTAATTTTAATTTATGACTAGTTGGTATGTTATTTTAAAATTATTATCTATGCCTCTTGTCTATATATATCTATTTTTTTATCAATCTTTCCCTTCTTTTTGATAATGTCAAAAGGGGGAGAAGGATGTTACCCTTTTCTTGCTTGTTATCTTTCCTTGATCCTTAAGGTAAAAATACAAGGCTACTCAAACCTCAATACAAATTCAGAACTTCTCAACACTTCATATATTGAGGGGGAGAAAAACTTTCCGGAAAGAACATCGCAACAAAAGGAGGATGCTTTGTCATCATCAAAAAGGGGGAGAATGTGAAATCAAGATTCTCAGAGATCAACCTATGTTTTGATGAAGACAAATCACTTGACAAAGAAGGCAAAGATGATAAACCATTTCAAAATATCAGAATCAGGACAAAGACTTGACATGAAGAATATTTCCCTCAGAAGGTATAATGAGAATTTTCATCAAGTGTTTAAGTCCTGATTGCTCAAAACATTAAAAATATTTTACATTACTTTTCACACTAACACAAGCTTTTTAAAAACATAATTTCTCTAAGATTTTGTAAGTACAATCAATTGCACTCTTAGAGCAATTGATTGCATGATCAAAACTTTAAATCATTTTTGCTTCTGTTTCAGTAAGCAATCGATTGGTGCCTTGGTGCAATCGATTGCATGCTTGAAAATCTCTCTTTTTCCCGCTTATGTTTTAGTGTGCAATCGATTGGTCCTTTTGGTTCAATTGATTGCTCTGTTGAAAATTTGAATTTTCAAGTGTTTTTGTGAAGGTGCAATCGATTGGTCTATATGTGCAATCGATTGCTCACTGAACGTTTTTGAAAAATCATTTTGAAAAATTGCATCTCTTCAACCAGTCTTCCATGAAATGTTTCCTTTGAAACATGGTAATTGTTCATCAATTTTTTCTGGAGATTTGCATGATTTTCTCAAGAGGTGTTTGTGTAATATAAATACCTAAATCTTTCAAAAATTAAAATTTCTCTTTCAATTCTCTTTCAAAATCTTTATCACAATTTCATCTTTCCACATCTAAGTAGAATTACTTTACATAAAGAGTTTTCTGCATAATTTTTATATCCTTTGAAAGAAAATTCTTGAGCAATAAGTCTTATTCATTTATGGAAACTCTCATTGAAAGAGAAGATTAACCTACAAAATTGATAAACATTGTATACATTGTTACAAATTCATTACAAAATTAGATTGTATTTATTTCCCCTTGCTGTTCAGGATTGTTGAAAGCATGTGTGTGCATTGAAGAGGATTGTTCTTCCTGCACTTAGTGTTTTAGATCTTAAAGGTGTTTAAGAGCCTTTGATCTACCTATATATTAGAAAGTATTGTACACTGATCCTAACTATAGTGAAATCTCTTTCGTGTTGAAAGGGGACTGGAGTACCTTCGGAGTGTGAAGGGAACAAGTATATTTCTTGGTGTTCTTTACTTTCTGCATTTTACCGCTTTTATATTATCATCATATCTCAAGAAAGTAATAAATCAGTCTCTAAAACCAGAAAATTTCAAAGAACCTAATTCACCCCCTCTTAGGTGCAACTAAGACTTTCATTATTTACCAGCGAACCTTTGGATGTCTTTATTCTTTGAATTCAGTGTGATTCCTCATTTCCTCAACGAGATAGACATTCTTATCTATCTTCTCTTTTGAGTCTCTGAATTCTTTGTCACTTGTCAAAATTCGGTTTTGCATATCATTAATCATTCACATCATAACATATCATGTGCATTTAGCATGCATCCAGATTTTTGGTTGTTACCTTTTGTCTTGATTGTTAATCCCAGTTGGTACCAGCGTCTTGTTTGTTAAGTTCGGTTGTCGCGGGCATCCTCCGTCTTTTCAGGTCCTTGGTTGTCACCAATGTCTCTACCTCAATTGTTACTGGCTCTCTCTTATGGATTGTGGGTCATCACCTATGTTTCCTTGAAGTCTAGTTGTTACTAGCACCTTCAGTCGGCTTTACCTGCTATTGATACCGTTTGTCTAATCATTACCAATCATTTTCCTTGAAGTCAAGTTGTTATTAGCAATCCCCAGTAAAGTCCAATAGTGATTGACATTGTTTAAAGTCCAATAGTAATTGACATTCTTTTAAAGTCCAGTAGTGTCTGGCATTGCTGGAAGTTCAATGGTAATTGTCATTCTTTTAAAAGTCTAGTAGTGACTGACATTGTTAAAAGTCCAGGAGCGACTGACATTGCTAAAAGTCCAATGGTAATTGGCAGCCTTTTAAAGTCTAGTGGTGACTGGCATTTTCTAAAGTCCAATAGTAATTGTCATTCTTTTGAAAGTACAATGGTGACTGGCATTGTTTGAGAGTCCAGTAGTAATTGGCATTCTTTTAAAGTCCAGTTATGACTGGCATTCTTGGAAGTCCAATGGTAATTGGAATTCTTTTAAAAGTCCAGTAATGACTGACATTGTTGAAAGTCTAATGGTAATTGACAATCTTTGAAAGTCCAGTGGTAACTGGCATCGTTTAAGGTCCAGTGGTGACTGGCAAGGTTTGAAGTCCATTGGTAATTGAAATTTCTTTTAAATGTCCAATAGTTGTTATAGTTTGATTGTTGGTTGTCACCAACACCCCCGTGAGGTCCATATTTTATGGGCATTTTCTAAGTCCAACTCACTTGGCATATTTCAGTTTTAGACTTATCTTTTTCTTTTCTTGTTGTTTCCTGAAGATCCCGTTTGAACTCTTCTCTTTAAGGAAAATCTTTGGTTTTTGTCTGATCCCTTGTTAGGAGATCATTTTTGTTTTGTTGTTGCTCTTGGAAGAAGTTAACTTTTGATCAACTTTTCCCCAGTGGAGACCACTTGTCTGTTTCTATCTATAGTGGAGAATCTTCTTCTAGAATATCATCCTGATCATGTGTAAACCTGTGTTTGATCATTTTAGATTTCCCTAGTTTATTTCAGTTTCCCAAGTGTGGTTGTCATCCCCAGTGAATGGTTACTTATTTTGTTGT
This sequence comes from Lathyrus sativus, assembly GCA_963859935.3. Classification (NCBI taxonomy): domain Eukaryota; kingdom Viridiplantae; phylum Streptophyta; class Magnoliopsida; order Fabales; family Fabaceae; genus Lathyrus; species Lathyrus sativus. Next base: position 142,351,424 of record OZ012738.1, on the reverse strand, counting down.
TTCCTTCCTTGTTTGCTTGTTTTGTCGTCTGCATGTGGCATTTATCACCCCATCATTAACATCATTCTAGAATTCATAGCATGTCGGCATTTGCATAGTTTTTGTCGTCCTTAGCATAACATTGCATCTAAGGAAATTTTTTTCGTTTGCTATATTTAATTACCTTTCACCTTGATTTTGCGAGGATTATCATCGCTCACGTCATCCGGTAAAGTTATTTAAATAGGGGCAACTGTCATACCTCAAATTTTATCCCTTAAATGTCATCAACATTTTCATGAGCATTATAGGTCAATCATCCATGCATAGCTAACCATTTTATCAGACTTTTGTTTGTTTTATTTTATTTGTGAAATTAGGTTTACTGCAAAGGCTTAATGGAGGGATCAATCAAGGTTTTAGATGAGTCCTCAACCAAGCAAATTCTTCAAAGCAAAATCATCTGACCATGAATTCAGATTCATCATCATCATCATCTTTGGACAAATTAAGCAAATGGATTAACAAAAATGGATTTTCTTCTCTTTAAAGCAATAAAATTTCCAATGAAGTTAGGGTGTGAGTTACTGCAATATTTTGGAATCTAGAAACCCAAAACATCTTTGGTTTACTTCTGATCGGTTGAAGGAATATAAACTACAATGAGTTACTGCTTGGTTCAAAACATTACTTGATCAAGATAGAGCTATTGATTAATGGGAGTATTTTGTTTGTCTTTTAAGTTGTTAGGGGTTCAAAGGTTATAAGGACATTGGTTTTAAGCTCAAAGGTGAGCTCTTCTTTTTCAAATTCATGGAAATTCAATTTGAATCTAAGGACAAGAATTATGCTCTAAAGCCCTAGGATTTAAAAGTCAAGGATGGACTCAAGGTGCGATTTGGACTTATGCTCGATATGGTTGAGATATGATTTTTGAATGTGATTCTTGAACTCAATTCAAGTGTGTTTTTGATTTGGAATACTCCGTAACCATGACAAGTGTGTTCAAGTGTGAGGTGTGAAATGATTGTCATTCATGAGAAAGAGATATACAAAGAAAATAACATATTGGATCACATTTAAAAATCCATTCAAGATTTATTTGTTATTCTTTATTCATGTCCCAATCTCAAATTACTAAGTGTTAAGTTCAAAATCCAGGGTCAAAATCCAAATAAAGTTTCAAGCTTCCAAATTCAAGTCTATTCTAAAAAGAATTTCATGAGCAAAATCACCAATTTCACGATCAAGTTTTGAGTTTCAATTTAAGCCTCAAATTTCATTTCTAGTCTAAGTGCACATTAAGTTTCATTTGGCCATTTCAAACTCAATGATCAATTTAGTTCATAAATTCAAAGTTCAAAATTTAAGTATGTGTCTATTTTGCAAATCTAACTGATACAAATCCTTAAATTGTGCGAAATCATGTTGAATCAATATAAGATCATTTCAATACATGTCTAAGAGTTTAAATTGAGATAAAAATCTTAGTGGAATTCCATTCCAAATTCATCAAATTTCACGTTACACTTCATCATTGTTGTACCCCAAAATTGGCCAACCTTTCCTTTGCTTAGTTTATGTTTTATTTGTTCTAGCATATTGCATTACATAGCATTTTGCATTTTTTCAGGGGATCAAGATAGGTGTGAGCAACAAGAGAGATGTACCAAAAGTTCTAAACCTAATCAAGAGGTTACATTCAAGTCAACAAGAAGGTTATCATCATCAGAGGCAAGGCCAAGCCCTTTGGATAAGCAGATAAGTGTATGTGGTTCACCTCCTGTCTAGGAGGCCATTTGAAGGTCATCTGAGGATCCCCAAGCCCATGGTTATGAGGAGAGATTGTCATTTAAGCTCATTGGAGGCCTTGAGAGTCATTGTGGAGTTCATTCAAGTGTTTATGACAAGTGTCAAGAGCTACAGTTAAAGATTGTGCAATTAGGGTTTTCATCTGGTCGACCCTGAGTCAACTATGAAATTGAAGGAGATCAAGACTCAATTCCAAGTATTTATGGTAAAGGAATTTTGTGTCAAGGTACATGGGATGTCATTTCAAGATAAATTCATCAAGAATCAAGAGTATGAGAAGTGACTGAATTAGGGTTTTCAGGGTAAAATTCCCCTGTTCAGTGCCTAACTTCAAGACCACCTATCTCAAGACACAAGTCTCATCTCAACCTTTGGCCAACATGGAACTTGTATATCATGTTATTAGCTTTAATTTGAGTACTATAAGTCCTTGGTTGGATCTATAGAACTCAAGTTATGATCCAGACAAGTTACAGGTCACCAGAGGGATGTGATTTTGGTCAACAAAGGTCAACCAACTTCCAAGCCATTTTTGACCTAGACGGATGTTTCTCATCAACGTTTGGCCAACATGAAAGTTGTAGGGCATGGTCTTATATTTCCAAGAAGTACTATAAGTCTTTCATATAATTTGTAGAACTCGAGTTATGAGGCTTGCAAGGCAGGGGTATTTTGGGAAAGTAAGATTACAGGTCATTTTCATTATAGGTCCATTTCACCACTTTGCACACTTCAAATGAAAATCTTTCCAACATGAAACTTGCTCCAAATGGTTTTATTTGATCAACCAAACCTTAATAATTCACGGAATTAACTTGGAATGAAGAATTGGTATGAGGAAATAAGTGCATATTTTGAGTGCAAAACATGTTTTAAAACATTGGCAATTTCAGAATTTGGATTTGAGTTGTTTTGACATGCCATTTTCAAGGTTTCTTCAATAATAATCAACACATCAAAACCTTTCCATAAGGCCAAACCAAGGGGCAATCCTCAACCCTTGGATCAACATTGACATTATGCAGGTCAGCCATGCCTTCTTTACAGCTGGGCAAGTACAAATTCGTGTACCTTGCAAGTGGAAAAGTTTGAAAAAAGTGAAACTTGGTTTGGGCTTAAGGAGCTGTCATTGGGCCTCCTTTTGATCTGAACCTAACATATATTATCCCAGGAACATGTACAAGTCTTCAGAAGTGAGTTTGGTGAGAGAGAGAGCAAGAACAACTTTGAAAAAGTGAGAGTGAGAGTGAAAATCTTTTTCTAAGTTTCTTTGAGTTTAAACTAAAACTAAGTATCCAAAAACATTCCTTGAGTTGTTCAGAACGTTTCTGAGCATTTTATTGCAAGCTTTGCTAAGAAACTGAGCTATGTGGAAGCTTGTTTTTAGGTTACTTACTTTTCATTTTATCTCACTGTTCAAGCATCTATTTCGTGACATTTTTATGTCTTTTCAATCCTTGCATATCATAGATGGTTTCTGGTATGATTTAATGGTTGTTTGTTGAACTTTGAGTTTTGAGCTCCAAACTTTTTTGACATGGTGTGGTCTATTTTTGTGTGTTCTTGCTTCATTGTTGCTTGATTTATAATCTACATAACGTGTAGATGATTTCTGGATAAGTTTGGTTGAGTTTTATGAACTTTGGTTTTTTGAGCATCAAGCTTGTTGTTTGCGTTTTTATTTTATCTTGAGGTTTTAGGAAAAACCAATGACGGATTTGGATTCCCCACGACGCGTAGATGAATTTCCATATAAAGTTTGTTGGATTTGGTTCGGTTTTGGTTCATGTGTTGTTTTGGCACTATTCACAGTTTGCACCACACGGCCGGAAACTTGGGGAAGATGACCGGAATTACTATTCACTGTTGGTTGACTTCTCAATGGAGAAGATGATCCCGTTACCGTGCGATCTGATGACTTCCGTTCACACTCGTGTGATTAAGAAACACGGTATTCCCTCATTTGACCGTGCACACATAATTCCTTTTGAATCTCATTAATGTGTTGGCACGTTGAGGAGCCTTGGATCTGTTGACCGGTCACTTGATCCGTTGGCTCACGTTTTTTCCAGCATTTTCTTTTTCTTTTATTTGTTTAATTATTTTCTTTTATTCTTTGTTTCTATTTAATTCTTTAAAAATAGCTCCATTGTTCCAAAAAATTCACAAAAATATGTTTTAGAAACCTTGTGATGTCTATTATTTTTAGATATATTTTATTTTATTTTTCAGATTATTTTTTCATTTTCCGTAGAATTAAATATTGGAGTTGTTTTAAATGGATTAAATTGTGACATTGCTTACTCTTTTAATTTTTTCTCTCATTTCCTTTGGGTCCAATGACTAAAATTAAGTCCTCATATCAATGATGAGTTGAGGAATTTTTGAGGACCATTTTGCCCCTGACTTGTTGACTTTTGAGTTGACTTTTGATGCTTTACATTTGACCCTATGCAATCCTCCTTCACAATGGAGCACCCCTGTGAATCAATTTCTATGGTGATTTTGTGAAGTGAATTTGATTGATTTCTTTTGGCCTATGATTGCCAATGCATTTATGGTCTTCTTGAATTTTATTTGTTAATTTTTGGATCATTTTCCTGTTTTTAGAGTAGCTTGCAAGTCAAGCTATTCCAAGGAAGGTCCATACAAACATGTTGACCTAGTTTGCTTGGGATATGACATTTTTGGATCCTTTGAGCCTTCAATGCCTTTTGATTCATGTTGATAACATGTTAAGGATGATGCTTGTTCATTTTTAGGTCATTATATTGTGTTTAGCTTGTTCTTTTGGTTGCTTACATTTGAGCTTTCAATTAGGTTTCTTTGTGAAACATGTGTGCTTCCCTTTGGGAATTGACTTGCACACCTTTGTGCTTTGCTTTGATTTGGCCTTTGATAGCTTTTAATTTATGTCCCTTGCTGTCCAATGACCTAGGAATATAATTTAAGGTGGCTTGGTCTCTCCTTTGGAGGTACTTGAAGCATACCTAAAATAATGGAATCCTTGATAACACGAAATCATATAGATATTTTCATGCATAATTCAACTAAAGTCTAACCGTTTTCGATCCGATTTCGGGTTATTTCCATGTATTTGTCTGATGTTTTTGCAGGTATTCAACGATCACGTCTAAACAAGGCAACATGAAGAAAAGATGCAATCCCAGATGAAATATGGACGAAAAAGGAGTGAAAACACAATGAAAAGCGCAGCAGACAGTTTTTGCTGATGTGACGACCGTCACAGATGCATGACGACCGTCACACGGGTGACGACCGTCACACCTTGTGACGACCGTCATGCAGGCAAAAACGCCCCACTCAGATTACACGTCAAAAGAGCAGTTCCAATTCCCATTAAATGGTCCACTACTCCCTAAATTATTTGCCTCAAGGTCCATCATCCTCAGAGGTAACCGTTGGAATTCCACTTCTATAAAAAAGGAAGCAGGGGACTTCAAAAAGGGAGCTGCATTCATACCACGAAGTGCTGCCAAATTTAATTTCCAGAGCAAATTTACTTTCAGTTATTATTTGTATCCATTTCTCCAGTTTTATTTGTATCCCTTTCCTTTATTTCCCTGCCATTTTCCTCATTCCCATTTCCGCTCTTCTGTAATTGTTACTGCACTGTACGATCGAATTGGAACTAAAGACAGAATCCTGCCAACATCTATGGAGGATCTGCCCAAAGGCCAATTGGCATTATTTACAGGTTTTCATTTTGATCGACTTCTATTTTATCATAATGCAATTTATTATTTATTATTATTATTTATGTTTTGCTTTTCCAAATTCCATGTCTAGCTAAACTTAGGTAATCGATATGTAGTAATAATTCGAATGGGATTTGATAGCTCTTGTTTGAAAACTTTCTTTTCACAAAAATAACTTATGGTCTAAGTGTTTAAAATTGATTTACGAAATAAACTTCGTCGCGAAAGCGAGAACTTGTTTTAAAGTAGTTTTGCCACGAAAGTGGGAAATTAATTAAGATACGAACCAATAAGCGAAAGCTGCGGTAAGGTCAGATAGTAAACACTAGGCATTTGTTTTAATAATAGCGAAAGCACTTTAAAATGAATTAGAACTTAGAGATTTCCAAAAAGTGATTTTAACCCCGAACGGAATACGAAAGTGTACGTTAGGCCCTTAGGATTATGATTAGCGTCAATAACCATTGTGAGACGAGAGTCTTCAAATCTCCATTTTCTGCTTAAATGAACTGTGAAAACTATTTCATACACCAGGAACTTATCAAATCCCTGAAGAACACAATTACTACGTATCGATTCAATTAATTAAAATCTAAATAGTAATCTTAGTTCCCTCTTTTAGTGACAATCTTATTCCCTTAAAACATATTCTACCTAGCTAAACATAGTAACTCCCGAGAACACTAGTTTGATTACGAGTCCCTGTGGGATCGATATCTTTTATTACTACGCGATAGACTGTGCACTTGCAGTTAGTTGTATTAGACATAGAAAGTCGCGATCAAGTTTTTGGCGCCGTTGCCGGGGACCCGTTTAGTCAATAGTGTAACCTTCTGTTACGCCGTATAGACTAGGTAAACAATTTTCATTTTTCCTTTACTAGTGCTGTCGATTGTATGCCAAGTGATCGCCCACAAAGCGATATCTTGAAACCTTCAGTCGCAGAACTAAAACGCTTCTTACATCTAAGAAGCCGAATCATTGAGTACCAACTCAAACATAACATTCCCGATCCTCTCACTCCCATTCCCAAATCCGAAGAAGAACCAACGATGGCTGAAGGACCTCCGAACAAACCGCTGAAGGCATACGCTACACCATCTCAGATGGAGCCTAGAAGTAGCATTACTGCCCCAGCTATTACCCGAAATGATTTTGAGCTGAAACCATCATTGCTGTCGGCTGTACAACAAAACCAATTTTCAGGAAACGCAACTGAGGATCCGAACGAACATCTAACGAAGTTTGTACAATACGCAGACACAGTGAAAGCAAATGGAGTAACTCCAGACGCGATAAGACTTCGTCTTTTCCCATTCTCTCTTAGAGACAGAGCGTGGACATGGTTACAATCGTTACCATCCAACTCCGTTATGACGTGGGAGCAATTGAAGAACGTCTTCTTAGCGAGATATTTTCCACCAAGCAAAACTGCTATGCTTAGAGCTCAAATCAACGGATTTCGACAGAAAGATACTGAATCTCTTTACGAAGCATGGGAACGATTCAAAGATATGATGAGAACATGTCCTCACCACGGTCTAGAAGACTGGGTGACAATTCATACTTTCTATAATGGGCTTCTATACAATACTAGATTGACAATAGACGCTGCCGCGGGCGGTGCACTTATGGATAAGCCATACGATGAAGCCTATCAATTAATAGAAAACATGTCACAAAACCATTGCCAATGGGGAGGTGAACGCACTCCAAATGAGAAAACCTCAGCGAAAGGTGGGATGTACGAAATCAGCAGCCTTGAAAAGTTCAATGCTAAAGTAGATGCTCTAGCACAGAAGATCGATAGTCTGACCGTTAACCCCACTGCAACTGTCGCTGCAGTAACTCCAAATTGCGAGTTATGCGGAAGTACCACTCATAATGCACCCGAATGCCCATTGCTAGCCGGAATCCCACCAGACCAGGTAAATTATGCTCAAGGCAATCCCTACGCAAATACCTACAACCCAGGCTGGCGAAATCATCCAAACTTTTCTTACAAAAGCGAAAATGCATTGCAAATGCCTACTGCTCCGCAAGGATATCAAAAACCAGCTGCTCAGAATGCACCTAGGAAATCGAACCTCGAAATGATGATGGAAAAGTTCATAGCTACTCAAGCTCAAACGAACAAAGAGTTCCTGAATCAAAACATACACACTAGCGAGCAAATTAAACAGTTGACAGGAAAAGTAGACGCTTTAGCCACCCACAACAAAATGTTAGAAACTCAGATATCACAAGTGGCTCAACAGCAAGCATCAGCTGCCGCACCTGCTGGCACATTTCCTGGACAACCCGAATAGAATCCCAAAGGCCAAGCAAATGCTGTGATACTAAGAAGTGGAAAAGAATTGGACGAACCGATCGATCTGAGGACCGAAAACTCAGCCATGCAACAAAAACCAACTGAACAAGCAGAAAAGGAATCTGAGTTAGAGAAGAAGGAGGACAACGAGAAGGAGGATACCGCAAGTGAAAAAACTCAAGCACCTCCAGCGCCATATAAACCACCTATCCCTTATCCGCAAAGACTAATAAACTCTAAAACTTCAAGACAGTTTAAGAAATTTGTAGAGCTCCTTAAACAGTTGAATATTACTATTCCTTTTACAGAAGCGATAACTCAAATGCCGTCATACGCCAAATTTCTCAAAGAGATCCTGTCAAATAAGAGAAAAATCGAGGATAACGAAACAGTTACACTTACTGCAGAGTGTAGCGCTATTATTCAGAACCGCATGCCTCCTAAATTAAAAGACCCAGGTAGTTTCTCCATACCCTGCGTCATAGGAAAGTTCGTAATAGACAAAGCTCTATGCGATTTAGGAGCCAGTATCAGTGTTATGCCCTTATCTATATGCAAAAAGCTGAATATGGGAGACCTCAGGCCAACCGAAATGTTCGTACAATTAGCTGACAGATCAGTGAAATACCCCGTCGGAATACTGGAAAACGTTCCAGTGCGCATAGGACAATTCTACATCCCAACCGACTTCATAATCATGGACATCAAGGAGGACACTGTAACCCCAATTATCCTAGGAAGACCATTCCTAGCTACAGCCGGAGCGATTATAGACGTGAAGAAAGGAAGGCTAACATTCGAAGTAGGAGAAGAAAAGATAGAGTTCATTCTCACCAAGTTCTTACAAGCACCAGCAATAGACGATACCTGCTATTTAGTAGACGAAATTGACGAATGCATAAGAGAACTTGAAAATGAGGAGACCACGTATTCAGAAATAATAAAGATTCAAATACCCGACATTTCTGAAGACGACAATTGGCGTAAACCGTATAAAGACGAAAGCCTAAGCGAAAGCTTAGCACTGACACCAAATCATATGCCAGGTCCGAAGAACCCATCTTTAGAACTCAAAACACTACCCAAAAACCTCAGATATGAATTTCTAGACGATGAACTAAAAAGACCAGTGATAGTCAATGCCGACTTAGGACAACCAGAAACCGAAAAGTTATTAGAAGTCCTAAAGAAGTACCCCAACACGTTAGGCTATAACATAAGCGATCTAAAAGGTATAAGCCCTTCGATCTGTATGCATCGAATTACAATAGAGGAAGACTCTAAAACTTCTCGAGAGCATCAGAGAAGACTAAACCCCATCCTGAGCACTGTAGTCAGAGATGAAGTAAAGAAATTACTTGATGCAGGAATCATCTATCCGATCTCCGATAGTGAATGGGTTAGCCCAGTTCATGTCATACCAAAGAAAGGAGGAGTCACAGTAGTTAAAAACGAAAAAGGCGAATCGATAACAAAAAGAGTCGTGACTGGAAGTAGGATGTGTATTGATTATAGGAAGCTTAACAAGGCTACGCGCAAAGATCACTTCCCGCTACCCTTCATAGACCAAATGTTGGAAAGATTAGCCAAACATTCATATTTCTGCTATCTTGATGGTTACTCAGGATTCTTCCAAATTCCCATCCATCCTGATGACCAAGAAAAGACTACATTCACCTGTCCTTACGGTACTTTTGCTTACCGCCAAATGCCGTTCGGACTCTGTAACGCTCCAGCAACCTTCCAAAGATGCATGATGGCAATCTTCGCAGATTTCATAGACGACATTATGGAAGTGTTTATGGACGATTTCTCGGTATGTGGACAAAGTTTCGAAGGATGCTTACAAAACTTAGAAATGGTACTAGAACGTTGCGTAAAAGTAAACCTCGTCCTAAATTGGGAGAAATGCCATTTTATGGTCCGACAAGGAATAGTTCTAGGACACGTCATATCAGATAGAGGGATTGAGGTAGACAAAGCTAAAATAGAGATTATAAAAGATCTCCAACCTCCAAAATCCGTACGAGAAATACGGAGTTTTCTAGGACATGCCGGTTTCTACAGAAGATTTATAAAAGATTTCTCGAAAATCACAAAACCTTTGACCGGCCTGTTAATGAAAGATGCTGAGTTCGTCTTCGACGACGACTGTTTAAAAGCATTCGAAACATTGAAGTCAGCCCTTATCACCGCACCAATCATGCAACCACCAGACTGGAGACTACCGTTTGAAATCATGTGTGACGCGAGTGATTATGCTGTAGGCGCAGTTCTAGGACAAAGGAAGGACAAGAAGCTCCATGCCATCTACTATGCCAGTAGAACCTTAGATCCTGCCCAAATGAACTATGCTACCACAGAAAAGGAACTTCTAGCAGTTATATTTGCGCTTGACAAATTCCGTTCTTACTTAGTAGGAGCAAAAATTATCATATACACAGACCACGCTGCCATAAGGTACCTAATAAGCAAAAAGGATGCCAAACCAAGACTATTGAGATGGATCCTGTTATTACAAGAGTTTGATTTAGAAATCAAAGATGAGAAAGGAACCGAGAACGTTGTTGCGGATCACTTATCCCGAATAGAAGGCATCAGACACGAACCAGTACCGATAAATGACGATTTCCCGTACGAATGTCTGATAGCCAAATTAGAAAGTGACACACCCAATGCAATCTCGGAAGATCCAGAATTCGAAAAAGCCGTAGAAGCCGTCTATGCCCAAGTCACATTACCTTGGTATGCTGACATCGTTAATTACCTCGCTGCGGGCGTGCTTCCACCAGATCTTACTTATCAGCAAAAGAAGAAATTCTTCCACGATCTGAAACACTATTATTGGGACGAACCCCTACTCTTCAAGAGAGGGGCCGACAACATATATCGTCGTTGTGTCTCAGAGGAAGAAATAGAAAATATTATTTCCCAATGCCACTCAGCACCATATGGTGGTCATGCTAGTACATCCAAGACGTGCGCTAAGATTCTCCAAGCCGGCTTATTCTGGCCTAATCTCTGGAAAGACGTTCACATCGCTGTGCAAAAATGCGATAGATGCCAACGAACTGGCAACATCTCACGACGCGATGAAATGCCTCAGAAAGGAATCTTAGAGGTAGAAGTCTTCGACGTCTGGGGAATAGATTTCATGGGACCTTTCCCACCTTCTTTTGGAAATAACTACATACTCGTCGCTGTCGATTACGTGTCTAAATGGATAGAAGCCATAGCTGCTCCAACAAATGACGCACGAGTAGTAATCAAACTCTTCAAGAACACAATCTTTCCTAGATTCGGTGTACCCAGACTCGTCATTAGCGACGGAGGATCTCACTTCATATCACGAATATTCGATAAACTTCTTTCTAGATATGGAGTCAAGCACCGAGTAGCTACACCTTATCATCCGCAAACTAGCGGACAAGTAGAGGTCTCGAACAGAGAAATAAAACAGATCTTGGAAAAGACTGTCGCTACCTCGAGAAAAGATTGGTCATCAAAGCTACAAGAAGCTTTATGGGCTTATAGGACCGCATTTAAGACACCAATAGGTACTACCCCCTATAAATTAGTTTACGGTAAATCCTGCCATCTCCCTGTAGAGTTAGAGCACAAGGCCTTCTGGGCCATTAAGACACTCAACTTCAACTACACCGAGGCAGGAGAAAAGCGAATCTTGAACTTACACGAGTTGGAAGAACTTTGATTAGACGCTTACGAAAATGCCCGTATCTACAAAGAACGAACTAAAAAGTGGCATGATAAACGTTCAATCAGGAAACAATTCAGTGTGGGAGACATCGTATTGCTTTTTAATTCACGATTAAAACTCTTCCCAGGAAAACTAAAACCTAGGTGGTCTGGACCCTATGAAGTGACTAAAGTACTTCAGAGTGGAGCTGTTGAAATTACCGACAAGACAAATGCACCGTTTATCATAAATGGGCAACGTCTAAAACATTACAATAAGAACGACAACAGTCCTCAAGTTAGCAATATAACATTGCTTGAGCTTCCGGCTCAAACACCAGAATAGCTTCTCACCAAGCTATCGTCAGGCTTTAGACGTTAAAAACAGCGCTTATTGGGAGGCAACCCAAATTCCCCTCGTTATTGCATTTCATTTTTCCTTAAAAATTCTACTTTGAAAAATCCAACAAAAATCCTAAAATTACTACTACTTTCTACTTTCGTTCATTTTCGTACTTTTATTCTTATTTTATTTTTTCCCTTTTGTCTTTTGTTTCTACCACTTTTCGTTTCTAAAAATCCTGACTTCAATTTCTTGTTTTAAACTTTTCAGGATTTTTAAAGCCTTCAAAACATTTCTTCTGTTTTCTCCGAATTACCTGCGAATATGGCCGAGTACGATTTCACAAAGGTTCACTTCAGAGGACTCGCTCAAAAGGCAAGATTTGCAGCACTGACCGAAAGAGAATTCACCTTAACGCTGTATTATGACAAGGCTACTATGGATAAACTAGGGATCACAGATAGCATTCAATACCTGTTCAATCAACTGGGTTGGGAGAACACTGCTCTGAAAACACGTTTCGCTACCTACAAGGATCTTACCTATGAATTCCTTAGCTCTTTCAGATATACACCCAACTATGGTTTTGGATCCAGCATGAGTTTATTACCTTCCGATTGTTTGGAATGGACCAAACCCACAGCAGGATGTCACTAGCTAACCTCCTAGGATTCCCTAGCGGACCGCATGTGTTCATCAGTGTAGAAGATGACGATATTGATTTGCAACTCGAGCACTTCTGGGGTAGAATCACAGGCGACTATCACCCTGAACCAGACAGAATGTACAATGATGACATTCATAACCCAGCCTTTAGATACTTCCATAAGATACTAGCTCACACCTTGTTTGGAAAAGAAGAAAATATTACCACAGTGTCTAAGGAAGAGTTATTCATCATGTTCTGTGCTTCTCAGGGACGGACAGTAAATGCAGTGCCTTTCATGATGAGATCCTTCAAACGCCTCACGCTGGAACCTCAGACACCTATTCTTATAGGAGGACTAGTAACAATGATTGCCCACGAGCTTGGCCTTAGATTCCATTTAAATGCCAACACTCGTTTTGGTACCATCAGACCCATGAACATACAATTCTGCTTTAACAGGCGCATCTTAGGAACTATGGGACCTGGACCGTACGAGTACCTTATTAACGAAAAACCAGTACAGCTATTCACACTGCCTGATCATCTGATGACAAGAATCCACAACAAGGATAACTGGCTCTATGAATTGGATGAGCCTATGGGACCTCCTTCACCACAGTCAACACCCCAGAACTATATGTATGACAGTGACCACATTTCTGAGGCACACGATTACATGTACTTTGAGGACGCCGCCTCTGAAACTGAAGTAGATCCTATGACTCCTCCACACTACAATACTTATCCTGAGCCTATCCCTGAGGAAACGACCGACAAAATGGATACCGTGTTACTCAGATTGGACGACGTTGATAAAGCTCTGACTAATGTAAAAGTTGATATCGCAGGCATGCACAGTGACCTGGTAGGCTTCATGGATCTAGTCTGCGACCAACTCGATTACTATTCACAAAAATTCGAGGAATTGAAGGCACGAAAAGATTAGTTATTAGCTCGTAGCAGTAGTCTCAGTTTAGTCTAGTCTAGTTTAGTTTAATTTACTCATTTGGAATTTTCACATTGTTCGTTTCATTATGTACTACATACAATTGTTTCCATTTTATATTATTTCAATTCTAGTTTTGTTCAATTATTCTGTTTTCGCATTATTTATTGATTGTTGGCTGTTATATTACATCACCGTAGCAATGCTACGCTTTAAAATCACCACGAGTACGCCCTCAGAGCAAAATTCTGCGTTCTGCAGATTTTGCTGCTGTGACGACCGTCACAGCCCCATGACGAGCGTCACACGGGTGACGACCGTCACACCTTTGTGACGACCGTCACGCAGCCCAGAACTGCAATCTGATATAACAGAGGTCGTGTTCCCCTCCACTCCCCCCATTATCACTTTCAAACTTCCAAAATTCATACCCCACTACGATTTTCGTCCTCCCCAATTGAACTATAAACCTCAACTCCAAATTCAACCTCCAAACCACCGTTCTGTCATTTTTCCCTCTCCGCCGAAAAACCCCAAAACCTCCGAAACCTCTCCATCTTCAACAATGGCCGGAAACGCAGATATCAGCAACATTTCCTTCCCTGAGGGCGAATTAGGCGAGAGACAACGAGCACAGTACACTGCATTTCATCAGAGGTCGCTCCAGCCAACTCACTACCCGCACCTTCCATCACTTACGGAGCTCGGACTCCTCGAAGGTGTAACCTGGATGCTTCAACGAGCAGGCATCTGGAACCTCTGCTCCAACCCCCAGCCGACCTACGAACAACTCACCCTTGAGTTCTTGAGTTCGTTCTCATACATCACCAGCAGCGGCGAACTCAACCAGCACTCAGGTGCCGCTTGCTTTCGGATGTTTGGCGTTAACTATCAGATGCACCAAAACCAGATTACCGACATCCTACAGCTACCCCGCGGCGACAATGCTCATCGCCGCATCACTGATCAGTTCCAGCACGAAGCCTTCGCGCTGTGGTATCAGTTGACCGGCTTAAACGCCGATGGTTGGGACTCCCTGCACGCCACTCACATCCATAACCCCGCCATCAGGTACTTTCACAGAGCGTTGAGCAACACCATCTTCGCAAGAGACAGCAACCACAAAGTGAACTTCAAGGAGCTCTTCTTTCTGCATTGCGTCTTCAACAATGAACCCGTCAACGCTGCCCCGTTTCTGATGGCTCACATTTAGGCCAACTGCAACCGTGGCTCGAAGCCATTCTACTTTGGCGGGATTGTCACAGCGATTGCACTTGGGCTGAACCTTGGCGACCGCCTCCAGCACCTCCAGTCCATCCCCTCGGTGTTCCTTGACACCGACCACTGCAGGGCCTCCCATCTCATCCGCTCCCGAGCTGACGGGAAATATCATCCGGTTGTGCGTGGCAAGACAGTCCGAAGCATCATCCTTCCGTCCCGCACCCGCATCCATCCTGAGGACCGTACCAACTGGTTGTTCGACCTCACTGCCCCTCCTGCTGCCGCTGTTCCTACTCAGGAACCCACTCATGATTCCGAAGATGAAATCCAAGCTGAGTTGGACAGGTCCGAGCAGCCAGAGGCATCACAGCCTCCTCCTCCAGTAGGTACATCATCCCGCCGCCGCCGTCACCATCCCGTTCCCGACTACACCGAAGAGGACCTCCGTCGCTCCCTAGACCAGCAGGCACAGATACTCACGATGCTGCAGCAGCAGAACCAGCGAGCTGACCAGTTCGAAGCTTGGCACCGGACTCAAATGCAACAACTTCACACCGGCCAAGCTACGATCACTGAGAGTCTAGCGAATCTGACCCTGCAGGTCGAAGGACTCCGAGACACGGTCTACCACACCGGAGCCATGAGCTATGAGGATAGAGTAGCCCTTGCTAGAGCCAGAGGACGCCAGCGTGGACGTGACAGGCCCCTGGACTAGATTTTTATTTTTTTCCTTCATTGCTTACTATATTTCAGTTCTTTGTATTTTCATTTTCAGTTGTATCTCCCTCTCGCATGCTTCAAGAATCAGTGAGGACACTGATCGAGATAGTGTGGGAGCGGAGCCTTATTTCCACTGTATTTTGAACTTCCCTTATTTCCTGTATTTCCATTTCACTGCACTTTAAATTCTGGTAATATCTATTTTTACACTTTCTATTTCTAGCAAATAAAGCGCGTCTATATATTTTTCACGTTACACAAACTATCCCCACATTATTCAACATAAACAAAAACTTTCATTTATTCCTCAAAAGCAAAAGCATCACGAGAATGCACCTGAGTTCAAACCGAGTTTTGAAACTCCGAGGAAACGACAGTTCTAACAAAACCAGTATCGTCCAGACACCTTAGATCCTTAGATCTCTAGTTTATGCGAGTCGGTTTCACCACCTACGTGTACCAAAGTCTTAAGTGTCTACGCAAACTCAACCCCAAGTAGTTTATACTAGCAGTCAGCACCATCCTAAAAACACTTCTAAGCGAGCGACCGATGCAAATAAGTGTATGATCTCCAAAAAGATGAAAAATCATGAAAAGAGAGCTAAAAAGCCCAAGAATATAAGATATGTTTCCTTCTAAGTTAGGTGCTCCTCACCCGAGCATTTAGCCCAACGGTACGAAAAACTCATTGAAAAATCAATGACACCAAATTATGATCAATGAAGAAGATCAAAAACAAAAACGAGATCATATTCACTAACAGGTCGACTCGCCATGAAAGTGTGCGGACAACGGGCTTAATGTGATTGCGCTAGAACAAACAGGGTGAACTTGCCACGAGAACCTTGACACCAAGATACGGTAGCATGACTGAGACCGATTTGCAATAAAAGGGAGACCTCCGGAAACTTGTAGTCCAGTGTCGTCGTGATACTCGTCTTGTTCCTACCAAGAATCCCGGTTTTTCCAAACTCTGCGAACGAAGAAGCAGCCTCGTGCTTGCCGACTTTTCCACGTTTTACTTGAGGACAAGCAAAGATTCAAGCTTAGGGGAGTTTGATAACACGAAATCATATAGATATTTTCATGCATAATTCAACTAAAGTCTAACCGTTTTCGATCCGATTTCGGGTTATTTCCATGTATTTGTCTGATGTTTTTGCAGGTATTCAACGATCACGTCTAAACAAGGCAACATGAAGAAAAGAAGCAATCCCATATGAAATATGGACGAAAAAGGAGTGAAAACACAATGAAAAGCGCAGCAGACAGTTTTTGCTGATGTGACGACCGTCACAGATGCATGACGACCGTCACACGGGTGACGACCGTCACACCTTGTGACGACCGTCATGCAGGCAAAAACGCCCCACTCAGATTACACGTCAAAAGAGCAGTTCCAATTCCCATTAAATGGTCCACTACTCCCTAAATTATCTGCCTCAAGGTCCATCATCCTCAGAGGTAACCGTTGGAATTCCACTTCTATAAAAAGGGAAGCAGGGGACTTCAAAAAGGGAGCTGCATTCATACCACGAAGTGCTGCCAAATTTAATTTCCAGAGCAAATTTACTTTCAGTTATTATTTGTATCCATTTCTCCAGTTTTATTTGTATCCCTTTCCTTTATTTCCCTGCCATTTTCCTCATTCCCATTTCCGCTCTTCTGTAATTGTTACTGCACTGTACGATCGAATTGGAACTAAAGACAGAATCCTGCCAACATCTGTGGAGGATCTGCCCAAAGGCCAATTGGAATTATTTACAGGTTTTCATTTTGATCGACTTCTATTTTATCATAATGCAATTTATTATTTATTATTATTATTTATGTTTTGCTTTTCCAAATTCCATGTCTAGCTAAACTTAGGTAATCGATATGTAGTAATAATTCGAATGGGATTTGATAGCTCTTGTTTGAAAACTTTCTTTTCACAAAAATAACTTATGGTCTAAGTGTTTAAAATTGATTTACGAAATAAACTTCATCGCGAAAGCGAGAACTTGTTTTAAAGTAGTTTTGCCACGAAAGTGGGAAATTAATTAAGATACGAACCAATAAGCGAAAGCTGCGGTAAGGTCAGATAGTAAACACTAGGCATTTGTTTTAATAACAGCGAAAGCACTTTAAAACGAATTAGAACTTAGAGATTTCCAAAAAGTGATTTTAACCCCGAACGGAATACGAAAGTGTACGTTAGGCCCTTAGGATTATGATTAGCGTCAATAACCATTGTGAGACGAGAGTCTTCAAATCTCCATTTTCTGCTTAAATGAACTCTGAAAACTATTTCATACACCAGGAACTTATCAAATCCCTGAAGAACACAATTACTACGTATCGATTCAATTAATTAAAATATAAATAGTAATCTTAGTTCCCTCTTTTAGTGACAATCTTATTCCCTTAAAACATATTCTACCTAGCTAAACATAGTAACTCCCGAGAACACTAGTTTGATTACGAGTCCCTGTGGGATCGATATCTTTTATTACTACGCGATAGACTGTGCACTTGCAGTTAGTTGTATTAGACATAGAAAGTCGCGATCAAGTTTTTGGCGCCGTTGTCGGGGACCCGTTTAGTCAATAGTGTAACCTTCTGTTACGCCGTACAGACTAGGTAAACAATTTTCATTTTTCCTTTACTAGTGCTGTCGATTGTATGCCGAGTCATTTCTCTTTCTTTTGTCCTCAAGCCTGTAGTTAGATAGTTTTAATCACCCTTTTAGATAGACAACAAGCGTGGATCCCGTCGAGTACGACGGACATGAGGGGTGCTAATACCTTCCCCTTACGTAACCGACTCCCGAACCCGAGATTTGGTTCCGATGACCGATCTTATCCCTCTTTTCGTTAGGTTTTCTCTGAGCATTTCCTTTCCCTCTCTTGGGATAAATAATGCACAATAGCGACTCTTCTGTCATTGTCGGCCTCGATTTTCGCAGATGCGACAGCTAGTGACTCTGCTAGGGACAGGAACAACCCCTATGCGAGTCAATCCTAGCGCTTGTTTTTTATTTTTGGGGTGTGTACATATGTGCTTTATCTTCATTCGCTTTCCGCATTTATTTTCCGCATCATATATCATTATTGCTGTGCTGTGGGGAAGGATTGTTCTGTTGAGAGATAAGCCAGACCCAGGCTTGAGTACAAACTTAGCATTAGAAGCGGAGATTAGTAGTGAGCCTGTATGCTTTGCATGCACCAACTAGCCATGAAATTCGCGCTCAGACCAGATTCTCTTTAACGATTTTCTTTCTGGCCCTTTGGGCTCGAAGGAATTTTGGATCTGAGGATTGTCGACTCTGGGAACTGATCACTTGTGAGTCAGCTAAGTGAGGCCTCTTCAAGAGATGATGATGCCAAACCAGAAATGGTGAACGTATAATCATTTCTAGAAAGTTTGTGACGTTGATGAATGCATAGGATGCCAAACCTCGTCAGTGGATAGGTCCTTACCTGTGAGAGGGATGAGGGTGCAGGAAACTCTAGCTTTCAGACTACCCGGTTCTTTACAGTTTGGATTTATGTTCTTGATTGCGAGGGGTCCTAATGTCAGTGTGTGGTTATGACTAAAGCGAAGCGCCGATCGTCTCAAACTACAGCACATCAAATCTTGATCCCCTGTTGCATATGAATTTTGCATTTTCATTTGCATATCATTAACATGTATCTATGTTGCAGGTGTATTTCTCCTCCCCGATTCTAGTAATCTTTGTTCCTTTTTTGACATGGAGGCCTTGAAGAAGACAGTTGCCTACAAGCTCCCTTATCCTAACATCAGTTCCTTGTTGAGTTTGGTTGCTTTAGCAGATCAGAAGGTGAAGGCAGAGTTCAAGGAATCCTATGGGAAGTTACTCAGTTTGGTGTGCAAGCCTTCAGTGTTCGAGTTGAATGGTTTATATGCTCTGTTCCAGTTTTATGACCCTCAGTCGAGATGTTTTATCTTTCCTGACTACGTCCTGGCACCAACATTGGAAGAGTATGCTGCATTACTAGGGGTTACAGTATTAGATCAGATGCCTTTTTACCATGTTGATACCGAGCCTGATCTAGTTAAACTTGCTGCAATTTTTCATCTTGCCGCTTCAGAGTTCTCAGGAAGATTGACCAAGCTAAATGGGACATATGTGTTTCCTCTACCTTTTCTGGTTGACAAGGCTTTACAGCTCGCCAAAGAAGGTTGTTGGATTGCGTTCAATGCCATTCTCGCTTTGTGCATATATGGTATCATTCTGTTTCCCAACTTTCCTGACTTTGTGGATACAGACGCTTTCTATATCCTTGCTTCAGGGAACCCATTGCCAACGTTGTTAGGAGATGTTTACCATTCCATCCATTACAAGAATGAAAAGCGAAGAGGTAAAAATGTGTCTTGCTGTGTGCCCTTGCTGTATAGATGGTTCTTCAGTCATCTTCCGAAGAAAGGTCCATTTGTTGCTACTGCCAGCACCTCAGATTGGTCTGCTAGGTTGATGGGTTTATCTGCAGAAAACATCGTATGGTTTGATCATGACATACTTGGCACTGAAATCGTATATAGTTGTTGTGGCTTTCCGAATGTTCCATTGGTAGGAAGAAAGGGTTGTATTAACTATAATCCCTCTTTGCTGATTAGACAATTTGGGTATGCTTTGAAGAGTCCTCCTAAGGAAGAAGAGATACAGGAATCTCTGTATCTCATAGGGTTGATAGAAGTCGATACTTTGGTCAGATTGGAGTATGCATGGAGTAACATTCACAGACGAGGTAAGACAATGTTAGGAAAGAGCAACAATCGAGCTTATGACCCCTACGTGGTTTGGATCAAGGTTAGAGCTGCCAAGTCTCTAATTCCATTTCCCTCAGTTGCACCCTTGTACCCCGTCATGCCTGAAGAACCTACTACCGTGGATATTCAGAAGTACAACCAGCTGTTGCGTGAAAAAGAAGAATTGAAAAGAGAAAACGAAGAATTAGAGAAAGAAGTCATCCAAATCCGAAGTGAGAAGATTGATGTCGTTCATGCCTTCAAAAGACAGACTGAACTTGTTAACAAGCTAGGTACAGACCTGACAAAGGAGACCGGCGATAGAGAACGCACAGGCCGAGATTTGCATGATGTCTATAGTGTGCTCGCCACTAAGAAGGAAGAGTTGAAAAAGGCTTACACAAGGATCTCCAAGTTTGAATCAGTATGGAACGCCATGCTCACTAACAATAAGGAGCGAGAGGATAAGCTGAAGCAACAGATCACCAAGTTGAAGAGTCAACTCAGAGCAAAAGACGAGAAAATCTCAGCCGAAGAAGCTCTCAGATATCACAGCGAGCATAAATTGAACCAAGCTATCGCAGACCTGAAGAAGTATAGGTTGAGGGCAGATACCAAGAGAAGCAGACTCGAAGCATGCTTTGGAAAAGAAGCCTGGGACGACCACGTTGATAGTCTACAGCACACCATCAGCCAGCGAGAGCAACTCATTCAGGGTCTACTTGCCAGACCTGGTCATCCTGAGACGATAAAGCTGCTTGTGGATTTCCGGACTCGCCGTCCAACTTGACTGTCCTTATCTTTCTTTGTATCTTGTCGTTCTTCTTACATATCGACCATCATCAGGCTTGTTGATTGAGGTCATCTCAATTTTGTACTCAACTGATGTAGGTGCACCGTGGATTGGCTTGTTATTATACGAGGAGTTGTTATTCTATTCACTTGTTTGTGGGATTTTTCATGGTTGCTTCTTCTTTAGGGAACTAGAATCGAGGGGGAAAATTGCCATGAAACATAATTACATGTCTGCATTCTGCATCTTTCGCATCATTTATCATTTTGCATAACAAGTGTTCTTGGGAACGTTAATCTTATCTCTATGTCACCATTCAGGTTCACAAGATAGCAGACCCGACATTCCACGGGTACTCTACAAGGGGAAATCAACAAAGGATTATGGAGCAAGTTCAGCTCGAGCTTCAGGAATTTCGCGAGAGGATGAGGCAGTTTATGGACATGATGCAGGGCATAGCCAACAACCAGGAACAGTTGAGGACATTGGTACAACCTCTGGTGTCAAGGGTTGATGGATGTGGAGTCTTACATGGTGGAACCCCTATTGTACCTCCTCCAGAAAATAGTACGCCACGAATAGACGCTATCCCAACGGTTGTCCCTCTAGGCGGAGGAAACCCGACTGTAATTCCCATCCCAGTTCCAATAGGCCCTGTACAAGGTAACAACGGTCCCCAGTGGGATCAAGATGATCAAGAAGATATTTTCTCTCTAGGAGATGTTGGGGCAGGATTGCAACCCGACGCTGATAGAAGATTCAAGGCGATTGAGGAAAAGATGGGAAGCCTTGAAAGCCAAAATAGTATGGGTCTCGATATGTCGAACCTAGGATTGATTCTTGGACTCAGGATTCCTCCAAAGTTCAAGGTGCCAGATTTCGATAAATACAAAGGAACAACGTGCCCAAGGGTGCATCTTTGCTCCTATTTCCGAAAGGTGTCTGCATACTCCGATGATGAGAAGTTGTTGATGCATTTCTTTCAAGATAGTCTGTCGGGACCATCTCTCGAATGGTATATGGGTTTAGAGCCAGTTAATGTCAGAAGTTGGAAGGATCTGAGAGAAGCTTTCGTTAAGCACTACCAATACAACAGTGATTTAGCGCCAAACCGAGTGCAACTTCAGAATTTATCACAGAGAAGTAACAAATGCTTTAAAGAATACACACAAAGATGGAGAGAGCTTGCTGCCAGGGTTCAACCTCCCATGGTGGAGAGAGAGTTGATTGATTTGTTTGTGGCCATGTTACCAGGAATTTACTATGATAAGTTAGTGAGTAGCATGTCTGGGAGCTTTTCGGACCTGATTATTACCGGTGAGAGGGTTGAAAACGGTATTAAAATGGGAAAGATACAAATGGGAGAGGAGACCTCATCTGGAGGTGGAAGGAAGATTTTTGGTGAGAAGAAGAGAGATAACGAGACAAATGCAGTTTCCGGCTTTAACAATCAAAATAGATATCTGAATCAACGTCAACAACGACTGTATTATCAACAACAACAACCTCCACAAGTAGCTAGTATTGCCATCCCGGCAGTACAACCTCAACAACAACCACGTCAGCAACAACAACAACAACGACCTCAACAACAAAATTATGCACGGAGACAATTCCATGATCGGAGAAGGATGATGGATAGGTATTTTGACACACCATCGATGCCCTACGCTCAGTTATTACAACACTTAATTCAGCTGCAGTTGGTCCAGAAAAGGATAATGGCACCTCTAACTGGCCAACCACCTCCCGAATATGACGCCAACGCTAGGTGTGAATTCCACTCTGGTGCCCCCGGCCACAACATCGATAATTGTAAAGCTTTCAAACACAAGGTACAAGACCTTGTTGATAGTAAGGCTATCAATTTCAATCAAGATACGCCAAACATGGATCAAAACCCCATGCCTAACCATGGTAGGGGTGGTGGTGTGAATGCTATTGTCAGTGAAGAAGGCCTGGACTTGGTGTCCAGTGTGGAGAATTTGAAGACACCGTTAGGTTTTGTGAAGAACAAGTTGTTAGAGGG
Source organism: Lathyrus sativus (assembly GCA_963859935.3). Classification (NCBI taxonomy): domain Eukaryota; kingdom Viridiplantae; phylum Streptophyta; class Magnoliopsida; order Fabales; family Fabaceae; genus Lathyrus; species Lathyrus sativus. Next base: position 142,328,454 of record OZ012738.1, on the reverse strand, counting down.
AGGGGTGTTCCCGGGATGTGGAGAGGATTGTGAAGACTGTTTGATTCATCCCGAAGGATGTCAGAATCTGAAGAACCATATACAACGCATGATGGATGAGGGCCTATTGCAATTTGATAGAATCTGTGAGAAGAATGTTGAAGAGGTAGTCATTGAAGATAAGGACGAGGTGGCCACCATCTCTATCCTGTACAAAACAATTACAATCTCAGCGCCTCCAGCAAGGCCAACTATTGTATTCACAAAGGCAGGGCTTGTACCATATGAAAGCACTAAAGCAATCCCTTGGAACTATGGGGACGAGGTCTATTGCAATGGTCAAAAGCAGGAATTGAAGAATTCTCCCTTGGACTCGATTGATAATTTGGTAGGCACCGGAGGAATGACTCGAAGTGGAAGAGTGTTTGCACCTCCTGAGACAAATGCAGATAGAGTCGACAAAGGAAAGGGAAAAGTAGTGGTTGAAGAAAGTTCACAGACTATAGAAAAGGAATCTTTGCTGAAGGACGCCGATGAATTCATGCGTTTGATAAGGAAGAGTGACTACAAAATTGTGGATCACTTGCAACAGACTCCTTCAATGATTTCCATCTTATCGTTGCTATTATGTTCTGAAGCCCACATGAATGCTTTGCTCAGGGTCTTGAATAATGCTTATGTACCTCAAGAGATATCCGTGAATCAGTTGGAAGGAGTGGTGGCCCATGTCAATGCAGGTAACAGGTTGGGGTTCACTAATCGTGATTTGACACCGAAAGGAAGGAACCACAACTTGGCTTTGCATATTTCACTTGAGTGCCGAGGAACAGTGATGTCGCACGTCCTTGTTGATACAGGGTCGTCCTTGAATGTGTTGCCAAAGAAGGCATTGATGAAGATAGATCATCAGGGTCTTTATTGTACACCTAGTGATTTGATTGTGCGGGCCTTTGATGGGACCCGAAGATCTGTTTTTGGGGAGATAACTTTGCCTATCCAAGTAGACTCAAAAGTGTTTGAAGCAGTTTTCTACATCATGGACATTCAGCCTGCCTACAGCTGTCTGTTGGGTCGGCCTTGGATACACTCGACAGGAGCTGTGAGGTCAACATTGCACCAGAAGTTGAAGTACATGGTGGATGGGAATATTGTGACTGTTTGTGGAGAAGAAGACATCATGGTGAGCCATCTGTACTCATTCAAGTATGTGGAGGTAGATGGTGAGATTCATGAAACACTGTGTCAGGCCTTTAAAACTGTTCAAATCAAGGAAAAGGCGCCAATCGAGGTCAAGACTCCAGAAATTGCCATGTCATCATACAAGGAAGCCCAAGCCGTAGTGGAATCTGGAGCAGCGCAAGGATGGAGGAAGGTGGTGAGCGTCCCCAATAAATAAGATAAGTTTGGATTAGGATATAGCCCGTATGCATCTTCTTCACAAGATGCTCCACGTTACAAAGGACCTGTTCAGTTCACCAGTGGTGGGGTGATATTCGAAAAAATTAACGCTGTATCTGACGAGGAAGGAGATAGCGACTGTGACATGGATGCGTGGATCAAGCCATGTGTCCCTGGCTAGGGTTTGAAGAACTGGACTATGGAGGAAGTCATCTCAGTGACCTATGAAGAGTAATTGCTTTGTTTTGATTAATGTATCACCCTATGTTCTTCCCAGAGCATAGTAGTCTTTATTTTGTAGGGGCCTTATCTGTTATGTGCGCAAACAATTTCTATCATTATCAATCAAAAAAGGCTTCTTTTTCATTCAAAATTTTGTGATCCTTGTTTTTATTTTCTAACAATAAAATGGCAATGCGGTTTGTGTTTATTTGTTTGCATATCATTTAAGCATAAAATCATCATCATTGCAGGTTACATGTAACAACCCGATTTTTCATTAATTAATTATTTGCATTAATTAATGGGTTAATGAGAATTATTTAATTGATGAGTAGTTAATTAAATGAATTAATAGATGTTGGAGAAAATTAGAAGAGAAAGACATATTAAAAAGGAGAGTGGAAAGAAAAGGAAAAGATAGAAACATAAAGGAAAGAATAGAGAAAGAAGGAGAAAGAGGAGAAAAGAGAAGAAGAAGAGGGAAGAACTTGGAATCATCAAGAACAACTCTCAAGCTTTGGATTAATCAAGGTAAGGGTGTGAAATATCATTATCTTAACAATGTATATGAATATGTATGCTTGGGTTAGAGTATTGGATGTTTTTCTACAACTTCCATTTTAGGGCATAAATGGATTAATCGGTAGAATATGAGTTTTCACGGTGGAAAATAAGAATAAGTGGTAGTATTTAGTCGGGGGATGTTAGACTAAGGTTACAGAACATGTTCGGTGAGAATCTGTTGGTTTTGGAGAGTTTGGTGGAAGTTGGACAGTAAGAAATTCAGAGTTCGCAGACATTCGCTAGCGTGTTCGCTGAGCGAGCTGGTAGCGAATGTTCGCTAAGCTAGCTAGTAGCGAGCCAGTAGCGAACGGTCCCAGACTTGGACATAATGAATTTTATGGTGTTCGCTGGTAGCGAAGGGGGTAACGAAGGTTTGCTAGGCCTTCGCTAAGAGAGCGAGGTAGCGAACAAAGTCAGAAGCTTCTGTTTGCCTTCGCGAGCTTGTCCGCTGGGCGAACAAGTAGCGAATACTCGCTAGGAGCTCGCTAAGCGAGCAGAGTAGCGAACGTGACAGGATGTGTTTTTCTTTAATGTTTCCATCCGAGGTCGGATTTCCGACTTCACTTTGATTATTTTCCTTTGCTCGAGGCATCGATTATATCGAGATGTATTATACTGTGGGTAGCCTTATGGCGTGAATCCTAGATTGTTGAATTAATTGAATTATGGTCTTTTGACAAATATTATACATTGTTTAATGTGATTAAAAATGTATTGAGAATGCATGAGAACATATGGTGTATATATGTGTGCATTGCTTGAAAATATATTGATGATATATGTGAACATGTTGTGTGTGCAATCGTTGTTATAATTCTTGAAGAGATGAATTATTTGAATGCATGAGATTAAGATGTCGGTCTTAAGTGCATTGAATTGTTGATTGCATATGCATCATTTAGTCAAGAGGCAATGCTTGCTAGTTTCGTGGAGACTAGTGACTTGTCCCAAGCCTAGAAGAGTGGGTTTGAAAGCTTAGAGGACGGGCTTTTGGTGGTTATCGGTCTAGAAGAGTGGACCCGGTTTAATGTAAACCGAAAAAAGATAACAAGTGTTGGTACCACATGGCATGAGTTTGCATTGAGTTGTATTGATTCACATCGCATGAATGTCGTTATTGTATGAATTATGCTTGTGTGTGGAAATCGTGGACTATGTATAATTGCGTGTTTGCATGTTGTGATCGTATAATGAACTACAATGAATTGTGGTGAGGAATATGGAGTTTGTACATTACGTATTGTGTATGCGTATATAATTATATGCATTGATTATTATGATAATATTTCTCACCCTTCTGCTGTTTTATAATGCTCTATGAGGCATTGCAGATTAGGTTGCTGGGGGTTTCTTTTGGCGAAGTATAGTTTCATTCTTTTGAGTCGGTTGTTCTGATAATGTAACATCGGGTAGCTAGGCTTGTAGAGTATTCTTTTGTGATACATTGTATATGTATCAGCTGATGATATTTTGTAAAACATGAATGATATGTGAACCAAACTTGATGTTTTGTATTTCTATGATATCATGTCTTAAGTAATTCAATGTTCTAGTCTTCCGCTTTAATTATAATATTGATATGTGGGTTTTAAGCGATATGCTTTGTTTTTAGTTGAGATTTACCCCTTTTTTTACATATCTCTATGAGAAGGTGTTGTTTATGTTTTCGTTTCGTGGATAATGTTATGCGACTCTTTTATACCATGTTATAATTATCCTCTGATGAATTTTTATATATGTGAATAAGTGTTTATTTGCATTATTTTGGGGGTATAGAAAGGGGTGTTACATTAAGTGGTATCAGAGCAGGTCGGCCAGTTGGCCAAGTTGTTAACTTATTTATTCCCTTGTATATCTGATTGTGTGTGACACTATCGATATTGTTTGACCTTGTAAGTTATGTTGTTGAGATACAAAACGATGGTGGATGGTAGGAACGTCAAGGCGACTGTGGAGGCTTTGACTAGGTTGGCTGGAGCAATCGAGCAAAACCCTTAAGCCAATTTTAATGTTAGGAATCATGCAGATGATGAATTCCGTGCTTTAGGAAGGTTTCAAAGGAATAATCCACCAGTGTTCAAAGGAACCCATGAGCCTGACAAAGCACAGGTTTGGTTGAAGGCTATAGAAAATATCTTCCGAGTTATGAATTGTTTAGATGCTCAGAAGGTGCAGTTTGGCACCCATATGCTTGAGGAGGAAGCGGAGGATTGGTGGGGTAATACTCGGTCTAGCCACTACAAGAATTTGGGTGATAAGAAGGGAAAGGGTCAATTTCGAGGGAAACCTTATGTGACTCCTACAGATAAAGGGAAACAAAGAGCTGATTATGGTAAGAAGCCAAGTGGGGGAGGAGCCTCTACTCCGGTAAGATGTTATAGTTGTGGTGAAGCGGGACATCGTGCTCCTGAATGCAAAGGTGTTGGGTTGAAGTGTTTTAAGTGTGGCAAGTCAGGCCACAAAGCTATAGAGTGCAGAAGCGGTGCAAATGTGACTTGCTACAATTGTGGTGAGCAAGGGCACATTAGTACCAAGTGTGATAAGCCGAAGAAGACGCAAGGGAGCGAAAAAGTGTTTGCTCTATCTGGATCAGAAACTGCTAGTGATGATCGATTGATCCGAGGTACGTGCTTCATTAATGGTATACCTTTGATCGCTATAATTGATACTGGAGCTACGCATTCTTTTATTTCTTTGGATTGTGTTTAGAGATTAAGTCTTAAGTTGTCTGTTATGGGTGGCGGTATGGTTATTGACACTTCTGCTATGGGTTCGGTAACTACATAGTATGTGTGCTTGAATTGTCCGTTGAGTATTTTTGGTAAATATTTTGGAGTTGACTTAGTGTGTCTTCACTTAGACCGAATTGATGTCATTCTTGGAATGAATTGGTTGAGGTTCATCCGTGTTTATATTAACTGTTTTGACAAAACGATTATTTTCCCTGAATCTGACAAAGAAGGGGATTTGTTTATGACGGCTAAGCAAGTGAAGGATTCGGTGCAAGATGGTGCAAAGGTATTTATGTTGTTTGCAACTTTGAGTATTGGTGAGAGTGAAGAAATTGCTGTTTTACCAATTGTTCGTGGTTTTCCGGAAGTTTTCCCTGATGAGATAAGAGATTTACCGCCGGAACGGGAAGTGGAGTTTGTGATTGATTTGGTTCCTGGAACTAGTCCGACATCAATGACTCCATATCGTATGTCCGCATCGGAATTGAAAGAGTTGAAGAGTCAAATTGAAGATCTGCTTGATAAGAGGTTTATTCATCCAAGTGTGTCGCCATGGGGTGCACCAGTGCTATTGGTTAAGAAGAAAGAAGGTTCTATGAGACTCTGTGTGGACTACAGACAGTTGAATAAGGTGACTATCAAGAATAAGTATCCACTTCCGAGGATTGATGACTTGATGGATCAGTTGGTTGGTGCAAGTGTGTTCAGTAAGATAGATTTGAGATCCGGATATCATCAGATTCGCGTGAAGGCTGAGGATATTCCGAAAACTGCTTTTAGGACGAGGTATGGACACTATGAGTACTCTGTGATGCCATTTGGTGTGACTAATGCACCAGGTGTGTTTATGGAGTACATGAATAGAATTTTTCATCCCTATTTGGACAAGTTTGTGGTGGTGTTCATTGACGACATTCTAGTCTATTCGAAGAATGAAGAAGAGCATGCCGAGCATCTGAAGGCCGTGTTATCTGTGTTGGAAGAAAAGCAGTTGTATGCGAAACTTTCTAAGTGTGAGTTTTGGTTGAAGGAAGTGAGTTTCCTTGGGCATGTAATTTCGAGTAGAGGTATTGTAGATGATCCGTCGAAAGTTGAAGTGGTATCGCAATGGGAGACTCCGAAATCAGTTTTTGAGATTAGAAGTTTTCTTGGGTTGGCCGGTTATCATCGGAAGTTCATTGAAGGATTTGCTAAGCTATCATCGCCGTTGACGCAGTTAACTCAAAAAGGTCAAACTTTCGTTTGGGATGCCAAGCGTGAAGGAAGTTTCCAAGAGCTTAAGAGGAGATTGATGACGACCCCTGTTTTGATTTTGCCAAATCCAGAAGAACCATTTGTTGTGTATTGTGATGCTTCTTTGATGGGTTTGGGAGGTGTGTTGATGCAGAATAACCAAGTTGTAGCTTATGCTTCGAGGCAACTCAAAGTGCATGAGAAGAATTATCTGACGCATGACTTAGAGTTGGCCGCCATTGTATTTGTGTTGAAACTTTGGAGGCATTATTTATTTGGTTCAAGATTTGAGGTGTTTAGTGATCATAAGAGTTTGAAGTACCTCTTTGATCAGAAGGAATTGAACGCAAGACAGAGGAGATGGTTAGAATTTCTAAAGGATTATGACTTTGGTTTGAATTACCATCCCTGTAAAGCGAATGTGGTAGCAGATGCATTGAGTAGGAAATCATTGCATATGTCGATGATGATGGTGAAAGAGTTGGAATTAATTGAGCAGTTTCGTGATTTGAGTTTGGTGTGTGAAAGGACTTCTTATGGAGTGAAGCTCGGTATGTTGAAACTTACTAGTGGTATTCTGGATGAGATCCGAAAAGGGAAGAAATCAGATTTGAGCTTAGTTGATCGTTTGACTTTGATCAATCAAGGCCAAGGTGGTGATTTTCGGATTGATAAGAATGGTATTATGCGGTATCATGATAGAGTTTGTATTCCTAACATTGGTGAGCTGAAGAAGAGTATTCTTGAGGAAGGGCATCATAGTGGATTGAGTATTCATCCGGGTGCTACTAATATGTATCAAGATTTGAGGAAAATATTTTGGTGGCCTCGTATGAAGAGGGATATTGCAGAGTTTGTGTATTCTTGTTTGACTTGTCAGAAGTCGAAGATTAAACATCATAAACCGTCAGGTTTGATGCGACCGTTGTTTATTCCTGAATGGAAATGGGATAGCATTTCTATGGATTTTGTATTCGGTTTACCGAGGACGCAGAGTAATTTTGAAGCCATATGGGTTATTGTGGATAGATTGACCAAATCTGCTCATTTTATCCCTATGCGCATGGACTATCCATTGGAGAAATTGGCGAAGTTGTACATTGAGAGGATTGTCAGTTTGCATGGTATTCCGTCTAGCATTGTGTCAGACCGAGATCCAAGGTTCACTCTGAGGTTTTGGGAGAGTCTGCAGAGTGCTTTGGGTACGAAGTTGCGTTTGAGTTCAGCTTATCATCCTCAGACAAATGGTCAGATAGAAAGAACGATTCAATCACTTGAAGATCTGTTGAGAGCTTGTGTATTGGAGAAGGGAGGAGCTTGGGATAGCTACTTGCCTTTGATTGAGTTTACTTACAACAATAGTTTTCATTCGAGCATCGATATGGCACCTTTTGAGGCCTTGTATGGTAGACGTTGCAGGATGCCATTATGTTGGTATGAGTCTGGAGAGAGTTCTGTAGTTGGACCCGAGTTAGTTCAAGATACTACCGACAAGATTAAGATGATTCAAGAAAAGATGAGGATTTCTCAGAGTCGTCAGAAGAGTTATCATGACAAAAGGAGGAAGACACTTGAATTTCAAGAGGGAGATCATGTGTTTCTTCGAGTCACTCCGATGACTGGTGTTGGTAGAGCATTGATGTCGCGTAAGTTGATGCCGCGTTTCATTGGTCCTTTTCAGATTTTGCAGAGGGTAGGAGAGGTAGCCTATCGTGTTGCTTTGCCACCATCTCTTTCTAATCTTCATGATGTGTTCCATGTATCTCAATTGAGGAAATACATTCCGGATCCATCTCATGTAGTCCAAGTAGATGATGTACAGGTGAGAGATAACCTGACTGTGGAGACATCACCTATGCGAATAGAGGATCGGAAGTCGAAGCAACTTCGAGGCAAAGAGATTGCTTTCTGTGAAGGTCGCTTGGGGAGGACCGGCTGGTGGGAATGTAACGTGGGAATTGGAGAGCCAGATGAGGAAATCTTATCCAGAGTTGTTCGAATCAGGTAACATTTTTTAGGACGAAAATTCCTAAAGTGGGGGAAAGTTGTAACAGCCCGATTTTTCATTAATTAATTATTTGCATTAATTAATGGGTTAATGAGAATTATTTAATTGATGGGTAATTAATTAAATGAATTATTAGATGTTGGAGAAAATTAGAAGAGAAATACATATTAAAAAGGAGAGTGGAAAGAAAAGGAAAAGATAGAAACATAAAGGAAAGAATAGAGAAAGAAGGAGAAAGAAGGAGAAAGAGGAGAAAAGAGAAGAAGAAGAGGGAAGAACTTGGAATCATCAAGAACAACTCTCAAGCTTTGGATTAATCAAGGTAAGGGTGTGAAATATCATTATCTTAACAATGTATATGAATATGTATGCTTGGGTTAGAGTATTGGATGTTTCTCTACAACTTCCATTTTAGGGCATAAATGGATTAATCGGTAGAATCTGAGTTTTCACGGTGGAAAATGAGAATAAGTGGTAGTATTTAGTCGGGGGATGTTAGACTAAGGTTACGGAACTTGTTCAGTGAGGATCGGTTGGTTTTGGAGAGTTTGGTGGAAGTTGGACAGTAAGAAATTCTGAGTTCGCAGACATTCGCTAGCGTGTTCGCTGAGCGAGCTCGTAGCGAACGTTCACTAAGCGAGCTAGTAGCGAACGGTCCCAGACTTGGGCAAAATGAATTTTGTGGTATTCGCTGGTAGCAAAGGGGGTAGCGAAGGTTCGCTAGGCCTTCGCTGAGCGAGCGAGGTAGCGAACGAAGTCAGAAGCTTCTGTTTGCCTTCGCGAGCTTGTTCGCTGGGCGAACAAGTAGCGAATACTCTCTAGGAGCTCGCTAAGCGAGCAGAGTAGAGAACGTGACAGGATGTGTTTTTCTTTAATGTTTCCATCCGAGGTCGGATTTCTGACTTCACTTTGATTATTTTCCTTTGCTTGAGGCATCGATTATGTCGAGATGTATTATACTGTGGGTAGCCTTATGGCGTGAATCTTAGATTGTTGCATTAATTGAATTATGGTCTTTTGACAAATGTTATACATTGTTTAATGTGATTAAAAATGTATTGAGAATGCATGAGAACATATGGTGTATATATGTGTGCATTGCTTGAAAATATATTGATGATATATGTGAATATGTTGTGTGTGCAATCGTTGTTATAATTCTTGAAGAGATGAATTATTTGAATGCATGAGATTAATATGTCGGTCTTAAGTGCATTGAATTGTTGATTGCATATGCATCATTTAGTCAAGAGGCAATGCTTGCCAGTTTCATGGAGACTAGTGACTTATCCCAAGCCTAGAAGAGTGGGTTTGAAAGCTTAGAGGTCGGGCTTTTAGTGGTTATCGGTCTAGAAGAGTGGACCCGGTTTAATGTAAACCGAAAAAAGATAACAAGTGTTGGTACCACATGGCATGAGTTTGCATTGAGTTGTATTGAGTCACATCGCATGAATGTCATTGTTGTATGAATTATGCTTGTGTGTGGAAATCGTGGACTATGTATAATTGCGTGTGTGCATGTTGTGATTGTATAATGAACTACAATGAATTGTGGTGAGGAATGTGGAGTATGTACATTATGTATTATGTATGCGTATATAATTATATGCATTGATTATTATGATAACATTTCTCACCCTTCTGCTGTTTTATAATGCTCTATGAGGCATTGCAGATTAGGTTGCTGGAGGTTTCTTTTGGTGAAGTATAGTTTCATTCTTTTGAGTCGGTTGCTCTGATAATGTAACATCGGGTAGCTAGGCTTGTAGAGTATTCTTTTGTGATACATTGTATATGTATCAGCTGATGATGTTTTGTAAAACATAAATGATATGTGAACCAAACTTGATGTTGTGTATTTCTATGATATCATGTCTTAAGTAATTTAATGTTCCAGTCTTCCTCTTTAATTAAAATATTGATATGTGGGTTTTAAGCGATATGCTTTGTTTTTAGTTGAGATTTACCCCTTTTGTTACATATCTCTATGAGCAGGTGTTGTTTATGTTTTTGTTTCGTGGATAATGTGATGCGCCTCTTTTATACCATGTTATAATTATAATCTGATTAATTTTTATATATGTGAATAAGTGATTATTTTCATTATTTTGGGGGTATAGAAGGGGGTGTTACATTACACATTTCAGATACCCTCGACTCAGACTCGTCTATGACTCAGTGTGACTTTAACAATCCGATCTTTCAAGCAGAAGAAAAGATTGATGAAGATGAAGACCTGCCCGAAGAGCTTGCCAGATTGTTAAGACAAGAGGAGAAGGTCATCCAGCCTCATCAGGAGGAAGTTGAAGTCGCTAACCTGGGAACTGAGGAAGATAAGAAGGAAGTCAGAATAGGGGCCGCGTTGTAAAGCAATGTCAAACAAAGACTGGTTGAGTTACTCCAAGAGTACATAGATGTCTTTGCTTGGTCGTATGAAGATATGCCTGGACCCGACACAGATATTGTGGTTCATCGTTTGCCTCTTCAAGAAGATTGTCCTCCTGTTAAACAGAAATTAAGAAGAACCAGGCCTGATATGGCAGTGAAGATCAAAGAAGTCCAGAATCAATTAGACGCCAGATTCTTGGTTGTGACAAACTATCCTCCGTGGGTTGCAAACATCGTGCCGGTGCCTAAGAAGGATGGAAAGGTTAGGATGTGTGTTGATTATAGAGACCTGAATAGAGCAAGCCCAAAGGATGATTTTCCGCTCCCTCATATTGACGTGCTTGTTGATAACACCGCACAATTCTCAGTGTTTTCTTTCATAGATGGTTTTTCGGGCTACAATCAGATTAAGATGGCGCCAGAGGATATGGAGAAAACGACTTTCATCACGCCATGGGGGACATTCTGCTATAAGGTGATGCCTTTTGGTTTGAAGAACGCATGGGCAACTTATCAACGAGCTATGGTGACTCTCTTTCATGATATGATTCATCATGAGATTGAAGTATATGTCGACGATATGATTGCAAAGTCCCAAACGGAGGAGGGGCATCTGGTGAATCTTCTAAAGCTGTTTGAGAGATTGAGGAAATTCAAGTTGAGGCTGAATCCAAACAAGTGTACCTTCGGCGTACGGTCAGGGAAGTTATTGGGGTTCATCGTCAGTGAGAAAGGTATAGAGGTTGATCCTGCAAAGATCAAAGCAATTCAAGAAATGCCAGCACCAAAGACCGAGAAACAAGTTCGTGGTTTCTTAGGTATATTGAACTACATCGCTCGATTCATATCTCACCTCACAGCCACTTGTGAGCCATTATTTAAGTTATTAAAGAAAGATCAGGCGGTCATTTGGAATGAAATTTTCAGAAAGCGTTTGAGAAAATAAAAGAGTATCTGCAGGAGCCTCCAATACTAATGCCCCCGGTGGCTGAAAGACCGTTGATAATGTACTTAATAGTTCTTGAGAATTCCATGGGTTGTGTTCTCGGTCAGCATGACGAGACTGGAAGAAAAGAGCATGCAATTTATTACTTGAGTAAAAAGTTCACAGACTGTGAGTTCAGATACTCAATGTTGGAGAAAACTTGTTGTGCACTGGCTTAGGCTGCCAAACGCCTAAGGCAGTATATTCTAAACCATACAACCATGTTGATTTCAAAGATGGATCCAATTAAGTACGTTTTTGAAAAGAAAGCACTGTCAGGAAGGATTGCTAGATGACATATGGTTCTGACAGAATACGACATTCAGTATGTGTCTCAGAAAGCTATTAAAGGGAGTGTTCTATCCGAGTATCTCGTAGAGCAACCAATTGACGACTATCAGCCAATGAAGTTCGACTTTCCCAACGAAGACATTATGTACTTTAAGATGAAAGATTATGATGAACCGCTACCAAGTGAAGGTCCTGAGTTGGGTTCCCAGTGGATATTGATCTTTGACAGTGATGTTAACTCCTACGGCAGTGGAATTGGGGCAATCATTACAACTTCCCATGGGACGCATATACCCTTCACCGCCAGGTTGACATTTCCCTGTACAAACAACAAGGGCGAATATGAAGCGTGTATCATGGGTATCGAGGAAGAAATCGATTTGAGAATCAAGAATCTTGATGTCTACGGTGATTCAGCTTTGGTGGTCAACCAGATCAAAGGAGAATGGGAGACACGCCAACCAAATCTGATCCCCTATATGAACTATGCAAGAAGGTTGCTGCCTTTCTTCGATCATATGGAATTCACCATGTTCCGAGAGCAGAAAATCAGATGGCAGACGCCTTGGCTACTTTATCTTCAATGTACAAAGTGAACTTTTGGAACGATGCGCCAAGAATCATTATCTCACGCCTCGATAGGCCGACATTCGTTTTAGCAATAGAAGAAGCTTCTGATGGCAAGCCATGGTATTACGACATCCAGAAATTTCTCAAGAATCAAGAGTATCCGACTGGGGCATCCAGTCGAGATAAGAAGACCTTGAGGAGATTATCTCGGAACTTCTATTTGAATCCAGATGGTGTGCTTTATTGAAGGAACTTTGACTTAGCGCTGCTAAGATGTGTGGACGAAAAAGAAGCGAATTTGCTTATGGAAGAGATCCACGAAGGAGCCTTTGGAACGCATGCAGGTGGACATGTTATGTCCTGAAAGCTGTTGAGAGCAGGGTATTATTGGTTAACTATGGAGTCTGATTGCTTCAAGTACGCCAAGAAATGTCACAAGTGTCAGATTTATGCCGACAAGATTCATGTGCCGCCATGTCCTTTAAATGTTATGTCATCTCCGTGGCCTTTCTCCATGTGGGGCATTGATATGATTGGTAAGATCGAGCCGACTGCATCCAATGGGCATCATTTCATCCTAGTAGCCATTGACTATTTCACCAAATGGGTCGAGGCAGCTTCTTATGCCAATGTCACAAAGCAAGTTGTAGCCCGGTTCATCAAAAGAGACATCATTTGCCGCTATGGGATACCTGAAAGGATCATTACTGATAATGGTTCCAATCTGAATAACAAGATGATGAAGGAGTTGTGCCACAACTTTAATATTGAGCATCACAACTCATATTCTTATCGTCCGAAGATGAATGGCGTTGTGGAAGCAGCCAACAAAAACATAAAGAAGATAGTGTAGAAGATGGTGGTAACTTACAAGGATTGGCGCGAGATGTTACCTTTCGCCTTACATGGATATCGTACTTCGGTGCGTACTTCAACCGGGGCAACTCCTTTCTCATTGGTGTATGGTATGGAAGTTGTCCTACCATTAGAGGTCGAGATACCTTCCTTGAGAGTTCTGGCTGATGTCAAACTGGATGAAGCAGAATGGGTGAAGAATAGGTTGAATAAGCTCAGTTTGATGGATGAGAAAAGGTTGGCGTCCATCGCATACGGTCGTCTATACCAAAGCAGGATGAAGAAAGCCTTCGACAAAAAGATACGTCCTCGAAGCTTTCAGGCAGGTGATTTGGTGTTAAAACAGATTCTCCCACCACAGAATGATCACAGGGGCAAATGGACTCCCAATTATGAAGGTCCGTATGTTGTGAACAAAGTCTTCTCTGGAGGAGCCTTGCTAATTTCAACCATGGATGGTGAAGATTTTACGTCCCCTGTAAACGCGGACGCAGTCAAAAAATACTTTGCATAAATAGACCCCCTGGAAAGAAAAAGAAAATCCATGCAAGAATGGGGCATCCCGGTGAACCATAAAAAGTTAGGTTCGGGCAAAAATTAGGGATAAAAAGAAAAAATGTAAACCCGCAAAGTTGAAAACCTGAAAGGACAACTTTGGCAAAAATGAGTATCCTGGTGAATCGAAAACCCGCAAGGGCGATTCAGGCAAAAGTTAGGGATTTGAAAAGCAAACGACTGCAGTCAGCGCGTAGATCTTCAAAGCATAGTGGATTATGTGAAGACTCGAGAATCATCCGTCCAAATCAATCTCTTCAGAGGACGAAGCATCAGAAAGGCGTCGAAGTCACGCGAGTCATAGTTGAGTCGTTCTATGATGGTTGTCTGTGCCACACTGCCGACATTTTTGTATATTCTTGTGCATTTCTGTATTTTGCTTATGCACCTTTCTCATTTCAGGAGTTGCGTCCCCTTGTAAATTTGCCTATTTACAGGCTATCCATCAATAAAGCATACTATCCAGAAAACTTTTGTCTTTGATTCAGCTTTTACCGTTTTGTTTGCAAAAGACGCCTGATGTTTTTGATAAAACTTTGCATACATAACATTGTGGGCTCTGCTAACCATAATCGAAACATTGTTTTTGCTTGAATAATGTCACAGGTGACGTTTACTGCACGAAACATGTTTGTTTGTTTGTCATTTGCAGGACACTCAGAAATCCCGCATCTAAAGGAAATGCGCAAGCTAAGCGTGTTCACCCTTCAGCGGTTTGAAACTTCATACGTTTAAGGTTATCCTCAGCAGGTTGAGATTGATGTCTCCAGCAGAGTAGGATCATTTCCGACAGGTAGATGTGGATGTATTCCCAGCAGTGGAATGGATGCAGAATTTCGTTTTCCCCACAGAGTCTAAACAATTAGCTCCTGTCCCCTCAGAGTCCGGGACGCTGTTTCATTTCCCTAAGCAAAGGTCGATGTTTTTGAGTATTGTGCTCATTTTCCCCAAGCAGAGGTCAATATTGATTCCCTCCCTATCTAATCCCCAGCCAAGTCAGTGGTTTGGTTTTCTCCCCCGAGATTATTTATTCTCTATCCTCAACAGAGTTTGATTTTGATCCCCAACAGAGTGAATTTATGCTTAGCAGAGCAGCTTTACTCGGAAGTTATTTCGAAGGCCATCCAAGGCTTATTTTTCCCCCAACATGAGTGTGTAGGCACTGAACGTGCCTAGTTTTCCCCCCAGCGGAGTTGTTTTCCTCTCTTCAGCATTTATTTTGTTGATGTGGTTCCTTTGAAGTTGCATCGTGCATAGCATCCTCCCAAACGCGTAGCATTTCCATTTCGTATGGAGCATTACGCCATATTCAAACATGTGCATTTGAAACATAAGCCATGTCATTATCTCTTTGTTTCAGGTGAATCTCGCAGATGATTAGTATCTTTGCCCGTGTGTTGGCTGGACTCCGGTTCATGCTGGTTCCCCAGGGGAGTCCTTTTGTGATTATCATCATTGGATGGTCCTAATTTCGTTTGGATCTTGATGCTCACTTTCATTTAGCGGAGGTTTGGCGGCGATGTCAAGTAATTTGTTTTTTCAATAGCGATGTTGGATGTTTGTTTTTGGCGGCAATGTCAAGTAATTCAGTTTTTCAGCAGCGATGTCAAGTGATTCAGTTTTTCAGCGGCGATGTTGGATGTTTGTTTCCGGCAGTGATGTCAAATGATTCAGTTTTTCAACGGCGATGTTGGATGTTTGTTTCTGGCGGCGATGTCAAGTGATTCAGTTTTTCAGCGGCGATGTTGGATGTTTGTTTCTGGCGGCGATGTCAAGTGCTTCGGTTTTTTAGCGGCGATGTTGGATGTTTGTTTCTGGCGGCGATGTCAAGTGATTCATTTTTTCAGCAGCGATGTCAGATGTTTGTTTTTGGCGGCAATGTCAAGTCATTCGGTTTTTCAGCAGCGATGTTGGATGTTTGTTTTTTGGCGGCAATGTCATACTGTTGAAGAGTTGACGACGAAGTCAGGCGGTATTGGGAAGTTGACGGCAATGTCAGATTATGTTGAGAAATGACGGCGAAGTCAAGTTGTTTTAAGAGTTGGCGGTGAAGTCAGGTTATTTTAGAAGATGACAGTAAAGTCAAGACTGTTTTAAGAATGGACGGTGAAGTCAGATTATGTTAAGAAGTTGATGGCGAAGTCAAGTTGTGGTGAGAAATGACGGCGAAGTCAAGTTGTTTCAAGAGTTGACGGCGAAGTCAGGTTATTTTAGAAGTTGACGGCGAAGTCAGGTAGTTTTGAGAAATGACAGCAAAGTCAGAAGACCTTAAAGACTGACGACGAGGTCAGGTGTTTTACCAATTTCAATAGGGAGTTCTGTCGGCGAGGTCAGATGTTCACTTGGTTGATGACTAACGGCGAAGTCAGATATTCTACTCGATACAGGCCCCTGACGGTGATGTTGGAGGTTTCTTTCCGCGGTTGGCAAATTCCGGGTTCTTTGGTATTCAACCGTCTTTTACCTTGAATGTATGAAAGTCGTTCGCTTTTTCATCCCTTCAGGTCCAAGTCGTTTAAATAGGGGCAGCTGTTGTACCCCAAAATTTGCCCAACCTTTCCTTTGCTTGGTTTATGTTTCATTTGTTCTAGCATATTGCATTGCATAACATTTTGCATTTTATCAGGGGATCAGGATAGGTGTGAGCAACAAGAGAGATGTGCCAAAAGTTCTAAACCTAATCAAGAGGTTGCATTCAAGTCAACAAGAAGGTTATCATCATCAGAGACAAGGCCAAGCCCTTTGGATAAGCAAATAAGTGTATGTGGTTCACCTCCTGTCTAGGAGGCCATTTGAAGGTCATCTGAGGATCCCCAAGCCCATTTTCATGAGGGGAGATTGTCATTTAATCTCATTGGAGGCCTTGAGAGTCATTGTGGAGTTCATTCAAGTGTTTATGACAAGTGTGAAGAGCTACAGTTAAAGATTGTGCAATTAGGGTTTTCATCTGGTTAACCCTGAGTCAACTGTGAAATTGAAGGAGATCAAGACTCAATTCCAAGTCTTTATGGTAAAGTAATGTTGTGTAAAGGTACATGGGATGTCATTTCAAGATCAATTCATCAAGAATCAAGAGTATGAGAAGTGACTGAATTAGGGTTTTTAGGGTAAAATCCCCTATTTAGTGCCTAACTTCAAGACCACCTATCTCAAGAAACAAGTCTCATATCAACCTTTGGCCAACATGGAACTTATAGAGCATGTTCTTAGATTTAATTTGAGTACTAGAAGTCCTTGGTTGGATCTATAGAACTCAAGTTATGATCCAGACAAGTTACAGGTCATCAGAGGGATGTGATTTTGGTCAACAAAAGTCAACCAACTCCCAAGCCATTTTTGATCTAGAAGGATGTTTCTCCTTAACTTTTGGCCAACATGAAAGTTGTAGGGCATGGTCTTAGATTTCCAAAACGTACTAGAAGTCTTTCATCTGATTTGTAGAACTCGAGTTATGAGGCGGTCAAGGTAGGGGTATTTTGGGAAAGTAAGATTACAGGTCATTTTCATTATAGGTCCATTTCACCACTTTGCACACTTAAAATGAAAATCTTTCCAACATGAAACTTGCTCCAAATGGTGTTATTTGATCAACCAAACCTTAAGAATTCACGGAATTGACTTGGAATGAAGAATTGGTATGAGGAAATTCATGGAAAAAAGCCTTAGAAGATCAAAATTGCACTTAATTCATTTCTAAACATTTTTGTGCAAATAAGTGCATATTTTGAGTGCAAAACATGTTTTAAGAACATTGGCAATTTCAGAATTTGGATTTGAGTTGTTTTGACATGCCATTTTCAAGGTTTCTTCAATAATAAGCAACACATCAAAACCTTGCCATAAGGCCAAACCAAGGGGCAATCCTCAACCCTTGGATCAGCATTGACATTATGCAAGTCAGCCATGCCTTCTTTACAGTTGGGCAAGTGCAAATTCGTGTACCTTGCAAGTGGGAAATTTTGAAAAAAGTGAAACTTGGTTTGGGCTTAAGGAGCTGTCATTGGGCCTCCTTTTGATATGAACCCAACATATATTATCCCAGGAACATGTACAAGTCTTCAGAAGTGAGTTTGGTGAGAGAGAGAGAGCAAGAACAGCTTTGAAAAAGTGAGAGTGAGAGTGAAAATTGTTTTCTGAGTTTCTTTGAGTTTCAACTAAAACTAAGTATCCAAAAACATTCCTTGAGTTGTTCAGAACGTTTCTGGGCATTTTATTGCAAGCTTTGCTAAGAAACTGAGCTGTGTGAAGCTTGTTTTTAGGTTACTTACTTTTCATTTTATCTCACTGTTCAAGCATCTATTTCGTGCCATTTTTATGTCTTTTTAATCCTTGCATATCATAGATGGTTTCTGGTATGATTTAATGGTTGCTTGTTGAACTTTGAGTTTTGAGCTCCAAACTTTTTTGACATGGTGTGGTCTATTTTTGCGTGTTCTTGCTTCATTGTTGCTTGATTTGTAATCTACATAATGTGTAGATGATTTCTGGATAAGTTTGGTTGAGTTTTATGAACTTTGGTTTTTTGAGCATCAAGCTTGTTGTTTGCGTTTTTATTTTATCTTGAGGTTTTAGGAAAAACCAATGACAGATTTGGATTCCCCACGACGCGTAGATGAATTTCCATATAAAGTTTGTTGGATTTGGTTCGGTTTTGGTTCATGTGTTGTTTTGGCACTATTCACGGTTTGCACCACACGGCCGGAAAATTGGGGAAGATGACCGAAATTACTATTCACGGTTGGTTGACTTCTCAATGGAGAAGATGATCCTGTTACCGTGCGATCTGATGACTTCCGTTCACACCCGTGTAATTAAGAAACACGGTATTCCCTCATTTGACCGTGCACACATAATTACTTTTGAATCTCATTAATGTGTTGGCATGTTGAGGAGCCTTGGATCTGTTGACCGGTCACTTGATCCGCTGGCTCACGTTTTTTCCAGCATTTTCTTTTTCTTTTATTTGTTTTAGTATTTTCTTTTGTTCTTTGTTTCTATTTAATTCTTTAAAAATAGCTTCAATGTTCGAAAAAATTCACAAAAATATGTTTTTAAAACCTTGTGATGTCTATTATTTTTAGACATTTTTTATTTTATTTTTCAGATTATTTTTTCATTTTCCATAGAATTAAATATTGGAGTTGTTTTAAATGGATTAAATTGTGACATTGCATACACTTTTAATTGTGTCTCTAATTTCCTTTGGGTCCAATGACTAAAATCCAGTCCTCATATCAATGATGAGTTGAGGAATTTTTGAGGACCATTTTCCCCCTGACTTGTTGACTTTTGAGTTGACTTTTGATGCTTTACATTTGACCCTATGCAATCCTCCTTCACAATGGAGCACCCTTGTGAGTCAAATTCTATAGTGATGTTGTGAAGTGAATTTGATTGAGTTCTTTTGGCCTCCGATTGCCAATGCATTTATGGTCTTCTTGCATTTTATTTGTTAATTTTTGGATCATTTTCCTATTTTTAGAGTAGCTTGCAAGTCAAGCTATTCCAAGGAAGGTCCATACAAACATGTTTACCTAGTTTACTTGGGATATGACATTTTTGGATCCTTTGAGCCTTCAATGCCTTTTGATTCATGTTGATAACATGTTAAGGATGATGCTTGTTCAGTTTTAGGTCATTATATTGTCTTTAGCTTGTTCTTTTGGTTGCTTACATTTGAGCTTTCAATTAGGTTTCTTTGTGAAACATGTGTGCTTCCCTTTGGGAATTGACTTGCACTCCTTTGTGCTTTGCTTTTCTTTGGACTTTGAGAGCTTTTAATTTATGTCCCTTGCTGTCAAATGACCTAGGAATATCATTTAAGGTGGCTTGGTCTCTCCTTTGGAGGTACTTGAAGCATACCTAAAATAATGGAATCCTTGAGGACTTTTCTTGGTGATTTCTTTGTGTTTCTTTGTATTTTTGCTTGTGATGCTCATGGTTGAGTGTCTATTGTAAGTTCCTTGCTGTCCTCACATGATCTCCCATCCTCACTTTGTCTTAGGTTTTGTTTACCTTTCATTTGTGTTTAGTTTTGTGCCTTATGGTTGATGTTGTTTGGTTTAGGCCATTTCATCCCATTTTAGTGCACTTGTTTGTTTTCATTAGTGCATTTCCTTGCCTTTTCTTTTCTTGCACATTTCATATTGTTGTTTGAGGTTGAGATGAGCTTGTGGTGGTCCTTGCCCCACACCAATTTCCTCCCTCATTCCATGTTTTCATTCTTACATTGTTTATGTTGTTTTTGTTTCCTCTGTTGTCTCTTTTCCCTTAGGACCTATAATCTCTCTTGTTCAAGAGAGGTTATGATAGACAATAGGATCTTAACCATGTATGATAACACTAGGATAGTTTCATCCTTTTCATCCCAACTTTAGGAGCATTATGCATGACAACTTTAGGGTCCAATTTCCCCTTAGTTTGTGTCTTTCTTTTCTCATCTCCTAAACAATCCAAAACACCTAATAAAGGTTAATGAATATTGTACGTTACGAGCCTTAAGCTACATGGGAAATGGTTGTTGAAGGGTTTCCTTTCAATGGCTTGATTGTTTAGTATAGCACCTTTTGGGTGATATGCGACGCATTCACTCCTAAGTCATAGTCTCTAGTGTGATATGAATTGCAAATCGATTCAAAAACACTTCTTCTTTAAAAAACACAAAAAAATATCATTCAAACTTCTTTTTGCCCTTTGGGGCCTTTAATCCTTTGAGAAAAGTAATTTTCATAACAAGAGTGTTGTTAACTTTTAGTTCTACCGCAAACGGTAACGCCTAAGTCTCCCATACTCGAGCTGCATACACCAACTGCTAGAACTACTTGTTAACCCTAATCGTCTAAAAACAGTTGAACAAACCTGTGTTCCCCGTTAGCCGAACTACGTTTGCTCTGATCTTTCATACCAGATTAAAGTACGTAGGCACAAGACGCGATGTCTTGGCGAGCAACCTCCCCCTTTCACCCGTAGTTAGTCGAACTACATTGACTCTGACTTCTCATTTCAGATGAGATACGTAGGCACAAAGCGTCGTTGCTTTGCCGAGTCATTTCTCTTTCTTTTGTCCTCAAGCCTGTAGTTAGATAGTTTTAATCACCCTTTTAGATAGACAACAAGCGTGGATCCCGTCGAGTACGACGGATGTGAGGGGTGCTAATACCTTCCTCTTACCTAACCGACTCCCGAACCCGAGATTTGATTGCGATGACCGATCTTATCCCTCTTTTCGTTAGGTTTTCTCTGAGCGTTTCCCTTTCCCTCTCTTGGGATAAATAACGCACGGTGGCGACTCTTTTGTCATTGCCGGCCTCGATTTTCGCAGATGCGACAGTTGGCGACTCTGTTGGGGACAGGAACAACCCCTATGCGAGTCAATCCTAGCGCTTGTTTGTTTATTTTTGGGGTGTGTACATATGTGCTTTATCTTCATTCGCTTTTCGCATTTTATTTTCCGCATCATATATCATTATTGTTGTGCTTTGGGGAGGGATTGTTCTGTTGAGAGATAAGCCAGACCCAGGCTTGAGTACAAACTTAGCATTAGAAGCGGAGATTAGTGGTGAGCCTGTATGCTTTGCATGCACCATCTAGCCATGAAATTCGCGTTCAGACGAGATTCTCTTTAACGATTTTCTTTCTGGCCCTTTGGGCTCGAAGGAATTTTGGATCTGAGGATTGTCGACTCTGGGAACCGATCACTTGTGAGTCAGCTAAGTGAGGCCTCTTCAAGAGATGATGATGCCAAACCAGAAATGGTGAACGTATCATCATTTCTAGAAAGTATGTGACACTGATGAACGCATAGGATGCTAAACCTCGTCAGTGGATAGGTCCTTACCTGTGAGAGGGATGAGGGTGCAGGAAACTCTAGCTTTCAGACTACCCGGTTCTTTACAGTTTGGATTTAAGTTCTTGATTGCGAGGGGTCCTAATGTCAGTGTGTGGTTATGACTAAAGTGAAGCGCCGATCGTCTCAAACTACAGCACAACAAATCTTGATCCCCTATTGCATATACATTTTTCATTTTCATTTGCATATCATTAACATGTATCTGTGTTGTAGGTGTATTTCTCCTCCACGATTCTAGTAATCTTTATTCCTTTTTTGACATGGAGGCCTTGAAGAAGACAGTTGCCTACAAGCTCCCTTCTCTTGACATCAGTTCCTTGGGTTATTTTCATTAGATTTTAGGTGAAATAGAAATCATATTTGATTTGAGATTGAAAAAAGAGTAGGGGTTTATGTTGGGTTCGTGGTGAGAAGAGTGACCCTCGTTAGAGAAGACGACGGTTTCCGCCGTACTCTGTCTTCTCCGACGGCCCTTTTATTTTCCGGTGAGACTTATTGCATAGTAATGAGAGATTGGGTAGAGAGAGATATGAGAAATATTGGAAAAGATAGGATGAGTTTTATGTTGAACCATTATATGTTGGTGTTTTATGATTTTGTTACTCTAATCCACTTGCATGCGTGTTTCCACTTGGTTCCAAGTTGAGTTTGGCATGGTGACACGTGTCACCGTCATATTCAATCACAACATTTTTTGTTGTTATCCCGTGTTGCATGTTTTGAGAGGGCTACCATGCGCCCTCGCTTATAGCTTGTTGATGTGTTGACTAGTTCATATAACCTGATCTAGTTGTTCCCTTCTGTGGTTTCACCCTAGTTATTGTGCTCTGCACCATACCAATCTCCTACATCTTGGACCCTAGGTGGGATGGGCTTTACTTTCGCTACCTCCCTCTGCCAAAGCCCATTAGACTTTCTGTTTAGAATCTGTACTGAGTACACCCCCATGATCTTTCCTTTGTTTTTCTCTCTTTTTTCTTTTATCATTTAACTTTATGTTTTATTTATTATCTTCTAAATATTCAAAAAATCCGTAAAAGATATTTTTAAGAACCTTATTGTCTTAACTTGTTTTTGGCTTTTTTTGTTTATTTTTAGAAACAATTTTTCTATTTTATTTAATTTATTATGTGTAGTATGTTTACCGAAATACCCTCATATTTAGGTTTTTTGTTTGGGTGATTTCCACATGTTTTCTTAAACTGATTTTTTTGCCAACCTTTAATATATGAATGTGGGATGTTTGAGTATTTTTGTTGAGCTTTGATATGTTTTTCTTGATGGATTTTAGTGGAGTTTTGATGAGCCTCGATCATTTTTGTGTTATGAACTTGTTAGTTAGTCTTGATGTGGTTTTGGTGCCAATCTTTTGATGATATTTTGCACATATATTCTTGAGGGTACGAAGTTGAGTTTTAGTCTCTAGTTTGACTTTATTTGAATATTTTCCTAATTTTTGATTGGTGTGTCAAGTTAGGGTCTGTTTCTTGCATGTTTGTGTTTCATTTGTGTGCTACTAACTTTTGACATATCATGATGTTGGATCCTTGTTACTTGTTTATATCATGAATTGATTATCTTGTATTAGCATTGATATGCTTATGTTTTTATTTGTACATTTGATTGTTATCATTTGCCTTTGAGTTCCTCTGTCAATACTTATTGTTACAAGTGGTGTCTTTCCCCAGTTTCCAAAGGAAGGGAACATTTGTTGACTGCTATGTCATTCCTCTTTTGGGATAGCCTAGTCTTCCTAACCTACTTCATGACCTTGTTAGAGTCATACTTTGGCCTAGTTAGAGCCCCTCTTTTAACCTAGTTTTAGGTTTAGGGTTTGTTAACTTTGTTTAAGTGCCATTGTCATGAGTATTTATTCCCATCCTTTTGGTCTTGTTAGAACCAATTGGTTTTGAAACTTAGAATTAAGTTTAGAGTTTGTTAACTCTTTATGTGTACCATTATCATGTGTAATCACCTCCCTTTTGAATTTTGTTAAAGTCAACCTTTCCAGTTAGGTTTTTCAACTTAGACTTAGAGAGTTTGTCAACTCTACATAAGTATCATTACTATGAACACTCATTCCCCTTGGAACCTTGACCATAGTTAAGAGTTCTTCACACCTAGTAAGGGGAACTACGGTTTCTCTAATTCCATTCCCGTCAGGATACGTAGGCACGAGATGCAATGTCTTGGTGTACATACTTTGTATATACCTTTGGATCTTTACCTTAGCACATTTCCCTTAGCAAGCAACTTTACCATAACACAAATACTAACAAGAGGTTCCTGTAGAGTACTACATATACTTAGGATGCTAACACCTTCCCTAGGTATAACCAACCCCGAACCTTAGATCTTTAACTTTGTTGTTACATAGCGCACTTAGAGTTTTCTTTCGATCTTTACCCTTTCCTTTGGATAAATCAAAGCTCGGTGGGGAACTTCATGATTTGTGATTCAAGTTAATTAATAGCTTGATATCTGATTCTCACTGCAACAATCTTAAATTTCCACAAGAATTGATCTTCATTCACCATGGAAAACATGAATCCAACATGCCATCCTAAACTTTTTTGTGCTTTGCAAGAAAAGTGAAATTTGATCATTAAACCTTTTCGTTGATTCAAGGACACAATTTAAGCATCATAACAAGTTTGATTTGCTGAAAAAATATGTTGAACAAATCATTTTAGAAGCTATTAAAGCATACTAACTTTTGTACTTTTGTCCACTTTTTGGTTTTCCTTCAAATTCTATCAAACATTGATATTACCCGTTGCCTCGCTTCTAGATCCTTTCACTATAAATAAGAGGTTTCAAAACATCAGAAGGACGAAAAAAAAGCATCTCCAAACCTCAGAATCACATTCATTCCAAAATCTCAAAGTTTTCAAGTGGTCAAAATCTCAAACTTGGCATTTCTTTGTTTAAACACTATGCATCCGTTCCAACACTTCAAACACCATCCATGAACGTCATACAACTTGTCCAAAGTCTAAGAACACATATGTACCACCTCTAACCTCTCCATTACAACCTCACTTTTTCACATTGCACTTGGATTTGGTTAGGAAGTTTCAGAGCATCTCAAGACCAACCAAACATTGCAACATGTTCCTGGGATATCATAAAAGCTATAAGAATCATTAAACTACTTTTGGAAGTGCTCCAAGACCAAGAGTCATTTCTCACTTTTGAGGTGAAATTTTGTTTCTCAAACTCATAGTTAGAAGGATCATTTTTTATCATTCAAGTTACCATAATACTTTCCATGATGTGAGGAATAAAAGCTCTATACTGTATTCATTGATTGTTCATACATGCCATGTAAATTCACTTTGAAATGTTTAGGTTATTTTTGGTTTTTGCTTAAAATTGGGAGCTAAACTTAATATAATTAAAATCTAATTACATATTTGAATTCCTCATGAAATTATGATCGAAATGATATATTGGAACATTTTATTTGGTTAAAAAATGAGAAAGTTAGAAGCTTGGGAAATTGACCATGGAAGAAAACGCGCAAGGAAGAAGAAGAGTAGTCTAATGCGAAATTTCAAATTTAAATTGAATACTTAATATATTATTTTATTTATTGTATTTCATATCAATATATGTGTGTTGGCCAGATGGTTGGAAGACTTTTTTGGTAAGAGGGAGGGCCTAGGTTCAAACCCTCCTTCCAACAGTTTTCTTTCTTTTTCTCATTTTTCTCTTTCCTTTCACTTTTCTTTCTTTTTCTTTATTTCTTAATTTCTTTTTCTTCTTTTATTATTTTGAATCAAACTTTTATTTTATTTTTATTATTATTATTTATTTATCTTTTATTATTTATTTTAATATATTTATTTTATCTTTTATTTATTTTATTATTTTAATATATTTAGTTTATCTTTTATTTAATATATATATTTTATCTTTTATTTGTTTATTCATTTTTCTTAAACATTTTGTATTCCTTTTATTTGTATATATCTGTTGTGCTTGGATTTTTCTGTATGCAGGGTGGTTACCTTGAGTGGTGAGATAAGTCCTAACCCGGACTTGAAGTACACATATGATATGATTGTGGTATAATCAACAGTTAGCTGTTGGGAGTAGTCCTAACATGTCTAACATATGATAACCATGCTCAGTGGAGGCCCCTTTGGAATTACTGATGTCCAATACGAGTAGTTGTATTGTCATTACTTTTTCCGACCTGGGAGTCCATGAAGCTGAGGACCTTTAGTTACCCTTCACCCCTCTGTGCCTTTTAGGACGTAGTGCAGTGATTATCCATGTGTAGACCTGTGATGGTTGTCATGCGATACTACACTCTGATGAGTTTATCTTGAGAATATTATTAGCCCACGAGTAGTCGTGTAAGCTGATAATATCCGAAAGATTTATCGATGACTTTGGGAACTTGTTAGAATCTATTGTGCAAAAACATACCCATAATACACACCTATTGGGATGGTTAGACCATGACTTCATGCTTGTGATCCTCAGACCTAGGCCCTTGTTTGTTTGCCTCTATATATGTGTGAATCTATCAGTATATATGTGTGTTTGTGCATTGCATACATCGTCATCATTTGGTTTCGAGGAACTCAGTTTTATTTCCTTTGCAAAAATCCTAGGTATCATGGATATTGAGGAGAGGAACACTAAGAAGTTCAATTTCAAGAAACTCGAGTTGACAGAACTGAGAACGTTAGGAGCTTTGGTGACATCTCCTAATGATTTCAGAAAACGCCATGGAAGACTGTTGAGCATTGTCAAGATCAGGATGGAAGAGGGAGTTCTTGATACTCTTGTGCAATTTTATGACCCCCTCTATCATTGCTTTACTTTCCCTGACTATCAACTAGTCCCAACTTTGGAAGAGTATTCTTATTGGGTTGATCTGTCGATATTGGATAAGGAGCCTTTCAGTGGGTTAGAGAAGATTCCATCACCTAAAGATATTGCGAATGCCATTCACTTGGAGATGTCTGAAGTCAAAGATAACCTTACTACTGATAACATGAAATCGTATATATATATATATATATATATATTGATGCATAATTCAACTGATGTTTGACTGTTTTCGATCCGATTTCGGGTTCTTTCCATGTTATTTGTCTGATATTTTGCAGGTATTTGATAATCATGTCTAAACAAAGCAATATGAAGAAAAGAAGCAATTACAGATGAAATATGGACGAAAACCAGATGAAAACAACATGAAAAACGCAGAATGCATATTTTGCTGCTGTGTCTGCAACCATAAGGTGAACTCGAAAGAGCTATTCTTTCTCCGCTGTGTCTTCAACAACGAGCCCATCAACACCGCTCCGTTCCTCCTGGCCCACATTCAGGACAACTGTAACCGTGGCTCTAAGCCATTTTACTTTGGCGGGATTGTTACTTCCATTGCACTCGGGCTGAACCTCGGCGACCGCCTCCAGCATCTCCATGCCATTCCCTCGGTATTCCTCGACACCGATCACTGCAGAGCTTCTCACCTCATCCGTTTCAGGGCCGATGGCAAGTACCACCCGGTCGTGCGTGGCAAAATCGTCAAAAGTATCATCCTTCCATCACGCACCCGGATGCACCCACAGGATCGTGCCAACTGGCTCTTTGACCTCAATGCCCCTGCTGCTACCGCTGCTCCAACTTAGACCTACACCCAAGGTTCTGGTGACGAAATGCAAGACGAGTTGGACAAAACTGAGCAACCAGAGGCATCGCAACCACTTCATTCTGAAGGCACATCCTACCGCCGTCGCCGCCATCGTCCAAAGCCCGACTACTCTGAAGAAGACCTCCGCCGATCCCTCGACCAACAGGCCCAGATACTCGTTATGATGCAGCAGCAGAATCAGCGAGCAGAGCAGTTCAAAGCTTGGCATTGGACCCAAATGCAACAACTCCAAACCGGCCAGGAAACCATTACTGAGAACTTGGCGAATCTTACCTTACAGGTCGAAGGACTCCGAGACTATGTCTATCACACCGGAGCACTGCACTTTGAGGCCCGAGCCGACCAAGTCAGAGCCAGAGGACGCGAGAGAGGACGTGACCGAGGCAGAGGCCGTGATTAGTTATTTCTTTCCTTATTTGTTTACTATATTTTCAGTTTCTTTGTATTTTCATTTCCCTTGTAATTCCCTCTCGCATTCTTTCAAATCAGTGGGGACACTGATTGAGATAGTGTAGGAGCGGAGCGTTCATTTCCCATCCCTTGTACTTTTAATTCCGTAATTTCAATTCGAACATTTTCACGTTTTACCAAATAAAAGCTCTTTTATATATCTTCTTCCGTTACGCAAACATCCCTGCTTTATTCGACATAAACAAAAAAAATTTCGTTCGTTCCTCAAAAGCAAAAGCATCACGAGAATGCGCCTAAGTTCAAACCATGTTTTGAAACTCCGAGACGAAAATTCTAACAAAACCAGTACCGTCCTGACACCTTAGACCTCCAGTTTATGCGAGTCGGTTCCATTACCTACGTGTACCAAAGTTTTAAGTTTCTACGCAAACTAAGCCCCAAGTAGTTTATACTAGCAGTCAGCACCATCCTAAAACACTTCTAAGCGAGCGACCAATGCAAATAAGTGTATGATCTCCAAAAAGATGAAAAATTATGAAAAGAAAGCCATTTAGCCCAAATATAAAGACGCGTTCCCTCTAAGTTAGGTGCTCCTCACCCGAGCATTTAGCCCAACGGTACGAAAACTCATTGAAAAATCAATGGTATAAGCTTATGAGCAATGAAAAAGATCAAAACAGAAAGGAGATTATATTCACTAACAGGTCGACTTGCCATGAAAGTGTATGGACAACGGGCTTAATGTGATTGCGCTAGAACAAACAGGGTGAACTTGACGCGAGAACCTTGACACCAAGCTACAGTAGCATGACTGGGACCGATTTGCATAAGAAGGAGACCTCCGAAGACTTGTAGTCCAGTGTCGTCACCGTACTCGTTTTGTTCCTACTAAGAATCCCGGTTTTCCCAACTTTGTGAAAGAGGAAGCTGCCTCGTGCTTGCCGACTTTTTCCTGTTTTACTTGAGGACAAGCAAAGATTCAAGCTTAGGGGAGTTTGATAACATGAAATCGTATATATATATATATATATATATATATATATATATATATATATATATATATATATATATATATATATATATATATATATATATATATATATATATATATATATATATATATATATATATATATATATATATATATATATATATATATATATATATATATATATATATATATATATATATATATATATATATATATATATATATATATATATATATATATATATATATATATATATATATATATATATATATATATATATATATTGATGCATAATTCAACTGATGTTTGACTGTTTTCGATCCGATTTCGGGTTCTTTCCATGTTATTTGTCTGATATTTTGCAGGTATTTGATAATCATGTCTAAATAAAGCAATATGAAGAAAAGAAGCAATTACAGAAGAAATATGGACGAAAACCAGATGAAAACAACATGAAAAACGCAGAATGCATATTTTGCTGCTGTGACGACCGTCACACCTCCATGACGACCGTCACACGGGTGACGACCGTCACACACCATGACGACCGTCATGCAGGCAAAAACGCACAACTTCAAATGAACGTGCAAAATGCAGTTCCAAGTCCCAAATAATGGACCACTACTCCCTGATATTTCTGCCTCCAAGTCCACCCTTTTCAAATTACAACCGTTATAATTCTATTTCTATAAAACGGGAAGGAGGGGAGCTGAGAAAGGGAGCCGCATTCAGACAACGAAGTGCTGCCCAATTTTATTTCCAGAGCAAAAATTTAGTTTTATTCTTTCTGCTTTTTGTTTCCTTTCCTTATTCCTGTATTCTATTTCGACAATATTCGTTTGTGCACTCTATTGGTTTGAAGACATAATCCTGCCGACATCGTTGGGATTTGGCCAAAAGCCAATTGGATACGTTACAGGTTTTTCATTATTTCGTTAATTGTAACTTTTATTATCAGTAATATGAATGTTCTAAGTTTCTGTTTTTATTTATGTTTTACCTTTCCCAAATCCATGTCTAGCTAAATCAGAGTAATCGATATGTAATAATAATTCAGACGGGATTTGATAATAACCGGTTGAAAACTTTCTTTTCTTTCAAAAGTTGTTTATGGTCTGAGTGTTTAAACTTATTTACTGAATAAACGTTCGTCGCGAAAGCGAGAACTTATTTAAAAGTAGTTTTGCCATGACAGTGGGAAATTAATTAAGGTACAAACCAACAAGCGACAGTTGCGGTAAGACCAGGTAGTAAACACTAGGCATTTATTTTAATAACAGCGAAAGCACTTTAAAATGGATTAGAACTTAGAGATTTCCAAAAAAATAGTTTTAACCCCGAATGGGACAGCGAAAGCGTACATTTGGCCCTTAGAATTATGACTAGCGTCAACAACCATCGTGAGACGAAAGTCTTCAGATCACTATTTTCTGCTTAAATAAATTCTGAAAAATATTTCATATACCGGTAACTTGTCAAATCCCCGAAGAACATAATTACTGCATATCGATTCACGTAATTATAATTTAAGTAACGTTTTTAGTTCCCTTTAGTGACAGAAATTATTTCCCTAAACATTATCTACCTAGCTAAACATAGTAACTCCCGAGAACACTAGTTTGATTACGAGTCCCTGTGGGATCGATATCTTTTATTACTACGCGATAGACTGTGCACTTGCAGTTAAGTTGTATTAGACATAGAAAGTCGTGATTAAGTTTTTGGCGCCGTTGCCGGGAACCCGTTTAGTCAATAGTGTAACCTTCTGTTGCGCCATATAGACTAGGTTAACAATTTCATTTTTCCTTTACTAGTTCTGTCGATTGTATGCCAAGTAATCACCCACAAGGCGATATCTTAAAACCTTCAGTCGCAGAACTAGAGCGCTTCTTACATTTAAGAAGTCGCATCATTGAGTACCAACTAAAACATAACATTCCCGATCCTCTCACTCCCATTCCCAAATTCGAAGAAGAATCAAAGATGGCTGAAGGACCTCAAAACAAACCGCTGAAGGCATACGCTACACCCTCTCAGATGGAGCCTAGAAGTAGCATTGCTGCCCCAGCTATTACTCGAAATGATTTTGAGCTGAAACCCTCATTGCTGTCAGCTGTACAACAAAACCAATTCTCAGGAAATGCAACTGAGGACCCAAACGAACATTTAACGAAGTTTGTACAATACGCAGACACAGTGAAAGCAAATGGAGTAACGCCAGACGCAATAAGACTTCGTCTTTTCCCTTTCTCTCTTAGAGATAGAGCGTGGACATGGTTACAATCCTTACCATCCAACTTCGTTATGACGTGGGAATAGTTGAAGAACGTCTTCTTAGCGAGATATTTTTCGCCAAGCAAAACTGCTATGCTTAGAGCTCAAATCAACGGATTTCGACAAAAAGATACTGAATCTCTTTACGAAGCATGGGAACGATTCAAAGATATGATGAGAACATGTCCTCACCACGGTCTAGAAGACTGGGTAACAATCCATACTTTCTATAATGGGCTTTTGTACAACACCAGATCGACGGTAGACGCCGCCGCGGGCGGTGCACTTATGGATAAGCATTACGACGAAGCCTATCAACTAATCGAAAACATGTCTCAGAACCACTGCCAATGGGGAGGTGAACGCACTCCAACAGAGAAACCCGCAGCGAAAGGTGGGATGTACGAGATCAGCTGCCTTGAAAAGTTCAACGCTAAAGTAGATGCTCTAGCACAGAAGATTGACAGTATGACCGTTAACCCCACTGCAACCGTCGCTGCCGTAACTCCAAACTGCGAGTTATGCGGAATCACCACTCATAATGCGCCCGAATGCCCATTGCTGGCCGGAATCCCACCAGACCAAGTAAATTATGCTCAAGGAAATCCTTACGCAAATACCTATAACCCAGGTTGGCGAAATCATCCAAACTTTTCTTACAAAAGCGATAATGCATTGCAAATGCCTACTGCTCCGCCAGGATATCAGAAACCAGCCGCTGCTCAGACTGCACCTAGGAAATCAAACCTCGAGTTGATGATGGAAAAATTCATAGCTACTCAAGCTCAAACAAACAAAGAATTCCTGAATCAAAACATACACACTAGCGAGCAAATTAAACAGCTTACCGGAAAAGTAGACGCTTTAGCCACCCACAACAAAATGTTAGAAACACAGATATCACAAGTGGCTCAACAACAAGCCTCTGCTGCCGTGCCCACTGGCACATTTCCTGGACAACCCGAACAGAATCCAAAAGGTCAAGCAAATGCTGTAATACTAAGAAGCGGAAAAGAATTGGACGAACCGATCGATTCGAGGACCGAAAAGTCAGCCATGCAACAAAAACCAACTGAACAAGCAGAAAAGGAATCCGAGTTAGGGAAGAAGGAAGACAACGAGAAGGAGGATACTGCAAGTGAAAAAACGCAAGCACCTCCAGCGCCATATAAACCACCTATCCCTTATCCTCAAAGATTAATAAACTCCAAAGCTTCAGGACAATTTAAGAAATTTGTAGAGCTCCTTAAACAATTGAATATCACTATTCCTTTTACAGAAGCGATAACTCAAATGCCATCATACGCTAAATTTCTCAAAGAAATCCTGTCAAATAAGAGAAAGATCGAGGATAACGAAACAGTTACACTTACTGCAGAGTGTAGCGCTATTATTCAAAACCGCATGCCTCTTAAATTAAAAGACCCAGGTAGTTTCTCCATACCCTGCGTCATAGGAATGTTCGTAATAGACAAAGCTCTATGCGATTTAGGAGCCAGTATCAGTGTTATGCCTTTATCTATATGCAAAAAGCTGAATATGGGAGATCTAAGACCAACAAAAATGTCCGTACAATTAGCTGACCGATCAGTAAAATATCCCGTCGGAATACTGGAAAACGTTCCAGTACGCATAGGACAATTCTACATCCCAACCGACTTCATAATCATGGACATCAAAGAGGACTCTGTTACCCCAATTATCCTAGGAAGACCGTTCCTAGCTACAGCCAGAGCTATTATAGACGTGAAGAAAGGAAGGCTAACATTCGAAGTAGGAGAAGAAAAGATAGAGTTCATTCTCACCAAGTTCTTACAAGCACCAGCCATAGACGATACCTGCTATTTAGTAGATGTAATTGACGAATGCATAAGAGAACTTGAAAATGAAGAGACCACGTATTCAGAAATAATAAAGATTCAAATACCCGATATTTCTGAAGACGATGATTGGCGTAAACCATATAAAGATGACAACCTAAGCGAAAGCTTAGCACTGACCCCAAACCATATGCCAGGTCCGAAGAACCCATCTTTAGAACTTAAAACACTACCCAAAAATCTTAGATATGAATTCCTAGACGATGAACTAAAAAGACCAGTGATAGTCAACGCCGACTTAGGACAACTAGAAACCGTAAAACTATTAGAAGTCCTAAAGAAGTACCCCACCGCGTTAGGCTATAACATAAGCGATCTAAAAGGTATAAGCCCTTCAATCTGTATGCATCGAATTACAATAGAGGAAGACAGTAAAACCTCTAGAGAGCATCAGAGGAGACTGAACCCCATCCTAAGCACTGTAGTCAGAGATGAAGTAAAGAAATTGCTAGATGCAGGAATCATCTATCCAATCTCCGATAGTGAATGGGTTAGCCCAGTTCATGTCGTACCAAAGAAAGGAGGAGTCACAGTAGTTAAGAACGAAAAAGGCGAATCAATAACAAAAAGAGTCGTGACTGGAAGCAGGATGTGTATTGATTATATGAAGCTTAACAAAACCACACGAAAAGATCACTTCCCGTTACCCTTCATAGACCAAATGTTGGAAAGATTACCCAAACATTCGTATTTCTGCTATCTAGATGGCTATTCAGGATTTTTCCAAATTCCCATTCATCCTGATGACCAAGAAAAGACTACATTCACCTGTCCTTATGGTACTTTTGCTTACCGCCGAATGCCGTTCGGACTTTGTAATGCTCCAACAACCTTCCAAAGATGCATGATGGCAATCTTCGCAGATTTCATAGACGATATCATGGAAGTATTTATGGACGATTTCTCGGTATGTGGACAAAGTTTCAAAGGATGCCTACAAAACTTAGAAATGGTATTAGAACGTTGTGTAAAAGTGAACCTCGTCCTAAATTGGGAAAAATGCCATTTTATGGTCCGACAAGGAATAGTTCTAGGACATGTCATATCAAATAAAGGAATTGAGGTCGACAAAGCTAAAATAGAGATTATAAAAGATCTCCAACCTCCAAAATCCGTACGAGAAATACGGAGTTTTCTAGGACATTCCGGTTTCTACCGAAGATTTATAAAAGATTTTTCAAAAATCACAAAACCTTTGACCGGCCTGTTGATGAAAGATGTTGAGTTCGTCTTCGACGACAACTGTCTAAAAGCATTCGAAACATTAAAATCAGCCCTCATCACCGCACCGATTATGCAACCACCCGATTGGAGACTACTGTTCGAAATCATGTACGATGCGAGTGATTATGCTGTAGGCGCAGTTCTAGGACAAAGGAAGGACAAGAAACTCCATGCCATTTATTATGCCAGTAGAACTTTAGATCCAGCCCAAATGAACTACGCTACAACAGAAAAGGAACTTCTAGCAGTTATATTTGCGCTTGACAAATTCCGTTCTTACCTAGTAGGAGCAAAAATTATCATATACACAGACCACGCTGCCATTAGGTACCTAATAAGCAAAAAGGACGCCAAACCAAGATTATTGAGATGGATCCTGTTATTACAAGAGTTTGACTTAGAAATCAAAGATAAGAAAGGAACCGAGAACGTTGTTGCAGATCACTTATCCCGAATAGAAGGCATCAAACATGAACCAGTACCGATAAATGACGATTTCCCGTACGAACATCTGATAGCCAAATTAGAAAGTGACATGCCTAACTTAATCTCAGAAGATCCAGAACTCGAAAAAGCCGTAGAAGCCGTCTATGCCCAAGTCATGTTACCTTGGTATGCTGACATCGTTAATTACCTAGCTGCAGGCGTGCTTCCACCGGATCTCACTTATCAACAAAAGAATAAATTCTTCCACGATCTGAAACACTATTATTGGGACGAACCTCTACTCTTCAAGCGAGGGGCCGACAACATATACCGTCGCTGTGTCCCAGAGGAAGAAATAGAAAATATCATTTCCCAATGCCATTCAGCACCATATGGTGGTCATGCTAGTACATCCAAGACGTGCGCTAAGATTCTCCAAGCCGGCTTATTCTGGCCTAACCTCTGGAAAGACGTTCACATCGCTGTGCTAAAATGTGATCGATGCCAACGAACTGGCAACATCTCACGACGCGATGAAATGCCTCAGAAAGGAATCTTAGAGGTAGAAATCTTTGACGTATGGGGAATAGATTTCATAGGACCATTCCCGCCTTCTTTTGGTAATAACTACATACTCGTCGCTGTAGACTATGTGTCTAAATGGATAGAAGCCATTGCTGCTCCAACAAATGACGCACGAGTAGTAATCAAACTCTTCAAAAACACAATCTTTCCTAGATTCGGTGTACCCAGACTCGTCATTAGTAACGGCGGATCACACTTCATATCGCGAATATTTGATAAACTTCTTTCTAAATATGGAGTCCGACACCGAGTAGCTACACCCTATCATCCGCAAACTAGCGGCCAAGTAGAAGTCTCGAACAGGGAAATAAAACAGATATTGGAAAAGACTGTCGCTACCTCAAGGAAAGATTGGTCATCAAAGCTAAATGAAGCTTTATGGGCTTATAGGACCGCTTTTAAGACACCAATAGGTACTACACCCTACAAATTAGTATACGGTAAATCCTGTCATCTCCCTGTAGAATTAGAGCATAAGGCCTTCTGGGCCATTAAGACACTTAATTTCAACTACACCGAGGCAGGAGAAAAACGAATCTTGAACTTACACGAATTAGAAGAACTTCAATTGGACGCTTACGAAAATGCCCGTATCTACAAAGAACGAACTAAAAAGTGGCATGATAAACGTTCAGTCAAGAAACAATTCAGTGTGGGAGACATCGTACTGCTATTTAATTCAAGATTAAAACTCTTCCCGGTAAACTAAAATCTAGGTGGTCTGGACCTTTTGAAGTGACTAAAGTACTTCAGAGTGGAGCTGTTGAAATTACCGATAAGACGAATGCACCGTTTATCGTAAACGGGGAACGTCTAAAACATTATAATAAGAACGAAAACAGACCTCAAGTCTGCAGTATAGCATTGCTTGAGCCTCCAGCTCAAACACCCGAATAGCTTGTCACCAAGATATCGTCAGGCTTTAGACGTTAAAAACAACGCTTACTGGGAGGCAACCCAAATTTTCCCGCATTTTCCTCGTTACTGTATTTCATTCTCATTTTTATTTAAAATTCTACTTTAAAAATTTAACAAAAATTCTAAACTTAAAATTGCTACTATTTTTACTTTCTTTTATTTTCATATTTTATTTTATTTTTCTCTTTTATTTTTTGTTTTTACCGCCTTTCGTTTTTAAAAATCCTGACTTCAAATTTCTGTTTTAAACTTTTCAGGATTTTAAAAGTCTTCAAACCTTCCTCCTGTTTTTCTCCGACTTACCTGCGAGTATGGCCGCGTACGACTTCACAAAGGTTCAGTTTCGAGGATTAGCTCTGTTGCGGTGGAAATAGGATCACAAACTATTAATGAGTTTGAATCGCAATTCAATTCACAACCGCTCTTTGATTTATCCGAAGGAAAAGGTCAAAAAGGGAAAACCTATTTTGCATCGTAAACACAATGCGGGGAAAGATCTAGGGTTCGGGGGTTGGTTAAATTTAGGGAAGGTATTAGCACCCTAAACTTCTGTAGTACTCTACAGGAACCTTTTGTTCAGATGTTTACTATTTTGCTTTATTCATTTGCTTAAGGTATATGTACAAAGGATTAAAAGTGAGAAAAGAGACCTAAGGGGTTAATTCTAAGTTTACTCGGCAAGACATCGCATCTTGTGCCTACGTATCCTTACGGGAGTGGAATCAGAGTAATCGTAGTTCCTCTTAAAAGGGAGGTTAGAGACTTCTTGACTGTGGTCAAGGTCTCAAGGGGAATAAACGCATCTTAAGGACACGCTTACGTGGAGTGTGGAAACTCCAAATCTCTACGTTGAATTGTTAAGTTGATTAGGGTTAGGTTAGGGATTCCGCGGCGGGAAACCCTAAAATGAGCGCGGCGGCTCTTTGACCTAATGCTAGGGGTAAAATTGTAATTTTGCCTGCGGCGAGGCATTTGTGAAAATTAGGGTTTGTAGTTATCTTATTTTTTTTTTTTTTAAAAAGATTAACTAATTATAATAAAACTGTTTAGTTAAAAAAGGTTTGATTTAATTGGATTAAAAGACTATTAACTAATATGGCTTATTAGAAGATTAACTAAATAAATAAAACAAAATCTGGTTAGATTGTTTAAATGGTTAATTAACTGATTTATAAAATGTTGTTGGTTTTTTTAGAAAAGTTAATTAATCTATTAATTTAATCAAAAAAAAAAAGAAAAAAACTAAATGGGTGATTAAAGGAGGTTAAGTGTGGTTACGTGTGGTGAGGTGAGTGTGTGTAGATCAAATTACAACTGCAAAAGAAAGAAAAAGACATGAGAACAAAGGGGAAAAAAACGAAACGCAGACAAGACCAAAACCCTAAGTTCTTCTTTCGTCTTCCCCAAACCGCGACCAGTTTTTTTTCCTTCCATCGCTCCCCTCATTATTTCGGTCCTGGAATCACATTGCGAACATCAGCAGTTCAATAATCATTGATGAGAATAGGGCTTACCGAGTGTTGGCGGCGGCGCTTGGAGGTGACGAGAACGGGTGTTTCGTCTGGTTGAACTCGCAGCGGCGTGCGTCGTTTTGTCCACCGGGGAGATAAGTGTTCTCCTTTATTCAATTTGTTAGGTTAACTGAATACGAGCTTTGGTGATTTTTTTTCTCCCCCTATGTCTTGTGTATTCGTCTCTTTATATAGGCTTCAACCGAGAATCAAATGCTTTGATTGAAATTGTTTGCTGCTTTGAATATGGATTTAGGTTTCCTAAATGGGATGAATCAGATTTGAAAATATTCCTAAATCGTCTAATTGCTATAATGAGCCATTAATTGATATTTCAATCTTTGATTCTAATGATTCAATTTTGAGGTTGGATTTGATTTGGTTTCTGAATAGGATATTCTCTAACGATTTTGTTTTGATTTTGTATGTGACTTGGCAGGTGTGGAAAACAATGGTTTTGGGCCAATATCTATTTCTGCTACAGGTTCAACAACGGTTGGCTATCACGAAACCGCGCTCCAAGAGTAACTGGGTTCTGAAATTCATCAGCAGTTGGGGAATTTATATTTTTCTAAATCCGAACTGGCTCTTGGCTTCTGTATTCACTATATTTCGTTGTGCCGTTTGCAGGGGAATGATGGTTGTTTGTTTTACTAGCTTCCGGATAGACGTTTGTCCAGAAAAGCTTTAGCCAGATTACTGAAGCTCACACTCACTTCTTCAGCTGTTGCATACCTCTTGATGACGTCAACAACTTCAGGCTTTCAAACCTCTTCCTCGTTAGATTCATTACAGACGTGATAGAGTGCCACGAGTGCATGATTTACCGTGTTCCTAACTGGGCTTGATAATCATTGAATGATAAGGGGAATCCCGTCGGCTCCTATTATAATTGCAGCATTGGTTGGATCGCCACAAGGGAAAGTGTCTCCATTCTCAAGCTGTGAAAGAGGAATGGGCTCAAAATAATCAATTTGAGGAAGCGCGACATAAGTTGCCAATTCAGGTGGAAGTTTGAGTTAACATCTGCAGCTATCCATCCTTCGGAAACTCCATGACCAGCAATCAACAAAGGTATCACACCAGTTACTTAATTTTGAACATTTTATGGATTATGTTTGCTAATTCTGGATTCTGTTTGAGCAATTTTGACATAGCAGCGCGAATGGACGGGACTGTGACTCTGCTGGCAAGAACACCTTCTCTTATATCATTACAAAGCTCTTCCCAAACTTGGTCAAAGGCTCTAGAAGCATGAACAATGCTATGTGCAATTGCTGAAG
Organism: Lathyrus sativus; assembly: GCA_963859935.3. Taxonomy (NCBI): domain Eukaryota; kingdom Viridiplantae; phylum Streptophyta; class Magnoliopsida; order Fabales; family Fabaceae; genus Lathyrus; species Lathyrus sativus. The sequence continues at coordinate 142,289,645 of OZ012738.1, read as the reverse complement.
ATATTAACTGAACTTCCTCTCAGGAAATTAAGCCGCGTAATAGATGACAGTATAATGGTTGGAAGAAGTCACCGCCGAATATCACTTCATCTGGACTGCAACATTAGGGTTAAAGCGCCTTCATCGTGAGACGGATCGTGGAGCACGCTATTGTGACAGTTGTTGCGAGCTTCAAGATTAGAGCTTGGCTTTTCCTGCAGTAGGATGATTAAGCATGTCTAAACAAGTTGGTAATGATAAGGTGAGAGTTTATCAAGTCTTTTGAGCGTTATCTCTTAGCGACATCTTTGGTCAAGTTCTAAATTGGTTCTTTTGAATGCAGGATTGGAACACAACAATTTTTTTGAGCCAACCGAGTTGCCTTAGTAACATTGCAAGTTATGCACTTGGTTAAATTCTCCTTGTAGTTTTGAACTGTTTGCTACCATCATGAAGCTTGAAGCCTTTCCATTCTCATAGGAAGTCACCTGTTCCTAAAAGCAACAAGAGTTCGATATATCTGCATCGTGAACTCGCACAATTCTTCGTCCCACGGTACACATTTGCTCCTCAACGGCGCTTATCTTTCCTTTATTTGAATTGGTCACCCTAAATTATGTTAATTCATGATAACAGTTATTGATCCCCTTTTTTTTGTATGTGGCAGGGGTATCATGACTGCTGACAATCGGGACATGGCTCCGGTTGTGATAGTATTCAAGAATCTGACTAGACTGATCATGTCTTCTCTTGTGAATTGGTCCTTAATGATAGCCGTCGAGTCAGCTCGTGAGGTAAAGCGATTGGATTCAGTTAGCAGATCTCCTGTTTATGCACAATTTGGGGAAGCGCTAAATGGTCTATCAACAATTCGTGCTTACAAAGCTTATGATCGAATGGCCGATATAAATGGGAGATCCATGGACAACAACATTCGGTTCACGCTGGTGAACATAAGCGGAAACCGACGGCTTGCAATCCGATTGGAAACCCTAGGAGGCCTCATGATATGATTTACTGCAACCTTTGCCGTGATGCAGAATAGCAGGGCAGATAACCAGCAAGAATTTGCTTCCACCATGGGATTACTTCTCAGTTACGCTTTGAATATTACCAGCTTGCTCACCGGTGTGCTCAGACTTGCAAGTTTGGCTGAGGATAGTTTAAATTCAGTTGAGCGGATTGGAACTTATATTGATTTGCCTTCAGGAACTCCTTCTGTGATTGACCATAATCACCCTCCCCCTGGGTGGCCTTCCTCGGGCTCCATCAAATTCGAAGAAGCTGTTCTTCGCTACAGGCCGAAACTTCCTCCTGTGCTTCATGGCCTATCTTTCAATGTTTCTCCAAGCGATAATGTTGGCATTGTTGGGAGGACTGGCGCGGGAAGATCCAGCATGCTAAATGCCCTGTTTCGAATTGTGGAATTGGAAAAAGGGAGAATATTAATTGATGATTATGATATTGCAAAGTTTGGGCTTGCTGATTTGCGGAAAGTTCTTGGCATTATACCACAATCTCCTGCTCTCTTTTCAGGAACTGTGAGATTTAATCTTGATCCATTTACTGAACACAATGATGCTAACCTCTGGAGCGGATGTGATACGGAGGAATTCTTTGGGGCTGGATGCCGAGGTATCTGAGGCAGGCGAGAACTTCAGTGTTGGACAAAGGCAACTGTTGAGTCTTGCCAAGGCTTTGTTGCGGAGATCAAAGATTTTAGTACTTGATGAGGCAACTGCTGTTGTTGATGTTAGAACATATGCACTTATATAGAAAACAATCAGAGAAGAATTCAAGTCCTGTACAATGCTCGTTATTGCTCATCGCCTCAACACCATTATTGACTGTGATCGGATTCTTTTGCTTGATGGAGGCAAGGTTCTTGAGTATGATATTACCGAGGAGCTGCTGGCAAATGAGGGTAGTGCTTTCTCTAAGATGGTGCAAAGTACAGGAGCTGCAAATGGCCAATACTTACGCAGCTTAGTACATGGTGGGGACAAGACAGAAGGAGAGGAAAACAAACATCTGGATGGTCAGGAGAGATGGCTGGCTTCTTCTTGGTGGGCTGCTGCAGCCATTTATATTAATAGATTGTAGTAAATAAGCTCTTCATCATTTTTTTTTGTACATTGTTTGTTTTCTTTTTGATGTGCAGGTTAGTCGAGATTTGCGGCGAAACTTAAAGACAGCATGAAGATCCTTAGGAACTTTTAGGATTTAGGATAGATGCTTATTGCCTTAATGTAATTTCTTTGTGAAATAGTTCAAATTCACTGATCAATTTGTAAATTATAAATATTTATGAAATGAAATTCAACAAATATTCATATTTACTTTCTCACTTGTAAATTCAAATTATCCATGAATACTAAATTCCTTCTTGAGTTGTAGCTTATAAGTACTTATGAACACAAAGTTCAAACTTATTTCTCTTTTGCCTTTTATAAATGACATCCCGCCATAAGTTATATCCAAACAAGTTCAAATTAAAATCTTGCTGATCACATCACTTCTCAAAGTAACCATAACAGTGCCCACTTCTTTTTCAAACCAACTTCATCGGCACCTTGACCCAATTGGCAAATAAATGCCTCAGAACGTAATAACAGCCCGTTTTCAGAGAATTGGTAGAACTTGTGTAAAATGACCAAAATACCCCTGGGACCAAATCCGCAAAACAGACACCTCCATGACTTGTTAGTGGTTAGCAAATGTACATATGAGATGATATGCGAGGTGACTGACTAAATATAAGGGTAAAATTTGGGGTATTACAGTTGCCCCTATTTAAATAGCTACGCCGGACGATTCGAGTGACAGAGACTCGAGGAATCGTGGTGGAGAGATTTAAATATAGATAACCGAAAATTTTGCCCTTATATGCGATGATATGCAATGTTATGGACAAAACTGGAACGACTTAATGCAGATGATGCCATGAATATGATATGCTGCGTATGCTGGAATAATGAATGCGAAAATGCTGACGAACATGACGACACTGGGACAGACGCCACGAGAAGAAACACACTGGGGAAAATGACGCGCTGAGACACAGTACATCACTGGGGAATTCTAAAAATGATAGTCAACTGGTGCGAATGACCAATTGTCACTTTTAGAAAAGGAACGAGATCCTCGAACGGAGATGGTACTTATGAGACGGCCTCCACTGGGGAATCTAAAAATAAAACTGGATCACGTACGATTGTAAGATCGATTACAGAATGCTGGAGCATTGAGCAAGGAATAAAATCCAAGCTTCTGTAAACTATCTCTCGTGACACGATCAGACGGACCTTTCGGAACTCCGTAGCAAATATACAGGGTAAAGACCGACTGTACGCCAAAATAAATGGACTTTGATGGGAATTGCCCTGATAAGCTCCTCGAGGGAGGACTGTCACTTATCGTTGGAAGGGACTTATGTGCAAAAAAAGGATAAGCACTCAAATAAAGAGGCTGCTGTTTATCTGATAAATAAATCCTCTCGCATTTAAGGTCGGCGCCTGGAATACGATTCTGATTCTTCTCTTACTGAAGGATAAATAAACTTCTTCATGCTTCAGAATCGTGCTCTCCTGAACATGAAAAGGGTAAACTGAACTTCCTCATACTTCAGAATCGTGCTCTCCTGAATATGAAACTGGATGACTGAATATACTCATATTTCAGAATCGTGCTCTCCTGAATATGAAACTGGATGACTGAATTTCTTCATATTTCAGAATCGTGCTCTCCTGAATATGAAACTGGATGACTGAATTTTCTCATATTTCAGAATCGTGCTCTCCTGAATATGATTTGGTCGTAAATGAATTTTTCCATACTTCAGAATCGTGCTTTCCTGAATATGAAACTGGATAATCGAACTTCCTCATAACTCAGAATCGTGCTCTCCTGAATATGATTCGGTTCCTGAAATTTCTTCATTCTTCAGAATCGTGGTTTCCTGAAAAACGGCCAACTGAACTTCCTCATAACCCAGAATCGTGCTCTCCTGAACATGATTCCGCTCAAACCTCCCCGTACTTCAGGATCGTGCTCTCCTGAATACGATTTGGTTCAAACCTCAAGACGGCAGGTAAATGGAAGCCCAACTGCTCCATGGAGATGGCCATTTGCTGCGAGTCATAACGAGGATATGATCGACTTCTTAGGTGAGAAATGTCGTATGCTGATGCTGTAAAATGTAAAGTGTAAAAGGTTGTAACATGTAGGATTGTAAAGTGTTGTACTGATATATTTTCCAGGCGCGAACTGGCGTGTATCTGTAAAGGATTGTAGTTGATTTTCTTGAAAGATAGTGCAAAATAAATGCACGTCCGGGTACAGTGATAAACTTCTCAAGCGAGATAGTCGCGTATCTGCCAATGTATGGTGAAAATTTTTAGATGGTGCAAAATAAATGCACGTCCGGTTGGGCTTGACGACCGACAAGACTGAGATTCAATCTAGGATCGAGCTAGAAAGAAGACTGGTAATCAAGACTCCATCGAGGGAATGAACTCGAAGGGTAAATATCTTATCCTGGCGAGGAAAGATAGCTGAAGTAACCGTCATCCATGAGGATCGATCTCTGTGGGGAAACTGAAAACAAGTAAGTATTTTATGCTTAGGGCTGACAATCTATTTGGAGAGAATGGACAAACCCCAATTACTCGGTGGTAACGACCAATGATGGAGACACGATGAACCTGTGCATGTTATCGCGTATGTTAATGGATATGTTAATATGAATGTATGTTAATGTCTATGTATGTAACTATGCAAGATGTTATGAAATGAGTATGTAATGAGTATGTAATGAATATGTAATGAATATGTAATGAATATGTAATGAATATGTAATGAAATAGGCATGTGATGCTTATGCCCTTGCGTATGCTGACAGACTAGAGACAGGACGAGAGACGAAATAAACATCTCGACGGAGATACCCTGCGTTCTCTGCAACCAATACGTCAATCATGGGTAAGAAGGATCAATGGTGGAACCAACTCTAGTTTTAAAGTTCTGAATTTTCTGGGGAGAAGGTAATCTGCTTGGGTGCATAGTACCACGTCTTCGCATGGGGAGAAGAAAACCTGAGGGACACTTTCGAGTTACCCAAGAAAAAATTGTCAGCTTATAGTCTCTCTGGGGACTGTGATGAGGCAATAGTTTAGGAGTCTGTTGCAACACTGAGGCTTACTGGGGTATGAAGGCCGCTGTGAGTAAAATCCATCGGGTGCATGAAAAAATTGTGAAATCCCATGGTTTTGATCTTGCAGGACCTTATAGTAGCCGCCATTTGTTTCTTCAAAAACATGGTGCCCCAGGATACTTGCGTTGCGAGGTAGGGTCATCTCAAGAGGGTTTTATAGAGAACACCGAGTCCGGTTGCCCCATTGTTCTCAAACTCTTTGAGAGATTTGTCAGGTCTCGACGTAACTGGCACAAATTAATCGTGTTACGACGAAATGTTTGGTAAATAGCTCTTAAGAATGTCAGACTCGCGTTGGTAAGCGAATTGGGAAACTGCCTGCCCCTGTTCAGCAGGATCTTCAAGTTCCACGGGTTATGTTCATATGTAAATCTCTAAGATATCAAGCAAAGTTGTCATGCCTGAAATGCCTATCCGGAGCTTGTCAATGTACACATATATTTGTCTTGAATTTTTGTTTTGAAAAAAAGATATCGCAACAACTTGTGACCGAAATCACTAGTCAGGATATAAGTTTTAATTATAATGCCATCATGAATTTTTTTCTGAGCATAGCTCGTAGGAGTCAGGAAACGTGATCTTGTCAAGTATGCTTTCAACCGAAGTCCTACTTCAATTAGGTCTTTTAAAGGTTGTATCGTGGCTCAGTTCACGGTTTAAGAAACAAAAGGATAAAGGCTCAAAGTTATATTTGTACCCACCCATTCTTCGTGATGTTCTCCAATCCTAATTCAGTTAACCGGATACGAGCGCTCATATCTCAAGCGGATTTGCTATGGTCGAGAACTTATCAAGGCTTTGGACATGGCAGTCACTCACCTATTTCTAATGGCATTTGGTCACACGACTTCGTTCTTTAATAGGGATCCTAGAAAAACTACTGGTTTGTTCTTATTCCCTAACTTTTTCCTGGACCACGTCTTTTGATCTGACTTTGGAGTCCAGCGGGATGCCCCAGTTTTGCCTAAGTCTCCTTCATAGGTTTTTGACTTAGCGGGCTCTTATTTTTTTGAATATTCCTTTATGCACAAGTCGTGTAAATCTTTTGAAAGGCTCGTGACTGCCCCACTCCTTAGGTAACCGAGGGATAGTCATTGTATTGGACTTCTTAAGATGCTAAGGATAAATTCTCGAAGGTTTGCTCTTCCTTTTTGAGGATCTAAGCGCTCGATCGGTTTAACTGAAACCTACCCTGCCCCAGGTTAGGATGAAGGTTCTTAAAAAGAAAGAAAAACTCCTACTTCAAGGCTCAAAGGGTTGACTAGGGGTTAACATCCTTATATCTCCAGTGTTTGGGATTTGAAACAATGCCTTACATCATCAGCGGGTTTCAATCGAAAGCATACGACAAGAAATCTGACGTTTTAGGTTCGTCATCCTCCTCCCAATTCTCCATCTGAACAAGAGATCGGGTAAAGTTGGCATTATAATTTATGAAAAATATATTTTGAATGAGTGAAACGAATGGATTTATTCAAGACAAACATATGCGTTGCATTAATTAATCAAAGATAAACAAGTTCGTGCATGCTAAATATGCTTAATCAAAGAGAAATGCATATAAATAAACAAATGAACTGTCGGAAAAATCCTTCTAAATGTTTATGAAATCTTGCATTCAAGAGTAACAGTTTCCTTTGGCGGAGCCTCAATGGAAAGGACGTCTGGTTCATGATCACTGTGAGTCGTCATGGCTTACCCCAGTTATGCTGGTCACATCTTCAACAATTTTCAGTCGTTGCTTCAAAATAAATTTCCCAGATCCTTTGTTGATCCCGGTCATATCATCTTGAGGGTTACTGAAATGAAGCGGGCTAGGCCTTTGAATAATGACTGGATTCGGCTGATAGGCGTAGCATGCTTTGCAGAATTTGCACTTGACGAGTGAGGAACCCCGAAAGGAGTCTCGATCTTCAGCTGAGCATCGCCAAAAGACAACTTCTTCGTTTCTAGCAAATTTCTGACAACTTTCTTAAGAGCATAGCAATTCTCTAGATCATGGCCGGGCGCACCCTCATGAAATAAACAATGAGCGGTAGCATTGTAACTTGCAGGTAATGGATTAGGTGGAGGATTAGGAGGCGGACCCAAAGCCCGAGTAGTGATGAGACCTTGCTTGACCAAAGAGGGACACAACTCGGTAAAAGTCATCGGGATCGGCGGACAAGGTTTATACGTTCTTCTGTTTGGCATATTCTGGCGAGGAGCCGGACTCTTTGGCTGTTGAGGAGCAGGAGTATTGGGTGCCTGTAGGTAGTTGACAGGAGGCGGCTAAATAGGAGGTTGTTGCATAGGTTGATACATGGGAACCTGTTGATTGAAAGAAGGTGTAATAGCTGCCACATAGGGTTGTTGAGCATATTGGACCGGGTACCCTTGAGGTTGAGCATAACCTTGCAGATGCCGATAAAAGCGTTCCCTTGGTTTACCAGAGGATATAGCATTAGTCTCACTCTCCTTCTTTTCTGGGAGCTATAAGGAGGTTTCTTCGGCTGATCCTTAGAAGCGCCATGATTATTTGTCATTTTACCACTCTTCATACCCAATTCAATCTTGACACCCACAGCAACGATGTCGGAGAAATTTGAAGTCACACTACCCACCATTCTCTCGTAAAATTCTGGACGGACTGTGTCGACAAACCAATCAGCTAACTCTTTCTCGGTCAAAGGAGGTTCTACCTGCGAAGCAGTCTCTCTCCACCTTTGAGCATACTCTTTGAATGACTCAGAATTCTTTTGTGACATACTCAGCAATTGTCTTCTGTCAGGAGCCAGATCCATATTGTACTTGTAGTGTTTGATGAAAGTGTCAGATAAATCCTGGAAACTCTTAATGCGAGATTGGTCCAAAGTTAAATACCACTTGGAAGAAGCACCCTTCAAACTGTCTTGGAAGCAATGAATCATCAGTTTATCATTCTCAACATGGGCAGCCATTTTGCGATAATACATGATCAGATGACTCTTAGGACAGGTGGCACCTTCATAGCGATCGAAGTTCGGAGTTTTGAACTTCGGGGGAATAACTAAACCTGAGACCAAACAAACATCCCTTGCAGCAGTCCCAAAAATTTGATCACCCTCTACCTTTTTCAATCTCTGGACGATAGTGTTTACTTCCTCACGAAGCTTATCATTTTTCTCATAACCCTCAACATTCTCATCAAGATTATCAAAAACTGTCTCATTGAAGTACGGTTGCGCACGAGTGTGTACAACAGGTGGTGCAAAGATAGGAGCCCCCCTAGAAACTTCAGAAAACAAAGGCACGGCTTGCTGAACAGGTTGATTAATCGGAACAGTGGCTTGAGGAGGCACAAAACCTGGAGCAAGACCATAAGGTGGGTCCCTTGCTACGGTCACACTTGGTGGAGGGTCCACAGTAACGCCGGTGATCTCAGAAACAACAGTGGGCTGGGTATCCATCTTAGCATTCATGACATGTAACAATTCCATCATACGCCCCATACCCCCTCGAAGGTCTTCAAGTTCATTGCTAAGGCGATTAATCTCTTTTGCCTGATCCTCCATTCTTTTCCGAGTTTGAGCTCTGGTGTTGTACTGGTGCCGAGAACTCAGGATGACGAAACTGGAAGGTGAGAGAACCGAGTGTGAGAAATCGGGAGACACATGCAATGCAAAAAAGTATGATGCTAAAATGTGAATGTAAATGAAGATCTCATGGAATTCAAAACATTTACGAATGTCGTGGGGTACCAAAGAAATCTTTTTCTTGTTTTTTCATTTTATTTTTTTTTATTTATGGTATCCCGCGATATCCATAAATGATATTTGAACTCCATGAAATACAATGCAATGAGATGCTTTATGGATGCAATGCATGAAAACACACAAAGTCCTAGGTTAAAGGCTTGCATGAGGTTCAAAGGCAAGTACCCTCCCTTGAAGTTAGATGGATCATCCTGTCCTACAAAAGTAACCAGGTTCTAAGGGATCTCAATATCATTGATCCTTCACCAGGGTGGTTGTTCAGAAGGCAACTTACTTGCCAACCAAAACCCTCCAAGTTTAAGATCTCAATGAGCGTAGTATCGAGTGTCAACCAACTTCAGTCTGCACCAAAGCCGGTTACCTCACTACTTTCTAAAGGCCAAGATGAGTTAACTAGGGTTCTAAAAGTCAGTTAGTGCATTGACAACATATGGCAGCCTCAATATTATCCTCAACTTGACTTAAGGAATATAAGCACCAACCAAGAAGTCACACTAACTATGGCCACCAGATCAACCGTATCGATATACGTCGTACAGTTTCCTTGGTCTATTGCCATTTACCTAAGGTACACTAGATCCGGGTGTAGGACTCATCTCACGGCACAAGGAACAGTCCCACAATCAAAGCACAAATATATACATGCAAATGAATAATAACACAGATAGTAATAAATATGAACAAGTTAGGGATAACCCTCAAAAGTTAGGAGTCAGTCCCCAGTGAAGTCGCCATTTTCTGTTGCGGTGGAAATAGGATCACAAACTATTAATGAGTTTGAATCGCAATTCAATTCACAACCGCTCTTTGATTTATCCGAAGGAAAAGGTCAAAAAGGGAAAACCTATTTTGCATCGTAAACACAATGCGGGGAAAGATCTAGGGTTCGGGGGTTGGTTAAATTTAGGGAAGGTATTAGCACCCTAAACTTCTGTAGTACTCTACAGGAACCTTTTGTTCAGATGTTTACTATTTTGCTTTATTCATTTGCTTAAGGTATATGTACAAAGGATTAAAAGTGAGAAAAGAGACCTAAGGGGTTAATTCTAAGTTTACTCGGCAAGACATCGCATCTTGTGCCTACGTATCCTTACGGGAGTGGAATCAGAGTAATCGTAGTTCCCCTTAAAAGGGAGGTTAGAGACTTCTTGACTGTGGTCAAGGTCTCAAGGGGAATAAACGCATCTTAAGGACACGCTTACGTGGAGTGTGGAAACTCCAAATCTCTACGTTGAATTGTTAAGTTGATTAGGGTTAGGTTAGGGATTCCGCGGCGGGAAACCCTAAAATGAGCGCGGCGGCTCTTTGACCTAATGCTAGGGGTAAAATTGTAATTTTGCCTGCGGCGAGGCATTTGTGAAAATTAGGGTTTGTAGTTATCTTATTTTTTTTTTAAAAAAAGATTAACTAATTATAATAAAACTGTTTAGTTAAAAAAGGTTTGATTTAATTGGATTAAAAGACTATTAACTAATATGGCTTATTAGAAGATTAACTAAATAAATAAAACAAAAACTGGTTAGATTGTTTAAATGGTTAATTAACTGATTTATAAAATGTTGTTGGTTTTTTTAGAAAAGTTAATTAATCTATTAATTTAATCAAAAAAAAAAAGAAAAAAACTAAATGGGTGATTAAAGGAGGTTAAGTGTGGTTACGTGTGGTGAGGTGAGTGTGTGTAGATCAAATTACAACTGCAAAAGAAAGAAAAAGACATGAGAACAAAGGGGAAAAAAACGAAACGCAGACAAGACCAAAACCCTAAGTTCTTCTTTCGTCTTCCCCAAACCGCGACCAGTTTTTTTTCCTTCCATCGCTCCCCTCATTATTTCGGTCCTGGAATCACATTGCAAACATCAGCAGTTCAATAATCATTGATGAGAATAGGGCTTACCGAGTGTTGGCGGCGGCGCTTGGAGGTGACGAGAACGGGTGTTTCGTCTGGTTGAACTCGCAGCGGCGTGCGTCGTTTTGTCCACCGGGGAGATAAGTGTTCTCCTTTATTCAATTTGTTAGGTTAACTGAATACGAGCTTTGGTGATTTTTTTTCTCCCCCTATGTCTTGTGTATTCGTCTCTTTATATAGGCTTCAACCGAGAATCAAATGCTTTGATTGAAATTGTTTGCTGCTTTGAATATGGATTTAGGTTTCCTAAATGGGATGAATCAGATTTGAAAATATTCCTAAATCGTCTAATTGCTATAATGAGCCATTAATTGATATTTCAATCTTTGATTCTAATGATTCAATTTTGAGGTTGGATTTGATTTGGTTTCTGAATAGGATATTCTCTAACGATTTTGTTTTGATTTTGTATGTGACTTGGCAGGTGTGGAAAACAATGGTTTTGGGCCAATATCTATTTTTGCTACAGGTTCAACAACGGTTGGCTATCACGAAACCGCGCTCCAAGAGTAACTGGGTTCTGAAATTCATCAGCAGTTGGGGAATTTATATTTTTCTAAATCCGAACTGGCTCTTGGCTTCTGTATTCACTATATTTCGTTGTGCCGTTTGCAGGGGAATGATGGTTGTTTGTTTTACTAGCTTCCGGATAGACGTTTGTCCAGAAAAGCTTTAGCCAGATTACTGAAGCTCACACTCACTTCTTCAGCTGTTGCATACCTCTTGATGACGTCAACAACTTCAGGCTTTCAAACCTCTTCCTCGTTAGATTCATTACAGACGTGATAGAGTGCCACGAGTGCATGATTTACCGTGTTCCTAACTGGGCTTGATAATCATTGAATGATAAGGGGAATCCCGTCGGCTCCTATTATAATTGCAGCATTGGTTGGATCGCCACAAGGGAAAGTGTCTCCATTCTCAAGCTGTGAAAGAGGAATGGGCTCAAAATAATCAATTTGAGGAAGCGCGACATAAGTTGCCAATTCAGGTGGAAGTTTGAGTTAACATCTGCAGCTATCCATCCTTCGGAAACTCCATGACCAGCAATCAACAAAGGTATCACACCAGTTACTTAATTTTGAACATTTTATGGATTATGTTTGCTAATTCTGGATTCGGTTTGAGCAATTTTGACATAGCAGCGCGAATGGACGGGACTGTGACTCTGCTGGCAAGAACACCTTCTCTTATATCATTACAAAGCTCTTCCCAAACTTGGTCAAAGGCTCTAGAAGCATGAACAATGCTATGTGCAATTGCTGAAGATATTAACTGAACTTCCTCTCAGGAAATTAAGCCGCGTAATAGATGACAGTATAATGGTTGGAAGAAGTCACCGCCGAATATCACTTCATCTGGACTGCAACATTAGGGTTAAAGCGCCTTCATCGTGAGACGGATCGTGGAGCACGCTATTGTGACAGTTGTTGCGAGCTTCAAGATTAGAGCTTGGCTTTTCCTGCAGTAGGATGATTAAGCATGTCTAAACAAGTTGGTAATGATAAGGTGAGAGTTTATCAAGTCTTTTGAGCGTTATCTCTTAGCGACATCTTTGGTCAAGTTCTAAATTGGTTCTTTCGAATGCAGGATTGGAACACAACAATTTTTTTGAGCCAACCGAGTTGCCTTAGTAACATTGCAAGTTATGCACTTGGTTAAATTCTCCTTGTAGTTTTGAACTGTTTGCTACCATCATGAAGCTTGAAGCCTTTCCATTCTCATAGGAAGTCACCTGTTCCTAAAAGCAACAAGAGTTCGATATATCTGCATCGTGAACTCGCACAATTCTTCGTCCCACGGTACACATTTGCTCCTCAACGGCGCTTATCTTTCCTTTATTTGAATTGGTCACCCTAAATTATGTTAATTCATGATAACAGTTATTGATCCCCTTTTTTTTGTATGTGGCAGGGGTATCATGACTGCTGACAATCGGGACATGGCTCCGGTTGTGATAGTATTCAAGAATCTGACTAGACTGATCATGTCTTCTCTTGTGAATTGGTCCTTAATGATAGCCGTCGAGTCAGCTCGTGAGGTAAAGCGATTGGATTCAGTTAGCAGATCTCCTGTTTATGCACAATTTGGGGAAGCGCTAAATGGTCTATCAACAATTCGTGCTTACAAAGCTTATGATCGAATGGCCGATATAAATGGGAGATCCATGGACAACAACATTCGGTTCACGCTGGTGAACATAAGCGGAAACCGACGGCTTGCAATCCGATTGGAAACCCTAGGAGGCCTCATGATATGATTTACTGCAACCTTTGCCGTGATGCAGAATAGCAGGGCAGATAACCAGCAAGAATTTGCTTCCACCATGGGATTACTTCTCAGTTACGCTTTGAATATTACCAGCTTGCTCACCGGTGTGCTCAGACTTGCAAGTTTGGCTGAGGATAGTTTAAATTCAGTTGAGCGGATTGGAACTTATATTGATTTGCCTTCAGGAACTCCTTCTGTGATTGACCATAATCACCCTCCCCCTGGGTGGCCTTCCTCGGGCTCCATCAAATTCGAAGAAGCTGTTCTTCGCTACAGGCCGAAACTTCCTCCTGTGCTTCATGGCCTATCTTTCAATGTTTCTCCAAGCGATAATGTTGGCATTGTTGGGAGGACTGGCGCGGGAAGATCCAGCATGCTAAATGCCCTGTTTCGAATTGTGGAATTGGAAAAAGGGAGAATATTAATTGATGATTATGATATTGCAAAGTTTGGGCTTGCTGATTTGCGGAAAGTTCTTGGCATTATACCACAATCTCCTGCTCTCTTTTCAGGAACTGTGAGATTTAATCTTGATCCATTTACTGAACACAATGATGCTAACCTCTGGAGCGGATGTGATATGGAGGAATTCTTTGGGGCTGGATGCCGAGGTATCTGAGGCAGGCGAGAACTTCAGTGTTGGACAAAGGCAACTGTTGAGTCTTGCCAAGGCTTTGTTGCGGAGATCAAAGATTTTAGTACTTGATGAGGCAACTGCTGTTGTTGATGTTAGAACATATGCACTTATATAGAAAACAATCAGAGAAGAATTCAAGTCCTGTACAATGCTCGTTATTGCTCATCGCCTCAACACCATTATTGACTGTGATCGGATTCTTTTGCTTGATGGAGGCAAGGTTCTTGAGTATGATATTACCGAGGAGCTGCTGGCAAATGAGGGTAGTGCTTTCTCTAAGATGGTGCAAAGTACAGGAGCTGCAAATGGCCAATACTTACGCAGCTTAGTACATGGTGGGGACAAGACAGAAGGAGAGGAAAACAAACATCTGGATGGTCAGGAGAGATGGCTGGCTTCTTCTTGGTGGGCTGCTGCAGCCATTTATATTAATAGATTGTAGTAAATAAGCTCTTCATCATTTTTTTTTGTACATTGTTTGTTTTCTTTTTGATGTGCAGGTTAGTCGAGATTTGCGGCGAAACTTAAAGACAGCATGAAGATCCTTAGGAACTTTTAGGATTTAGGATAGATGCTTATTGCCTTAATGTAATTTCTTTGTGAAATAGTTCAAATTCACTGATCAATTTGTAAATTATAAATATTTATGAAATGAAATTCAACAAATATTCATATTTACTTTCTCACTTGTAAATTCAAATTATCCATGAATACTAAATTCCTTCTTGAGTTGTAGCTTATAAGTACTTATGAACACAAAGTTCAAACTTATTTCTCTTTTGCCTTTTATAAATGACATCCCGCCATAAGTTATATCCAAACAAGTTCAAATTAAAATCTTGCTGATCACATCACTTCTCAAAGTAACCATAACAGTGCCCACTTCTTTTTCAAACCAACTTCATCGGCACCTTGACCCAATTGGCAAATAAATGCCTCAGAACGTAATAACAGCCCGTTTTCAGAGAATTGGTAGAACTTGTGTAAAATGACCAAAATACCCCTGGGACCAAATCCGCAAAACAGACACCTCCATGACTTGTTAGTGGTTAGCAAATGTACATATGAGATGATATGCGAGGTGACTGACTAAATATAAGGGTAAAATTTGGGGTATTACAAGCTCAAAAGGCAAGATTTAAAGCATTAACTGAAAGAGAAATAGCCTTAACACTGTATTATGATAAGTCTACCATGGAGAAACTAGGAATTACTGATAGCATCCAATACCTGTTCAATCAATTAGGCTGGGAGAACACTTCTTTGAAAACCCGTTTTGCTACCTATAAGGACCTCACCTACGAATTCCTTAGTTCCTTCAGGTACTTACCCAACTATGATTTTGGATCCAACACAGAGCTGATCACCTTTAGGATGTTTGGAATGGACCAAACCCATAGCCGGATGTCATTAGCCAACCTCCTAGGATTTCCTAGCGGACCACATGTGTTCATCAGTGCCGAAGATGACGATCTAGATTTTGAACTCAACCAGTTCTGGGGTAGAATCACAGGCGACTATCACCCTGACCCAAACAGCATGTATAATGATGAGATTCATAACCCAGCTTTCAGATACTTTCATAAGATACTAGCTCACACCCTTTTCGGAAAAGAAGAAAATATTACTACAGTATCTAAAGAAGAGTTATTTATCATGTTCTGTGCTTCTCAGGGCCGTACAGTGAATGCAGTACCTTTTATGATGAGATCCTTCCGACGCCTCACTCAGGACCCATAATCACCTATTCTAATAGGAGGCCTCGTGACAATGATTGCCCACGATCTTGGCCTTAGATTCCACCTAAATGCAAGCACTAGTTTTGGCACCATCCGACCCATGAATATCCAGTTCTGCTTTAACAGGCGCATTTTAAGAACTATGGGACCTGGACCTTACGAGTACCTCATCAATGACAAACCTATCCAGCTATTCACATTGCCAAATCATCAGATGACAAGTATCCACAACAAGGACAACTGGGTTTATGAATTGGATGAGCCTATGGGACCTCCTTCACCTCAATCAACACCACAGAATTACATGTACGACAGTGATCATATCTCTGAAGAACATGATTATATGTACTATGAGGATGTTGTATCAGAAGCTGAAGTAGACCCTACGACCCCTCTGCATTACAACACCTATCCTGAGCCCATTCCTGAGGAAACCACCGACAAAATGGATACTGTCCTGCACCGATTAGACAACGTTGACGCAACTCTGACCACCGTAAAAGACGACATCACAAGCATACACAGCGAACTCGTAGTCTTCATGGACTTAGTCTATGACCAGCTTGACTACTACGCCCGGAAGTTTGACGAATTGAAGGCACGGAAAGACTGAGATATTAGATTTAGTTTAGTTTAGTTTTTCTGCTTTCTGTCCGTTTTCAATTATTTTGATTTTTGCATTGTTAATTTCCTTATGTATTACATTACAATCATTCTAATTACTTGTTATTTCAATTGAATTCTTTATTCATTGATTCTGTTTTTACGTTATCCTATGTTTCTTAATCGATATAAAGCATTGCCATATCAATCCTAGGCCTCAAAACCATTGCAAGAACACCCCCATAGCAAAATTCTGCGTTCTGCAGATTTTGCTGGTGTGACGACCGTCACAGAAGCCTGACGCTCGTCACACGGGTGACGACCGTCACAGATACGTGACGACCGTCACGAGCCCAAAACTGTTATCTGCTATAACAAGGGTTGCGTTTTCTCTCCCACTCATATCCTTTCAACTCCCAATCATCACAAACTCAAACCCCACTTCCAATTTTCGTTTTCCCACCTTGCCCCATATATTCCAACTCCCATTTCAACCTCCTAATCCACTTCTGTAACATTTTTCACTCCACATTTCCTCAGCATCCTCCAACAATGGCGAGAAACAACGAAACCCCAAACCTCAGCAACGTCTTGTTCAGCGACGGCGACTCCGGAGACTAACAGCGAGCCAACTATATCGCCTTCCATCAACGGTCGCTACAGCCGACCCACTACCCGCATATCCCATCCCTCACGGAGCTCGGCCTCCTTGACGGCGTCACTTGGATGCTCCAAAGAGCCGGCATCTGGAACCTCTGCATAAATCCGCAGCCGACGTACGAACAACTCACCCTCGAGTTCCTCAGTTCGTTCACCTACTTCACTTCCAGCGGCGACCTCAGCCAACACTCTGGTGCCGCATGCTTCCGTATGTTCGGCACGAACTATCAGCTGAACCAGAACCAGATTGCCGCCATCTTACAATTCCCTCGCGGTGACAATGCTCACCGCCACCTCACCGAACAGTTTCAGCATGAAGCCTTCGCGCTCTGGTACCAGTTAACCGGAATCAATGCCGATGGCTGGGATTCTCTGCATGCAGCGCACATCCACAACCCGACCATCAGGTATTTCCACCGAGCACTGAGCAACACCATCTTCGCCCGGGATAGCAACCATAAGGTGAACTCGAAAGAGCTCTTCTTTCTCCGCTGTGTCTTCAACAACGAGCCCATCAACGCCGCTCCGTTCCTCCTGACCCACATTCAGGCCAACTGTAACCGTGGCTCTAAGCCATTTTACTTTGGCGGGATTGTTACTTCCATTGCACTCGGGCTGAACCTCGGCGACTGCCTCCAGCATCTCCATGCCATTCCCTCGGTATTCCTCGACACCGATCACTGCAGAGCTTCTCACCTCATCCGTTCCAGGGCCGATGGCAAGTACCACCCGGTCGTGCGTGGAAAAACCGTCAGAAGTATCATCCTGCCATCACGCACCCGGATGCACCCACAGGATCGTGCCAACTGGCTCTTTGACCTCAATGCCCCTGCTGCTTCCGCTGCTCCAACTCAGACCTACACCCAAGGTTCTGGTGACGAAATGCAAGACGAGTTGAACAAAACTGAGCAACCAGAGGCATCGCAACCACTTCCTTCTGAAGGCACATCCTACCGCCGCCGCCATCGTCTAGAGCCCGACTACTCTGAAGAAGACCTCCGCCGATCCCTCGACCAGCAGGCCCAGATACTCGCTATGATGCAGCAGCAGAATCAGCGAGCAGAGCAGTTCGAAGCTTGGCATCAGACCCAAATGCAACAAATCCAAACCGGGCAGGAAACCATTACTGAGAACTTGGCGAATCTTACCTTACAGGTCGAAGGACTCCGAGACTATGTCTATCACACCGGAGCACTGGACTTTGAGGCCCGAGCCGACCAAGTCAGAGCCAGAGGACGCGAGAGAGGACGTGACCGAGGCAGAGGCCGTGATTAGTTATTTCTTTCCTTATTTGTTTACTATATTTTCAGTTTCTTTGTATTTTCATTTCCCTTGTATTTCCCTCTCGCATTCTTTCAAATCAATGGGGACACTGATTGAGATAGTGTGGGAACGGAGCATTCATTTCCCATCCCCTGTACTTTTAATTCCGTAATTTCAATTCGAACATTTTCACGTTTTAGCAAATAAAAGCTCTTTTATATATCTTCTTCCGTTACGCAAACATCCCCGCTTTATTCGACATAAACAAAAAAATTTTCGTTCGTTCCTCAAAAGCAAAAGCATCACGAGAATGCGCCCAAGTTCAAACCAAGTTTTGAAACTCCGAGACGAAAATTCTAACAAAATCAGTATCGTCCTGACACCTTATACCTCCAGTTTATGCGAGTCGGTTCCATTACCTACGTGTACCAAAGTTTTAAGTTTCTACGCAAACTAAGCCCCAAGTAGTTTATACTAGCAGTCAGCACCATCCTAAAACACTTCTAAGCGAGTGACCAATGCAAATAAGTGTATGATCTCCAAAAGGATGAAAAATCATGAAAAGAAAGCCATTTAGCCCAAATATAAAGACGCGTTCCCTCTAAGTTAGGTGCTCCTGACCCGAGCATTTAGCCCAACGGTACGAAAACTCATTGAAAAATGTATAAGCTTATGAGCAATGAAAAAGATCAAAACAGAAAGGAGATCATATTCACTAACAGGTCGACTTGCCATGAAAGTGTATGGACAACGGGCTTAATGTGATTGCGCTAGAACAAACAGGGTGAACTTGACGCGAGAACCTTGACACCAAGCTACAGTAGCATGACTGGGACCGATTTGCATAAGAAGGAGACCTCCGAAGACTTGTAGTCCAGTGTTGTCACCGTACTGGTTTTGTTCCTACTAAGAATCCCGGTTTTTCCCAACTTTGTGAATGAGGAAGCTGCCTCGTGCTTGCCGACTTTTTCCTGTTTTACTTGAGGACAAGCAAAGATTCAAGCTTAGGGGAGTTTGATAACACGAAATCGTATATATATATATATATATATATATATATATATATATATATATATATATATATATATATATATATATATATATATATATATATATATATATATATATATATATATATATATATATATATATATATATATATATATATATATATATATATATATTGATGCATAATTCAACTGATGTTTGACTGTTTTCGATCCGATTTCGGGTTCTTTCCATGTTATTTATCTGATATTTTGCAGGTATTTGATAATCATGTCTAAACAAAGCAATATGAAGAAAAGAAGCAATTACAGATGAAATATGGACGAAAACCAGATGAAAACAACATGAAAAATGCAGAATGCATATTTTGCTGTTGTGACGATCGTCACACCTCCATGACGACCGTCACACGGGTGACGACCGTCACACACCATGACGACCGTCATGCAGGCAAAAACGCACAACTTCAAATGAACGTGCAAAATGCAGTTCCAAGTCCCAAATAATGGACCACTACTCCCTGATATTTCTGCCTCCAAGTCCACCTTCTTCAAATTACAACCGTTAGAATTCTATTTCTATAAAAGGGGAAGGAGGGGAGCTGAGAAAGGGAGCCGCATTCAGACAACGAAGTGCTGCCCAATTTTATTTCCAGAGCAAAAATTTAGTTTTATTCTTTCTGCTTTTTGTTTCCTTTCCTTATTCCTGTATTCCATTTCGACAATATTCGTTTGTGCGCTCTATTGGTTTGAAGACATAATCCTGCCGACATCGTTGGGATTTGGCCAAAAGCCAATTGGATACGTTACAGGTTTTTCATTATTTCGTTAATTGTAACTTTTATTATCAATAATATGAATGTTCTAAGTTTCTGTTTTTATTTATGTTTTACCTTTCCCAAATCCATGTCTAGCTAAATCAGAGTAATCGATATGTAATAATAATTCAGACGGGATTTGATAATAACTGGTTGAAAACTTTCTTTTCTTTCAAAAGTTGTTTATGGTCTGAGTGTTTAAACTTATTTACTGAATAAACGTTCGTCGCGAAAGCGATAACTTATTTAAAAGTAGTTTTGCCACGACAGTGGGAAATTAATTAAGGTACGAACCAACAAGCGACAGCTGCGGTAAGACCATATAGTAAACACTAGGCATTTATTTTAATAACAGCGAAAGCACTTTAAAATGGATTAGAACTTAGAAATTTCCAAAAAATAGTTTTAACCCCGAATGGGACAGCGAAAGCGTACATTTGGCCCTTAGAATTATGACTAGCGTCAACAACCATCGTGAGAAGAAAGTCTTCAGATCACTATTTTCTGCTTAAATAAATTCTGAAAAATATTTCATATACCGGTAACTTGTCAAATCCCCGAAGAACATAATTACTGCATATCGATTCACGTAATTATAATTTAAGTAACGTTTTTAGTTCCCTTTAGTGACAGAAATTATTTCCCTAAACATTATCTACCTAGCTAAACATAGTAACTCCCGAGAACACTAGTTTGATTACGAGTCCCTGTGGGATCGATATCTTTTATTACTACACGATAGACTGTGCACTTGCAGTTAAGTTGTATTAGACATAGAAAGTCGCGATCAACTACCAAGGAAGGGATCAAAGGCTTGCCCTCTAAATTCCTGATGAAGAAAGCTTCCTTCTTGGATAAAATGAACAGCTTGGATGCCTTTGAAGATATCCTTGCACTACTTATCTATGGGTTAGTTTTGTTCCCTAATGTTGAAGAGTCTGTGCCCACATTTCTTGGTGACACTTATCACTCTATTCATCATAGGACCCTTAAGGGATGTGGGACCATTCTGTGTTGCACTCCTCTATTTTAAGTGGTTTATTTCACTCTTACCTTGGACTGAGCTTTTCAAAGAAAATCCAAACAAGCTTTGATGGTCTCAAAGGCTCATGTCTCTCACTCACACTGATGTACATTGGTATGATCCAGCTTACGACAAAGGCATTACCATTGATAGTTATGGTTCTTTTCCTAACGTACCTCTTCTTGGTATTAGAGAGGGAATTAACTACAACCTTATTCTGGAAAGACGTCAATTTGGGTTCCCTATGAAGAAAAAGCCTAGAAGTATCTTGTTGTCTAGTTTCTTTCATCTTAATGAGGAGGCTAAGGCAGAAACTAAGGATCAAGTTTTACATGCTTGGAAGATAATTTATAAGAGGACCAAGAATGATTTAGGAAAGAGGAATTGCATAGCTTTTGATCCTTTCATCCAGTAGGTTTGATCTCGAGCTCGTGACCTAAAGATGCCATATCTCCTCGATAAGCCTTCACGATCCGTTGTTGCATCATTATCAGCCATCCCAATTGAACGCATGGAGGAATACCAAGAAACATTGGCAAGTATAAAGCTAGAACGAGACACATGGGAAGGAAAGTACTATGCTATTTATGCTGAGCAAATGGAGATGAAGAAACAGTTGAAGGAGAAGGATGATTTGATCGAGCTACTCGAGAGGCGTGTTATAGAGAGGCATGTAGTGCAGGAGAATTTATTTTTCTCTAGCACACAGCCAGTTCCCAGTACTCATGAGTATTCAGATGTTCCTCCTACATCTGGTACTTGGAAAGGGATTGTTGACAAGCTTGTGTTTGAGAACACCGAGTTGAAGAAGCAGAAGAAGATGCATGGGATATGACCCTTTTAGATGGGATCTTTTGTTACCTTTTGGGCTAATTGTCTTTCTTTTGTATTTTGAGTTTCTTGTTTTGAACTTCAGAGTTGTAACTCTTCCTATTATCAATGAACTGATGTTTCATTTAAAAAAGTGTTTCTCTTTGCAATTTACATCTTGAGTTCCTTAAAACCAATTGCATCCGCGTTGCATTCATTTTTTGCTAACCATTGAAGGAATTTAAATTTATTTTGCATACATTATAGAATGGATCCTGGAAAGAGAGTAACTTCAAAATATACATTCCAAAGTCCAAAATTGGAAAATATGAGGAAAATGGGAGACCTAGTAGAAGATCCATTGGCATTCAAAGACAAGTATGAAGTGTGTTGCCATTGCTAAGACTTCAAGTGGATGAAGAGCTGCTGTTAGTGCTTGTGCAGTTCTGTGATCCAATCTATCATTGCTTCACGTTTCCAGATTACCAACTGCTGCCAACATTGGAGGAATACTCTATGCTGATGGGACTAGGCGTCACTCCTAAACCATTTTTTAGAAGAGAAGGGACTCCTAGTGAAAGGGTTATTACATAGGCTACACATTTAGAGCTTACTGAGGTACAGTCTCACATGACTATCAAAGGAGGTTTCTATGGATTACCAGTTGTGTTCTTATTTGGAAAAGTTCAGTACTATG
Organism: Lathyrus sativus; assembly: GCA_963859935.3. Lineage (NCBI taxonomy): Eukaryota > Viridiplantae > Streptophyta > Magnoliopsida > Fabales > Fabaceae > Lathyrus > Lathyrus sativus. The sequence goes on along the minus strand of OZ012738.1, from coordinate 142,267,285 downwards.
CTAAGTCAAAGAATTCTGAAGCATTCGAGGCCATCTTGGCATTATTAATGTATGGGCTTTTCTTGTTCCCGACTACTGACGACTTTGTCAATGAGAGTGCAATCAACCTCTTCTTGATCAAAAATCATGTTCTTACCTTATTGGCTGACGTGTATTTTTCCATTCATTTGAAGAACTACCATGCAGAAGGATAAATTATATGTTGCACTGCTATCCATTATAAGTGGTTTATTTCACACTTGCCAGGGTTACCTTTGCTTTGGAGTATGTAGAGCGGACTCTCATGCACTGAAAGGATTTTGTCACTCAAGCACTCGGACATCAAGTGGTATGATCCTATGTATAGAGGAATTGTCATGATCCATAGCTGCGGAGATTTCCCTAATGTGCCTCTTCTTGGCACCAAGGGGTGTATCAGCCACAATCCTATCTTAGCTCGTCCCCTGCTTGGATACCCGATAAAGGATGAGCCTGACCCAGTCTTTTTGAAGAGTTTGTTCTTTGAAGACGGAAAGAATCCAGTTCTCAAAGCTCAGATTGTGTACGCTTGTCGTCATATTTGCACAAAAGGGATGACTGCTTTGGGATACCCTGACTGCTCTGTCTCAGAATCTTACGTACTTTGGATTAAGAAGAGAGCTTTGAAGATGTTTTACACCCGCTTTGAGCCAACCCATGTAACTCCAAAAGATCATACCTCTGTTAGGGAATTGAGAGTTGTGTTGGCTAAAGCTGAAAAGGGAGCGAAACCTTGGAAAGATAAATACTTCATGGTTGTGTAAGAAAATGAAGAACTTCGGAAACGGCTCCATCAAGATAAGGGAGGGAATTGGCAAGAAGGGTCCTCTCGTCAGAAGGATTAAGACCTTAGTTTCCATGTTTTGTTGTTTGATATGTATTTGTACTTTGGCTTTGAATGTGTATTGAGTTTTATAAAACTCTTCGTTATTAACTTATGAAGATGTTATGCTATTTTGTCTTAATCTTTATTATTATAATGTTTGTAAACATTTCCTTGGATTCCTTGAATGTTTGGGTTTTTTGCATTTTTCATTTGCATTCATAAGCATTGCATATGCATCTTCTGCTCTGTGGCTCATCTCGTTGTCTTATCTTCAACTGATCACACTAAATTCCCGACACCAGTACAACACACGAGACCAAGCTCGTCAAAGGATGGCTGAACAAAATTTGGAATTGGACAAGGTCAATAATGAACTTGAAGATCTACGTGGAAGTGTGGGGCATATTATGGAGGTTTTGCAGGTCATCAACGCAAAAATGGACACTCAAGCTACTGTGGTTTCTGAAATTACCAATATAGCTGTGGAGCCAACTCCAATAGTAGTCATTGCTGAAAATGTACCACCGTATGGGTTATCTCATGAATTTGTACCTCCACCTCTTTCAGTGCCAGTTAATCAACAATCAATTCCCTTGGGGGCGGAAATTCCCCAAGCTGTTCCGACCTACACTTCAGCCTTCGTAAAAACTCAAGTGCGTCCTATTTTTCATAATCAACATCAAGTGTATGAGGTTCCTGATGGGTCTGAAGAGGGAAGTGGACGTCATGAAAAGCTGAAGGAAAGTGTAGAAACTATAGGAATGAAATTCAGGGCGATGGAAGGAAACGATATCTTTAAAACTGATGCCAGGGATATGTGTCTAGTATCTGGGTTAGTGATTCCCTCAAAATTCAAAGTTCCCAACTTTGAGCAATATTCTGGTGCTACTTGTCTAAGAACACATTTGATTATGTATTATAGAAGAATGGATGCCTACATGGAAGACGATAAGTTGATGATCTACTGCTTCCAAGATAGTCTGAAGGGGGCATCTGCCAAATGGTAGTTGAGCCTGGATCAATCCTGTATCCAGAATTTCTAGGATTTGGCCGACACTTTCATGAAGAACTATAAATACAACATGGATTTAGCCCCTAATAGAAGACAATTGTTAAGCATGTCGTAGAAAAGCTTTGAATCTTTCATGGAGTATGCACAACTTTGGAGGGAGATTGCCTATCAGGTGAAGCCTCCTCTAACCAAAAAAGAGCTGACAGATTAGTTTGTGGGCACAGTAAGGCCGAAGTTTTATAAGAAAATCATTAGTAGTGTGACAAGCAATTTTTCTGATATAGTGGTTGTAGGTGTGAGAGTAGAACTGGGGATGAAAAGCGGGAGGATGACCAATGTTTCCAGTAGTTCCAACAACAACAATGCTAAGAAATTTAATGACAATTTTCACAAAAAGAAAGAAGAGGAGACAAATGCCATAACAGTAGGAAAGAAGAATCAGCCCTGGAAACAGCCTTACCGACAGTATCAACAACCTCGGTAAGGCTATATTCAACAATCTCAGCAAAGCTTCACTCAACAACTAATGTATCTCGTGCAGTATGCCCAACAGCCGTATGTGGCAGCTGTAACGCCCATGTTCAGCAATTCAGTTCTAGCTTATCAGACGGTGCAACAGGCACCTATGTATAAGCCAATACAACAACAAGGTTACCAACGAGCACCCAATGATCCAGCCTATCAATAATACCAACAGCCTCGGGCTCAAGTGCTCGGACAAAACTTTCAGAATAGAAGACCAGCAGGAAGGCCTCCCATTCCTCCGATCCCAATGACCTATACTGAGTTGTACCCATCCTTAGTACAACAAGGGCTGATTAAGACTCAACCGTTGGAGCCACCGTCAGACACCTCATCTCCTTATTATAATCCTAATGCTCATCACGAGGGTGCTGCTGAACATGATTTAGAGGGATGTCTTGCTCTGAAACATCTTGTAAGAGAACTTATGTGTAATACCCCAAATTTTGCCCTAAGATTAGTCGTTTCATCTTGCACCTCATTTCATTTTGCATTGCGTTTAACTAGCCACTAACGGGTTACGTAGTCTGTTGTTTTTACAGGAGAATCACATCAGGCGCACTTTAACTATTGAAGGGCGAAATGGTCATTTATTCACTATTTGCTGACAGTTTAGGGAGCGGGGTCATCGTCAGGAATCCCTCGAATAATTAGGATCTCCATTTACGAGTTCCTTATTTCATTTGAGGAAGAACGAAATTTTACAGTAATTTTGACGTCGGAATCATCGAGACACAATAATTTATTCAAAGGCCGAGACTTTGTTGTCAGGGGATCTCTGAGATGTTGTTTTATCATATAGGGCTGATTAGGTTGAGATGTCAGTGTTGTGTTCAAAGCAGTGCGAGAATTCACTCTGTGGAATTTATTTTAACAGGCACTCAGTTTTCTGCTTCTTCTGCTATCTGCCAGTCAGTTCTTAAAGGGAAAGCAGTGGAAATTTCGATTCGGGTGGGGACTTAGTATCTGTTTAATCGTGATTTTTTTGGTTGAGTCGGTTCGGGACATTGGATTTAGTTAGCAGAGACACAATTGAATTTTTAGTGCGAAGTTTAGTTCTGTTTACTGTTAATCGGATTTCTCTACTTTTTGCTGTTTTACTTCGTTGAAGGCCGATACCGCTTCTATCACCAGGCACAACGTAATTTGGGGAAATTTGGGCTGTTTGATCTGGTTGATGAGGGTCACTCGGAATTTGTGTCGGAAACGGGATTAGTCGGACAAATTGGAAGAATTAGGAATCGTGGAAACAAAAGGATTTTCGTTTTGATGCATATTTCATATTTTCAATTAACATCATTACATGTTTTTTATTAATCATATTTCATATTCTCAATTATTTGCATTACCCTTTTTTTAATCATATTTCCCATTTTTCAATCCATTTTTTTTTCATCTTTTAAATTAATTTCGTTACATTTTACAATAAGTTCATTACATTTTATTTTCAATTTTTCATTAAGTCCATTTTTCAACTTTGTTTTCATGCTATGCCTCTTTTTGCTAAATTTTATTATATTTGCATATCATAAATTAATAAAAATATAAAGAAAAATAATAAAGAGTTTTTATTAGAGTTAATTTCTTTACAGCAAAAGTAATAAAAATATATAAAATTACAAAAAATAAATAAAGAATTAAAATTACAAAAAAAAATTTAATTACTTTTTTGCATGAAATAAAAAAATCCTAAGTTCCTAAAATTAAGCTCCATGTCCGATTTCTTCGACTTTTCGAATCTCTGACTTTCCGAACCTGCAAAATCAAAGCAAACAAATATTATCGGTTAGAGTGGGACTCCGACACCCTTAGAGCATTGTCATCATCAGGTGTGTCGGGAGGGTAACAGATTTCTCCGTCTCCAGCTCCTGACTTATTCCGACCAAAAAGCTAAAACCAGGCAGATTTTGTTCTTATTTCCGATGGCATCCAAGAGAGATAGTGAAAAAGTTAACAAGAAGTGATTCATGTCCGGACAAGCTCTTTTGAAAAAGCACTTTTGGAAAAGCGTTTTTTTTTCTGGAAAGAGAGTTTCATCCAAACACAGCCCAACATTGTTTTCCAGATGTTTCGAAGCCCACAGATTCAACAACAACAATCCAACAAGTTCAACCAACTCGTTCGAAAAAGCAATTATTTTTCAAAAAGTGATTTTCGTGGATCCGACAAAATCTCCAGAGAAATAGCATGAAGTCCAATGAATAAACTCAGCAACAGAAATCAAACTAAAAGCCCAAAATCTGGATTTCGAACCAACAGCATTCAAAAGAAACCCAGTCAAACGTCCATCTCCGTGGAAGTAGCATTCAAGTTCACCAACACAATCACAACAAACCAAATTGAACTCAACAGCCAAAAATATTCACCAAAGTCATCAACAAATTGCAGTAATCATACAACAATTTCGCGGATTCAAAATCAAGCCCACAAGACAAAATGAAAAAGGATATAAAGAGTTCATCAGATGAACCCTAGAAAAAGAGGAGAAGACGGCACCGCGGCTCAGATTCGGAAGATCTAGGGGATCTTCGTCCATCATCATCGTCGGGTTCTCAGAGAAGCCATTAGAAGCTTCATCATCATCAAACCGTAAAGAAAGACGAAGAAAACTCAGATCAAAGAAACCCCGAAGCAAACAAGGAACCACAAATGAACCACTAAGCCGCGAGTGTGAACGGCGAGGAAAAGCCAAGGCGAACAGGAACCTCGCCACCGTCGGCCACGCGAAAGCTTCCGGCAGCTCCAAACGGAGGAGACCATCAACGCCGGCTCGTTCGACGCACTGCGGCCGTTTCTGCCTCAGTTTCCATATCATCGGCAACCATCAACCGTGAATCCGAAGGTAGAAATGTAAGGGTATTGTGTTTGCTTCGATTAATTTTGATGTTGGTTTCAGGAAATTAGCACATGCAAGGAAGAAGATGGAGATCGCGGAAAAGCTCCGACCGAGGATCCAACAATGGCGCCGCGGCTATCAAAATGATGGAAGAGGACGAAGAGCCACACAAACCCTTAAAGCCCCGTTTTAAGAGCCTGATGCTCTTTCCTTTGGTTTTATTTCTTTTATATTTTTATCTTATTTTATTGTTTCCGTGTAGATTTATCGTTTCGTTTTGTGGAAATGATAATTAACATAACTTAGCCTTAATATTAATCAATTAGTTTTCTGGATAAATCCTAAAATAACAAAAAAATTAAAATGCTTAATATTAATCAATTAGTTTGATTTAATGTTAATAAACTTAGTGTCCATAATAAATCAAAGTTTTTTAAGGTTTAAATCATTATAAAATTAAAGCAAGTTTAAATCATTAGCGTTTTTTAATCAAAGCATCTTTTTTTTTTATAGATTTGTTGTCCATTAAAACCATTTAAATTTTAAAAACTGCATGTTTTTTACCTTGAAATTTAAAACATTTTTGCATTTAAAATTAAAACGTTTTCAATAAAATTAAAACCAATTTCTTTAGTAAAATTAAAATAAAAATCTTCAATAAACAATTATAGTGGTTTTCTCCATTTAAGCATGAAATTAACTTTCCTTTACAATAAAAATTTGAAAAAATAAAAAGGTTTTGATTTAGCCGTTTCAGTTCATCTAACTCTCTCTAGTTTGTTTGCTTCAGCTTATTGTCGGTTTATTTCTTCGTACTGTTTTGGCATGGATGTAATTTACGCGAGGCCATGATTGCGGTTCTTATCTTTTTTTCGCTTTTGGGGATTTGTAATTTACGCGAGTGGTCGCGATGCTTTCATTTACTGCTCTCCCTATTTTCATAGTTTTTATGCCTGTCATGTAATAATTCTGTTGCTTGCATGTTTTTACCGTTATTTTCCCCTCCGAAGGAATTAGGTCTAGCCGTTTGAACGTCGAGTCAATAACCCTAATTTCAACCGTTTCTGAAACCCTAATAGCCTAGGCGTCCCGCCGTGGACGAAAATACCCTTTACGCTAGCTTTTAGGTCAAAGAGTCGCCGTACTTTGTTTTAGGGCTTCCCGCCGTGGAATCCCTAATTTAACCCTAATTTAATTAACAACATTTCAACGTAGAAATAGGAGTTTCAAGACTCCACGTAAGCGGATCCTTAAGAAACGCTTATTCCCCATTGAAACCTTGACCACAGTCAAGACGTTTCTAACCTCCCTTTCGAGGGGAACTACGATTACTCTGATTCCATTCCCTATCCAGGATACGTAGGTACAAGATGCGAATCTTTCCGAGTAAACTTAGGACTAACCCTTAGGTCTTTTAGGTCACTTTATCCCTTAGCTCAATATATATTAAAGTAGATAATAAATAAAAATAAAAGGCATACAATAAACAAAAAGTTCCTGTAGAGTACTACAGAAGTTTAGGGTGCTAGTACCTTCCCTGAAACTTAACCAACCCCTTACCTAGATCTCTCCCCGCATTGTGTTTACGATGCAAAAATAGGTTTTCACTCTTTTGACATTTTCCTTCCGATAAATTAAAGAGCAGTTGTGAATCAAGAATTGTGATTCAAACTAATTAATAGTTTAATATCCTATTTCCACCGCAACAGAAAATGGCCACTTCACTGGGGACCGCCATAACTTTTAAGGTTATCCCTATTTTTTTTATTGTATGATATTTTCATTATTTATTCTCTTGTATATATTATTATTGTGCCTTGCTTGGGGGGGTACCCTGTTATTGTGAGATAAGTCTTAACCCGAACTTGAGTGACCTTATTATAAGAAGGTGAGATATTCGACGAGGCTTGCCGGGAGTGAGTCCCGACCAAGTTGACTCGAGAATCACCACTCAGTTGAGACCCTTTCGAAGATGGTTCGGTTGAACGAGTTAGTCGTGAAAACTTTTACTATTTTCGATTGGAGTCTGTGATATTGGGGACCGTAGTACCTTAACACCACCTTGGCCTTATATAGGACGTACTGCGGGAATTATGTGGGAGTAGTCCTACAATGGTCGCTACGCGATGCTACACTCAAAAGAGGTTCTCTTGAGAATATTATCAACCCCCGAGTCAGTCGGAAAGTTGATAATATCCAAAGGATGGACCAATGACTTTGGGCACTTCTTAGAACCTTGTTCTGCAGCTACAACTAACCTTAGTACATGCCTTATTAGGATGGGTAGACCCTAACTCCTTACACATACCTTTAACCTAGGACTTATGAATATATGTGCATTGCATCCATAAAAGCATCACATTGCATTACACTTCATGGAATTCAAATCTTATTTATGAATATTGCAGGATTATGGATTATAATAGAAGAAAAACTTTGAAATATACTTTTAAAAGACCTAAGCTAGATGACCTAAGGAAGCTAGGATCTTTAGTCCAAGATCGAGAAGGATTCTGTAACCGGTATGGAAGGTTGTTATCTCTGTTGGAATATAAAGTGAACGAAGAACTTCTTTCGGTTTTGCTACAATTCTATGATCCCGACTACCATTGCTTCACATTCCCCGATTATCAGCTATTACCTACTTTGGAAGAATATTCTCAGCTTGTAGGGTTGCCTATTTTGGATAAGTCTCCTTTCCCTTTCTTGGAGAAGGACCCTAAAGAGCAGGATATTGCTAAGGCTACATGTTTGAAGGTATCTGACATTAAGGAGAATATGACTCAGAAAGGTGGAAATTTTGGGTTACCTACAAAGTTCCTAATTGAGAAAGCCCAATATTATACCGATCATCTAAACATGCCTACCTTTGAGACGATCCTTGCTTTGCTTATCTATGGAGTGTTACTTTTCCCTAGTTTTGAAGGATTTGTGGACCTTAATGCCATCAAGATCTTCATGCAAAGGAATCCAGTACCAACCTTATTGGGTAACACTTATCATTCAGTCCATCTCCGAAGCCTCCGTGGTGGAGGGGTGATTACATGTTGTGTGTCGTTATTGTACAAGTGGTTTATTTTGCACTTTCCTAAGTCCGGTCCTTTTTGGAGTCCCACTCAAGGACGTTGGTCACAAAGGGTTATGGCCTTAACTCACTCTGATATTGATTGGTATAATCGCGTGTACAATGGAATAATAGTCATTGATGGTTATGGAGACTTCGCCAACATGCCTTTACTCGGTTTTAATGGAGGAATTAGCTACAATCCCGTCTTAGTTCACCGACAGTTAGGGTATCCCTTGAAAGAACCGCCTAAAAGTATCTACGTAGAGAAGATCTTCTTCGAAGTCAACAAAGAGCTTCAAGATCAAATTATATCTTCTTGGGGACACTTGCATAGGAAAGGTCGAGAAGGTCTGGGTAGGCCAAATTGCATTTCCATGGAGCCTTATCTTCAGTGGGTCCAAGAAAGAGCTATCAAATTGAAGATGCTCTATCCTCGCCAAGTCCTTTTCCTCCGAGAGAGGAACCTGTCCAATATTTCATGTCCGAGGCTGAAACATTGAAGATCGCTTTGAAGAAAGCTCAACATGAAGCAGAAACATAGAAGAACAAATACCATGTGATGGTCAGTGAGTACAAGGAACTTCAGAAACAGCTTCAGTCAAGGATCGAGAAGGAACTTTCTGACAAGAGGAGAAGACTCTACAAGGATTTATTTTCCTCCAATCCTCCGCCTACTCGTCAAAGTTGTGGATAATGCTTCCTTAGGGTCATTATTAGCTTTTGCTTAGTTGTTTCCATTAAAAACTTTATATTTGATTGTAATCCATTTATTTTCAATTAATAAAAATTTCTTCGTTATTCAACAATATTTGTAAATATTTGAATTCCATGAAGTCATTTCATTCGCATTTTGCATCATATTTTGCATTTCATGTGTCTCCCGGTTTTCTCATACTCGGTTCTCTCGCCTTCCAGTTTGTCACCCTGAGTCGATACAATACTAGAGCTCAAGCTCGAAGAAGGGTGGAAGAACACGCTCAAGAGATGGACCGCGTTAACAACGAGCTAGCAGACCTTCGAGGGAATGTAGGAACGATTATGGAATTACTCCAGGTTATCAATGCAAAGATGGATACTCAGACTACTGTGGTTTATGAGATTAATGCTACTGCTGCCGTAGATCCTCTAGTTGTTTCTGTTGAGAATCCGTTTCCTTATGGTCTTTCGCAGAGTTTCATACATCCGCCTGTTGTTACGCCAGTTCAACAAACTATGCATGTTGCACAAAGTGGTCAACAAGCCATGCCCGTTATACAGAACGTTCAACAGACCGTGCCTTTGGTTCCCGAGCCTCCGAAGGTGGTCCGTACCTTCACACAAGCTAATGTTCATACTCGAGTGCAGCCCTATCTTAATGAGTCTGTTTATGAAATTCTAGACGATAATGATGAAGGGTACCAACCACGTGATAGGCTTCGTGAAGAAGTTGTTACTATTGATAAAAGATTGAGAAAGATGGAAGGGGACCAGATCTTTGGTGCTGTCGCTAGAGACATCTGTCTGGTTTTCGGCCTAGTTATCCCGCCAAAGTTCAAAACTCCGAACTTTGACTGCTATGAATGGACTACTTGCCCGAAAAGCCATTTGATAATGTACTATTGTAGGATGGCTGCCCACGTGGAAAATGACAAGTTGATGATCCACTGTTTTCAAGACAGTCTGAAAGGTGCTTCGTCAAAGTGGTATTTAACATTGGACCAATCTCGCATCAAGTCGTTTCAGGATTTGTCCGATGCTTTTATTAATCACTATAAGTACAATATAGACTTGGCTCCTAATAGGAGACAACTTTTGAGTATGACGCAGAAAAGTTCTGAGATCTTTAAGGAATATGCCCAGCAATGGAGGGAAATTGCTTCTCAAGTTGAACCTCCGTTGACCGACAAGGAATTAGCAGATTGGTTTGTTGACACGGTTCGTCCCTAGTTCTATGAAAGGATGGTGGGTAGTGTAACCACGAATTTCGCTGATATTGTTGCTGTTGGAGTAAAGATTGAAATGGCTATGAAGAGTGGAAAGATGTCCAGTGGTTCTAGTGGTACGAGTTCGAAGGACCAAGCCAAGAAGACTTCCGTCAATCCTCAAAAAAAGAAGGAAGGAGAGACTCATGTTGTGTCTTCAGACAGGAGAAGGAATAGGCAGTATCAATATCCGCCATAATACGCTCAACCACAGGGTTACCCGATTCAGTATGCTCCGCCTCCGTATGTAGCCGCTGTCGCACCATCCTTTAGTCACCAAGCTCCTGCTTACCATCCTATGCCGCAGGCTTCTGTGTATCCACCTCCGATTTATCCGCAGCCTCCGCCTAGCTATCAGCAAGCGTCCAACTCTCCTCCAAATCAAAAACCGAGGAATCAGGCACCTCGCCAGAATGCTTCAAGGAGACTATACAAGACTTGTCCACCGATTCCGATGACGTTCACCTAATTATATCCTTACTTAGTGCAACGAGGTTTGGTTAATACTCGAGCTTTGGGACTGCCTCCGAATCCTTTGTCAGCCAACTACAACACTGCCGCTCATTGTTTATTTCATGAGGGTGCGCCAGGTCACGATTTGGAGAACTGTTATGCTTTGAAAAACCTTGTGAGGGATGTCGCTACTGCGAAAATCGGCGCCGGCTTGACAGGAGAGTCGCCACCGTGCGTTATTTATCCCAACGGAGGGAAAGGAAACGCTCGAAGTAAACCTCGCAAAGACGGGAAAAGGTATGGTCATCACAACCAAAACCTGGGTTCGGGAGTCGGTTACGCAAGGGGAAGGTATTAGCACCCCTCACGTCCATCGTACTCGATGGGATCCACGCTTGGTGTTTATAAGGTAAAGGGTGTGTTTATCTATCTACGCTAATGGTCAGTCTGAAAAGAAAAGAAAAGGACAGGACTCGATAGAACATACGCTGTTCTGGGCCTACGTATTCCCTCGTGCAATGGGAAAGTCAGAGTCAACGTAGTTCGAATACCTACATCTAGACGGGGGGAAGGTTGCTCGCCAGGACATCGCATCCTGTGCCTACGTACTTCCATACGGCGTAGAAGATCAGAGCAAACGTAGTTCGACTAACTACGGCTAAACCGGGGGTTCTCACACAGCAGTGAGAAAATAAACTGGTTTCAAAGGGTCGGGAAACTACAACTACGGTCTGGTCTCAAATGCACTCGGGCAAGGGAAAAGGGTAACATCAGTCGTCAGCGGGAAAGTCTCGATCGCACAGCCGCGAGAGTACAAAAAGTTAGTTGTTAGTGTGCTCGCTAGGATATCGCATTCTATGCCTACATATTCTCGTCTGGAACGAGAAATCAGAGCAGCTGTAGTTCGGCTAACTACGACACAAGCTACTCAAGTGCTTTCTATTGCTGAGAAAGGAAAGAGACACCCTAAAACTATGGTTGAAAAGAGGAATCTACCTACTGTTATCATGCCTGGTTGACCATCCTAATGTCTATCATAACTCCTCCGCAACGGAGAAGTTAGAGCTCCTAAGGGATCATGGCAACAGGACTAAACAACAAACAGGAATCAACTGCGAAGTAAAGAAATACTGGAAATATGCATGAATGCAACAACCAAACAATCAAGGCGCAAAGGCCGCAAACCACAGAGGTAAGGGAGCTCAGCTCTACCAAATACCAGCAAGCAAAGCCACTCAATAACAAACAAGCAGAAGGAGGACCACCTCAACTTCTCATGCACACAAAGCCTACTTCTAAGATGCACCTACCTCCCTCAGAAATATCTAGATGAACCCCTAAGTCTAATGCAGCACAACACCACACAAGTCAAACAACACAAAGAGAAGACAAACCCCTATCCAAAACTTAAAACAACCCTGAGCAGGACCCCTAAACAAACCTGAAACAAACCCCTGATCTATCCCTGAACAAAGCCCTATGCAAAACCCTAATCAAATCTCTAAGCAAAACCCTAAGCAAAAACCCTAATCCAATCTCTAAGCAAAAACCCTAATCCAATCTCTAAGCAAAAACCCTAAGCAAAAACCCTAATCTAATCTCTAAGCAAAAACCCTAAGCAAAACCCTACACAAGAGAAATCAATCCCAGTCTTCAAGCTTCAGAACAAGCTTACCAAAGAAGGGAGCTAAGCAGACAAACTCATAGTGCCTTCCTCAGGAAAGTACCAGGAGATTACTACTCAGGAATCATATCCTATGCGGCTCAACAACTGTGAACGGTTTATATTCCTCCTCAGGAGAAACTAAACTCACATGAAGGCTCTGGCATCATTGGATACTTGAGAAATCCTACCTGAACTAAGGGAACTAAGTGAACAGACCCATAGTGCCTTCCTCGGGAAAGTACTAGGAGGCTTCCACTTAGGAATCATATCCCATGTGGCTCAACAACTGTGATCAGTTTACATTCCTCCTCAGGAGAAACTAAACTCACATGAAGGCTCCAACATCATTGGATACTTGAGAAATCCTACCTGAACTAAGGGAACTAAGTGAACAGACCCATAGTGCCTTTCTCGGGAAAGTACTAGGAGGCTTCCATTTAGGAATCATATCCCATGTGGCTCAACAACTGTGATCAGTTTACATTCCTCCTCAGGAGAAACTAAACTCACATGAAGGCTCCAACATCATTGGATACTTGAGAAAGAGGTGAGAAGAAAGAATGAAAGACATCCATGGTGCCTTCCTCAGGAAAGTACCATGAATTTCCCTCAAACTTCAGGATCTCAAACCTCACAAACAGAGAACAAACTCCTAGACTAGGTCTTCAATCTTCTCTTCATCGTGCTCCTTGCAAGCTCTTCAAAACAAGCTAAGCCCCAAAGCAATCCCCACATGAACCCCACAAGCAGACAAACAACACAAAGGCATACCTCACAACCAAGCAATTTAGAAAATACCCTAAAAATACTAAAACAAGGGGTAAAAATCTAACATTTATTCACAAGGGTCTATTATACTTACCCATAATACCCTTATATTCCTATACCCAAAAATCAAATCAAAACTCCTAAAAGAAAATGATTTACTTCACCTATGTTAAACCTAAACCCTAATTTTAATCACTCTAATCTCACCTAATCAAACCATCTAAAAATTAATCCTAAAATTATGAATTAAATCTTATGAGGAAGCTAAAGTCCTAAGTTAATTACCCTAAAAAGAATGGACCCTAAATTTAAGGGGAGCTAATTGAACTAAAATCAACAAAATCATGGATTAACCTAAACTCATTAAAAAGCCATTTAAAAGAAAAATGCACAAAAAATACTAAAGAAAAATAAAATGCCAATTTTATTTATGGATATTTTTTGACAGAATTATGAACATGATGCAAAAATAACCACTAAAAAATATGCATTTTCCATTTTTATATGAATTATTTAAGATGCAAAAAATATTAAAGAAAACAAAAACCAAGAAATTGAAATAAATGGGGAGGGGGGTATCAATAGCAACTGCGCTCAGTTGTTTGGTTGGTGGGCCAGAAGCTAGGAGGTGCGAAGAGTAAATGGGTGCAGGCCCAGGTTATTTCAGAAATGAATTAAAAAAGAAATAAAAATGGAGGAAAACGCGGTGCGAATAGCATGGATTCCTAGTGTATTCTGATGGGCTTCATAAAAGGGGGGTGCGCTTAGCAGTTGGACTTAAGCCCAATCCACATCCTATTTAGCTCTCACACGAAGGGGGGGGGGACAATGAGCAAATGGGGTATGTGCTTCAGCAAATGAAACTTGGGCTCGGCCCAACTGAAACCCTACCCAATTTAACAATCAACAAAACCCTTCTTCCCCTCTATCCCTCTGGTTACTGTTCATCACGCTAGCGCCGCTCCCCCAACCTCTCTCTCAAACAATCTCTGATCTCTCTCAAACAATCAAACCAAACTCTGAAAAAACTTCTCAAACAAACACCTCACTCTCTCACAAGAATCTTCCGCTCAAGATCTAAATTCAACCTAAATGCTAAGTGAACCACAATGAAACCCTATATTCAACAATCAACGAAAAAACTTGAACAAGAGTCGAAGAATGACGCACCTGGCTTGAAGCGAAAGACACCGTGAGTTCTTGAAGCTTGTTGAAGAACTTGGTGATTTCACTTCGCGCGTGGATCTTGACGAGGATCCTGATGAATAAATGAAGGAGCTCTTGGTGTAAAGATCTTTGGACGAATGAAGAAGACGCCTGGTGATTTTGAAGGTCTTTGGAGTTGCTTGGATGTTCCTGAAGATTGATGCGTGGTGATTTCTGGAAATTGAGGTGGAGAATCTATGGAGGTAGAGGATGATCGTTGATGATCGGAGAGAGGTGAACAAAGTCGAAGAACAAATCTGGAAATTGTGAAGGAGATGAAGGTTGATTTCTGGAAAATTCTTTGTGAAGAAAGATGGAGATGGATGAATGTGTTCTTGAATGGCGAGGAACTTCTGGAGATTCTTTGAATTTTCCGGTCACGGATGAATTCTCCAGCGAGTTGGTGATGAAGGTGGACGGAGGAGGAAGGGGGAGAACGAGGTGTTTCTGGGAGTTTCTGAGTTTTTTGCAGTTTCCGGCGACCTTACCGGTCTCCGACGACAGTTACGGTGGAGGGGAGTGGTCCGGCCGGTGTTTGCATGGTCGGCGGTAGGGGTTCCGGTGAAGCTTGGTGAGGCGACAGGTGGCGTGAGATAGGGTTAGTGGGGCGCGTGGCAGCAGAAGGGAGAGAGATAGTGGGTGAGGTGTCAGCTTCTGGGAGTGAAGTCAGAATGAGGTGGGGGCTCTAGAAGTGGACGCGTGGCCCCATTATATATGCGACAAGTGGCATTTTTTGGACAAACTGACCAAAAACGAATTGGACTTGACTTACTGGGCCTCCAAAAAAAACTCCCTTCTGGGCCCAAACGAAAAGGATGACCAAAACCTGAAAAACTGAATTAAAAGAAATTAAACCTAATTAAAACTTTAAACCCAATTAACTAATGATTAATCCTAATTAAACTAATTAAAACTAGACCTAATTAACTAGTGATTAAACTCTAACTAAAATTAAATTGTAATTAAATCTAAAAAATGATTAAAATCTAATTAACCTATATTAGACTAAAACTAATAAAATTCTAATAACCTCTATTAAAATTCTATTTAATTTCTATTAAAATTCTATAAAATTCTATTCCATTTATTTAAAACTATTAAATCCTATATTAAACCTAATAAAAAAAATCTATTAAAAGATTAAATCTATATTAAAACAAACTCTATTTATTTCTATTTAAAAACTATTAAAATCCTATTAAATCCCTAATAAAATCTATACCATTTGTTTAAAACTATTAAAAAAAGCTATTAACCCATATAAAAAACTATTAAATTCTACAAAATGATTTAAAGCTATTAAAATATAAAAAAAATCTATAAAGTTCTAAAAAAAGATTTAAACTATTTAAAAAATGTTAAAAAAAGTCTAATTAAATTCTGAAAAATCTAAAAAGCCTATTTAAAATCCACAAAAGGCTATTAAATCCTAAAAAAATGCAGACAAATGCAAATGACCAACATAAAAGATAGTGCAAGACCAGATCGAATCAAACAGTAAACCCCCGGCATCAGAATATCCCAAAAACCACCATGCAATCTGAAAATACCGAGAAGCGCACAATTTCCCGAAAATAAAACCCTGATTATCTAGACTGGATCTGACATATCCGGTAAATGAAACCCAAGTTGTAACCCTGATATCCTCAGTCTGTGCACAAATGTCATGCATCTGATTTGCGAATATGAATTGAACCATGAACCAGATAGGAGAATCGGTTAGTCAAATTTTAGGGTGCAACAGCTGCCCCTATTCAAGCGACTTGGACCTGAAGGGTTGAAGAGCGCTCAGCCTTCAAACATTCAGAGGTACGAGACGGTTGAATACCAATAGAACCCGAAAATTTGCCAACCGCGAGAATATACTGTAAAACTGCTTGGGGAATAAAATCCAGAACCGAGTCCAGCCATCACAGCAACAAACTGATCAATCATCTGGTAAGGAACTCCTGATTTTAATGCCCGTTACCTGTGATATCCCAAATAACAAACCCGAGGGTTGCAACAAAACACCTGATCCTCTCACATCGTCTACTGATTGACAGGAAGAGAAATATACTCACATCGTCTAAAGATAGACGGAAAGACACCCATCCTGAAGAAAAAAATTCAATACTCACATCGTCTAATGATAGACGGGAAGACAAATATACTCACATCGTCTAAAGATAGACGGGAAGACACCCTGATCCCGAAGGAAAAAATTCATCAATACTCACATCGTCTAAGGATAGACGGGAAGACACCCTGCTTCGAGGAAAACTTCGATACTCATATCGTTTAATGATAGACGGGAAGACACCCAAAATTCAAGGAAAACTTCAATACTCACATCGTCTAATGATAGACGGGAAGACACCCAAAATCCCGAAGGAAAACTTCAATACTCACATCGTCTAATGATAGACGGGAAGACAAATATACTCACATCGTCTAAAGATAGACGGGAAGACACCCTGATCCCGAAGGAAAAAATTCATCAATACTCACATCGTCTAAGGATAGACGGGAAGACACCCTGCTTCGAGGAAAACTTCGATACTCACATCGTCTAATGATAGACGGGAAGACACCCAAAATTCAAGGAAAACTTCAATACTCACATCGTCTAATGATAGACGGGAAGACACCCAAAATCCCGAAGGAAAACTTCAATACTCACATCGTCTAATGATAGACGGGAAGACACCCAAAATCCCGAAGGAAAACTTCAATACTCACATCGTCTAAGGATAGACGGAAAGACACCCATAATCTGAAGAAAACTTCAATACTCACATCGTCTAAGGATAGACGAAAATACACCCATAATCCCGAAGGAAAAATTCGATACTCACATCGTCTAAGGATAGACGGGAAGACACCTAAAATCGATACTCACATCGTCTAAGGATAGACGGGAAGACACCCACAATCCCGAAGGAAAAATTCGATACTCACATCGTCTAAGGATAGACGGGAAGACACCCAAAATCGATACTCACATCGTCTAATGATAAACGGAAAGACACCCAAATCGAAGGAAGAATCAATACTCACATCGTCTAAAGATAGACGGCAAGACACCCATCCCGAAGGAAAACTTCCATACTCACATCGTCTAAGGATAGACGGGAAGACACCCTGCTTCATACTCACATCGTCTAAGGATAGACGGGAAGACACCCATAATCCATACTCACATCGTCTAAGGATAGACGGGAAGACACCCAAAATCCCGAAGGAAAACTTCAATACTCACATCGTCTAAGGATAGACGGAAAGACACCCATAATCCAATACTCACATCGTCTAAGGATAGACGGAAAGACACCCAAAATTCAATACTCACATCGTCTAAGGATAGACGGAAAGACACCCATAATCCATACTCACATCGTCTAAGGATAGACGGGAAGACACCTAATATCAAAGGAACAAATCAATACTCACATCGTCTAAGGATAGACGGAAAGACACCCATAATCCCGAAGAAAGAATCGATACTCACATCGTCTAAGGATAGACGGAAAGACACCCAAAATCCATACTCACATCGTCTAAAGATGGACGGGAAGACACCTTGATTGATACTCACGTCGCCTAAGAATAGACGGAAAGACACCCAAAATCTATACTCACATCGTCTAAAGATAGACGGGAAGACACCCTGATTGAGACTCACGTCACCTAAGGATAGACGGAAAGACGCCCATACGCACTTCAACACCATCCCTCAAATTTCAGAATCCTTTTGTCTACGGGAATTGATGAAAAGAACAATATCCTTAAAGGGGCCACATCGTCAGTATGGACCGACAGGAAGAAAACCACCTTCAAATAGCCCTGTCGTCAATAAGAATCGACAATCGGGAAAACCGAACATTCTTCAAAGAGCCTCGACGTCAACAAGGATTGACGGTCAGAAAATCCCTATCTCATCCAATAAACAGAAAGGAGACCACTATCCGAAAGATCGCTTTGAAACCCCTCAACATCTAAAGATAGCCGGAGAAGACTCGCTGGGGAAACACACCATCCGTATGAACTGACGATAAGAAATCCGCTGAAAAATCACCTGAAACTTCACATCGTCTACTGCTAGACGGGAAGAACAACCACTTAGAGAAACCCCATCTTGAAAACCCCACTGGAAAATCACCTGAAACTTCACGTCGTCTACTGATAGACGGAAAGAAAGCCATTTTCGAACTCAAGACGTCTAACGAGAGACGGAGAAACCCACTTATTGGAGGAACACATCGTCAATATGAATTGACGGGAAGCAAAGTCTGTCGATACCAGATGACTAATTGATCAAAGCATAACTGTTGTATGATCTGAAATACGAATAAACCGCTGAATTGTCTGAACCCCATTGCTGAATAAATGCCACTGAACTGATCACAGAGTAATTCACGCGCCATATGAGGCTGATAGAAACCCTGGCTTATGCTTCGTATGCATATGCATATGCTTGAATCTTTCTATGGCATAATGCTCCATTCAGGATGGAAATGCTACGCATTTTGAAAATGAAATGCAAGTATGATGCAAATATGATGACATGCAACATGCTAATGCAGGCTCGAGCTACTGGAGAAAGTCGGGTACAAAAAACCCCTTCAGCAAAATAAATGCTGAAGACGAAACCACCTCCGCTGGGGATAACCTGAATATCACAGAATTATTCCAGCAAAACAAATGCTGGAAGAGTGAAATCAACTCCGCTGGGGAAATTGGGAACTTAACCGAGCACCGTGTTGAAGTATCACCCTGCTGGGGAATATAACTCTGCTGGTGAATAGCAGATGTGCCAAGTATGATTGGACTCCTCTGGGGATAGCTTACCCGTGCCAATGAAAAATTGGACTTTGCTGGAGAAAAATAGACGGAGTCTTCCTGCGCACTAATGACGATAGGATTTGGAAACTGATGCGCCAACACGGGTGGGCCTCACAGTGATCGCCAACATGGATTTGAACTTTTAAGCTATCTGCGATGGGTCAGGTACAACTGACACTGGAAAACATTCTGTCTGAATATACAGTTTTCTGGTTGAAGAGCCAAAGGATAGTAACACGACTTCCCGACACTCGTCCCGCACTCGAAAATTGGCTGAATCTGCTCGAACAACTCTGAATAACCCTGATGATACGGAGAAGAACAAACCTTTCGCTTCTGACATGCCCCAGCCTGCGGGACCTCTGTGGGGATAGTCCTCGAAAGGAAGTCTGAAAATCTGTACCCTGACGGTCTGATAAGAAATGCCCTAGTATTTTGAACTTCGGAGAAATACTTCACACCAAATGCTTCTCGAATAAAGAGTAACTTCTGCGCTCTTAAGATGACCTGCCCCTGACTGTAATGACCTTGCCCCTGATTATCTGATTCAGAGTAGTACCTCCAACTACGACATATTTATCGAATCTCCACCTGATTGCCCCAGGATAACTGACTTAGAAAAGCTGACATGACTGGGGATCACGATAATAGCTTGCCCCTGCTCTCGGAACATTCAGGCGCTCAGTATTCTATCCTGACCATACTTTCCGTTGTAGGAAACTTTTCTGCTGTCAAGCTCTTACTCGCAAGTAAAACAAGTTGTTCTGCGTAAAAGACGTATTAATGCAACACATATGACAGCTTTGACATCCAATCTGTTCACTGGGAATAGGAAAAAACAGTTTATGGCATAAAATGCACAAAACACCTATCAAGAATATCAACATCAGTACCAACATGGTAAGAGGAACCCTTTCAGGAGTCAGAATCGACGCGACCTTTACCGAAGTATGCTTTCGAAACAACCTGCTTCAATTAGGACTTTTGAAGGTTATAACGTGGTCAGGTTCACGATTTTGAAGGAAAGGATAAAGGCTCAAAGTTTATTTTAACCCACCCATTCTTCGTGATGTTCTCCTATCCTAGTTCAGCTAATTCGACCTTAGCACTCACCTCTCAGAGGCTGAGAGATAGGGGTGATAGTTCGAGAAATTATGAATTTTTGGAGTGACAACCACTCGCTCTTCGTCTTTGACACTTAGGGTCACACGACTCATATCTCATTTGAGGATTTTTCTTTTGTCATCCTTTCATCTTCTTTCTTATCCCTAACTTTTGTCTGGACTGACTCCTTTTGAGTTTCTTTTGATTTTTAAGTCCAGCGGGATGCCCTCGTTTTTGCCTAAGTCCTTTGTTTTGAAGTTTTGACTTAGCAGGCTTTCGATTCTTTTTGCTTTCTCTTTTTTCTTTCGGACAAGTCGTGTGACGCTGGTTGTCTGACTCTTTGGAGAATGATGTGACTGTCTCACTCTTGATTTAACCGTTGCGGTTTTTTTTTAGGCACGACCTCTAGAGGTGTGATTGATCCTCGAACGGACACTCCTTTTGCAACTTGAACGCTCGGCCAAATTAGCTAACACCTACCCTGCCCCAGGTTAAAGATGGAGGGTTTTTCGTTTTTAGAAAGAACTCCTACTACTAGGCTCAAAGGGGTTGACAAGGGATTATCTTCCTTATATCACCGGTGTTTAGGGATTTGAAACAATGCATGTACATCATCAGCAGGTTTTATCTCAAAAGCATACAATATCGGAAGTTGCATGTCGTTCATTTTCGTCATCCTCCCCAGATTCCTCTTAACCGGGCGTCGGACATTTGTAAAAACGATTAGTGAACACGAATGGATTTAATCAAAACATGCATATTTATTTCATTATCATCAATTGAATGAAAACAACAAGTTTTACAAACAAGATTGCAAATTAAACAGGAAAGAAACTACAAACGTAAAGAAATGACAAGATAAAACACAGAAAAAATGCCAGCTTCCGAGAACCGGGCTTTCACATCTGTCCTGCTGCTGAACCAGCTATCTTCACAATCAGTTATTAGAGGCAGCCTGCCACTGTTCTGATCTACTTTTAACGGCCCACCCGAACTATAGAGCCCTTCTTCCTCATTCAGATGATTTTGGGCCCTTCCTGCCCGAAGTTGATTGCTGCACTGTCAAGTAGGTCCTGCACTTTGTGCTTGAAGGCCAGACAATCTTCAATGTTGTGCCCCTGTGCTCCTGAATGAAAATCACAGCGTTCCTTGATATCATACCCTGCTGGAGGCGTACCTGTCAGTGGGGCTAACTTCCTCTTCTCAACCAACTGCAATCGTAGCAACACCTGAAGAAGTTCAGCATATGGCATCGGAGGCACACTAAATACCCTCAACGGTGTTGCACCCTAAAATTTGCTCAACCTTATTCACTTGGTTTATGTTTCAATATCATTAGCATTTGCATATAGAGTCATGTACATAGGTTACTCATATGCATAGCATAAGCATAGCAAGTCATTCAACAGGGAACCAATCATTATTCTCATCTCTAGAAGCCTATCAAGAGGTTATTATTCTAATTCAATCCCATCCAAGTCATCAGAGAAGAATTTGAAAGCAGGGAGTTCAGTGGATCAAGCATTGAGTATATCTCCTAACTGAGGGTATCTGTAGGTCAACCATGAAGGTGAGAAAATACTTAGAAGGGGGGTTGAATAAGTATGACAGAAAATAATCAAAGATAAAAACTCAAGTATTTTTATCCTGGTTCGTTGAACTCAACTACTCCAGTCCACCCTTTTCAAGAGTGATTTGCCTTTCTCAACAAGGACTTAATCCACTATTCAAATCAACTGATTACAAATAGCAACACCTAAGAACAACTGTTCTTAGTCTTCTCAAGAGCTACTGATCTAACCTAGATCCTCTTAAGGAAAACTTCCTTTACAAATTAATGTAATACAATGTAAGAGTAATAAATTGCTTCTATGAAAGCTATAAACACAACTGTGTTATTTCTCTAAGTTTAGAACAAAGTATGAACTATAAAGAATATGAGAGCTTGAGAGTTTCTTCGCTTGAGAGTAAGTTTTTCAAACTTCGTCGTCACTGAAGAAAGTGCTATGATATCCTTTATATAGCCACTTGAATATTGGAGAGAATATAATACTGTTGGAGAAGATATTTCCAATATCAAATAGTACTGTCCTTTGTACTATTGCAGCAGAGAGACGGCGCACAAAATGTGGGTGTAGCAATTGTCTGCTGAGTTGTGAATTTACCATATATGGAATGTATCAGAGGAATAATATTCTTGCAGAGATTTATGTCTATCCCAATTAAGGAAAGATTTGCTGGCATATTCCAACGGATATATTAAAATAATCTTCTTCAAATAATTCTTCAGATAGTTCAGATCAACAATCAATATCAGAGTCTTCAGTCTTCAGAATCTTCTGGAAACTTCAGAGCCTAAGATGTTCTTCAGATGTTGCTGAATCAGAGTCTGGTGCAGCTGTGTGCTTGAAGCGTAACATGCTCTTAGATCAGAGTCTTCACTCAGATCAGAGTCTTCTCTCATTCAGAGTCTCTTCACTCAGAGTCTTCTTTCATTCAGATTCTTGATAATATATGCAGCGTGTTGTATCTTCAGAATCTTGATGACTAAGCTCTTATACTTCAGATTCTTCTAATCTTAAGATGCTCTTGAGCCATTCAGAATTTATTGTACACATCAAATTTGCTCTTTAAGATTAAAATCTTTTGTGCCTGTAGAAAACAGTTTAGAACAAATTTAGAGAGTATAATTCTTGTATACAAATTATCATTAATGTTATCATCAAAACATAGAGATATTACTAAGACACAATCTGTGCTCTTACAATCTCCCCCTTTTTGATGATGACAAAACATGAGAAATTTGTTCAATAAAAATATGAATTAAAATTACTCCCCCTGA
The DNA here is from genome assembly GCA_963859935.3 of Lathyrus sativus. Lineage (NCBI taxonomy): Eukaryota > Viridiplantae > Streptophyta > Magnoliopsida > Fabales > Fabaceae > Lathyrus > Lathyrus sativus. Next base: position 142,244,180 of record OZ012738.1, on the reverse strand, counting down.
GATTAACAATCTCCCCCTGAAATGAATACTCTAATGGAATTAGATACTTCCCTTTCTGGTTGAGTACATTTCAGATTCAGAGCCTGATTGAAGCCTGGTTGACATATGTTTGACTTCTAGAGTCAAAGCTTGATGCCATATTAAAGCTTGATGCCAGATGAACAACTTCAGAACACCTGGTTGTTTATCTTGCCATTTCCTGTCTTGAGTTATCTTTTAGATCATAGTACTCAAGGTTAGATATCAGAGTCTGGTCTACTCAGATTTAGCTATTTTTGATCAGGTTCTGAAAAGATAGATCTCAGGAAAAACTTCAATGAAATTTGTCAGATTTTTTAATAATATCTGGGACACTTAAATTCAAAGAATGTTAGTAACATGTCTGACTTAGTTCAGATAATTGCTTATAGATTTGAACAATCAGATTCTATTTTGTTTCTCCCCCTTTTTGTCATAATCAAAAAGAATTTTAAAAGACAGTAAAGATGCAGAAGAAACACATATCCAGATAAGCAAAAAGATCATTGTCATTAAGTCAAGAGAACATCCAGATTCAGATAAAAGCATACAAAACATATCAGAAGAAAATCAAAACAAAGCAAAACATGAAAAACTTGTGCAAAACATCAAGTAGGTTTAGCAGATGAGGCTTGTTGAGAAGCAACGAGTTGCAGCAGTGCTGTAATCCTTTCTGAATTTTCATCTTGCTTAGCCATCCAAGTTTTCATTTCTTCATTTGTTTTCTTTTGATCAACCATAAAATCCTTAAGTTCTTTGACATCCTTCTGAAGATCTGTAGATTCTGAAACAGTAGATTCTGAAACAGTCTGAGTAACATCAGGTGCAGGAATTTCTGGAGGTGGAGGAGCTTCTAGAAGAAGAATAGGAGGAGTGTTTCTCTTAATCCGTTTTTGATAAGCAGCAAACCTTACTTTTGACAATCTAAGACATTGAGTCCTGATTTTCAAAGCCTCCCTATTCAGTCTGTAAAGATATTTCTTCCAAACAGCGTCAGCAGCCTCTTTGTCCATAGTAGTCATGCAAACATCCATAATGTCAGCAAAGTCTGAGACATTATCCTTATCAAAATCTCTTAACAGAGTATAAACACGTGATCCCAATTCTGCTTCATCAGGGATTCTGGGTTTTCTTGGTTGGGTTAGTTGTGTTTGTGGTGTTTGTTCAGAAGGTTGAGGTTGTGAAGATGGATGTTCAGATGTTTGTGGTTCAGAAGGTTGAGAATTGATTTGTGGTTCAGATGTTGGTTGGTTGGTTTGTGGTTCAGATGTTTGTTGGTCAGAATGTTGTGGTTGAGGTATTGAGGGAATTGGTTGGGTTTCTGTTGGTTGTGGAGTGTTTTGGATTTCAAGAGGTTGTGGAGTGAGAGTTTGAGTTGGGGAATTTTGTGGAGAAGGTGGATGTTCAGAAGATGGAGATTTAAACAGCTGTTTCCAAACACTCTCAGAACGAGGTTGTTTGAGATCATTCAAGCATTCATTAATGTAACCAGATGATTCATCATCAGATGATGCATCAGAGTGGTTAGATTTTTCAGAAGTTGAAGATAAATTGACAGACTGGTTTAAAGGTGTGACATCTAATATCTCATCAGGATCAATGAGATATTCAGGTTGGTCAGAGTGTTCAGGGTGAACATCCTCTGGAATGGTATATTCTGGGATAGTGTTTTGTGGTTGTGGTGTTGTTTGTTGAGTTTGTTGTGGAATTTCTGTTTGTATGTTTGTTGGTTGCTTGGATTGTGGTGTATGAGGGGGGACAGAAGATGGTTTAGAGATAATAGTTTTAGAAAGTCTGGATCTTCTAAATCTAAGTGGGGAGTCAGAGGGTGTGGGGGTATCAGAATGATGAACAGGATTAGAATCAGTGTTAAATACCTGTTTCAGAGTATCTCTAATTTCTTCAAAAGTTGCTGCAGGAGGATTTGGTTGAACCTTCTTCAGCTTCTTCCTTTTCTTCTTCTTTTCAGCATCTGAATGCTTCCTTTTCTTCTGATGACCTTCACTATCAACTTTTCTCTTACGTCTTCTTTCCCTTGTCAAATCAGGAAGAACTTGGCCTTCCTTCTGCAAAAGATTGGCAGGAATCTCATCACCATCTCTTAGGCAGCGAGCAACATACTCAGCAATAACTTCTCTAAGTTCATCTGAGGTGAATAAAGGAAAATCCTTAACAGGAATCCTTCTTCCCCTAACTTCTTCAGAGTTAGTTTTCCTTGGTTTCTCAGATAAATCATCAACCAGTTTCATCCTTCTCAAAGTTAAACCGTTTATTTCAGAGCCAATGATATAAGTCAGATCTTCTGTCAACCCAGCCTCTTGCAGATGCGCCACAAGTTGGTTTTCTATCAGAATATCTGAAATCAGCCTTCCCATAGGGATCCATGTTCTGACTTTTCCAGATTTATCTCTGGCTGTTTCCCTTGTTTCCTTGACGTGAGACACCAGATGATTAAACAACAAATATGGAAGATCAATCTGAATGTTTTGGTGTAAACAATACATGAAGTAAAGTTGTTCAGCATTAACATAATCAGAAGAGTTTGAAGAGGGTCTGTGAAAGATGGTGCTCATGAAAATCTTAGCCCATATCTTGTAAGTGGGTTTCAAGAACTTAACCTTCTTACAAGGTTCACCAGTAGTACAGATTTCTTGACATACATCTTTCAGGTCTTCACGCGCAGAAGACAGAGAGGTTACTCCATCAGTTGCCTTAAAACCTATGAGTTTCCTTATCAGGTTTTCAGTGATAACTATCTTTTTTTCCAGCACAGAGGAGTGAATGAACTTTGGAGTAGCATATGCATGGATCCAGAACTCCTTCACTAACGTTGGATACACAGGACCCATAAGCCTGTCAAAGTAACCGTCCCAGCCTTGTGCTTTGATTGAAGAAATCAGATCAAACCCATTTTCAGCAAGATCTTCTAAGTCCACGAAACTTTCACACAGTACTTCTAGTGAATCAACAGCAGTTAGGAGAGTGCGTACTGGTTCTTTGACAGTGGTAGCATTTTTGGTAGTAACAGCGTTTGAAGTAGATGCCATTGTTGACGATGATGAAGAAGACGAAGGTTTCTGAGTTCTTTTAGGGTTTGCAAAGAGAGAGAACAACAAACAAAAGCACATATGTGTTTGAGAATGTGAAAAGTGTGAATGTGTTATGAGAATGGTTTATATAGACAAATAAAGCAAGCATGGGAAACACAACAGACACACATAGGACACATACGCACGTTTGCATTAAATGAAAAGTAATCATTTTTAATTATGATATGACATTTGGGGGAAAATCAAGACAGATTGAGATTTTCAAAGCAATACCTTAAACGTCATAATCAGTAGGTGTACTCCATCTTTTCAGATTCTGAGTGACACGTGTTTGCTTGCATGTGATTCTATAACTCTTAAGAAATGAAACGTTTTCAACTTTCAGATCCTCTGAGATGGTCAGTTCAGAGTTTCACACAAAAAAAAAATTCACAGATAAATTAAACAAGCAAGACAGATGAAATACTTCAGAGTGTTAAACACTTAGCATCTGAGAAGTTGACTCTGAGAAATATTACTCTGGACAAAAATCCATACAAATATTTTTCAGAATAAACTTAAACCTATCTTCAGCAAGGGGTTTTGTGAAAATATCTGCCCATTGATGATCTGTATCAACAAAGGCTAAATTTATTACACCCTTCTGAACATAGTCTCTGATGAAATGATGTTTAATCTCTATATGTTTGGCCTTAGAGTGTAAAATTGGATTTTTGGATAAACATATAGCAGAAGTATTATCACAGAAGATAGAAAGATTACTCTCATAGATTTGATAATCTTCTAGTTGACTCTTCATCCAGAGCATCTGAGTGGAACATCCAGCAGCAGCAATGTATTCTGCCTCTGTGGTTGATAGTGCAATTGTTGGTTGCTTCTTGCTGTACCACGAGATCAGATGACTTCCAAGAAACTGACAGCTTCCAGAAGTACTTTTGCGCTCAACTCTATCTCCAGCATAGTCAGCATCACAGAATCCAACTAGTGAATATTCGTCAGATCTTCTGTAACACAAACCAACATTAGCAGTACCTTTCAGATACCTTAGAATCCTCTTAACAGCAGTTAAGTGTGATTCTCTAGGATCTGATTAGAATCTAGCACATAAACAAACACTAAACAGAATGTCTGGTCTAGAAGCAGTCAAATAAAGAAGAGATCTTATCATACCTCTGTAGAGTTTCTGATCTACCTTCTTACTTACCTCTTCCTTACCTAGAGTGCTTGTAGGATGCATTGGAGTCTTTGCCATTTTGCTATCCAGCATGTTAAACTTCTTCAGAAGCTCTTTAACATACTTGGTCTGATGTATGTAGGTGCACTCTGGAGTCTGATTTACTTGGATTCCCAGAAAGAATCTCAGTTCTCCCATCATGCTCATCTCAAATTCTGCCTGCATACATTTAGCAAACTCCTTTCCAAGCATAATATTTGTTGATCCAAAAATAATATCATCTACATAAATTTGACAAATCAACAAATCTTTCTTAATGGTTTTACAAAATAGTGTGGTATCCACTTTTCCTCTGATGAAATTTTTCTTCAGAAGAAAATTACTCAACCTCTCATACCAAGCTCTGGGAGCTTGTTTTAGTCCATAAAGAGATTTTTTCAGTTTGTAAACATGATCTGGAAAATTTTCATTTTCAAAACCAGGAGGTTGGTGGACATACACTTCCTCTTCTATAATTCCATTAAGAAAAGAACTTTTAACATCCATCTGATAAAGAGTGATGTTATGTTGTGCAGCAAATGAAATAAGCAAGCGTATAGACTCTAACCTTGCAACAGGAGCATATGTTTCTGTGTAGTCTATGCCTTCTTGTTGACTGTAGCCTTGAGCAACCAGTCTTGCTTTGTTCCTTTCAACTTCTCCTTTCTCATTAAGTTTATTTCTAAAAACCCATTTTGTTCCAATGACATTGAAACCTTTAGGTCTTGGAACCAGATCCCAGACTTCATTCCTTGTGAATTGATTCAGCTCCTCTTGCATAGCTAAAATCCATTCATTATCTTCCAGAGCCTCATCAACAGATGTTGGTTCTATAATTGACACTAAGCCACAGAAGGAAGATTCAGAAGTTCTGAGAAATGCTCTTGTCCTTATTGGATCATCTTTCTTTCCAATTATCACATCCTCTGGATGAGAAGCTTTCATTCTGGAAGAAGATCCTCTGACTGTTGGTCTTTCAGAAATATGCAGATTGTCAAGTTGGGAAGTTAGAGGCGTAGCATCTGGGTTTGCTTCAGAGTCTTTGTCTTCAGTCTTGTCTGCCTCTGAGCCTACAGAGTCTGTGAGAATAACTTCTCTATCTGCAGAACTTTCAACTTGCTTTGGCTTTTCAGAGCCAAGCTTATCATCAAATCTAACATGAATAGATTCTTCCACAATCTGTGTTTCAGTATTGAATACTCTGTAGCCTTTAGAGCGTTCAGAATAACCAAGCATGAAACACTTCTGTGCTTTGGAATCAAACTTGTTCAGATGATCTTTAGTGTTAAGCATATAACAAATACATCCAAATGGATGAAAATAAGCAATGTTGGGCTTTCTGTTTCTCCACAATTCATAGGGAGTCTTTTCCAGAAGAGGTCTTACAGACACTCTGTTCTGAATATAACATGCTGTATTTATTGCTTCTGCCCAAAAGTATTTTGCCAGATTTGTCTCGTTGATCATGGTTCTGGCCATTTCTTGCAATGTTCTATTTTTCCTCTCTACAACTCCATTTTGTTGTGGAGTTCTAGGACAGGAGAAATCATGTGCAATTCCTTTTTCAGAAAAATATTTTTCAAAATATTTGTTTTCAAATTCACCACCATGATCACTTCTGACTTTAATAATTTTGCATTCTTTTTCAGTCTGGACTTGATTGCAGAAGTCAATGAACACAGAATGAGACTCATCCTTGTGTTTTAGAAACTTTACCCATGTCCATCTGCTGTAGTCATCTACAATGACTAACCCATACTTCTTGCCTCTGATGGATGCAGTTTTCACTGGTCCAAACAGATCAATATGAAGTAATTCCAATGGTCTATAAGTGGAAACAACATTTTTTGGTTTAAAATGAGATTTTGAAAATTTACCCTTTTGACATGCGCCACACAGAGCATCTGAATTGAACTTCAGATTAGGGAGTCCTCTGACCAGATTGAGTTTATTAATCTGAGATATACGTCTCATATTAATATGTCCCAATCTTCTATGCCAGACCCATTGCTCATCATTCACAGATAAAAGGCATTTTACATTTTGAACTTTAAGTTCTGAAAGGTTAATTTTGTAAATGTTGTTTTTCCTCTTTCCACTGAATAGGATTGAACCATTCTTTTGACATACAGCTTTGCAACATTTTTGATTAAAGATGATATCATAACCACTGTCACTTAATTGACTTATGGACAATAGATTATGTTTCAATCCTTCAACTAACAGAACATTAGAAATAGAGGGTAGGTTACCATTACCTATTGTACCAGAGCCAATGATCTTGCCCTTCTGGTTCCCTCCAAATTTCACGTCCCCTCCAGATCTAAGTTCCAGGCTTTGGAACATAGACCTTTCGCCCGTCATATGTCGTGAGCATCCAGAGTCCAGGTACCATGATTGGTGTCTGGATTTTGCTGCTAAGAACATCTGCAACAGGTATTATTTTACTTTTAGGTACCCAGATCTTCTTGGGTCCTTTGGGGTTAGATGTTCTGTGGTTTTGCCTAAACTTCTGTTTTTCAACATAGTGTTTATTCTGGCTAGCCCTTGGCTTAAACACATAAGTACTCTTTTCAGAGCTTGTATGTTTAATATCATTCAGATGACCAAACTTAAAATGAGAATACATAGGAGTCTTCATGATGAAGAGTTTATCAACAGATTTTGGATTGCTTCCAGAGGAAGATTCACATCCAATGCCTCTTCTGTTGTTCCCACTAACACCATAGATCATAGAAGCAATTTTGCTTCTGTCTATGCTTTTAGTGAGGAATCTTTTAAAACTGGAGTCATATTTTTCTAAAATATTTTCACTTGACTCTGTTTCAGTAACAGATTCTTGTTGAGTTGTTTCTAAATCATTTTTGAGTTTTAAATTTATTTCTTTCTGCTCAACAAGTTCTGTTCTCAGAAGATCAATCTCAGATTCAAGATTGCTTTTCAGCTTCTTGTATTTGAGTTTAATCTTGCTGTAGCTTTCCAACATGTCAGATAAACTTTCAACAAGTTCAGCTCTGGAGAGTTCAGAAAATACCTCTTCAGAGTCAGAGTCTGATTCTGACTCAGATTCAGATGATGACGTTCCTTCATCTTGATCATTTGTGTTGGCCATCAGCGCAACATTTGCACATTCTTCCTCAGATTCAGAAGATGATTCAGATTCATCTGAGTCATCCCATGTAGCCATCAGAACCTTTTTCTTTTTATCAAACTTCCTTTTGGGTTTTTCCTTTTGAAGTTTGGGACATTCACTCTTGTAGTGTCCAGGTTCTTTACATTCATAGCAAGTGACCTCTTTCTTGCCAGATCTTCTGTGTCCAGAAGATTCTCTCTTTTGATCAGATCTTCTGAAGTTGTTGAACTTCTTCCCTTTGTGCTTCCAGAGTTTGTTGATCCTTCTGGACAGCATGGATAGTTCATCTTCTTCTTCAGAAGAAGATTCCTCAGAGCTTTCTTCATTTACCTGCAAAGCTTTAACAGATTTGTTAGATTTAAAAGCTAAGGATTTACCTTTATCTTTCTTCTGGGGTTCATCTTCCTCCAGCTCAATCTCATGACTTCTCAAAGAACTGATGAGTTCTTCTAATGAGATTTTGTTCAGATCCTTGGCCAGCTTCAATGCAGTCACCATAGGTCTCCATCTGGTAGGAAGACTTCTGATGATCTTCTTGACATGATCAGATGTTGAGTAGCCCTTGTCCAGAACTTTCAACCCAGCTGTTAGAATCTGAAATCTGGAAAACATAGTCTCAATGTTCTCAGATTCTTCCATCTTGAACGCTTCATACTTCTGTATCAGCGCCAGAGCCTTTGTTTCTTTCACCTGAGAGTTTCCCTCATGAGTCATTTTGAGAGACTCAAACATATCATGAGCAGTGTCTCTGTTGGTAATCTTCTCATACTCTGTATGAGAGATTGCATTAAGAAGTATGGTTCTGGCTTTGTGATGATTCTTGAATTCTTTCTTCTGCTCCTCAGTCATTGATTTTCTATCAATCTTTTTGCCATCCTTAGTAGGATGTTCATATCCATCAATGACTAAATCCCAGAGATCAGCATCATACCCCAAGAAAAAACTTTCAAGTCTATCTTTCCAATAATCAAATTTTTCTCCATCAAACATTGGAGGTTTGGTGTTGATTCTGTCTCCTTCATATTTGTTGCTTGATGTAGGAATATCACCCATATTAGCAACCAAATAAATAACAGAGTATTCTTCTCACTGGATCTTTATCTGTCACGGTTAAGTGAATGCACACGCAGAACCGGAGCTCTGATGCCAACTGAAGGTGAGAAAATACTTAGAAGGGGGGTTGAATAAGTATGACAGAAAATAATCAAAGATAAAAACTCAAGTATTTTTATCCTGGTTCGTTGAACTCAACTACTCCAGTCCACCCTTTTCAAGAGTGATTTGCCTTTCTCAACAAGGACTTAATCCACTATTCAAATCAACTGATTACAAATAGCAACACCTAAGAACAACTGTTCTTAGTCTTCTCAAGAGCTACTGATCTAACCTAGATCCTCTTAAGGAAAACTTCCTTTACAAATTAATGTAATACAATGTAAGAGTAATAAATTGCTTCTATGAAAGCTATAAACACAACTGTGTTATTTCTCTAAGTTTAGAACAAAGTATGAACTATAAAGAATATGAGAGCTTGAGAGTTTCTTCGCTTGAGAGTAAGTTTTTCAAACTTCGTCGTCACTGAAGAAAGTGCTATGATATCCTTTATATAGCCACTTGAATATTGGAGAGAATATAATACCGTTGGAGAAGATATTTCCAATATCAAATAGTACTGTCCTTTGTACTATTGCAGCAGAGAGACGGCGCACAAAATGTGGGTGTAGCAATTGTCTGCTGAGCTGTGAATTTACCATATATGGAATGTATCAGAGGAATAATATTCTTACAGAGATTTATGTCTATCCCAATTAAGGAAAGATTTGCTGGCATATTCCAACGGATATATTAAAATAATCTTCTTCAAATAATTCTTCAGATAGTTCAGATCAACAATCAATATCAGAGTCTTCAGTCTTCAGAATCTTCTGGAAACTTCAGAGCCTAAGATGTTCTTCAGATGTTGCTGAATCAGAGTCTGGTGCAGCTGTGTGCTTGAAGCGTAACATGCTCTTAGATCAGAGTCTTCACTCAGATCAGAGTCTTCTCTCATTCAGAGTCTCTTCACTCAGAGTCTTCTTTCATTCAGATTCTTGATAATATATGCAGCGTGTTGTATCTTCAGAATCTTGATGACTAAGCTCTTATACTTCAGATTCTTCTAATCTTCAGATGCTCTTGAGCCATTCAGAATTTATTGTACACATCAAATTTGCTCTTTAAGATTAAAATCTTTTGTGCCTGTAGAAAACAGTTTAGAACAAATTTAGAGAGTATAATTCTTGTATACAAATTATCATTAATGTTATCATCAAAACATAGAGATATTACTAAGACACAATCTGTGCTCTTACAAACCAAAGGAATCATGAGTTATGAATTGAGAGCATGGGGAGTATCTAGACATCTTGGAAGACTTAGAAAGTCATCTGGAGAGGAAAACAAGTGGTTGATGTGATCACAAGAATTGCAGTTGAAGACAGTCAATTAGGGTTTCATCTGGGTCAACCCTAGGTCAACCCTAGGTCAATTGATTGATTTAAAGGCATTAAGGGCTATTGGAGAGATGTGGGGTTCATCATTTGACATGAAGAATAAGGATATGTTGTCATGCTAAGAAGAAATCAAGAGAAATCAAGGAGAAGAGGAGTTTCTAAATTAGGGTTTCTATGTAAAATCCCCTAGTTTAGGTCAAATTTCCAAGCAAGATAAGTCAAAATGCAAGCTTCAAATGGACCCTTGGCCAACATGGAACTTGTAGAGGATCTCAAGACCTTTAATATGAGTGGTGGAAGACATCAAGGAGATTTATAGAACTCAAGTTATGGTCCTTGCAAGTTACAGGTCATCTGGGGTATCTGAAATTTTGTCTGTGAAAGTGACATGACTTCCAAGCTATTTTTACCCCTCAAGGAGATTTCAAATGAATTTCTGGTCAACATAAGAGTTGTTGCTCATTGTCTTAGCTTTCTAGAATGGTATGGTATGCCTTCATATGATGTGTGGAACTCAACTTATGGTCTTGGCAAGCAAAGGGTATTTTGGTCATTTGTGAATTACAGGTCATTTTAACCTATGTCCAAAACTCATACAAGGAGGCCTCAAATGGAAAAACTTACAACATCAAACTTGCTCCAAATGATATTTTGAGTCTAGAAAAGTGACCATGAGAGATTGGAAATGTCCATAGCACAAGGTTTCAAAATTGTTGAATTTAATGAAGAAAAATGGCTTAAAAAATGAGATTTTTCATATCTTGGCCAAATGATGCAAAATTATAGGTCATTTTAAATGGAAAGGGCATTTTAAAGACATTGGCTAAAGTGGAATTTTGAGTTTAGTTCATAATTTGATAGTTATCCATGGTTACTTGAATTGAAAGTTACATAATCAACATCCAAGGGAATTTGCACAAGGGAACTTCTCCAAGCTTCTAGGAAGTTCTAATCCCATCTATATATTCATGCAAGTTGGTTCATGCAAGGGTTGGTGCTCCCATTTGTTCAAAACCTCCATTGTCATTCATTTTCCCATTCTTGCATAAGCTACTCAAACTCCCTCAAATCTTGATCATTTTGCAAAATTCTTGATCCCATCATTCTCTACAATCATCATATAACCAGTTTCAAGCAAGATCCAGTTGAGATAATTCCAAATTCGTGTGTTGTAAGTTCATCCTCAAAAGTGCAAGAAGAATCCATTACAAGAATTCAGAGTGTTTGAGCAAGTGTAGATGCATACAGAACCAAGACCCAAGCACATTGATCAAGTTTAAGACATTGCTGAGCTCGAAGTGGAAGATTCATCATTCTGTTTTCAAGATTATACCAGGTACATTCTCCATTCAAATTGGCCTGATTTAGTTAGCATGACATAGGTTTGTTAGGATAATAGTGACCTAGGTGGTTAGAGGAGTAATCCTGAAGCTTTTAGTGTGAATTGATGAAGATTTTTGCATGAGCCATAAAACTGTTTTGATTCATAACTAGGAGATTAGTGAGTGATAGTTCATTTGGATTAGTGTAGAATGATCAGTGATGTTTGATGAGTGTTCTGTTAGCAAGAAATTAGGGTTTAGTGAAGGTCGGAATTGAAGCAGCCATGGAAGGGAAGCTATCGTGTTTGGTGATTGGGCAAATTTTAACAGGAACTGATGATGTATTTGCGTTCTACGTAAAAAATGGAGCAAGTTTGGTGTTTGTGGTTTTGATTTTTATGAAGAGATGAGAAAGAACCGAGTGCTTGAAGATGGAAGTCGTGCATGGAGTTATCTGAAACCCTAAGGAGTCCAAGGTTGGTGATGACTCCAACACCGTCGGATGCGCGTTTGACCTTGGACTGGACTGTAGCATCTAACGGTCCATGTTTAAAGCTGAAAGCGGAGGGAAGAATTTGATATGAAACGCAGCGTTTCATTTAGATATCCTGGGTGGGCCTGAATTTGATTCGCTATGTACACCTCCTTTCCAACAAGCCCAATGAAGTACACATGAGTTGGTTGCTATTTACACCGAGCTCCTCTCCATTTTTTCTGGCATTTTTAATTCAATTTCTGGATACGCTGGGCCTGGCTGCAAGTGATATTCGCACCCCACTTCCTCAGCCCAACTGAGATTATAACTTCCACGAGTTGCTTTCCACACCCCTTCCCATTTATTTCTTTATATTTTCTTTTTATTTTCTTTTCATTTTTCATTCATCTTATAAAAATCATAATAAATAGAAAAATCATCTTTTTTAATTCATTCTTTTTGCATATTTTTCTTTAGGATGTCTAGAAAATTATAAAAAATAAAAATTGCATTTTATTTTTTATTTGATATTTTTCCCATATTTTCTAAATAAATAACATTTTACACAATTTCATTTCATACATGATTTTGCTATTTTTTGTTCTATTAATTGCTTCAATATTTTTGGCCCATTCTTTTTAGGTTGTTTAGGTTAGACATTAAGCTTGTAGATACAATTTAGTTCCCATTTTTAGAAATTAAATTTAGGTGTTTAGTTTAGGTGAGAATAACATGAATAAAACTAGGGCTTTAGGTGATGACTTAGGAGATTTGATTCTTTTCCCTTAGGACTTAGGGTTTGACTAGTTTAGTTATGGGACTATAGGGGCTATGGGTAGTTATTAGATCCCTTAGAAAAAGTCAGGATTCCCCTACTGCTATTATTGTACTGTATATATCTGATTGACTGGTGTGGGGTGCCCTCTGGGGATTATTGCTTGCTTGTGTGGGTATTGGGATTGTCTGGGGATTTGGGAGAGCTGAAGACTTGAGGAGATGAAAGCCATTGAAGATCCAGAGATTGAACATCAACTTCCAGAGTTGAAGAGGAGGTTCTTGCTAGCAGCTGCTAAGGAGACTAGGGTTTAGGAGCTAGGCAGAGCTCTATGTTAGAAAATTTATTCCTCAAACATGGATTGCCTTGTCTGCATCCATTCTTCTCTGTGATTCAGAGTCTCTCTAAGACACTCACCCCCTTCCTTTGGAAGGCTTGGTGATAGTGTCTAAGAGATAGAACTCTTGAGAGAAAAATGTCATATGTGTTAGAAGCAGTCTGTTCACCACCTCTGGTAGTCAACTGATTGCTTAACACCCAATTCACTCTTGTGACTGATCCCTTATCCTGGAGGTTTGAACTTGAAGAAAAGCCATTGCAGATAGAAGACTGATGATCAAAGCCCTTACCTGAAGGCCATGAAGATGGAGATTGATGCTTGTTGAAGCCTGTAACTGATTGGAGATTACTTGAAGCCAGATGTTGATTCAGAGCTGCTGATGCTGTTTCTTTTGCTGTGGTATTTAATTTCTGATGTATTGATTGGTTTTCCTGACTGTATTGTTTGCTGTTTACCCTGTTGGGTTGAAAGTGAAGTCTGTTCACTTTTGCCTATTGTTTTCTAGGTTCGAGGTTGAGTGGGACTCCCTTGCCTCGCTTGTACTGTTGCATCCATGCATTTTACTGCTGTATATATATGATATTGTTTCTGTTTCTGCCTATCCCTTAGGATCTCTGTTTCTCTCTGTGCAAGAGAGGAGCATGATAGACATTAGGTCTTAACCCATGCATGATAACATTAGGTTAGTTGGTTTCCCTTCGCAACCGTAGGTTAGAGTCCTGTCTCTTTCTTTCTCAAAACAAACAGAAAAACACGTAAAGATTTCAAACACAATAAAAGACACTTCTTCCGTAAAAGAATGTGAACTCATCAAAGCGTCATTTTTGTCCGTCGGGACTGTTAATCAAGAAAACCTTTTCAGAAGGACTAAAATCAACCAAGACAAGCTTGTGTCGTACGTGGCCCGAACTAAGTTTGCTCTGATCTTCCATGCTGTGTGGAAGTACGTAGGCATAGGATGCGATATCCTAGCGAGCAACCTTCCCCTCCTTTCCCGTAGGTAGGCGAACTACGTTGACTCTGATTTCTCGTTCCAGGCGGGAATACGTAGGCATAAAGTGCGATACTTTGCCGAGTCATTTTTGCTTTCATTTTATTTTCTTTTAACCCCTGACCTATAGAGTAGATAGAATAACAATCCATACCCGAAAACAAGCGTGGATCCCGTCGAGTACGACGGACGTGAGGGGTGCTAATACCTTCCCCTTGCGTAACCGACTCCCGAACCCAGGTTTTGGTTGCGATGACCATACCTTTCCCGTGTTGTGCGAGGTTTACTCTGAGCGTTTCCTTTCCCTCCCGTGGGATAAATAACGCACGGTGGCGACTCTCCTGTCAAGCCGGCGCCGATTTTCGCAGTAGCGACAGCTGGCGACTCTGCTGGGGATCTAACGTCCCCTGGCTGCTAAGAACTGCGATGGTTCTGATGCATTTGGGATCCAACGTCCCTTGAGAGAGTCAATCCTAACGCTTGTTTTCCCGTCGAGGAGTTTGTATGGAGTTATTTTATATTTCTAACCTTGTATTTTCAGCATTATATATATATTGATTATTGTTGCTGTATCTGGGGTGTGACGGGTGTTCTGATATTGAGTGAGAAGCCGGACCTGGGCTTGAGTGCACCTTAGACTTAGAGTAGAGATTAGTGGGCGCGCACGTGCTTTGCATGTCCTAGTGTCCCGCGAAATCTACACTCAGACGAGGTTCTTCTGGTTGGCCTCCTGTCCTGCCCTTTGGGTGGCTTGGGTTGCTGGTTAGTTGGATTGTCGACTCTGGGGACCGATCATTTGGAAGTTGGCTAAGTGAGGCCTCTTCAGGAATTGATGATGCCACTCCTTCTGGGAATCGTATCATCAACCCTGAAAGTCTGTGACGCCGACGACCGCATAGGATGCCGTACCTTGTGCCAGTTATAGGGCCACCCACCTGTGAGGGGATTCAGGGTTATGCAGGTAACTAGACCTTCAGACCACCGGTTTGTTGATCAGGGTCTTGGATATTTATGGAGGGTTCTAAGGTCTGTCAGAGACTAGGTGGAGATGTGTTCTAAGGTCTGTCAGAGACCAGTTGGTGTGTTCCGAGGTCTGTCAGAGACTATTTGGAGATGTGTTCTGAGGTCTGTCAGAGACCAAGGGGAGATATGATTTGAGGTCTGCCAGAGACCATTCAGGTTGTGATTATGGGGTCTATCAGAGGCCAGTATTGGAGCTTTGTTTTAGGTCTATCTGAGACCAGGGTTTGAGGACTTCTAAAGAGTCTATCTGAGACCGTTCAGCTATGGCAGTTGGTCCCTGTTGCATGTTATTTGCATTGCATTGTTTGCATGATCATTATCATTGCATCCCACTAACGTGTGTCTGTGCTGCAGGTGCATTTGCATTCCCCCGGTTCTAGTGTCTGGACTCCCGAGTATTTGATCATGGCTGGTTTGAGGATGACCGTTGCGTATAAGCTACCTGTCCCCGATATTACGCCACTCCTGGGTCTGATTTCTCTTGCAAATGAGGATGTCCGTAGAAGCTTCAGGCAGAGTTACAGACGGTTGTTGGGTTTAGTGCGCAGGTCTACTGAGGATGAATTGAATGGGCTGTACACCTTAATGCAATTCTATGACCCGGCTTTGAGATGCTTCACGTTTGCGGACTTTATCTTGGGGCCCACCATGGAGGAGTATGTAGAGTTTACTGAGCTGCCAGTTCAGAATGCAGTTCCTTTTATTCACTCAGCCGCTGAGCCCAATTTGGAGGATTTAGCCAAGGCCCTGCATATGAATGCTTCTGATTTGTTGATGACTGCGTGGCGAGGGGTTCCGGGTTTTTCTCTTCAGTTTCTGGTTGGTAAGGCTCAAGAGTACGCCAAGAATGGGTGTTGGGTGGTCTTTAACGCTATTTTGGCCCTCTGCATTTATGGGATAATGCTGTTCCCTAACTTCCCAAACTTCGTGGACATGGATGCGTTTCATCTATTTGCTGCCGGTAACCCAGTACCAACACTGATCGGGGATTTTTACCATTCGATGCACTACAGGAATGAAAACAGGAGAGGCAAGAATGTCTCCTGTTGCGTACCTTTGCTGTATATGTGGTTCAAGAGCCATTTTCCATCGAGGGGACCTTTCACGGATAATGCAATCACGCCCGACTGGCCAGAGCATATGATGAGGTTAACTTCTGAAGACGTTGATTGGTTTGATAGAGATCTGCTGGGATCCGAGCTTATCTTCAGTTGTTCTGGTTACCCTAATGTTCCGCTGATAGGAAGAAAAGGGTGTATCAATTACAACCCTTCTCTGTTCGTCCGTCAGTTCGGATATGCCCTGAAGAACCCGCCAAAAGAGGAAGAAGTACAGGAATCTCTGTACTTCACCGGAGATGTGGAGGGGAAGTTATTGGCCCAGTTGCAGCATGCCTGGACGCGCATTAACCGAAGAGGGAAGCCATTGTTAGGAAAGAATGACTGTCAGGCCTATGCACCTTATAGAGTTTGGATTCAGGAGAGAGCCAGTCAGTTGGGGATGCCATTTCCAGATGCACCAATTCTTGTTCCTATTCCGGTAGCAGAGCCCACTACTGTTTCTAGGGAAGCCTACGAGCAGGTTGTGAGAGAAAAAGAAGCCTTGTTGAAGATCAACGAAGGGTTAGAGCAGGAGCTAGCCCAGATACGCAGTGAGAAAAACAAGGCCGTATATGCTTTCCAACAACAAATCGAGCTGTTAAACAGGTTAGGGACTGAGTTGACTGAGGAAAAGAAAAAGCGCGAACGTCTGGGGCAAGAGTTCAGAAGCTCCCATGACATGCTGGAAGCCAAAAAGAAAGCGCTTGACGCGGCACATCGAGAAATCTCCTCTTGCAACAAGACTTGGAATGCTACACTCACCAACAACAAGAAGAGGGAAGATAAGCTGAAGCAGCAAATCTCCGACCTCGAAGAGAAGCTGAAGTCTAGCATCAAGAAGTGTGAAGAGGAAGTGATGACCCGATATAGTCTCCAGAACGCACTGAACAAGGCCATCAAAGGCAGAGATGAAGCTGTGTCTCAGAAGCGTAAACTAGAGGATCGCTTCGGAGAAGGGGCATGGGAAGAAACTGCTGAAGACGTGCGCCGTGTTCTTAAGAAGAGAAACCAACTTGTTGAAGGGTTGCTTGATCGACCAAGTCATCCAGAGACCAAGAAGTTGATAGAAGAGTATCAGACTTTTGGGAAGATTTGATCATTTCATGTAGTAACTTGTTTGCTTTATTTAGTGTTGACCATCACCAGGATTGTTGGTTGAGGTCATGCCTTCTGGTTGTACTCTCAGCGACATTGTATTCTGGTTTCCTTAGCAATATATGAGGTTTCCTATGATTCAGCTCCGATCTTTATATTGTTAGCACTGTCACTGCACTGGCACCTTCACACTAGAACTGGGGGAATGAACTTCCCTAATGCACAGACACATTGCATTGCATTCATATTCATATTGCATTACAGGTAATCTTTGAATAGTGTCTTATTTCCTGCTCTGTATCAGGTACTTTCCAGGATTGCAGATCAACACCCGCACCGCTATTCTACCCGCACCAACTGTCGAAGAATCATGGATCAAATGCAGAACGAGATGCAAGATGTGCGCGAGAAGCTCGCTCTCTTCATGCAGACCATGGAAGCTATTGCAAAGGGTCAGGAGAATTTGCAGGCCATGGTCCAGCCTCTGTTGGCCCGAAATGCTGGTCACGGTAACGAGGATCATCAGTCTGTACGGGTCGATACTGTTCATGGAGACGACACTCCCACGCCAGTGGCTCCACCTGTAGTCAATATACCTGCTGCTAATGTCAACAACGCTACCGCTGCTGTGAATGGTAACGTCGGAGTTGGGAATGAGACTGCTGTCCATAACGTTGGGCTGGGTGATGTCAATTTGGGAGATAATATGGGAGGCAACGGCTTTGTTAATGCTGGATTCGGATTCAACGATCAGGGATTCGATAATGCGGGGAAATATGGCTTTAATGCTCAAGGCTTTGGGCAAGATGGTTATGGTGCGACCAATCAGGGTTACGGAGGTTTTGGAAATGGAAACGGTGCTGGATTTATGGCTTTTGGTCCTGCTGGAGGGGTTCAAGGGTACGGCAACAGAGGCCGAGGTCCGGGGATGAATCAGATCAGAGTTGGACGTAATAATGGATATGATGGGTATGGGGCTGGAAACGGTATGTGGCAAGAAGATCAGCAGGAGGACGCTTTCTCCGGCGGAGGTTTCGAAGGGCCGGTGGATGACTCCCAGAAAATCAGAATGCTGGAAGAGCAGATGAGGGGAGTCCTGAACCAAAGTGCTGTGGGTTTGGACATGGCAACAATGGGGCTGGTACCTGGCTTGAGGGTGCCAATTAAATTCAAAGCTCCTGCGTTTGATAAGTATAAAGGGGACACGTGTCCGAAAGTGCATGTACGAGCTTATTACAGAAAGATGTCTGCATACTCAACTGATGAAAGAATGCTAATGCACTTCTTTCAAGATAGTCTGTCGGGTCCTTCCCTAGAGTGGTACATGGGGTTGGAGCCAACCGATATCAAGACATGGAAGCAATTGGCGGAGGCGTTTGTAGCTCACTACAAGTATAACAGCGACTTGGCACCCAATCGGGTCCAGTTGGCGGGACTGTCTCAGAAGAAGGGGGAGAGCTTTAAAGAGTACGCGCAAAGGTGGCGCGATATGGCTGCCAGGGTCCGTCCTCCTGTAGAAGATAAGGAAATGAATGACATGTTTGTCGGCACATTCACAGGTCTGTTTCATGATATGCTGTTTCACACGTCTCTGGCTAGTTTTTCAGACCTAATTCTGATGGGAGAAAAGATTGAACGTAACATTAAGCAAGGAAAATTCCAGGTTGAGGAATCGACTGCAGCTGGCAGTAATAGGAAGGCTTTTGGTGGGCGCCGTCAGGGTGAGGCAAGCGCAGTATTTGGAGGCCGAGGCAGGGGACGAGGTCAATATCGTCAGCCGCAGCAGGTGGCGAGTGTTACTATCCCGTATCAACAACAACCACTCCAGCAACAACAACCGGTTCAGCAACAGCCAATGCAACAACAGCAGCAGCCTCAGCAGGGGGCACAGCAGGCTCAGCGAAGATTCCAGGGTAGTAAACCAAGAAGAGTGTTTGAGAAGCCTCCCTCGACATATGCTGATTTGTTGCAGACATTGTTGGGTTTGAGCCTGGTAGAGAAGAGAACTCTGGCGCCGATAACGGGAGCTCCCCCGTTTGGTTACGATGCAAGCAGGCACTGTGAGTTTCATTCTGGGGCTCCGGGTCACGATATAGAAGGTTGCCATGCTTTTAAGCATGTTGTGCAGGATCTTCTGGACAATAAGACTATTAATTTCGGAACGGCAGGTCCGAATATAGTGCAGAAGCCCATGCCTAATCACGGGGCAAACGCCATTCTGACGGAGGAAGGGTTGAATCTGATTATGAGTGTCGAAGATTTAAAGACGCCGCTGAGCGAGATAAAGAGCCGACTGTTACAAGGGGGTGTTTACCCGGGATGTGACGAATATTGCTTAGAATGCTGGACCCTAGCCGGGGGGTGTGACGACTTGAAGCAGGGCATTCAGGCTTTAATTGATGAAGGCATATTGCAGTTTGACCGAGCAGCAACTGAAGAGCCTGCAGGGGCGGTAACAGATAGTCGGAGTGATGTGGCCACGGTAACGATTCCTTGAAAGACAATCACTATCGCAGCACCAGCTCAGCGCCCACCGATCACCATAACTAAGGCCGGGCCGATCCCGTACGAGAACACGAAAGCAGTCCCATGGTCATATGGGTTGGAGGTGTATTGTGACGGGATAAAGATTGATGTTAACAGGCAGCCAGCCGAGACTGTAGATAATGTTGTTGGTTCGGGAGGTATGACAAGGAGTGGTAGGATCTTTATATCCCCTGAAGTGGAGGCCGAAAGACTCGCGAAAGGAAAAGGGAAAGCGGTTGAGAATGTCCCAGCGCAAGCAAATGACAAAGAATCGGCATCGAAAGACGTAGAAGAGTTCATGCGCTTGATTCGGAAAAGTGATTATAAGATTGTGGAGCATCTACAGCAGACGCCGTCCAAAATATCTATCCTGTCATTGCTGTTGTGTTCGGAAGCTCACAGAAATGCGTTGCTGAAAGTCCTGGATACTTCTTTTGTACCCCAGGACGTCTCCGTGAATCAACTGGAAGGAGTGTTGGCACATGTGAATGCAGGCCACAGCTTGGGCTTTACTGACTTTGACTTGACCCCGAAAGGAAGAGATCATAATATGGCGCTACACGTATCTGTCGAGTGTAGAGGATCAGTAATGTCGCACGTATTGGTTGACACCGGATCGTCTTTGAATGTGCTGCCCAAGAAGGCGATGATGAAGCTGGATGTTAAAGGAATCTTGTGTACGCCCAGTGACTTGGTAGTCAGAGCGTTTGATGGCACGCGGAGAACAGTCTTTGGATCGATCACATTGCCTCTGCAGGTGGGGCCGGAGGTGTTTGCAACTGAGTCTTATATCATGGATATACAGCCTGCGTACAGCTGCTTGCTTGGAAGACCTTGGATTCATGGGGCGGGGGCAGTCACGTCTACCCTGCATCAGAAGTTAAAATATATGGTCGGAGACAGCGTAGTCACTGTATGCAGAGAAGAAGACATCCTGGTCAGCCATTTGTCGTCGTTTAAATATGTGGAAGTCGACGGAGAGATCCTCGAGACACCTTGCCAGGCATTCGAAGGGTTGCGTATCAAGGACAAAGGTCCCGGGCCGAGCAAAGTGCCAGAGATAGCCGTCTCATCGTATAAAGAAGCTCAAGCTCTAGTGGAGGCCGGAGAAGCAAAGGGCTGGGGAAAAGTGCTGGACATTCCTGTGAAGATGGACCGGTTCGGGCTAGGATACCAACCGTCGTCATCAACTCCTGCCATGGGGGCACCCCGTTTCAGAGGGCCGATAACCATCTCTGCCAGTGGAGTATGTCAGGAAACCGTCAACACTGCTTCGGAGGCTGACGAAGGAGACAGCGACTGTGATATGGATGCCTGGATTCAGCCAAGCACGCCAGGACAAGGACTGTGCAACTGGTCTATTCAGGAGCTTGTTCCTGTGACTTTTAAACAGTAATGCTTTGCTTTATTAATTGTTGAATAATCTGATGTCTTGCCCGGGGCATCCGGATTTGCTTAGGGCTGTGTTGTTATGAACATTGCGTGTCAATCATTAAATAAAGGGCGTTTTTTCATGTGCAAATACTGTAATCCCTGTCTTTCTTGTTTTATATATTTTTTCAATAAAATGGCAACGTGGTTGTTCGCTTTATATGCATTTTGAAGCACTTAACCATTCCTTTTGCAGGATAACATGCTCAGATGATATCCTTGAACCACCTATGACTCGCCCCGACTTTGAGCACCCGGTATTTCAGGCCGAAGAAGAGGTTGTCGAAGATAGTGATGTTCCTGAAGAACTGTCTTGGTTGGTGAAGCAAGAGGAAAGAGCCATTCTGCCTCACGATGAGGTCATCGAAATTATCAACTTGGGGTCGGAAGGGGTTGAGAAGAATATTCGTATCGGAGCCGCACTACAGAATGATATCAAGCGAAGACTGGTTGAAATGCTCAGGGAGTATAATGATGTATTCGCTTGGTCATATGAAGATATGCCGGGGCTCGATACAGATATGGTTGTGCATCGCCTGCCACTGAAAGAAGATTGCCCGCCAGTCAAGCAAAAGCTTCGCCGAACTCGACCAGATATGGCAGTGAAGATCAAAGAGGAAGTCCAAAAACAGTGGGACGCTGGTTTCCTGGCTGTGACAAAATATCCCTCATGGGTTGCTAACATCGTACCAGTGCCAAAGAAAGATGGCAAGGTTCGAATGTGCGTGGACTATAGAGATTTGAATAAAGCAAGCCCAAAAGACGATTTTCCACTTCCTCACATTGACGTGTTAGTTGATAATACTGCTCAATACTCCGTATTCTCCTTCATGGATGGCTTTTCGGGCTATAATCAAATTAAAATGGCGCCAGAGGATATGGAGAAAACCACTTTCATAATGCCTTGGGGAACATTTTGCTATAAACTGATGCCCTTTGGTTTGAAGAATGCTGGGGCAACATATCAGCGTGCAATGACGACTCTTTTTCATGACATGATGCATAAAGAGATCGAAGTTTATGTTGACGATATGATTGCCAAATCCCAGACGGAGGAAGAGCATCTGGTGAACCTGTCGAAGTTATTTAAAAGGCTTAAGAAGTTCAGGCTGAGGCTGAACCCTAATAAATGCACCTTCGGGGTGAGATCGGGTAAGCTGCTGGGATTTATTGTAAGCGAAAGAGGAATAGAGGTCGATCCTGCTAAAATAAAAGCAATTCAAGAAATGTCGACGCCTAAAACAGAGAAAGAGGTGCGCGGGTTTTTAGGGAGGTTGAACTACATCGCCCGGTTCATATCTCACCTAACGGCCACGTGTGAACCATTATTCAAGCTGTTGAAGAAAGATCAAGCTGTAACGTGGAACGAAAATTGTCAAAAGGCGTTCGATAAAATAAAGCAGTATTTGCAGGAGCCTCCCATTCTGATACCCCCAGTGGCAGGTAGACCCTTGATAATGTATTTGACAGTTCTTGAGGGAAGCATGGGTTGTGTTCTCGGTCAGCACGATGAGACAGGGAGAAAAGAGCATGCGATCTACTACTTGAGTAAGAAGTTTACTGAATGTGAATCTCGATATTCAATGCTCGAAAAAACTTGTTGCGCGTTAGCCTGGGCCGCCAAGCGGTTGAGGCAATACATGCTGAATCATACAACCATGCTCATCTCGAAGATGGATCCTATCAAGTATGTATTTGAAAAGCAGGCGTTGTCAGGGAGAATTGCCCGTTGGCAGATGGTCTTGACTGAATATGACATCCAGTACGTCTCGCAAAAGGCTATAAAGGGGAATGTGCTATCCGAGTATCTGGCGGAGCAGCCTATTGAAGAGTACCAATCGATGAGGTTTGATTTTCCTGACGAGGATATCATGTACCTAAAGATGAAAGATTGTGAAGAGCCGTTGCCAGACGAAGGACCAGAGGTGGGTTCCAAGTGGAAAATGATATTTGACGGAGCTGTGAATGCTTACGGTAGCGGAATAGGGGCAATCATCACTACGCCACACGGGTCGCACATCCCGTTTACTGCCCGATTGACCTTTGCCGTTACCAACAATGAGGCCGAATACGAAGCTTGTATAATGGGGCTTAAAGAAGCCATTGATTTGCGAATCAAGAACTTAGACGTATACGGGGACTCAGCTCTGGTGGTGAATCAGATCAAAGGGGAATGGGAGACACGGCAGCCCAATTTGATACATTACATGAATTATGCAAGGAGATTGTTGCCTTTCTTCGACAAGGTTGAATTGCATCATGTACCGCGGGCAGAGAATCAAATGGCTGACGCCCTGGCCACTTTGTCTTCCATGTACAAAGTCAACTTCTGGAATGAGGCTCCCCGAATCGTTGTCTCTCGGCTTGACAGACCAGCTTATGTGTTTGCTATTGATGAAGCATCTGATGACAAACCATGGTATTTCGATATCCTTAATTTCCTGAAAAACAAAGAGTATCCGGCTGGGGCATCCAGTCAAGATCAGAAGACTCTCAGGAGATTAGCGGGTAATTTCTATTTGAATCCAGATGGCGTCTTATACAGAAGAAACCACGATTTGGTGTTGTTGCGTTGTGTAGACGAAAGAGAGGCAAAGTTGCTCATGGAGGAAATACACGAAGGTACCTTTGGTACGCATGCTGGCGGGCATGCTATGACGAGAAAGCTGCTGCGGGCAGGCTACTTTTGGCTGACCATGGAAACTGATTGTTTCAAGTTTGCGAGGAAGTGCCACAAGTGCCAGATCTATGCCGATAAGATCCATGTGCCTCCGAGTCCTCTAAATGTAATGTCATCGCCATGGCCATTCTCGATGTGGGGAATCGATATGATTGGAAAGATCGAGCCGACAACTTCTAACGGGCATCGGTTCATCTTAGTAGCAATCGATTATTTCACCAAGTGGGTGGAAGCGGCGTCGTATGCAAATGTAACGAAGCAAGTGGTGGCCAGATTCATCAAGAGAGATATCATTTGCAGATATGGGATCCCCGAGCGGATAATCACCGACAACGGTTCAAACCTGAACAACAAAATAATGAAGGAGCTCTGTCAGAATTTCAAGATCGAACATCACAACTCCTTCCCTTACCGACCCAAGATGAATGGCGCTGTCGAAGCGGCCAATAAGAATATAAAGAAGATCGTCCAGAAAATGGTGGTGACCTATAAGGATTGGCACGAGATGCTACCTTTTGCTCTGCACGGTTATCGTACGACGGTACGCACATCAACCGGGGCAACCCCGTTCTCGTTAGTATACGGAATGGAAGCGGTATTACCATTGGAAGTCGAGATCCCTTCCCTGAGGGTATTGCGAGACGTTCAGCTGGACGAGGCAGAATGGGTGAAAGACAAGTTGAATCAACTGAGTTTGATGGATGAGAAGAGGCTAGCTTCCCTAGCATACGGTCGTTTGTACCAGAGCCGAATGAAGAAAGCGTACGACAAGAAGATACATCCGCGAAGCTTTCAGACGGGCGACCTTGTGCTGAAAAGGATTCTCCCGCCGCAAGCAGATCACAGGGGCAAGTGGACCCCCAATTACGAAGGGCCATACGTTGTCAGGAAAGTATTTTCAGGAGGAGCGTTGTTGTTGTCCACTATGGACGGTGAAGACTTCACGTCGCCTGTGAATTCGGACGCAGTTAAAAAATACTTTGCTTAAAATAGACCCGCTGGACAGAAAAAAGAGAGTCCAGGCAAAAATGGGGCATCCTGGCGAACCAAAAACAGAATGAAAGGTTCGGGCAAAAATTAGGGATAAAATTGAAAAATGTACACCCGCGAAGTTGAAAACCTACACTGGGCGGCTTCGGCAAAAAGGGGTATCCCGGTGAACTGAAAATCCGTAAAGGGCGGTTCACGCAAAAGTTAGGGATTTGAAAAGCAAATGACTGCGGTCCGAATTTGACATTGCACTGAGCATCAATGCGGGAGAATATACCTGAGGGGGTCGACTATCGGATACAATCTCTTCGGAAGTATGGATACCGGGAAAGCATTAGAGTCGGACGAGTCATAGGAGGATCAGTTCGTGGTGTTCGTCTGCATCCCGTTGCCGACATGTGTACAAAATTTAGTTTGTCGATATATTTGTGCTTCCTGTGCATACTTGTATATTTGCTTTGTGTAGCTTCCTCTTTTCAGGAGTTACATACCGTGTACAAAAATTCCGCCCATTCAGGGGCCCAATCAATAAAATACGTTATTCAGTACTTGACACTATTCTTTACTGTTTTGTGCATGATTAACGCCTAAGTTTGATGAAACTAGCATGTGTATAACGACACTGGCCCTTGCCAACGATCGCTAAAGCTTTGAATTAACTGAAAATAACGTCACTAACCTGAATTGATTTGGTTGCATAGACTTGTCTTGTCTTGTTTGTGTTGTTGCAGGTTTCATAACTGTGCGAGGAAGATAATCAAAAGATTGCAATAATAAAAGACACGACCTCCACGCAGGTCATGCATGCTCATTACCGAAGAAGGATCGAATTCCCCGGATAGGCGTAGCCTATCCAAAAGGACATGTTCCTGCAGAGTCGTTTACCCTCAACAGAATTGACGATTCCAAGATCGATCATTTACCTTCTCTCGGCGGAGTCAGTTGATTTTTCCCCAAGAGAATCATCCCATCCCCGGCGGAGTTCTCTCCTTTCAGCAAGTGTTCTTTCCTCCCAGTAGAACTCAAAGATTAATACTTTCCCTAGCAAAGTTGGTTGTGGGTCCCGGCATTCATTTTGTCAGGGATACTGTGTAATATCCGTTCACTTTCCAGCAGAAGCCCGATTATACCAGGCGCATTTGGTATTCCTCAGTAGAGGTATATTCCCCAGCAGGATGCTACTTCAACAAGGTGTTTGGTTTAAGTTCCTAATTTCCCAGCTGAGTCGACTTCATTCTCCCGGCATTTATTTTGCTGGAATAGTCCTACAGCACCTGGCTATCCCCAGCGGAGTTAGCATTATCTTCAGCATTTATTTTGCTGAAGCAGTTCCTGTACCCGGCAGTTCAAGTCTGCATTGGCATCGGCATATAGTGGCATACTTGCATCCACCAAATAAAAGCATAGCGTTTCCATGTCGAATGGAGCATTACATCGTTGTCAAACATACACATTTTTGAAACATAAACTAGGTTGGCTAACCGTTGGTTTCAAGTATTGTTTCTCTTGCAGGTGGGAGGAGTTCTTGCTCCAATAAATCAATAAACATCTGAGGTCTCGATGTGAGACATTCAGCGAGGTGTCAGCCTTGACACTACTCCCCACAGAGTTGGCAAGATGAAGTTTCTCTGTGTCTCCGAACAAAGTTATCTATGAATTTCTTGTGTTGTCCCCGCCAGAGTCAGCAGGATAAGTTTCTCCTTATCCCCAAGCGGAGTTGTTTGTCATCAAAGGATTCATGAATCAGAACTTCATAGGCTACCGCCGGTTATCAGAACAGGCGTCCGGAAGTTTGGTTTCCAAATGTCCCCAGTAGAGCCAGCCTCAAAGTTGCTGTAACGTCAGTGATAAGAAATTGGTGGAAGGAGGAGTCCTAACGTGGACAATTTTATTGACAGGTTTTCTTTGTGCTAAAGAAGATTGTGGGAATGTGGAGTCCTAACGTGGACATTTTCTCAAGTTGACGATGTGTGTTAGTCCTAACGTGGACCGGTTCGGGTTATCGGTATTGATTGAGTGTGGGGTACTGACGTGGACAAGTCTTATTTCACAAGCAAGTTGAAGACGCACAAGTCCGGACGCGGACAAGTTTTATTTCCTCAGCAAGTCAAGAGGTGAGTCCTGACGTGGACAAATCAAGACGAAACGTGAGTCCTGACGTGGACAGGTTTATTCCTAACGTGGAAAGATGAGATTCCTTACATGGAAAAGAATGGGTTTCCTTACGTGGAAAGATTGAGTCCTCACGCGGACATATCAAGATTGATTCCTGACGTGGAAAAAAGAAGATAGATTCCTTACGTGGAAAAGTTTAGTCCTGACATGGACGGATTCAGAAGAAGAAGTATGCCTAACATGGAAAGAAGGCGTGTTCCTTACGTGGAAGAGAAAGAGAAACTTCAGGTCCTTACGTGGAAAGATGAGAGTCCTTACGTGGACAAATCAGAAAAATGGTTCCCTACGGGGAAAGAAGACCGTGTTCCTTACGTGGAAAAGATTGAGTCCTTACGCGGACACATAGGAGGAGGATTCCCTACGTGGAAAGAGCGGAGTCCTTACGTGGACAGATTAAGATGGCATTCCTTACGTGGAAAAATGTAGTCATGACGCGGACAAATCGGAAAGAGTTGGTTTCCTTACGTGGAGAGATTGGGGTCCTTACGTGGACGGATTCAAGAAAAGTTGATTCCTGACGTGGAAGAATGATGTACTCCTTACGTGGAAAGGTGAGTCCTAACGTGGACAGGTTCAGAACCAAAGTTGTATTCCTCACGCGGAAAGATTGGAGTCCTGACGCAGACATATCGAGTTGTACTGGAGTCCTTACGTGGACAGATTGATACGGTTCTCCTTACGTGGAAAAAGAAGATTGCATCCTGACGTGGAAAGATGGAAAGTTTAGTCCTGACGTGGACACATGCAGAAGAGATGATTCCTTACGTGG
Organism: Lathyrus sativus; assembly: GCA_963859935.3. Classification (NCBI taxonomy): domain Eukaryota; kingdom Viridiplantae; phylum Streptophyta; class Magnoliopsida; order Fabales; family Fabaceae; genus Lathyrus; species Lathyrus sativus. Next base: position 142,216,582 of record OZ012738.1, on the reverse strand, counting down.
ACGGTGTTATTCCTAACGTGGAAGAGTCTATTCCTAACGTGGACGATTTATTGGAATATCCCCCAGCGGAGTTGCCGAGATTTTTCTGGGTTAACAGCAAGTGGAGTCCTAACATGGACAGGTTCTAGTTGAAATTTCTTCGTATTGATGACAGACAGAGTCCTAATGTGGACAAGCAAGCAATCTGTTATCCCCAGCGTGGTCGTTACGAGATCAGTGAGCGGCTGCAAACAGTCAGATCCAGGCAGTGGATGTCGTTACCCAAACAGGGGTGCAGTTTATTTCTGCGGTTGGCAAATTTCCGGGTTTCTTAGTATTCAACCGTCTCGTACCTCGAATGTTTGAAGGCCGTTCGCTCTTCACCCAATCGGGTCCAAGTCGCTTGAATAGGGGCAGCTGTTGCACCCTAAAATTTGCTCAACCTTATTCACTTGGTTTATGTTTCAATATCATTAGCATTTGCATATAGAGTCATGTACATAGGTTACTCATATGCATAGCATAAGCATAGCAAGTCATTCAACAGGGAACCAATCATTATTCTCATCTCTAGAAGCCTATCAAGAGGTTATTATTCTAATTCAATCCCATCCAAGTCATCAGAGAAGAATTTGAAAGCAGGGAGTTCAGTGGATCAAGCATTGAGTATATCTCCTAACTGAGGGTATCTGTGGGTCAACCAAAGGAATCATGAGTTATGAATTGAGAGCATGGGGAGTATCTAGACATATTGGAAGACTTAGAAAGTCATCTGGAGAGGAAAACAAGTGGTTGATGTGATCACAAGAATTGCAGTTGAAGACAGTCAATTAGGGTTTCATCTGGGTCAACCCTAGGTCAACCCTAGGTCAATTGATTGATTTAAAGGCATTAAGGGCTATTGGAGAGATGTGGGGTTCATCATTTGACATGAAGAATAAGGATATGTTGTCATGCTTAGAAGAAATCAAGAGAAATCAAGGAGAAGAGGAGTTTCTAAATTAGGGTTTCTATGTAAAATCCCCTAGTTTAGGTCAAATTTCCAAGCAAGATAAGTCAAAATGCAAGCTTCAAATGGACCCTTGGCCAACATGGAACTTGTAGAGGATCTCAATACCTTTAATTTGAGTGGTGGAAGACATCAAGGAGATTTATAGAACTCAAGTTATGGTCCTTGCAAGTTACAGGTCATCTGGGGTATCTGAAATTTTGTCTGTGAAAGTGACATGACTTCCAAGCTATTTTTACCCCTCAAGGAGATTTCAAATGAATTTCTGGTCAACATAATAGTTGTTCCTCATTGTCTTAGCTTTCTATAATGGTATGGTATGCCTTCATATGATGTGTGGAACTCAACTTATGGTCTTGGCAAGCAAAGGGTATTTTGGTCATTTGTGAATTACAGGTCATTTTAACCTATGTCCAAAACTCATACAAGGAGGCCTCAAATGGAAAAACTTACAACATAAAACTTGCTCCAAATGATATTTTGATTCTATAAAAGTGACCATGAGAGATTGGAAATGTCCATAGCACAAGGTTTCAAAATTGTTGAATTTAATGAAGAAAAATGGCTTAAAAAATGAGATTTTTCATATCTTGGCCAAATGATGCAAAATTATAGGTCATTTTGAATGGAAAGGGCATTTTAAAGACATTGGCTAAAGTGGAATTTTGATTTTAGTTCATAATTTGATAGTTATCCATGGTTACTTGAATTGAAAGTTACATAATCAACATCCAAGGGAATTTGCACAAGGGAACTTCTCCAAGCTTCTAGGAAGTTCTAATCCCATCTATATATTCATGCAAGTTGGTTCATGCAAGGGTTGGTGCTCCCATTTGTTCAAAACCTCCATTTTCATTCATTTTCCCATTCTTGCATAAGCTACTCAAACTCCCTCAAATCTTGATCATTTTGCAAAATTCTTGATCCCATCATTCTCTACAATCATCATATAACCAGTTTCAAGCAAGATCCAGTTGAGATAATTCCAAATTCGTGTGTTGTAAGTTCATCCTCAAAAGTGCAAGAAGAATCCATTACAAGAATTCAGAGTGTTTGAGCAAGTGTAGATGCATACAGAACCAGGACCCAAGCACATTGATCAAGTTTAAGACATTGCTGAGCTCGAAGTGGAAGATTCATCATTCTGTTTTCAAGATTATACCAGGTACATTCTCCATTCAAATTGGCCTGATTTAGTTAGCATGACATAGGTTTGTTAGGATAATAGTGACCTAGGTGGTTAGAGGAGTAATCCTGAAGCTTTTAGTGTGAATTGATAAAGATTTTTGCATGAGCCATAAAACTGTTTTGATTCATAACTAGGAGATTAGTGAGTGATAGTTCATTTGGATTAGTGTAGAATGATCAGTGATGTTTGATGAGTGTTCTGTTAGCAAGAAATTAGGGTTTAGTGAAGGTCGGAATTGAAGCAGCCATGGAAGGGAAGCTATCGTGTTTGGTGATTGGGCAAATTTTAACAGGAACTGATGATGTATTTGCGTTCTACGTAAAAAATGGAGCAAGTTTGGTGTTTGTGGTTTTGATTTTTATGAAGAGATGAGAAAGAACCGAGTGCTTGAAGATGGAAGTCGTGCATGGAGTTATCTGAAACCCTAAGGAGTCCAAGGTTGGTGATGACTCCAACACCGTCGGATGCGCGTTTGACCTTGGACTGGACTGTAGCATCTAACGGTCCATGTTTAAAGCTGAAAGCGGAGGGAAGAATTTGATATGAAACGCAGCGTTTCATTTAGATATCCTGGGTGGGCCTGAATTTGATTCGCTATGTACACCTCCTTTCCAACAAGCCCAATGAAGTACACATGAGTTGGTTGCTATTTACACCGAGCTCCTCTCCATTTTTTCTGGCATTTTTAATTCAATTTCTGGATACGCTGGGCCTGGCTGCAAGTGATATTCTCACCCCACTTCCTCAGCCCAACTGAGATTATAACTTCCACGAGTTGCTTTCCACACCCCTTCCCATTTATTTCTTTATATTTTCTTTTTATTTTCTTTTCATTTTTCATTCATCTTATAAAAATCATAATAAATAGAAAAATCATCTTTTTTAATTCATTCTTTTTGCATATTTTTCTTTAGGATGTCTAGAAAATTATAAAAAATAAAAATTGCATTTTATTTTTTATTTGATATTTTCCCCATATTTTCTAAATAAATAACATTTTACACAATTTCATTTCATACATGATTTTGCTATTTTTTGTTCTATTAATTGCTTCAATATTTTTGGTCCATTCTTTTTAGGTTGTTTAGGTTAGACATTAAGCTTGTAGATACAATTTAGTTCTCATTTTTAGAAATTAAATTTAGGTGTTTAGTTTAGGTGAGAATAACATGAATAAAACTAGGGCTTTAGGTGATGACTTAGGAGATTTGATTCTTTTCCCTTAGGACTTAGGGTTTGACTAGTTTAGTTATGGGACTATAGGGGCTATGGGTAGTTATTAGATCCCTTAGAAAAAGTCAGGATTCCCCTACTGCTATTATTGTACTGTATATATCTGATTGACTGGTGTGGGGTGCCCTCTGGGGATTATTGCTTGCTTGTGTGGGTATTGGGATTGTCTGGGGATTTGGGAGAGCTGAAGACTTGAGGAGATGAAAGCCATTGAAGATCCAGAGATTGAAGATCAACTTCCAGAGTTGAAGAGGAGGTTCTTGCTAGCAGCTGCTAAGGAGACTAGGGTTTAGGAGCTAGGCAGAGCTCTATGTTAGAAAATTTATTCCTCAAACATGGATTGCCTTGTCTGCATCCATTCTTCTCTGTGATTCAGAGTCTCTCTAAGACACTCACCCCCTTCCTTTGGAAGGCTTGGTGATAGTGTCTAAGAGATAGAACTCTTGAGAGAAAAATGTCATATGTGTTAGAAGCAGTCTGTTCACCACCTCTGGTAGTCAACTGATTGCTTAACACCCAATTCACTCTTGTGACTGATCCCTTATCCTGGAGGTTTGAACTTGAAGAAAAGCCATTGCAGATAGAAGACTGATGATAAAAGCCCTTACCTGAAGGCCATGAAGATGGAGATTGATGCTTGTTGAAGCCTGTAACTGATTGGAGATTACTTGAAGCCAGATGTTGATTCAGAGCTGCTGATGCTGTTTCTTTTGCTGTGGTATTTAATTTCTGATGTATTGATTGGTTTTCCTGACTGTATTGTTTGCTGTTTACCCTGTTGGGTTGAAAGTGAAGTCTGTTCACTTTTGCCTATTGTTTTCTAGGTTCGAGGTTGAGTGGGACTCCCTTGCCTCGCTTGTACTGTTGCATCCATGCATTTTACTGCTGTATATATATGATATTGTTTCTGTTTCTGCCTATCCCTTAGGATCTCTGTTTCTCTCTGTGCAAGAGAGGAGCATGATAGACATTAGGTCTTAACCCATGCATGATAACATTAGGTTAGTTGGTTTCCCTTCGCAACCGTAGGTTAGAGTCCTGTCTCTTTCTTTCTCAAAACAAACAGAAAAACACGTAAAGATTTCAAACACAATAAAAGACACTTCTTCCGTAAAAGAATGTGAACTCATCAAAGCGTCATTTTTGTCCGCCGGGACTGTTAATCAAGAAAACCTTTTCAGAAGGACTAAAATCAACCAAGACAAGCTTGTGTCATACGTGGCCCGAACTACGTTTGCTCTGATCTTCCATGTTGTGTGGAAGTACGTAGGCATAGGATGCGATATCCTAGCGAGCAACCTTCCCCTCCTTTCCCGTAGGTAGGCGAACTACGTTGACTCTGATTTCTCGTTCCAGGCGGGAATACGTAGGCATAAAGTGCGATACTTTGCCGAGTCATTTTTGCTTTCATTTTATTTTCTTTTAACCCCTGACCTATAGAGTAGATAGAATAACAATCCATACCCGAAAACAAGCGTGGATCCCGTCGAGTACGACGGACGTGAGGGGTGCTAATACCTTCCCCTTGCGTAACCGACTCCCGAACCCAGGTTTTGGTTGCGATGACCATACCTTTCCCGTGTTGTGCGAGGTTTACTCTGAGCGTTTCCTTTCCCTCCCGTGGGATAAATAACGCACGGTGGCGACTCTCCTGTCAAGCCGGCGCCGATTTTCGCAGTAGCGACAAACGGCCTCTGATTTTGAGCTCCTCGCTGATTGGGATGCTGCTGCCTTTTCCACTGTTGAGATCGTTGCTGTTGTCGCTGGTATCGGGTTGACTGTTGAACCACCTTTGTAGCAAATACAACATCGGTTTCTCGACTTTCACCGCACTGATAAAGGCACTCCTTATGCTTAGCCATTTTCTTTCTCAGATCTGCCCCAGGAATAGGCAACAGTTGCGGGCATGGAGATTCTGACACCATGGAGTCCAGGATACGCTTCTGACCTACTGCGGCTTTAGAAGCATCCCTCATCTTAACATCCACTGGGATAGGAGCAATACGCACAGCTACGCCGCTCGGCGAGAATTCAATATCTTTCGAGTCAATCAGGTCCTGAACATTGTGCTTGAAAGCATGACAACCTTCGATGTCGTGTCCGAGTGCCCCAGAATGAAATTCACATTGCTTACTGGCATCGTACCCATAAGGAGACGCTCCTGTGGGCGGTTCCAACGTTCTCTTTTCAACCTTTTTGAACCTCAATAAAGTCTGCAAGAGCTCAGCATACGTTGTAGGTGGCGCCTCAAATATCCTCTTTGGCTTCCCCTCCTGAATCCTACGTTGAGCCGGGTGTATCTTTTGTTGATGTTGCTCAGGTTCCACAGGCACAGGTGGCACGAGCTCCTTCACCGCGACTTCAAATAGCTGATCATCCCCCTTCCTAAGCACATTCTTGACAACTTCCATGATCAAGCTCATTTGGGTCTTCAGCTGACTATTTTCCTCCTTGAGGATCTTCTGCTCCAGACGCATCTCTTGCATGTCTCTCATCATCTGCCCCAGCTGGCTTCGGACTTCGATCAATTCAACCTGATTCTGTTCCATATCTCTGAAGGAATTCCTGCAACAAACTGGACGATGAGGAAATAAGACCCACGGTTCTGATGTACCTATTAAACGATAATGCAATGCAGAAAGCAAACACATATTCATGACAAGACAAAAGGAAACTCAAACTATAAGCACACAGACGAACATCTCCCACACATGTACAACCAACAAAAGTAGCACGTAAGCACAAACGAGTATGAATACGATGACCCCAGCCAACAATCCTGGTGGTGGTCTGCAAACACTAGTGCGCAAAAGCTAAACGGGTCAGCAGAGAAAACAGATGCGACACCCGGTACAGAAACCTCTAGAAGCTTCTCCCATACCCAACTGAACTCTCCGTTTGGCATTCTTTAGAACACACACTTCCCGTGGAGTCTTCCATGACATTAACTGACGAACCCGCACAACTGGATGACGGAGAATCGTCGATCTGAACAAAACCCTGGGGCGTGATGAAAATCCGGTTAGAGTCTAACAGATCTTGAACCTGGCTTCTAAGCACCTTACAATCATTGGTTGAATGCCCCTGTGCCCCAACATGGTACTCACAGCGGGCGCTGGCATCAAAACCGGGAGGATACGGTGGAATCACTGGATTAGTCTCTTTCGGCACGATCAATCCACTTCTGACCAGATCTGGCAACAACTGACTGTACGACACCGGTAGCTGAGTAAACTGCCTTTCAGGTTTCCTTGGTCTTCGTTGGGCGTGCTGACGCGATCGACGACAGGATGACCGTTAACTTGAAGTGTCTGAAAACCGATCCTGAGATGCTAGAGGTTCTGAGACGACGTCATTTCCTTCTTCCCACTCTTCTTGAGAACTGACGAATGATTCATTCTTATCAACTGGGAAATAAGGAGCATCTCGAAGCTTTCCACTCTTGAGTCCTCTCTCAACAAGCTCCCCCATTCTCATCAGGCCCACAAAGCTTGTGCAACCGAACAATTTGTCATAATAATGGCCTTTCAGAGTACCCAAGAAGATGTCAACCATTTCTCTTTCCTGAAGCGATGGTTGAACACTAGCAGCCAATTCTTTCCATCTTTGCACATACCCTCTGAATGATTCATTCTCCGCCCGAGATACTTCTTGCAGATGTACGAGACTAGGAGCTAAATCCAGGTTGTACTCGTACTGCTTCATGAAAGCTCTGGCTAAATCCACCCATGATCGAATCAGATTACTTTCTAACTGCACATACCACTTCAAAGATGCCCCAGTCAGACTATACTGAAAGCAATGGATCATCAATTGGTCATTTCGCACAAACGCAATCATTCTTCGACAGAACATCATCAAATGCAGCTTCAGACAGCTATCTCCCATGTACTTTTCAAATTCTGGCACTTTGAACTTATAAGGCAACACCAAGTCAGGGACCAAACACATGTCTGCAGCATCCAGGTTAACAGCATCTTTGACCTCCAAAGCTTTAACTCTTTCTTCCAATCCTCGGAGCCTTCTAGCACCTTCAAGAGCTCTTGCGTTTACAGTCCTGGCTACTGGGATATATCTGCATGGATTCCTCTCAGGGAAAACAGCACCTTGATTGTTGACAGGAGGAGGACGTTCATTTCGGGCAACAAACGACTCATGTCGATCTCGGTTCTCAACAGTAGGCTGTACAACTTGGTCTGCAGTAACGTTGTTTGCTTGCGGGAAGTCTTCCATAGAATCATACCGAGGGTGGGACGTCATATTAAACCCTGTCAAGGTGTTAGGAGACTGGAGATTGCCTTCAGACATAGCCACCAATTACCTGTAACTGACTACACTGCTTGATTCTGCTCAAATCTGCTTCAACCTCTTGGCCGTCTTCAACACTCCACACTTGTCTCGAACAATCCCCCGAGAATCCCCCTCTGGAGAGAAACAACGGCTGGATAAGTGCTCTGGCCAGCTAGAGAAATGCTATGCACTATGATTTATGCAGACAGAATACAAAAATGCTAATGTGCGTGTGTGCATTGGGGATATTTCCCCTTCTGTTCCAGTGTCAAGGTAGCAAGACAAGATAAACCATAAAGACAATATTTAGAAAAAACCTCATATATTTATTGGAATACCAGTCTCGTCAGGGCGTTACACAACTATGTTCCATACGACTGATATGATAAAGGAGGATCCCAGCCAACATGCCTGGTGGTGATCTCAACACAACAGAATACAAGAGAGAAATCAAGTGCGGGTACGGTCACAGAAATCCTCAACCAACTTCTTCGTCTCTACGGGATCCGGTCGATAAATCAAGCCTTTTATCAACTGATCCCTTTTTCTGACCGTCCCTGGATATCTCTGACAAAGTCTTCCCAAGCTTTATCCTGGGCCCCATCCTCAGGTTTGGGTCTCTTGGCGTCTGTTCTGCGCTGACAATCTTCCAGATTCCTCATGGCATCAATCAATTGGCGTTCGGCCTCGTATCGACGACATGCTTCTTCTTCAAGCTCTTCAGTCTTCACTCTAACTTGTTCTTCCAACTGAGCAACCTGTGTCTTTAGCTCTTCTTCTCGTTCTTTGCGTTTGGCCATAGTAAGGTCCCAATGCTCTCTGAACTTAGCTAACTTCGTGTAGGCCCTTTCCAGCTCTTGTTTCTTAGTGGCCAATACACTGCTAACTGAGTCTACGTCTAACTCCAGACGCTTCTTGGTTTCAGTCAACTCCAATAAAGTAGTCTTCAGATGTTTCAAAGTTTCAGCCTGTTGCTTAGAAAAATATCCTGTTTCAATCTTTTCATGACGAAGCTGGGCATTCTCTTTCTCTAAAGCTTCTTTAGCCTTTTCTAGCTCTTCTTTCTCCGCCATCAGCTGCTTGTATACCTGTATGTCTACAGTGGTAGGCTCCTCCACCGGAGAAGGATACAATGGCTGAACTGCAGGATAAGGCATAAGGAACTTCGTAGCTCGTTCACGAATCCATTCCACATACGGACCAAGAACTCGAGTACCCCCTCTGCTACCTGAAGGCTTCCCTCTCTTATGCAGGTTCTTCCATGCTTTCTCAAGCTTGATCAACATCTCTTCCTCTATTGCCCCAGTGAGATACAGAGATTCATGTATCTCCTCGGGCTTCAGTGCTTCCTGAGGTGCATACCCAAATTGCCTGATTAATAAAGAAGGGTTGTAATTGACACACCCTTTCCTTCCTATCAAAGGAACATTGGGGAATCCTTCGCATCTGTATATGACCTCAACTCCGAACACCTCCTCGTTAACCCACACCACATTCTCAGAAGTCAACCCATCAAGCGCTCAGGCCATCCTAAAGAATCAATGGAAGTGACAAAAGGCCCTGACTTCGGCATATGACTAGTGAACCACCTGCATAATAGAGGTATACAGCAAGAAACATTCCTTCCTCGCCGCTTTTCATTTTGGTAGTGAGTGGAATGGTGGATATCTCCCAGCAAGGTAGGAACTGGGTTCTTTGCAGCCAGAATATAGAAAGCATCTGCATCAACAAAATCAGGAATGTTTGGGAACAATACAATGCCATAAACACACACAGCAAGGATGGCGTCAAAAACAACCCAGCCACCCTTCTTGGCATACTCCCGAGCCTTCTCCACTAAAACATCCAACGGAAATCCCCACATATCTCCTCTTTTGATCATCTTCCCTGTCAGCTCAAACTCTCTTAAGTGCAGATATCAGAAAGCTCAGCCAGATTAGGCTTAGCGTCCGTGTGATAGAAAGGCATCTGCTCGCGAGTCGGTATATCCAAGAGTGCAGAATACTCCTCCAGGGTTGGAGCCAAGACAAAGTCAGGAAATACGAAACACCTGAGCTCCGCATCATAAAACTGCAACAGGGTGTAAATGCCGCTGATCTCATAAGCCGAGGGCTGGTAAACATAAGTCAGGATCCTCTCATATGTCTTCCTAAAATCTCCTATTACCTTCTTCTTAGCAATATTAATCAACTATGACAACAGACTGATATCTGGAGACAGAAATTTGTAGGGTAACACTCTCTTCATGGCTTCCATGTCTTGCTAGGAAACAAACACCGGAACTGGGAGGGAAAATATGTACCTGCAATACACACACGTTAGTTGGATGCAAATGGTAATGCAATAATGCAGTATGATAAATGATGCAATCAGTGAACGCAGGGGCCATGCTGTAGCCTGAAGAGGAACATCTCTGTAATGTCAAGAACAGAAAACCACCACAGTCACCAGAACTTCCTGACACTAACCATCATCTGATACTCAAAATACCAATCCCCGGGTAAGAAATCCATCTGAACCTCTGTAACTGTCGAGAAAACCATCTGATAATAGTATCAATCTCATACAAGAAATCCATCTGATCCAAACAACACCTGGAGATGAATCAAGAAAACCATCTGATAAATACTGAATCATGGTTTCTGAAGGCCAGTTTTCCTGCAATAACCCAATCCCCCTCACAGGTATGGACCTAATCCACAGACAAAGGTACGGCATCCTATACGGTCATCAGCGTCACAGACTTTCATGAGTGACGATACGATTCCCAGAAGGAGTGGCATCATCAAGTCATGAAGAGGCCTCACTTAGCTGACTTCCAAATGATCGGTCCCCAGAGTCGACAATCCTCACGTCTGGACTCCCCTCAGATCCTCAGGACCGGAAAGGAGCACCTCTGCAAGAACCTCGTCTGAGCGCAGATTTCGTAGGGAACTGTGCCTGCTCAGCAGACAGGTCCGTCTACTACTCTCCGCAACTATGTCTAGGTGCATACTCAAGCCCAGGTCCAGCTTCTCACTCATAGTAACCTCCCTCTCCCACAACAATAATCATAATAATATAGTGCTGAAAGTAAATGCGGAAAGGTAAAGGTGCGGAAAAGTAAAGTGCGGAAAGATAAAACACATATGCACAACACCCAACAGATAAACACCCAAGCGCTAGGATTGACTCGCGTAGGGGATGGGAAACGGTCCCAGCATAAGGGATGGGAAAAGTCCCTAGATGCACATCAGTCCCCAGCAGAGTCGCCAGCTGTTGCTACTGCGAAAATCGGCACCGGCTTGACAGGAGAGTCGCCACCGTGCGTTATTTATCCCAACGGAGGGAAAGGAAACGCTCAAAGTAAACCTCGCAAAGACGGGAAAAGGTATGGTCATCGCAACCAAAACCTGGGTTCGGGAGTCGGTTACGCAAGGGGAAGGTATTAGCACCCCTCACGTCCATCGTACTCGATGGGATCCACGCTTGGTGTTTATAAGGAAAAGGGTGTGTTTATCTATCTACGCTAATGGTCAGTCTGAAAAGAAAAGAAAAGGACAGGACTCGACAGAACATACGCTGTTCTGGGCCTACGTATTCCCTCGTGCAATGGGAAAGTCAGAGTCAACGTAGTTCGACTACCTACGTCTAGACGGGGGGAAGGTTGCTCGCCAGGACATCGCATCCTGTGCCTACGTACTTCCATACGGCATGGAAGATCAGAGCAAACGTAGTTCGACTAACTACGGCTAAACCGGGGGTTCTCACACAGCAGTGAGAAAATAAACTGGTTTCAAAGGGTCGGGAACCTACAACTACGGTCTGGTCTCAAATGCACTCGGGCAAGGGAAAAGGGTAACATCAGTCGTCAGCGGGAAAGTCTCGATCGCACAGCCGCGAGAGTACAAAAAGTTAGTTGTTAGTATGCTCGCTAGGATATCGCATCCTATGCCTACATATTCTCGTCTGGAACGAGAAATCAGAGCAGCTGTAGTTCGGCTAACTACGACACAAGCTACTCAAGTGCTTTCTATTGCTGAGAAATGAAAGAGACACCCTAAAACTATGGTTGAAAAGAGGAATCTACCTACTGTTATCATGCCTGGTTGACCATCCTAATGTCTATCATAACTCCTCCGCAACGGAGAAGTTAGAGCTCCTAAGGGATCATGGCAATAGGACTAAACAGCAAACAGGAATCAACTGCGAAGTAAAGAAATACTGGAAATATGCATGAACGCAACAACCAAACAATCAAGGCGCAAAGGCCGCAAACCACAGAGGTAAGGGAGCTCAGCTCTACCAAATACCAGCAAGCAAAGCCACTCAATAACAAACAAGCAGAAGGAGGACCACCTCAACTTCTCATGCACACAAAGCCTACTTCTAAGATGCACCTACCTCAGAAATATCTAGATGAACCCCTAAGTCTAATGCAGCACAACACCACACAAGTCAAACAACACAAAGAGAAGACAAACCCCTATCCAAAACTTAAAACAACCCTGAGCAGGACCCCTAAACAAACCTGAAACAAACCCCTGATCTATCCCTGAACAAAGCCCTATGCAAAACCCTAATCAAATCTCTAAGCAAAACCCTAAGCAAAAACCCTAATCCAATCTCTAAGCAAAAACCCTAAGCAAAAACCCTAATCCAATCTCTAAGCAAAAACCCTAATCCAATCTCTAAGCAAAAACCCTAAGCAAAACCCTACACAAGAGAAATCAATCCCAGTCTTCAAGCTTCAGAACAAGCTTACCAAAGAAGGGAGCTAAGCAGACAAACTCATAGTGCCTTCCTCAGGAAAGTACCAGGAGATTACTACTCAGGAATCATATCCTATGCGGCTCAACAACTGTGAACGGTTTATATTCCTCCTCAGGAGAAACTAAACTCACATGAAGGCTCCGGCATCATTGGATACTTGAGAAATCCTACCTGAACTAAGGGAACTAAGTGAACAGACCCATAGTGCCTTCCTCGGGAAAGTACTAGGAGGCTTCCACTTAGGAATCATATCCCATGTGGCTCAACAACTGTGATCAGTTTACATTCCTCCTCAGGAGAAACTAAACTCACATGAAGGCTCCAACATCATTGGATACTTGAGAAATCCTACCTGAACTAAGGGAACTAAGTGAACAGACCCATAGTGCCTTCCTCGGGAAAGTACTAGGAGGCTTCCACTTAGGAATCATATCCCATGTGGCTCAACAACTGTGATCAGTTTACATTCCTCCTCAGGAGAAACTAAACTCACATGAAGGCTCCAACATCATTGGATACTTGAGAAAGAGGTGAGAAGAAAGAATGAAAGACATCCATGGTGCCTTCCTCAGGAAAGTACCATGAATTTCCCTCAAACTTCAGGATCTCAAACCTCACAAACAGAGAACAAACTCCTAGACTAGGTCTTCAATATTCTCTTCATCATGCTCCTTGCAAGCTCTTCAAAACAAGCTAAGCCCCAAAGCAATCCCCACATGAACCCCACAAGCAGACAAACAACACAAAGGCATACCTCACAACCAAGCAATTTAGAAAATACCCTAAAAATACTAAAACAAGGGGGGAAAATCTAACATTTATTCACAAGGGTCTATTATACTTACCCATAATACCCTTATATTCCTATACCCAAAAATCAAATCAAAACTCCTAAAAGAAAATGATTTACTTCACCTATGTTAAACCTAAACCCTAATTTTAATCACTCTAATCTCACCTAATCAAACCATCTAAAAATTAATCCTAAAATTATGAATTAAATCCTATGAGGAAGCTAAAGTCCTAAGTTAATCACCCTAAAAAGAATGGACCCTAAATTTAAGGGGAGCTAATTGAACTAAAATCAACAAAATCATGGATTAACCTAAACTCATTAAAAAGCCATTTAAAAGAAAAATGCACAAAAAATACTAAAGAAAAATAAAATGCCAATTTTATTTATGGATATTTTTCTTGACAGAATTATGAACATGATGCAAAAACAACCACTAAAAAATATGCATTTTCCATTTTTATATGAATTATTTAAGATGCAAAAAATATTAAAGAAAACAAAAACCAAGAAATTGAAATAAATGGGGAGGGGGGTATCAATAGCAACTGCGCTCAGTTGTTTGGTTGGTGGGCCAGAAGCTAGGAGGTGCGAAGAGCAAATGGGTGCAGGCCCAGGTTATTTCAGAAATGAATTAAAAAAGAAATAAAAATGGAGGAAAACGTGGTGCGAATAGCATGGATTCCTAGTGTATTCTGATGGGCTTCATAAAAGAGGGGTGCGCTTAGCAGTTGGACTTAAGCCCAATCCACATCCTATTCAGCTCTCACACGAAGGGGGGGGGGGACAATGAGCAAATGGGGTATGTGCTTCAGCAAATGAAACTTGGGCTCGGCCCAACTGAAACCCTACCCAATTTAACAATCAACAAAACCCTTCTTCCCCTCTATCCCTCTGGTTACTGTTCATCACGCTAGCGCCGCTCCCCCAACCTCTCTCTCAAACAATCTCTGATCTCTCTCAAACAATCAAACCAAACTCTGAAAAAACTTCTCAAACAAACACCTCACTCTCTCACAAGAATCTTCCGCTCAAGATCTAAATTCAACCTAAATGCTAAGTGAACCACAATGAAACCCTATATTCAACAATCAACGAAAAAACTTGAACAAGAGTCGAAGAATGACGCACCTGGCTTGAAGTACGAACGACGCCGTGAGTTCTTGAAGCTTGTTGAAGAACTTGGTGATTTCACTTCGCGCGTGGATCTTGACGAGGATCCTGATGAAGAAATGAAGGAGCTCTTGGTGTAAAGATCTTTGGACGAATGAAGAAGACGCCTGGTGATTTTGAAGGTCTTTGGAGTTGCTTGGATGTTCCTGAAGATTGATGCGTGGTAATTTCTGGAAATTGAGGTGGAGAATCTATGGAGGTAGAGGATGATCGTTGATGATCGGAGAGAGGTGAACAAAGTCGAAGAACAAATCTGGAAATTGTGAAGGAGATGAAGGTTGATTTTTGGAAAATTCTTTGTGAAGAACGATGGAGATGGATGAATGTGTTCTTGAATGGCGAGGAACTTCTGGAGATTCTTTGAATTTTCCGGTCACGGATGAATTCTCCGGCGAGTTGGTGATGAAGGTGGACGGAGGAGGAAGGGGGAGAACGAGGTGTTTCTGGGAGTTTCTGAGTTTTTTGCAGTTTCCGGCGACCTTACCGGTCTCCGGCGACTGTTACGGTGGAGGGGAGTGGTCCGGCCGGCGTTTGCATGGCCGGCGGTAGGGGTTCCGGTGAAGCTTGGTGAGGCGACAGGTGGCGTGAGATAGGGTTAGTGGGGCGCGTGGCAGCAGAAGGGAGAGAGATAGTGGGTGAGGTGTCAGCTTCTGGGAGTGAAGTCAGAATGAGGTGGGGGCTCTAGAAGTGGACGCGTGGCCCCATTATATATGCGACAAGTGGCATTTTTTGGACAAACTGACCAAAAACGAATTAGACTTGACTTACTGGGCCTCCAAAAAAAACTCCCTTCTGGGCCCAAACGAAAAGGATGACCAAAACCTGAACCCAATTAACTAATGATTAAACCTAATTAAAACTTTAAACCCAATTAACTAATGATTAATCCTAATTAAACTAATTAAAACTAGACCTAATTAACTAGTGATTAAACTCTAACTAAAATTAAATTGTAATTAAATCTAAAAAATGATTAAAATCTAATTAACCTATATTAGACTAAAACTAATAAAATTCTAATAACCTCTATTAAAATTATATTTAATTTCTATTAAAATTCTATAAAATTCTATTCCATTTATTTAAAACTATTAAATCCTATATTAAATCTAATAAAAAAAATCTATTAAAAGATTAAATCTATATTAAAACAAACTCTATTTATTTCTATTTAAAAACTATTAAAATCCTATTAAATCCCTAATAAAATCTATACCATTTGTTTAAAACTATTAAAAAAAGCTATTAACCCATATAAAAAACTATTAAATTCTACAAAATGATTTAAAGCTATTAAAATATAAAAAAAATCTATAAAGTTCTAAAAAAAGATTTAAACTATTTAAAAAATGTTAAAAAAAGTCTAATTAAATTCTGAAAAATCTAAAAAGCCTATTTAAAATCCACAAAAGGCTATTAAATCCTAAAAAAATGCAGACAAATGCAAATGACCAACATAAAAGATAGCGCAAGACCAGATCGAATCAAACAGTAAACCCCCGGCATCAGAATATCCCAAAAACCACCATGCAATCTGAAAATACCGAGAAGCGCACAATTTCCCGAAAATAAAACCCTGATTATCTAGACTGGATCTGACATATCCGGTAAATGAAACCCAAGTTGTAACCCTGATATCCTCAGTCTGTGCACAAATGTCATGCATCTGATTTGCGAATATGAATTGAACCATGAACCAGATAGGAGAATCGGTTAGTCAAATTTTACGGTGCAACAAGGGATCTGATGGAAAAGAAGATTTTGTCGTTCAACGATCTTCCGCCCAATGTCAAAAGTAACCCTTTGCTTGACCATGGAGCTATTAATGTTGTTGATACTTCGTCTGAAGAGAATTTTATCCTGGATGTAGCCCAGATCAAGACTCCGCTCAAGGCGTTCCACTCAAAGCTGTTTGAAGCAGGCCTAGTATCTGTCTCCCATATCGGTTGCACGAGTTATGAAAGATGTGATAAAGGTTGTGCTATGGTTCGGAAAGACGTCCAGAGACTGATTGATGATGGGTTCCTGCAAGTAGTTAACCAGGCAAAAGAAGTAGCCGCCATCGAGCCTACCTTCAACTTGCCCGAACCAAGGGGTAGGATGCCAGTGTTTAATCTGCCAGCACCGAATTCTGTTATGCCAGTGTTCAGTATACTGTCTCCTGTCACTCCAATAATGGACCAGCCTAAACCTTTGATTATCCAAAAACCGAGTCCATTTCCGTTCAATATTCCCAAAGCTGTACCCTGGAAGTATGATGTAACCGCGATTGATAAGGAATCTGGGAAGGTCATTCCAAGAGAAGAAGTGAAAGCTGATGGTGAAAATGTGACCAATATAGCTGGGGCAAGCAAGATGACCCGCAGTGGCCGTGTTTACACACCCCATTTTGATGAGGCACCACCTAAAGAGACAACTGCTAATACTGCTGGACCTGCCAGAGATAAAAATAAGGAGGTTGTTTCCAATAAGGAGGACACTGAATTTTTGAGGATAATCCGGAAGAGTGATTATAAGGTTGTGGACCAGCTTCACCAGACTCCCTCCAAAATTTATGTGTTATCATTGTTACTAAATTCACCCGCACATAGAGTTGGTTGCAGAAGGTCTTGACTCAAGCTCATGTTGCTCAAGACATCACTACTGGCCAATTCAATAGTGTCATCGCCAATATTACTGCCTGTAATACTCTCAGCTTCAACAATGAAGAGTTGCCAAAAGAGGGTCTGAATCATAACTGTGCTTTGCATATATCCGTGAAGTGTCAGGAAAATAATTTAGCAAGAGTTCATGTGGATACTGGTTCTTCGTTGAATGTCCTACCTAAGAGGGTTCTTAGCAAGATGGCTTACAAAGACACTGTGGTGAAGCCTACTTCTTTGATTGTTAAGGCTTTTGATGATTCACGGAGATCGGTGGTTGGAGAAGTGGAACTTCCAATTCTGATGGGTCCGCATGTTTTCAACATCACTTTCCAAGTCATGGACATCAATCCAAATTACAGCTATTTACTTGGGAGACCTTGGATCCATGCCGCTGCGGCAGTAACTTCTACCTTGCACCAGAAGATGAAGTTCGTGGTTGATGACAAGTTGGTGATCATACATGGTGAGGAGGATTTAATGGTTAGCAACTTATCGTCGTTTCGGTATATTGAGGCTGATGAAGACGCTTCGGAAACTTCATTCCAAGCACTCGAGATTGCCAATGCTGTTTAGTGGAAGTCGAAGAAATTGTAGGAGTCCAGAGTAATCCATCTTTTGCATCTTTGAAGAGTACCAGATCAACGATCGACAGGGGAATTCCTAAAGGTTGGGGAGAAGTAATCAATATCAAGACGAAGACTGACTGCTACGGGTTGGGTTACAGACCAACTCATGAGAAAGTGTCTGCATCTGTCAAAGGGCGTTCGAAGGTTTTCCAAGAAGTGTTTGTCAGCGGAGGTTTTCAAGTTAATGCCATCAGCCACGATGATGAAGATGAAGACCTGAGCAGCCTGGTGTTCAAGAGTGACGCAGCTTTGAGCAACTGGGAGGCTATAGAGATTCCAGTCATTTTTCCATTGTCAAAGTAATTTAATTTTTCATATGTGTTTTCAAATCCATAGCTCTGCCCAAGGCTATTGGATCGCTTTGTAGGGCCACCTTTCATTTCAAACAATTATTAATAAATGCATTTTGTTCCCGTTCCATCTTGTTTCATTAGCGGTTTTTCGTTTTCACCTTTTAATAAAATTGACAATCTTTTCAAAAACAAACTAAAAACATTTTCATTTTCTCTCGCATTTTCATTAAACATTTAATAAAAATAAGCCTTTCAACATGCAGTGACATTACAACCCTTGTTGAATCCGATGACTCTATTGTCTCTCCTGATTGGGATTCACCCATTTACCAAGCTGAAGATGAGGGTGAAGAGAATTTTGAAGTGCCCGCTGAGCTTACAAAATTGGTTGAGTACGAGTACACAGAACTTCAACCGCATAAAGAGCAGGTGGACTTGATTAACCTTGGCACAGATGAAGACAAGAAAGAGGTCAAGATTGGCACAATACTTAGGGCGGAGGTCAAGCAGAGATTGGTCAAGCTGTTGAAGGATTATGTTGACGTGTTTGCATGGTCGTATCAAGATATGCCCGGTTTAAACACAAATATCGTAGTTCACAAGCTACCGCTTAAGCCAGAATGTCCGCCTGTCAAGCAGAAACTTCGAAGAACGAGACCTGACATGGCTTTGAAGATTCGAGATGAGGTTAAGAAACAGTTGGATGCAGGTTTCCTTGCGGTTGCGAAGTATCCTGATTGGGTTGCCAACATTGTTCCTGTGCCCAAAAAGGACGGTAAAGTCAGAATGTGTGTAGATTACAGGGATCTGAACAAGGCTAGTCCAAAAGACGATTTCCCGTTGCCTCATATTGATACACTTGTCGATAATACAACTAGTTTTGCAGTTTTCTCATTCATGGATGGTTTCTCCGGTTATAATCAAATCAAGATGGATCCCGCCGACAGAGAAAAGACTACATTCATCACTCCTCGGGGAACCTTCTGTTACAAAGTTATGCCCTTCGGTTTGAAGAACGCAGGGGAAACCTATCAACGTGCTATGACGGCTCTCTTTCATGACATGATGCACAATGAGATCCAAGTGTACGTGGATGATATGATTGCCAAATCTCATAACGAAGAGGAACATTTGGTCCATCTGTTGAAGCTGTTTGAACGACTCCGAAAATATCAGTTGAAGCTAAATCCTGCTAGGTGTACTTTTGGTGTCAGATCTGGAAAGCTACTTGGTTTCATCGTCAGCCAACGAGGAATCGAGGTACACCCTAATAAAGTCCGAGCCATTCAAGACATGCTGGCTCCGCAGACCGAAACCCAAGTCAGAGGTTTTCTTGGACGTTTGAACTACATCTCCAGGTTTATCTCTAACATGACTGCTACTTGTGAGCCGATATTCAAGTTGCTTTGCAAAGGTCAGACTGTTGATTGGAATCTTGATTGTCAGCGTGCATTTGAAAAGATTAAGGATTATTTGCAAGAACCTCCTATCTTGATCCCTCATGTTCTTGGAAGACCACTCTTCATGTATCTTACTGTTCTGGAGAAGTCTATGGGTTGTGTACTTGGGCAACACGATGAGACCGGACGAAAGGAACATGCTATATACTATTTGAGCAAGAATTTTACTGATTGTGAGAACCGATACTCACTTTTGGAGAAGACTTGTTGTGCGATAGCATGGGCTGCTAGACGTCTCAGGCAATACATGATGTGTCATATTATCTTGTTGATTTCGAAGATGGATCCAATAAAGTACATTTTCGAAAAACCTGCTCAGACAGGGAGGCTTGCTCGTTGGCACATGTTGTTATCAGAATATGACATCCAGTACATACCTCAGAAAGCTATCAAAGGAAGTATCTTATCAGATTATCTTGCAGACCAACCGGTCGAAGATTACGAGCCTCTCAAGTTTGACTTTTCGGACGAAGACATTATGTGGGTAAAAGATTTTGAAGAGTCAGAGTCAGAGCTCGATGAAGGTCCTGAACCGGGTCTCTGGTGGAAGATGATGTTTGATGGTTCCTCCAATTACAGTGGGCATGGAATAGGCGCCATTTTGATGAATCCAAAAGGTGGCTATACTCCATTTACAGCAAGGTTAGACTTTGAATGCACGAACAATGTCGCCGAATATGAAGCATGCATCCTTGGCCTTGAAGCAGCTATTGACCTCCGAATCAAACTTCTGGAAGTGAGCGGAGATTCAATTTTGGTTATCTATCAAGCGAAAGATGAATGGAAAACCAAGAATGAGAAGCTAGTCCCTTACAAAGCCTACATTGTGGAATTGATTAAATACTTTGATGAGATCAAGTTCGAACATGTTCCGAGGTCTGAGAATCATATTGCTGATGCCTTAGCCATGCTAGCATCCATGTGGAAGGTCAAATTTGTTAATGCAGTGCCACTCATTCGAATTGAACATAGAATTGAACCCGCCTACAGTCTGGTGATTGAAGAAGATGAAGTTGATGAAAATCCGTGGTTTCATGACATCAAGAATTATTTGCTCACGCAAGAGTATCCAGCAGACGCTTCTTATCTTGACAAAAGGACTTTGAGAAGATTGGCATCCAAGTTCTTCATCAGCAATGACGGGCTATACAAACGAAACTACGACATGATTCTACTTAGATGTGTTGATAAACGTGAGGCAGCCATGTTTCTCTAGGAGATTCATGAAGGGACGTTCGGAACTCATGCCAACGGTTATGCCATGTCCAAGACAATCTTGAGGGCTGGATATTACTGGTTAACCATGGAATCATACTGCATCCGATACGCTAGGAAATGTCACAAGTGCCAAGTTTATGCCGACAAAATACACGTACCTCCGGCACCGTTGAACGTTTTGACTTCACCGTGGCCTTTCTCAATGTGGGGCATTGACATGATTGGGGCAATTAAGCCGAAAGCTTCTAATGGTCACCGGTTCATTCTAGTTGCTATTGATTACTTCACCAAATGGGTAGAAGCCACTTCCTATGCCAACGTGACCAAGCAGGTTGTTGCTCGCTTCCTTAAGAGAGAAATTATCTGCCGCTACGGAATCCCGAGCCGAATCATAACTGACAATGGTACCAATCTGAATAACAAGACCATGAGAGAGTTGTGTGACAGCTTCAAGATTGCGCACCACAATTCATCTCCTTACCGTCCTAAGATGAATGGAGTTGTTGAAGCCGCGAATAAAAATATCAAGAAAATCCTACAAAAGATGGTCAAGATATACAAGGATTGGCATGAGATGTTACCGTTTGCTCTACATGGGTACAGGACCACAATTCGAACTTCTACAGGGGCAACACCTTTCTCATTGGTATATGGAACAGACGTCATGCTCCCCATTGAAGTTGAGCTACCTTCCTTCAGGGTATTGAGGGAAGCCAAGCTAGATGAAGCCGAGTGGGTTCAAGACAGATTCGACCAGCTGAATCTGATCAACGAGAAGTGTTTGACGGCTATGTGCCATGGTTAGCTATACCAGAAACGGATGAAGAGAGCATTCGACAAGAAAGTCCGAATCCGTGAGTTTTAACAAGGAGAACTTGTACTCAAGAAGATCTTTCCAGTTCACAAAGACATGCGCGGGAAATGGATGCCCAATTACGACGGTCCATTTGTTGTTAAGACAGACTTCTCTGGAGGATCGCTAATTCTTACAACAATGGATGGTGAAGAGCTCGCACATCCTGTGAATTCCGATGCAGTCCGAAAATATTATGCCTAAAATAATAATAATAATAATAATAATAATAATAATAGGGCTCGCTAAGTTGAAAACCCGAAAGTGAGGCTTAGGCAAAAATGAGCGTCTCGGTGGATTGAAAACCCGAAAGGGCGGTCCAGGCAAAAGTTAGGGACAAGGCGTTTCACTGCATCAGATGACACCGAACATCACAGATACATTTACCGAAATCCATTTCAAATACAACCACTCTCTTCAGAAGCAAGGTTTTGGGTAGTCTCAGTCATTAGGGACAGTAGGTCGTTGGATTCAATGTAACCTTTCCCGTATTGCCAATTTCAAATTGTAATTTTCCGTGGAGCTATGCCTTTAGCAAGCTACCATTCTTAAATAAAATTTACCTTTTGCTATTCAATTTCCTTGTTCACATTATCTCCATTTTATTTTGTTATGCAATTTGCTTTTGTTAATAAAATTTGAACGTGAAAAGTGTTTTCAAAAATTTTAAAATTATTTTCTCGAAAATACATTTGGAAATGAATGTCGCTTTGATTTATTGGAAATTTCGGAAGGATCTCCTAGTCCCCAGTGAGTCTCATGGTTGCATAAGCATTTGTTCATTACCAGCATCTTCCCAGTGACAGTCCCCAGCGAGACTTTAAGCTGTCCACACTTTTTGGACCCATCCGATAAATCCCCGGTGACTCTCAGATGATATGTTCTTGAAGACCCATTCACGGTGGAAGCATCTGTTCCTCAATGAAATTGCCTTACCTTCCCCAGGAAGAGTCCCTAGGAGATTACCATATTATCCCCAAGAAGCCGGGATACTTTCCCCAGGAATGTTTGTTGAATTCTCCCCAGTAAGTCCGATGAACTCTCCGCAGGAAAGTCTGATATATCTTATTCCTAGTTGGATGTACCTTTTCCCTAGGAATTCGAGGTATTATTCCCAGAAAGTTGCTACACTATCTCCGTGAAGCTGCCTAGCTCCATATCTTTCCCATACCACAGATATTTATTTTATCCCCGGAAGTCTCTGATCCTAAGAGTTCTTTTGTTGATTATGGTTCATGATAGCCATCCCTCACGTGAAGTCATGACATCAGATCCTCATGCAGAGATCAAGGACTCCCAGTTGAAGTCATGATATCGTACTCTCCAATGAAGTCGTCTCCCCGTGTGGAAGTCATGGTATTTTCTCCCTATGGAAGTTATAACTTTGAAGCAGATTAGGGTCTACCATCGACTTTTTCCTATTCTCTGATAGATGTACTATTGCAGAGGTCACCGAGTAGTCCTGTCGAGATGTTTATTTCATCTCATGTCTCCTCTCTCGTCTATTTTGTCGGCATATACCTAAGCATTGCATACTCATTGCATGACCTTTTGCATACACATTAACATATACATTAGTATACGCCTTGGCATGCGCATTAGCATCTACGTTGTTTTGCTATCCGCGTCATCCTTTGTTGTTACCGTTGAGTAACTGGGTTAGTCCGTTCTCTCCAAGTAGATCTTCAGCCTAAGCATAAAATACTATTTATTTCTAGCTAATCCTCACATAGTTCAACCTTCGCGGACAATGGTTATTTCAGTTATCTTTCCGCGTTAGGATAAGATAATCCCCATTTGAGGTTATTTCCCCAATGGGGTCTTGTTGGGCAGTTCTTTCTAGCCCAGTTCTAGATCGAACTTCAGTCCCGTTGGTCGCTGAACCTACCTGGACGTGCATTTATTTTGCACTATCTTTCAAGGAAATCATTTACAATCCTTTGCAGATGAGCGACAGTTCACAGTCGAGGATCTTATCACCTACAGTAAACCTTAAGACGTTGAGTCGCCGTACTCATTCTTAAGTGTCCCAGCGTGGATATATCATTGAAACCTTCAGACGCTGAGTCGCCGTACTCATTCTTGGACGTCCCGTCGTGGACCTATCATTTAAACCTGAAGACGTTGAGTCGCCGCACTCATGTTTGACCATCCCACCGCAGATATATCATTTAGACCTTAAGAAGTTGAGTCGCCGCACTCATTCTTGGGCGCCCCGCCGTGGACATACCTTTTCCTAAACTTTAAGACGTTGAGTCGCCGTACTCATGCTTAAGCGTCCCGCCGCGGGAAATTTTATCCTTTAGTAAAAGAAGGAGCCGAATCGTATTTAGGAGAGTGTGAATCTTGAAGTATGAAGAAGTTCATTTTATCCTTTAGTAAAAGAAGGAGCTGAATCATGTTCAGGGTGCCGACCTTGAGGTATGAGGTAGTTCATTTTATCCTTTAGTAAAAGAAGAATCCGAATCATATTCCAGGCGCCGACCTTAGATATGAAGACGTTTATTTATCAGATGAGTGACAATTCCCTCCAGCGGATCTCATCAATCAATCAATTTTCATTTATTATTCACAGATAAGCTACACCCTATTTATTTGAGAGCTTATCCAATTTTGCATTTAAGTCCCTTCCAACGATAAGTGGCAGTTCTCTCTCGAGAAAGCTTATCAGGGCGTCGCCCTATTAAAGTCCATTTATTTTGGCATACAGCCGATTTTACCCTGTATATTTTCTACGGATTTCCAAAAATTCTGTTCGATCCTGTCACGAGGGAAAGTTTCCAGAAGCTCGGATGTTATTCTTTGCTCAATGCTCCAACATTCTGTTAATCGATCCTACAGTCAAGCAGATCCAGTTTTACTTTTACCCTAGAGTATCAGTCGGGCACGCCTCAACCTATTGATAATTACTCTTAGATACTCCCCAATGGAGGCCGTCTCATCGGTGCCATCTCCTCTGAGGACCCCGTCTTACCATTCCTTTTCTTAAAGTGGCCATTGGTCGCGTTCGCACCAGTTGACCATCATCTTTAGATTTCCCAGTGCGTCGTATTCCCCAGTGTTGTTCGTTCATCGCGTCTGTCCCTATGTCGTCTGCATCCGTGCATTCAATCATTCCAGCATGCGCATCATACTAAGTTCATGGCATTGACAACATTAATCTGTCTCTTTTTGTCCATAGCATTGCATATCACCGCATCTAAGGGCAAAATTTTCGGTTATCTATATTTAAATCCCTTTCACCACGATTTCTCGAGCCTACCTCGCTCAAATCATTCGGTGAAGCTATTTAAATAGGGGAAACTGTAATACCCCAAATTTTTCCCTAAGATTATTCGTTTCATCTTGCACCCCATTTCATTTTGCATTGCGTTTAACTAACCACTAACGGGTTACGTAGTCTGTTGTTTTTGCAGGAGAATCACATCAGGCGCACTTTAACTGTTGAAGGGAGAAATGGTCATTTATTCACTATTTGCTGACAGTTTAGGGAGCGGGTCATTGTTAGGAATCCCTCGAATAATTAGGATCTCCATTTACGAGTTCCTTATTTCATTTGAGGAAGAACATAATTTTACAGTAATTTTGACATCAGAATCTTTGAGACACAGTAATTTATTCAAAGGCCGAGACTTTGTTGTCAGGGGATCTCTGAGATGTTGTTTTATCATATAGAGCTGATTAGGTTGAGATGTCAGTGGTGTGGTTCAAAGCAGTGCGAGAATTCACTCTGTGGAATTTATTTTAACAGGCACTCAGTTTTCTGCTTCTTCTGTTATCTGCCAGTCAGTTCTTAAAGGTAAAGCAGTGGAAATTTTGATTCGGGTGGGGACTTATTATCTGTTTAATCGTGATTTTTTTGGCCGAGTCGGTTCGGGAGATTGGATTTAGTTAGCAAAGACACAATTGAATTTTTAGTGCGAAGTTTAGTTCTGTTTACTGTTAATCAGATTTCTCTGCTTTTTTCCGTTTTACTTCGTTCAAGGCCGGTACCGCTTCTATCACCAGGCACAATGTAATTTGGGGAAATTTGGGCTGTTTGATCTGGTTGATGACGGTCAATCGAAATTTGTGTCGAAAACGGGATAAGTCTGACAAATTGGAAGAATTAGAAATCGTGGAAACAAAAGGATTTTCGTTTCGATGCATATTTCATATTTTCAATTAACGTCATTACATTTTTTATTAATCATATTTCATATTCTCAATTATTTGCATTACCCTTTTTTTTAATCATATTTCCCATTTTTCAATCCATTTTTTTCATCTTTTAAATTAATTTCATTACATTTTACAATAAGTTCATTACATTTTATTTTCAATTTTTGATTAAGTCCATTTTTCAACTTTGTTTTCATGCTATACCTCTCTTCGCTAAATCTTATTATATTTACATATCATAAATTAATAAAAATATAAAGAAAAATAATAGAGAGCTTTTATTAGAGTTTATTTCTTTACAGAAAAAGTAATAAAAATATATAAAATTACAAAAAATAAATAAAGAATTAAAATTACAAAAAAAATATTTAATTACATTTTTGCATGAAATAAAAAATCCTAAGTTCCTAAAATTAAGCTCCATGTCCGATTTCTTCAAATTTTCGAATCTCCGACTTTCCAAACCTGTGAAATCAAAGCAAAGAAATATTATCGGTTAGAGTGGGACTCCGACACCCTCAGAGCATTGTCATCATCGGGTGTGTCGGGAGGGTAACGGATTTCTCCGTCTCCAGCTCCCGACTTATTCCGACCAAAAAGCTAAAACCAGGCATATTTTGTTCTTATTTCCGATGGCATCCAAGAGAGATAGTGAAAAAGTTAAAAAAGAAGTGATTCATGTCCGGACAAGCTCTTTTGAAAAAGCACTTTTGGAAAAGCGTTTTTTTTCTGGAAAGGGAGTTTCATCCAAACACAGCCCAACATTGTTTTCCAGATGTTTCAAAGCCTACGAATTCAACAATAACAATCCAACAAGTTCAACCAACTCGTTCGAAAAAGCAATTATTTTTCAAAAAGTGATTTTCGTGGATCCGGCAAAATCTCCAGAGAAATAGCATGAAGTCCAATGAATAAACTCAGCAACAGTAATCAAACTAAAAGCCCAAAATCTGGATTTCGAACGAACAACATTCAAAAGAAACCCAGTCAAATGTCCAGCTCCGTGGAAGTAACGTTCAAGTTCACCAACACAATCACAACAAACCAAATCGAACTCAACAGCCACAAATATTCAGCAAAGTCATCAACAAATTGCGGTAATCATATAACAATTTCGCAGATTCAAAATCCAGCCCACAAGACGAAATGAAAAAAGGTATAAAGAGTTCATTAGACGAGCCCTAGAAAAAGAGGAGAAGACGGCTTCGCAGCTCAGATTCGAAAGATCTAGGGGATCTTCGTCCATCATCATCGTCGGGTTCTTAGAGAAGCCATTAGAAGCTTCATCATCATCGAACCGTAAAGAAAGAAGAAGAAAACTCAGATCAAAGAAACCCCGAAGCAAACAAGGAACCACCAAGCCGCGAGTGTAAATGGCGAGGAAAAGCCAAGGCAAACCGGAACCTCGCCACCGTCGGCCGCGTGGAAGCTTCCGGCGGCTCCGGACGGAGGAGACCATCAACGCTGGCTAGTTCGACGCACTGCGGCCGTTTCCGCCTTAATTTCCATATCATCGGCGACCATCAACCGTGAATCCGAAGGTAGAAATGTAAGGGTATTGTGTTTGCTTCGTTTAATTTTGATGTTGGTTTCAGGAAATTAGCACATGCAAGGAAGAAGATGGAGATCGCGGAAAAGCTCCGACCTAGGATCCAACAATGGCGCCGCGGCTATCAAAAAGAAGGAAGAGGACGAAGAGCCACACAAGCCCTTAAAGACCCGTTTTAAGAGCCTGGTGCTCTTTCCTTTGGTTTTATTTCTTTTATATTTTTATCTTATTTTATTGTTTCTATGTAGCTTTATCGTTTTGTTTTGTAGAAATGATAATTAACATAACTTAGCCTTAATATTAATCAATTAGTTTTCTGGATAAATCCCAAAATAACAAAAAAATTAAAGTGCTTAATATTAATCAATTAGCCTTAATATTAATCAATTAGTTTGATTTAATGTTAATAAACTTAGTGTCCATAATAAATCAAAGTTTTTTTTAAGGTTTAAACATTATAAAATTAAATCATGTTTAAATCATTAGCGTTTTTTAATCAAAGCATCTTTTTTTTATATAGATTTTTTGTCCATTAAAACCATTTAAATTTTGAAAACTGCATGTTTTTTACCTTGAAATTTAAAATATTTTTGCATTTAAAATAAAAACGTTTTCAATAAAATTAAAACCAATTTCTTTAGTAAAATTAAAACAAAAATCTTCAATAAACAATTATAGTGGTTTTCTCCATTTAAGCACGAAATGAACTTTCCTTTACAATAAAAATTCTAAAAAATAAAAAGGTTTTGATTTAGTCGTTTCAGTTCATCTAACTCTCTAGTTTGTTTGCTTCAGCTTATTGTCGATTTATTTCTTCGTACTGTTTTGGCATGGATGTAATTTACAGGAGGCCATTGTTGCGGTTCTTATCTTTTTTTCGCTTTTGGGGATTTTTAATTTACGCGAGTGGTCGCGATGCTTTCATTTACTGCTCTCCCTATTTTCATAGTTTTTATGCCTGTCATGTAATAATTCTGTTGCTTGCATGTTTTTACCGTTATTTTCCCCTCCGAAGGAATTAGGTCTAGCCGTTTGAACGCCGAGTCAATAACCCTAATTTCAACTGTTTCCGAAACCCTAATAGCCTAGGCGTCCCGCCGTGGACGAAAATACCCTTTACCCTAGCTTTTAGGTCAAAGAGTCGTTGTACTTTGTTTTAGGGCTTCCCGCCGTAGAATCCCTAATTTAACCCTAATTTAATTAACACCATTTCAACGTAGAAATAGGAGTTTCAAGACTCCACGTAAGCGGATCCTTAAGAAACGCTTATTCCCCATTGAAACCTTGACCACAGTCAAGACGTTTCTAACCTCCCTTTCGAGGGGAACTACGATTACTCTGATTCCATTCCCTATCCAGGATACGTAGGCACAAGATGCGAATCTTTCCGAGTAAACTTAGGACTAACCCTTAGGTCTTTTAGGTCACTTTATCCCTTAGCTCAATATATATTAAAGCAGATAATAATTAAAAATAAAAGGCATACAATAAACAAAAGTTTCCTGTAGAGTACTGCAGAAGTTTAGGGTGCTAGTACCTTCCCTAAAACTTAACCAACCCCTTACCTAGGTCTCTCCCCGCATTGTGTTTACGATACAAAAATAGGTTTTCCCACTTTTGAACTTTTCCTTCAGATAAATCAAAGAGCGGTTGTGAATCAAGAATTATGATTCAAACTAATTAATAGTTTAATATCCTATTTCCACAGCAACATTATGGAAAAGAAAATCTTGCCTTTTGGTGATGTGAAACCCAATGTTAAGAATAACCCGTTTCCGAACCATGGGGAAGTTCATGCCATAGAGGAGGCATCAAATGACTAGATAGTCTGTGATGTATCAGAGATCAGAACTCCGTTACAGTTTCTTCATGAAAGGTTATCAAAGGCATGTCTGATTAAAGATGTCCATACTGATTGCAAAGAATATTCTGTTGATCCTAAAGGATGTTGTGTGGTTCAGAGGAATGTGCAAAGATTGATTGATGACAGATTTTTGTAAGTGTATAGCAAGATGAAAAGGGAAGAAGTTTCGGTGATTGAGCACGTTTTCAACTTACCAAAGAACAGTGAAAAGGTCCCCGTGTTTAATGTGCCTGACTCTGGTTCAGTGACTCCGATCTTCAAAAGTGTTAATCCCGTTTTCAATATCTCTAAGCCTGCTACGTCAACAATTGGTCAACCCAGACCGATTATAATCCAAAAGCTGAGTCCTTTCCATTTTAAGAGTATAAAGGTTGTCCCTTAGAGGTATGATATGACGGTGATTGATCAAGGATTAAGGAAAGTCATTCAGAATGAAGAAATAAAGGGTAATCAAGCAGATGTGACAAATATTACAGGAACTAGAAAAATGACCCGCAGTGGTCGGATCTATCAACCCAAGATAACGGTGGTCCCCCAAAAAGAGGCCATTCATGTTGTGGTTGCCAAGGATAAAGAAGTGCCAAGCGAAGACAACATGGAATTTCTGAGAGTTATTCGAAAGAGTGATTACAAAGTCGTCAATAAGCTTCATTAAAATTCTTCAAAAATATCAATTTTGTCTCTCCTAATGATTTCTCCCGCCCATAAGGAAGCCTTGCAGAAAGTGTTAACACAGGCGCATGTGACGAAAGATATAACAATTGGTCAATTTGATTTTGCGATCGCCAACATTACTGTTTGCAATACTTTAAGTTTCAGCAACAAGGAATTGCCAAGAGAAGGATGTAATCATAATCGTGTGTTGCACGTATCTGTTAGATGTCAGGAAGACGCTTTAGCACGAGTCTTGGTTGATACCAACTCTTCTATACCGGTGCAGTGACTTCTACCTTACATCAAAGGATGAAATTTGTTGTGGATAATAAATTGGTAATTGTGCATGGTGAAGAGGACTTGATGGTGAGTAACCTGTCGTCATTTAGGTACATTGAAGCAGATGAGGATGCGCTAGAAACTTCTTTTCAAGCGCTTGAGATAGCCAATGTTGTGATGATAGAAGAAACAATAGTTAAGAGTGGTCCATCTTTTGTGTTTTCTCAAAGCATGAAGTCTACGCTGAAAGAGGGTACTCCTGCAAGTTGGGGAGAGGTTATTAAAGTGGAAGCAAGATTGGGACGCCAGGGGTTGGGTTACAAACCAACTCATGATGGGACATCAACTTCAATAAAAGAACACCGGAAGACCATTCAAGAGGTGTTTATCAGTGGGGGTTTCCAAATCAACGTTGTTGAGGAGGATTTTGAAGAAGAAAATGTTGATCACTTGGTGTATCATTGCGAAGCTGCCTTGGACAATTGGGAAGCTGTAGAGATTCCTGTTATCATTCCTATGCTTAAGTAATTTATTATTGTTCTCTTTTGTTTTGTTGTTTTCAAACATCTATAGCCATGCCCAAGGCTATAAGACCATTTTGTAGGGATTCATGCTTTCAAGTTGTTATGATTAATGAAGATGTTTTGTTAAACTCCTCATTTTGTTTCATTTACTGTTTTTTGCTTTTACTTTTAAAGAAAATGAAAATCTTTTAATAAAAACCAAAATATTTCTTTCTTTTCCTATTGCATCTGTCTTTGTGTGTTTTAATAATTAAGCCATTCCAAACATGTAGAGAAACCCCAAAACCATTTGAATCCAATGACTTTGTTTTCCCTCCTAACTTTAACTCACCCATATACCAAGCTGAAGATGAGGATGAAGATTTTGAGATTCCGGATGAACTGGCATAGATGGCAGAATATGAGTACACAGAACTTCAACCTCACCAAGAGCAAGTGGCTATTGTTAATCTCGACGCTGAAAAAGACAAGGAAGTCAGAATTGGGACAACATTTGAGGCAGAAATCAAGCAACAACTGGTGAAGCTTTTAGAAGAATATGTTGATGTATTTGCTTGGTCATACCAGGATATTCCTGATATTGATACTGACGTAGTGGTTCACAAATTATCGCTTCGACCAGAATGTCCGCCTATCAAACAGAAACTCCAAAGGACTAGGACTAACATGGCTTTCAAGATTCGGGATGAGATCAAAAAGCATATTGATGCAGGTTTCTTAGCAGTGTCCAAATATTCAGAATGGGTGGCCAATATTGTACCCCTGCTAGAGAAAGATGGAAAAGTCAGAATGTGTGTTGATTTTAGGGATCTGAATAAGGCTAGTCTGAAGGATGATTTCCCTTTGCCACATATTAATACTTTGGTAGACAACATGACTTGTTTTGCAGTATTCTAATTTATGGATGGTTTTTCTGGCTACAACCAAATCATGATGGACCTATATGATATGGAAAAGACTACTTTTATCACTCCTTGGGGGACTTATTATTATAAGTTCATTCCCTTTGGTCTGAAGAATGTCGACACCATTTATCAAAGAGCTATGGTTATGTTGTTCCATGACATGATACACAAAGAGATAGAAGTGCATGTCAATGACATGATCGCCAAATCTTAGAGTGAAGAAGACCATCTGGATCATCTTTTAAAGTTGTTTGAGAGACTTAGGAAATATCACTTGAGGTTGAACCCTGTCAAATGCACTTTTGGAGTGAGATCTGGAAAGCTGCTCGGTTTCATTGTTAGTCAACGAGGGATTGAAGTAAATCCTGACAAGGTTCGAGCTATTCAACAAATGCCAGCTCCGTAGACTGAGAACCAAGTTAGAAATTTCCTTGGAAGATTGAATTATATCTCTAGATTTATTTCCAATATGACTTCTACTTGTGAGCCAATTTTCAAGTTATTACGCAAGGATCAGACAGTTGTTTGGAATTCAGATTGTCAGCAAGCTTTTGATAAGATCAAGGGTTACCTTTAAGAACCTCCGATCTTAATTCCCCTTGTTCCCGAAAAACCTCTTTTTATGTACTGAACTATGCTTGAAGTATCAAAGGGATGTGTGTTGGGTCAACAAGACGAGTCTGAACGTAAAGAACACCATCTACAATCTGAGCAAGAAATTCACTGATTGTGAAAGTCGATATTTACTTTTAGAGAAAACTCGTTGTGCTTTGGCATGGGATGCCAGACGTTTGAGGTAATACATGATCTGTCACACTACTTTATTGATTTCAAAGATGGATCTAATAAAGTACATTTTTAAAAAGCCTGCTCAGATAGGGAGACTCGCCCGTTGGCATATGTTATTATTAGAATATGACATCCAGTATGTCGCTCAGAAGTCTATTAAGTATAGCATCTTGTCAGATTACCTTGCAGACCAGTTGGTAGAAGACTATGAACCGCTGAAGTTTGATTTCCCTGGTGAAGACATTATGTTGATAAAGAAGGATTATGAAGAGCCAGGGCCAGATGAGGGTCCCGAGCCTAGTTCCCGATGGAAGATAATGCTCGATGGTTCCTTCAACTATAATGGGCATGGTATAAGCGCCATTTTGATGAATCCAAATGGTGGTTACACTTCGTTCATAGCCAGGTTATGCTTTGAGTGTACCAACAATATTGCCGAGTATGAAGCTTGCATCTTAGGCCTCGAAGCAGCAATTGACCTTCGAATCAAAATTCGTGAAGTGAGTGGTAACTCAACCTTGGTGGTTTATCAAGTCAAAGGTGAATGGGAGACCATAGATGAAAAATTGATCCCATATAGAGCATACATTGTTGAGATGATTGAATACTTTGATGAGATCACTTTTAAACATGTCCCGAGGAATGAAAATCACACCACTGATGCATTGGCTATGCTAGCCTCAATGTGGAAGGTCAGATTTATTAATGAAGCTACACTCATCCGAATCGAGAGAAAGACTGAGCCTGCTTATTGTCAGATGGTGAAGAAGAAACAAATGGGAAACAATGGTTTCATGATATTAAGAAGTATCTTCAGACTCAGGGGTACCCGATTGATGCTACATCTCTTGAGAAGAAAACTTTGAGGAAACTGGCATCCAAATTCTTTCTCAGTAACGATGTGCTTTACAAAAGAAATTATGACACGGTTCTGCATAGGTGTGTCGACAGGCGAGAAGAAAATTTGTTAATGCAAGATATTCATGAAGGAACATTTGGTACTCACGCCAATGGATATGCCATGTCCAAAAAGATTCTAAGAGCTAGTTACTAATGGTTGAATTTGGAAACCGATTGCATCCAATATGCCAGAAAATGCCACAAATGTCAAATTTATGCTGACAAGGTGCATGTGCCTCCAACGCTGCTAAACGTGTTGTCATCACCTTGGCCATTCTCTATGTGGGGTATTGACATGATTGGGGAAATTGAGTCGAAGGCTTCCAATGGAAACCGATTCATCCTTGTTGCTATTGAATACTTCACAAAGTGGGTTGAAGTTGCATCTTATACCAACGTAACTAAACAAGTGGTTGCCCGTTTTATTAAAAGGGAGATTATCTGCCGATACATAACCTCAAGCCGAATCATAACAGATAATGAAACTAATTTAAATAACAAGACAATGAAAGAGTTGTGTGATAACTTCAAAATTGAACACCACAACTCTTCTTCCTATCATCCCAAGATGAACGGAGCTGTCGAAGCTGCAAATAAAAACATTAAGAAGATTTTGCAGAAAATGGTGAAGACCTATAAGGATTGGCATGAAATGTTGCCATTTTCCTTGCATGGATATAAAACATATGTTCACACTTAGACAGGGGCAACCCCTTTTTCATTGGTGTATGGGATGGATGTTTTCCTTCCCATTGAGGTTGAGATACCTTCTTTAAGAGTTCTAATGGAAGCCAAACTTGATGAAGCGGAATGGATGAGAGAAAGATTTGATCAACTGAACCTTATTGATGAGAAGTGCATGACTGCGATGTGTCACAGTCAGTTATATCAAAAGAGAATTAAAAAAGCTTTTGACAAGAAGGTTCACATCCAAGATTTCCAAGAAGGGGAGCTTGTACTCAGGAAAATCTTGCCATTTCACAAGGATATGGGGGGAAAATGAATGCCTAACTATGATGGCCCATTTGTTGTAAAAACAGTCTTCTCAGGAGGCTTGTTAATTCTCACAACAATGGATGGAGAACAAATTACCCACCCAGTGAATTCTGATGTAGTACAAAAATATTATGTCTAAAGAACCCGATAAGTCGAAAACCCGCAAGGGTGGCTTAGGCAATAATGGGTATCCCACTGGATCATAACCTGTAAAGGAGATCCAGGCAAAAGTTAAGGATAAAATGAAAAGAAAGCTCACTAAGTTGAAAACCCAAAAGGGAGGCTTAGGCAAAAATGAGCGTCCCAGTGGATTGAAAACCCGAAAGGGTGATCCAGGCAAAAGTTAGGGGCAAAGGCATTTCATTGCATCATATGGTTGTCACCTCTGCCAAAGATTACACGAGAAGTTCATTTCAACAGCTCTTGTCAGAAGCGAGGTCTTGGAAAACTCTTAGTTATTAGGGATATATTGTCATTGGATTCAATGTAACTTTTTCCCTGTTGCCATTTTCAATTGTAAATGTTCCATGGAGCTTTGCCATTTACAAGCTACTACTCTTGAATAAAATCAGATTTTTGGGCCATTCAATTGTTTGCAATTTACTATTTTCGCTATTTTCATTTGTTATGCAAAACATCGTTTATTGGTCAATAATGATTTTGAAAGCAAAAGGTTTTGAATTTTAAGAAAATAACTTTTGAAAACTTAACAAAATATAAAGTTGCTTTGGCTCGTAGAATGATTCAGTGAAATCATATATTCCCTAGGAAGTCTTGAGGTGGCATAAGCCTTGATGTGTAATCTCAGTTCATTTCCCATTGAAATGCCAGTTGAATTGATTTGTTTTGGTTGTTCCTTCGGTCGTGTGTGGTTACTAAGATTGAAGACAATCTCCTCAGTATTCTCTATGAGATATGTTTTTGTGATAGCGTGAGGACTCATCCTCAGTGGAGTCATCCGGTGTCTCTACTGAAGTTACACTTCCATTTCCAGTAAGCTTGCCTAAGTTTTTATATTTCCCCAAATGGGGTGGGTTTATTTCCCAGCGAACCTTTGGACGCCTTTATTCTTTGAATTCAGTGTTATTCCTCGTTTCCCTAGTGAAATAGACATACTTATCTATCTTCTTCTTTGAGTCTCCGAATTCTCTGTCTCTTGTTAGAATCAACTTTTGCATATCATTAATCATTCGTATCATGACATATCATGTGCATTTAGCATGCATCTGGATCTTTGGTTGTTACCTTTTGTCTTGATTATTAATCCCAGTTGGTACAAGTGTCTTGTTTGTTAAGTCTGATTATCGCGGGCATCCTCTGTGTTTTCAGGTCCTTGGTTGTCACCAATGTCTGTACCTCAGTTGTTACTGACTCTCTCTTATATACCGTGGGTCATCACCTGTGTTCCCTTGATGTCTAGTTGTTACTAGCACCTTCAGTCGGCTCTACCTGCTATTCATACCGTTTGTCTAATCATTACCAATCATTTTCCTTGAAGTCTAGTTGTTACTAGTAATCCCTAGTAAAGTCCAATAGTGATTGACACTGTTTAAAGTCAAATAGTAATTGACATTATTTTAAAGTCCAGTAGTGACTGACATTGCTGTAAGTCCAATGGTAATTGGCATTCTTTTAAAACTCCAGTAGTGACTGGCATTGTTGAAAGTCCAATGTTGGCATTCTTTTAAAAGTCCAGTAGTGACTGACATTGCTGAAGGTCCAATGGTAATTGAAAGCCTTTTAAAGTCCAGTTGTGACTGGCATTGTCTAAAGTCCAATAGTAATTGGCATTCTTTTGAAAGTCCAATAGTGACTGGCATTTTTTGAGAGTCCAGTAGTAATTGGCATTCTTTTAAAGTCCAGTAGTGACTGGCATTGTTGGAAGTCCAATGGTAATTGGAATTCTTTTAAAAGTCTAGTAGTGACTGACATTGTTGAAAGTCCAATGGTAATTGACAGTCTTTGAAAGTCCAATGGTAACTGACATCGTTTAAGGTCCACCGGTGACTGGCATGGTTTGAATTCCATTGGGAATTGGCATTTCTTTTAAATGTCCAATAGTTGTTATAGTTTGATTGTTGGCTGTCACCAACACCCCCATGAGGTCCAGATTTTATGGGCATTTTCTAAGTCCAACTCACTTGGCATATTTCAGTTTTAGACTTATCTTTTTCTTTTCTTGTTGTTTCCTGGAGATCCCGTTTGAACTCTTCGCTTTAAGGAAAATCTTTGGTTTTTGTCTGATCCCTTGTTAGGGGATCATTTTTGTTTTGTTGTTGCTCTTGGCAGAAGTTAACTCTTTGATCAACTTTTCCCCAGTGGAGACCGCTTGTCTGGTTCTATCTCCAGTGGAGAATCTTCTTCTAGAATATCATCATGGTCATGTCTGAACCCGAGTTTGATCATTTTAGATTTCCCCAGTTTATTTCAGTTTTCTAGTGTGGTTGTCATCCCTAGTGAGTGGTTACTTATTGTGTTGTTTCCTTCCTTGTTTGCTTCTTTTGTCATCTACATGTGGCATTTATCATCCCATCATTAACATCATTCTAGAATTCATGCCATGCCGGCATTTGCATAGTTTTTGTCGTCCTTAGCATAGCATTGCATCTCAGGGAAAATTTTCTGGTTTTCTATATTTAAATGCCTTTCGCCTTGATTTTACGAGGATTATCATCGCTCACGTCATCCGGTAAAATTATTTAAAAAGGGGAACTATCATACCCTAAATTTTACCCCTTAGATGTCATAAACATTTTCATGAGTATTATAGGTCAATCATACATGCATAGCTAACCATTTTATCAGACTTTTGTTTGTTTTATTTGTGAAATTAGGTTTACTGCAAAGGCTTAAGGGAGGGATCAATCAAGGTTTTAGATGAGTCCTCAACCAAGAAAATTCTTTAAAGCAAAGTCATCTGACCATGAATTCAGATTCATCATCATCGTCATCTTTGGATGAATGAAGCAAATGGATTGACAAAAAAGGATTTTCTTATCTTTAAAGCAACAAAATTCCTAAGGAAGTTAGGGTGTGAGTTACTGCAAGATTTTGGAATCAGGAAACCCAAGGCGTCTTTGGTTAACTTCTGATCAGTTGAGGAAATATAGACTTCAAGGAGTTTTCCCCTATGCTTGGTTCAAAACATTACTTGATCAAGATGGAGTTATTGAGTAATGGGAGTATTTTGTTTGTCTTTTAAGTTGTTAGGGGTTCAAATGTTATGAGGACATTGGTTTTAAGCTCAAAGGTGAGCTCTTCCTTTTCAAATTCATGGAAATTCAATTTGAATCTAAGGACAAGAATTATGCTCTAAAGCCCTAGGATTTAAAAGTCAAGGATGGACTCAAGGTGCGATTTGGACTTATGCTCGATATGGTTGAGATATGATTTTTGAATGAGATTCTTAAACTCAATTCAAGTGTGTTTTTGATTTGGAAGATTCCGTAACCATGACAAGTGTGTTCAAGTGTGAGGTGTGAAATGATTGTCATTCATGAGAAAGAGATATACAAAGAAAATACCATATTGGATCACATTTTGAAATCCATTCAAGATTCATTTGTTATTATTTATTCAAGTTCCAATCTCAAATTACTAAGTGTTAAGTTCAAAATCCAAGGTCAAAATTCAATTCAAGTTTCAAGCTTCCAAATTCAAGTATTTTCTAAAAAGAATTTCATGACCAAAATCACGAATTTCATGATCAAGTTTTGAGTTTCAATTTAAGCCTCAAATTTCACTTCAAGTCTAAGTGCATATTAAGTTTCATTTGACCATTTCAAACTCAATGATCAATTCACTTCATAAATTCAAAGTTCAAAATTCAAGTATGTGTCCATTTTGCAAATCCAATTGATACAAATTCTTAAATTGCGTGAAATCAAGTTGAATCAATATAAGATCATTTCAATACAAGTCTAAGAGTTCAAATTGAGATACAAATACATTTGAGATACAAATCCTAGTGGAATTCCATGCCAAATTCATCAAGTTTCACGCTACACTTCATCATCTCCAAGTGATCTTCACCATTTCCCTCATGCCTCATGCACATCATCTTTAATTGCTTCAACTTTGTCACCACGCCCTCCACCAAACATCTCTATGATTAAAAACTAAAACTCCCTACAAAACAAAGGCCAATTTGTGTCAAAATCAATTCAAAAACCATTCCAATTTTCACAAACTACAATTCAAAAACAAAGTTCAAGTTCATGCCATTCACAATTCAAAAACAAAATTCAAATTCATGCCATTCACAATTCAAAAACCAAAATCAAATTCTTGTCATTCAAACAATAAAAAACCTTCATATCATGTCACAATTCAATTCCTCATAAATAATTTCAATTTAAGCCATGTCCTCATCAAAACATAAACAAATCAATTCCAATTTAAACCAAAAGGTCAAATTCAGTTTCATTCCAAACATTTCCAAATATCATCAAAGCAATTTCAACCAAGACATTCAAGCCTAAATCACATTCACCAATTTTTTCAGTCACACCTATATCAAGTTCAACATGCAACATTTT
The DNA here is from genome assembly GCA_963859935.3 of Lathyrus sativus. Classification (NCBI taxonomy): domain Eukaryota; kingdom Viridiplantae; phylum Streptophyta; class Magnoliopsida; order Fabales; family Fabaceae; genus Lathyrus; species Lathyrus sativus. Next base: position 142,177,910 of record OZ012738.1, on the reverse strand, counting down.
TCATGTGTCACACAAAAATCCAAAATTTCACAGTAGCAGAATGTTTCAGGGCAAAAATAGACAACACAAAGCAATATGCAGTTGTGTAGAATACACAAAAGAGGAGGTTCAGTGTATTAGAAATTCAGCAGAGTTAGCATCAGAAGCATTAACATTAAGTCTTATGCACAATTGAGCCATTTTCCTTGTCAAACCAATTTCAAAATTCAAAACCAAAGAGAGGGAAGATATGATATTTTCTGCTGTAGTAAAACTAATACATTGATTTTCATCCAGGTTTATAGCAGACTAGTACATGTGGTTCAGTTATTATCAAAGTGAAAAAACCATTTTCAACGACCAAGTTCAACAATTCACAAGTCTTCGCAAATACACTCAAACCCAAACCATCACATTTCATGTGTCACAAACAGCAAATGCAACTGATAATTTCAAGACAATTTCAGAATGTGCAGAAATTTCTGAGCAAATAGACAACACATGGCATACATCAGTATTGTTCAGAATACATGAAAAAGGAAATTTCAGAGTATCAGAACATTAGCAGAAAGGCATTAACATCAAAATGGAAAAGGGACAAATTTTTTACAGTAAGGTCAATTGTAGAATCACAACACAATTCAAGCAGAAAAAGACCTAATTTTTCAATATAAAACCCACAGTATGAGAGAGAGGAGGATCATTAGAAAATTGCCAATGAAAAAAAAAACTCACATCACAAAAAAAATCTCAGAAACTACAACACAAGAAGAGCTCTAGTTGTTCTAACATCCAAGTTTCAAAACTTAACCAAAGAAAACCTAACCGCAGTTTTTCTAAAGAAAGGTGAAAGGAGATAGTTAAAGAAGACTTATCTTTCTTTGGTCTGATTGGAATATGAAGGTGAAGAGCTTCTTGTTGGTATCTCTTATTTTCTCTCTCGCCCTTTTGCTTCTGTGTTTGTTTCTATTGCTTCTTTTCACCATCCATTGTTTTATGCACTTTGGGGTTATCGTTGGGTTTGATTCTCATGATTAGGATTCAGAAAAAGGCAAGGTTTAATTCTCATGATTGGGTTGATTCGCTCTCGCCTTTTTATTTATTATCTTCTAAATATTTAAATAATCTGTAAAAAATATTTTTGAGAACCTTATTGTCTTAACTTATTTTTGGTATTTTTTATTTATTTTTAGAAACTATTTTGATATTTTAGTTAATTTATTGTGTGTAGTATGTTTACCGAAATACCCTCATATTTAGGTTTTTTGTTTGGGTGACTTCCACATCTTTTCTTAAGCTGATTTTTTGCCAACCTTTAATATATGAATGTGGGATGTTTGAGTTTTTTTTAGCTTTGATATGTTTGTCTTGATGGCTTTTAATGAAGTTTTGATGAGCCTCGATCATTTTTGTGCTATGAACTTGTTAGTTAGTCTTGATGTGGTTTTGGTGCCAATCTTTTGATGATATTTTACACATATATTCTTGAGGGTATGGAATTGAGTTTGAGTCTCTAGTTTGACTTTATTTTACTATTTTCCTATTTTTTGATTGGTGTGTCAAGTTAAGGTTTGTTTCTTGGATGTTTGTGTTTCATTTGTCTGGTACTAACTTTTGACATATTATGGTGTTGGATCCTTATTACTTGTTTATATCATGAGTTGATTATCTTGTATTAGCATTGATATGCTTATGTTGTTATTTGTACGTTTGATTGTTATCATTTGCCTTTGAGTTCCTCTGTCAATACCTATTGTTACAAGTGGGTGTCTTTCCCCAGTTTCCAAAGGAAGGGAACATTTGTTGACTGCTATGTCATTCCTCTTTTGGGATAGTCTAGTCTTCCTACCCTATTTCATGACCTTGTTAGAGTCATACTTTGGCCTAGTTAGAGCCCCCTCTTTTAACCTAGTTTTAGGTTTAGGGTTTGTTAACTTTGTTTAAGTTCCATTGTCATGAGTACTTATTCCCATCCTTTTGGTCTTGTTAGAACCAATTGGTTTTGAAACATAGAATTAAGTTTAGAGTTTGTTAACTCTATGTGTGTACCATTGTCATGTGTACTTACCTCCCTTTTGAATTTTGTTAAAGTCAACCCTTCCAGTTAGGTTTTTCAACTTAGACTTAGAGAGTTTGTCAATTCTGCGTAAGTGTCATCGTTATAAACACTCATTCCCCTTGGAACCTTGACCATAGTTAAGAGTTCTTCACACCTAGTGAGGGGAACTACAGTTGCTCTAATTCCATTCTCTTCAGGATACGTAGGCACGAGATGTGATGCCTTGGCGAGCATACTTTGTACATCCTTTGTATATACCTTTAAATATTTACCTTAGCACATTTCTCTTAGCAAGCAACTTTACCATAACACAAATACTAACAAGAGGTTCATGTAGAGTACTAAAGATACTTATGATACTAACACCTTCCCTAGATATAACCAACCCTAGAACCTTAGATATTTAGCTTTGCTGTTACATAGTGCACTTAGGGTTTTCTTTCAATCTTTACCCTTTCCTTTGGATAAATCAAAGCTCGGTGGTGAACTTCATGACTTGTGATTCAAGTTAATTAATAGCTTGATATCTGACTCTCACCGCAACAATCTTAAATTTCCACAAGAATTGATCTTCATTCACCACAGAAAACATGAATCCAACATGCCATCCTAAACTATTTTGTGCTTTGCAAGAAAAGTGAAATTTGACCATTAAACATTTTTCTTGATTCAAGGACACAATCTAAGCATTAGAACAAGTTTGATTTGCTGAAGAAAATATGTTGAGCAAATCATTTTAGAAGCTACTAAAGTATACCAACTTTTTTACTTTTTTCCACTTTTTGGTTTTCCTTCCAAATCCATCAAACATTTCTATTACCCATTGCCTTACTTCAAGATTATTTCACTATAAAGAAGAGGTTTCAAAACATCAGAAGGACGAAAAAAAAACATCTCCAAACCTCAGAATCACATTCATCCCAAAATCTCAAAGTTTTCAAAGTGGTCAAAATCTCAAACTTGGCATTTCTTTGTTTAAACGCTTTGCATCCATTCCAACACTTCAAACACCATCCATGAACATCATACAACTTGTCCAAAGTCTAAGAACACATATGTACCACCTCTAACCTCTCCATCACAACCTCATTTTTTACATTGAACTTGGATTTCTTTAGGAAGTTTCCGAGCATCTCAAGACCAACCAAACATTGCAACACATTCCTGGGACATCATAGAAGCTGTAATAATCATTATACTACTTCTGGAAGTGCTCCAAGACCAAGAACCATTTCTCACTTTTGAGGTAAGATTTCTTTTCTCAAACTCATAGTTAGAAGCATCATTTTTTATCATTCAAGTTACCATAATACTTTCCATGATGTGAAGAATAAAAGCTCTATACTGTATTCATTGATTGTTCATACATGCCATGTAAATTCACTTTTAATATTTTAGGTCATTTCTGGTTTTTGCTTAAAATCAGGAGGTAAATTTAATATAAATAAAATATAATTACATATTTGAATTTCTCATGAAATTATGATCAAAATGATATATTAGAACGTTTTATTTGATTAAAAAATGAGAAAGTTAGAAGCTTGGAAAGTTGACCATGGAAGAAAACGCGCAAGGAAGAAGAAGAGTTGTTTGGCGCGAAATTTCAAATTTAAATTGAATAAAGGGAGGGCCTAGGTTCAATCCCATTCTCCAACACTTTTTCTTCTTTTTCTCATTTTTCTCTCTTTCCATTCACTTTTCTTTATTTTTCTTTATTTCTTAATTTATTTTTCTTCTTTTATTATTTTGAATCAAACTTTTATTTTATTTTTATTTATTTATCTTTTATTATTTATTTTAACTTCTTTATTTATTTATATTTTTATTTCTAGTTTTCTTTTTATTTTATTTTATTTTTTTAATATATTTATTTTATCTTTTATTTAATATATATATATATATATATATATATATATATATATATATATATATATATATATATATATATATATATATATATATATATATATATATATATATATATATATATATATATATATATATATATATATATATATATATATATATATATATATATATATATATATATATATATATATATATATATATATATATATATATATATTATCTTTTATTTGTTTATTTATTTTTCTTAAACTTTCTTTATTCCATTTATTTATTAAACTTTCTTTTTATTTTGAACTTTTATCATTTAAAATTCATTATTACTTTGTTTAAAACCATTTATTTTTTATTTTTTATTTTACACTTTTAATCATAGAAAAAGATCAAATTTTTATTACTTTGTATTCATTTTAATTCAAGAATTCCTTTTAAATTACACTTTGTTAATTTTTAAAAACATTGTATTTAGCTTATACACTCTTGTGCATTTCTTTGACCTAGTCCTTGTTAATGTTTGTGCATATTAACTGTTGATCTTTGCTCATGCTTGAACCATGTTTATGTATACCTTTCATTGTGTTCATTTCTTGTCTATTCACATGTTAATAATCTTATCATGCCTTTAATCACATATGCTCATATATTTGTGAATCCATGCCCATCTTGTTTCATTGAACGTAATCCAAGGGAAAGGATTCATTATTGACTTTTTGTCATTCATATGCATGTATATATAGTTGTAGCATCTTGTACTAATGCATTTATACATAACTGTTACATTTCTTACTTCCCATTATCTAAACCCTAATTCAACCTTAGAACTTTAAACCACTTTCATCTACAAACCATTAGTCTTCCCAAGAGATAACCATTAATCTCTTGTAACCTTTAACTCTTCCTTCAAACATTTTCATAGAGATAGCCACTAATATCTCCCGCCTTTACAACCTTTAACTCTTCATTCAAATCCTTTCATAAAGAGATAGCCATTAATTTATTCACCTTTACAATCAATCCTCTCAAGCTTAGCTTTCAAGCTTTTCCTCTTTGTTGTTTTGGTTCTTAGAACCCTAATAACTCGTAGTTCCACGAACTACAAACGCTTTGATTTCTCAAGTTCCTTTTGAGAATACGTAGGTACAAGGTCCCTGTTAGATGATGGTAATTGATCTAGAAGGGGGGTTAAATAGATCACTAATTTATTACAAGAGTCGGTGCTTAAAAACTTGTTTTTAAAAATTATGCGGAAGCGGTCGAGGAACCAAATCGTCTAAACGAACCATTATCAAAAAGATCATATATGCGATAAGCTAAATGGAATAAAAATGCAATGAGAAAACAAATCAATAGTTTGTCAATGAATCAATACAAATAAGTTTCACTTAGTTAATCAAATTTCCAATGAATTGTAAAAATAAACTAAAATTGGCAATATTACAAACAGTTTATATGCAATCAATTCATCGAACATTTGGTGTGTGAAACACCCCCAAGTTGTTTTTCCTTTGTAATTCTAGTGCAGAATGTTTCACAAATACAATCCAAAGGATTGTAATTAGATTTACAAAACAAGATCTCAGCACTACACCACAAAGGAAATTATCGAACAATCGAAATTACACAAATGTAAACAAAACAAATAAAGGATGTAGAGAAAGAGAGAACAACACCATATTTTTTTACTATTCCCTTCTCTCCCCTTAATTCAAGTCGTATCAAGTGCGACAAACGCTCCAAACAAACCTCCGATTACCGCTACTTGTTTGCAAAACCCCTCTTCAAACCTTTCGCTCGGCTGATTTCGATCGCAAGATGTTGACCCCAAATCTTTCTTCTCAATCCTTCGGTTACCGTTACTTGTTTGAACCGAACCCACCGTTGTTCAAACCTTTCACTTGGCTGAATCTATGAGGAAAAGATTTGTGCAAAAAGCCTCAAATCCTCAAGATCTTGGAGGACAAAACCCCAATAGTTTTATTCAATAAAAACCCACTGATTCCTTAACCTAAACAAGATACACAATCCTACGTTTGGATGTTATCACCTTGACAATACACTCAATCAACAAAAATTGTTATGTGTAGTTGTTGAAGAATGCAAGAGAGAATGAAGATGATGAGCAAAAATCAGTGTATATCTTTCACTTTTCTTGTTATGTCATGTACAATAACGAACCAAAACGAATATATATGATTCCTAGATCCCCTAACTAACATAACATCATTTTGAACTAAAACAGATTAGAAAAATTGACTTATTATAGCAAACGGTCGACCAGAGCTTCTGGAGGGTCAACTTGAGCACATCCGAATGCAAAACTATTCAAAAAATCAAGCGATGCCTCGACCGGACTAGGGTCATGCGTCGACGCAAGCTTACTTCAAAACAACAAATATTAATGCATTCAGTATGAGTCGACCAAAGGGTCGATGTGAGCATACCCGGGAGCAAAGTTATTTTAATCAACATGTATGTGTCGATCGGAATAGGACATAAGTCAATGCAAAGACCTTAAAACTCCAAAAATTAGTTCTTTGCTCACATTTAGGTCCACCTAAGCCATTTTTGTGTATGCCTAAGTTACCTAACATGAACAAATGCACACATAAAATATATGATATGCTCCTATATGTGTGAACATATGAACTTAGGTTATTTTGTGCATTTTAAAGGATGAACGTAATCTAAGACGCGATGGTACTGTCCAAAGTACAAAGTATGAGCTAATACACATTTTGATATCATTAAAAATAAGTAATAAGGATTCTTGCCCTCACATACTTCCCCTTTTTTATGATGGAAAAATAGTTTCAAAATATTCAACTCATCGAGTACTTTGAGAAACATCATCCCCCTAATTTTATGCATTTCTCAAGAAAATCTGATCTATCTTTGTGCTGTTTTCGCATTATCTTCTCTCCTTTTGACAACATCAAAAATAGCGAAGTATGAGGTCAACGAAATCAGAACATATTCATATGAGCACAATTTTATGCTTTGCAACAGATAAACATCAACAACCATTCACATAAAATGATGTTAACGCAAGAGTTATGACATAAATAGGACCATAAACATATAGAAGGAAATTTAGTGCATTACATAACCAAACATGTTTGATATAGTTTCAAGTCAGCAAAACCAAAATAAATAATAAAACATAAAATGACATGTAAAATGAAAATGAAATGCACTACGTCAAAGCAATTCAATCCTCTATGGTTTTATCCCCCTGTGTGGATGCCCTCTCCCTCTAAAAGAGTGATCTGGATGTGGTGATCTATGTTCCTCATAGCATTCAGTAAAATCAAGTACGGTTCTGTTAAGAGTGTTGAAGGCAACAAAGAGAGATCTATGTTGACTTGCAGCAGTGTCAGCCATAATATTAAACCTTTGCAAGACCGTGGAGGCAAAGACATCAAAATTATCACTTTGAGCTTGAATCTGACCCTGCAAAGTTGTGCACCTTTCCTCTTGTAGGGTGGAAAAGTTTTGTTGTTGAATTTGCATATTCCTCAACATTTCCAGGATTTCAGAGTTATCTTGTTACTATTGAGGTGGAGAAGGAGGCATGCAGGAAGATCCTTGGGCAGCCCAGGATTTCAGAGTTATCTTGTTACTATTTAGGGTTCTCCCCAACCTTGATTAGCATAGGGATCATGTCTAGGTTAATCATCTAACTGATTACTATCAGCATGTTGATCATCCTCTTCCATGCGATGAATTTCCTCATCCTCTTCTTCTTCATCCTCATCATCCTCATCCCAATCATGAACCCTCGAACCTGAAGCTTTTACCTTGAACCTATACTGATTCTCTTGACTATCCCATATGTAACGCATCACAGTTAGGGTCTCTTATGATGAATTTCCTCATCCTCTTCTTCTTTATTAAGAATGCTTTGAATGAAAGATGCATAACATAGGGTTGTACCTCCACCGGAATCCCTCAGAGCAAATATCCTACTAGCAATGTAATACTGCCAATGAACTTTTATCTTATTTTTCAGCACATAAACCAAATGTACCTCCGCTTGGTCTACTCACGAGTAACCTCCCTTCTCGGGACAGAGAGTGTGAGATACAATCCATTGGAGAATCCTGTCAATTGGCTTCAAACGACCCGTAGTAACAGATTTAGGAAATAATTTACTAACGACAATCTCATCAGAATAAGGATCCTTCAACATTGCATTTAAAGCAGTCTTGAACTCATAACTCGAAGCTAATTTGGTATCAGTTATTTTGATGTTAGGAGACAACCGTGGACACATGTTAAATACATCTTTCCAAACATCAGCATCTACCTTTAGAATCTTACCGCCTATCTTATAGCCAAAATTATAATCAATGAACTTATCATGTACACCTGTATAGAATAATCTGACCAAATCTTCATTGTATTTTATATCACACTCTAAGAACGGATAAAACTCTTGAAAATATAACAATTCAACAATTTCTTGAATATGCATGTGTTCAGCCAGTTTTGGATAATACACAAATTGCTTGGCAATTGATCTCTTACTAAAATTCTTTTCATAGGATACAACCAGTTCATCAGAGAGTAAGGAAAAAGCATTTACCAAAAGGTTTGATCGAGGTTGTGAAGTTGAGGCTCGAGTGATTCATTTCCCATTTGCTCGTGCCATTGAAACTCTGATTTTGTGAGAGATGAACAGTACACGAGTAGATATTGATGATGAAAAACCCAATTGAAAGCTTTTGTGAACTCAAAGTTTCTGATTTGATGAAGTTTTTGGAAGTGGGTTTTTAGGGTTTGTAGAGATTATGTGAAGAGAAGAGGAGAACAAAGATGAAGAGATGCAAATGATAATGAAAATTTGAAATGGGACAATGCATTGGATGGTTTCAATTTTCCCAAGAAAATCTGAAATGCTTCATTTTCCAAGGAAAATTTTTCATTTTGATGGCGACCTGAAACAGCATGACCGACCCGAACGACCATATTAAGAGCATCGATGTGATGCTCGACTACCACAACTTCTGGGGAGACATAAACTGAAGACTCTTCCCCGCGACCCTGAGGAAGGGCGCGATTGCGTGGTACAAGAGCCTCGATCCCAAATCCATCACCTCCTAGAATGAGCTAAAGAGGCAGTTCTCTAGGCACTTCACCGACTCTCGGCAACATCTGAAGGTGGAGGCATCCCTGGAGGCCATTATTTAGGGGAAGGACGAATATCTCCAGGATTATATAGAGAGGTTCAACCGAGAAGCCCTCCAGGTTCACACGACCGACCGGATGAAAAAATATTTGCTCGAGCAAGGGCTTCCTCCCCGCAGCGACTTTGCTAAAGCAGTACGCATTAAGGCGCCTGACTTGTTAGACGTCCTTCTCTTGAAAGCTCAGGCATACATCCAGTGTGAGGAAAGACAGGATGCCAACAACGCTCGTGACTCGCAGAACCAGAAGGGTTCTAAATTCGTGGCCTGCGATGACTCTTTTGCTCCCCGATGAGGCAGGGAGAGAAGAAGAGAAGAGAGGCCCCGTGACTCTCGAGAACACAGGGGACCAGCAGGCTGTTTCATCGAGTACACGATACTCAGTGCTCCCCGTGAGTGCATTTTAACCATGTGTATCAACTTGGAATTCCTAAGAGGTGGGGTCCGCTTTCCAAAGCCGACTCCCCGAAAGTCCAACGTCGACAAGTCCAAGTACTTTCGGTTCCACAGGAGCCACAAACATGTCACAGAAGATTGCACCCACCTCAAGGATGCAATCGAAATTCTAATCAAGGAAGAGCATCTAAAGCAGTACACTAAGAGGAACGAAGCTCCTCGACAGGAAACCCGCGAGGTGAAGAATGTCAAGGAGGTGACACCACTCTCCGACGATGCTGGGTTACAAGTCGCCTTGTGCGTCTCTAGACGGAGGACTTCTATCTCCCTTATGAGGCCGATACACCTTAGTCCGCTCCTAGTTCTTGGGAGAACCTCTCATCTTCCCTGGTCATATCCGGGGAAGGATTCAACAAGCTCTTTGTGAGGTCAGTAAAGAGGAAGTTTGAAGAGCTAATTGACGCAAGCTCGGAATAGAATTCCACACTCGACAGGTTCGAGGGTAAATCAAACTCGATCACCTACTACCTCAAATAGCTACTGTGTGGCGCCCCTAATTCCAACATTCCTCTGCTGATCAGAACCCAGATGGAAAACTTCGATGTCCGTCGCATCCTCGTCGACCAGGGGAGCTCGATCGACATAATGTATGCTCACTTGTTCACCACTCTCCAACTCGACGAGAGGCATTTGACTCCATACGTCGGCTCCAACTTACAAGACTCCAATCGCACCACCACGAGACCATGGGGTTATTTTAAGATGCTCGTCACTTTCAGGTCCGAGGACTGTGCCAGGTATAACACCCCAAAATTTGCCTCATCAATTCTTGATCTAATGGCTTATGTTTCTCTGCATTTTTCATTTCTTCATATCATAGCATTGGTTTTTAAGACATGGAATCAACGTATTTCTATGGCTCAGGATTCTCTTTTATTGCAAGAGTTTAAGCAGCGAGTGGAAGAGGCTTCGAAATTTATTTTTCCCAGCAATCGAGTGGCCGATTTTATTTTATTTAGCAGGTTATTTTCAGCACAGGAGATGGGTCGCAGGTTATCTCAATCATTTTCACAATTATAATATCAAATGGGCAAGTTTTAGAGGCTAAACGTGGCTCAGAACGGGTGAAAACGAACAAATATGCAAGTTTCCCTCCAAATGGCGCATTTTTCAAAATTTGTGAGTGGTTAACTGATTAACCAATTTGCACTAGCAAATGGTTAATCGATTAACCAAAGGAAAATTTACCCAGATAAATGCATTTTCAATGCTGCCACTTTTGGGGTCCATTTTGATCACTTGTGAATTAGTTTTTACACCAGAAGAAGGATCTAGAATCACTCTGAATTTTGATTAACTTTCAAAACCAATCTAATTTCCCTCTAATTTCCATTCCTAATCCCATTCCAATTTTCAAACCCTCACTCCAAACCATAATTCTACTCCTAACCAAGAGCTTATTTAAGTGAATTTGCTCCAAACCTCAAAAGGAGAACCCTCATAATTTCAGATTTCACACTCATTCATTCTCATTCTTCAAAATTTGCTCTCAAATTCTCTCAAGTTTTCTACACTCCAAAACTCCATTAGAGCTCTTTCACTTAAATTCTTTGATTCTTCATTGGAATCCTTGAATTCTAGAGTTAAACCTCCACCATTCATCTCCATCATCTTCAATTCATCATTTGATTTTCGTTTGGATTTGGATCTAATTTTGGAAGCAAACTTTTAAGTGATTCTTGGATCAACTTTGGCTTATTTTGCTCATTCTTCACTTCTCATGCAAGAAATCTCTTGGATCTTGAAGTTTTCTTGAGTTTCTAACTTGGATATATCAATTTGCAGAAGAACAACAATTACCAAAGTAAATCTCAGCTTTGAAGGTTAGTTAATTCTAGATCCACTTCTGTTTTGAACTTATTTGGATAATCACAATATAGATCTTCAATTTTAATTGATTTTGATTGTTTGATTTATTTGATTTGTGATCTCAATGCTTGGATAAGTTTGATTGATGTTTGATCACTGACTTTTGGTGTTAAATTCATGCATATTTGATTACATGATCATTTGGATGATTGCATAATGGATTAATTGCTGAAAGTGCTTTTAATTTGCTGTTATTCCTGCTTCTGGTACAGTGTTATGATTAACCAGTTGAAGTAAAAAACTGGTTAATCAATTAACCAGTGTAATTTTGGACTTTTTCAAGTGGTTAATCGAATAACCACATTTGCACTGCAAATGGGTAATCAATTAACACTGGACCAGAATGTGATTTTTGGTTGTTTTCAAGCATGTTGTGATTTCTTTCCACCTTTAACCTTCATGGATTGATATGATGTATTTGTGTGGACTGCTTTGACCTGTTTCATCGTGCTTGATTTTTTGATTGAGGTTCTTCGACGCGTGACTTTTGGTTTCCATTTGAAATGCTTAACGTGTTCATGATGCTTGCTTGATGTGATGATCATATGCTTTGCTTGTTTGTATCATGTTAATTGCTAATTGTTGATGATTATCTTGTCGGACTTGTGATGTATGTTAGTATTTGCTTCTGATTCTGGTTGTCGCATGATCGTTTGAATTGATTAATTGATGTGAAAAGCATGTTGTTCTTGTTGATTCTTGATGATGCAATATTGATGAACCTTTGTGTTTGATTGTTGATGCATTTCCATCTTTGTTTTATACTTGTTCATTGATTGATACTTGTTCATGTTGATTGTGTTGAAGCATGCTTGCTGCCCTACTTTCTACAACTGTTTTATTCTGAATTTACATGTTGTTGTATGTTATTCTTGCTTGCTTCCTGCCTTTTACACTTACTTTTGTGCTGAATTAGTAGTTGTTAAATGTTGTTGTGCTGCCTTGCTGGATTTTATTGTTGTTTTGTGTAGGAAGCACTATTGTAGCTGTTGTTTTTTCCTTGTTTTCTTGTTTTTTTGTTGTGTTTCTGCATGCTCCCTTAAGGCCTCCTAGTCCAACTTAATTTCTTATTAAGTTTGGAGTAGGATAGACACTAGGAGTTTAATCCATGCATGATAACAAGTAGGTTAGTCTCTTTTAACCTCAACCTTAGGTCTATATTTTGCATGCTAATATTAGGATAGAATTTCCTTTCACATCTCAACCTTAGGGCTACTTTGCATGACAATGTTAGGGACGAGTTTCCCTTAGACAATTTCGTGCGTCTTTCTCGCTTCTCATCTCAAAACAATTCTAACACACTTAATAAAGACGATGAACATTGTGTGCCACGAGTCTTAAGCATATGAGAATTGATGAGTGAGGGGTCTCCTCTCGCTTTTCTAGAGTGTTTAGCTTACGTCCCATCTGGGGGCGATATGTGACGCATTCGTTTCTATATCATAGTCTTTAGTGCAACGTGAATCACAAAGAAAACTAATTCACTTTGCTAAAACTCATAAACAAAATTCAAAATTTTTTATCCTTCGGGATTGTGTTTCAAACTCATTTTCAGAAAAGAGTGCGTTATTTTTTCGTTCTACCACAAACAGGCATCGACCCTAACTACTGGAATGTGAACTTATTATCACTCATAAAAAATACTTAACAACCTCGTGGTTTCATTTCCCGAACTATGCTTGCTCTGATTTCTCAAACCAGATGAGGATACGTAGGCACAAGATTATGATGTCTTGGCGAGCAACCTTCCCCCATCACTCGTAGTTTTCCAAACTACGTTGACTCTGACTTTCCCATTGCACGAGGGAATACGTAAGAATAGGGCGGTGATGTCCTATAGAGTCTCTTTCTTTTTCTTTGTTCTCGTTTCCATTTAGCAATGTTTTTTAGATGACACACCTTTTGTTTATATAACAAGCATGCATCCCGTTGAGTATAACGGACGTGAGGGGTGCTTATATCTTCCCCTTGCGTAATCGACTTCTGAATCCAAGATTTAGTTGCAATGACCTTGTCTTCTGCCATTCTTCAGGTTTTCTTCGATCGTTTCCTTTCCCTCCTTTGGGATAAATAACGTTCAGTGGCGACTCTTCTGTTTTTCCGCCAGGTGTTATTCGCAGTTGCGACAGCTGGCGATTCTGTTGGGGACTCAGGTTCCCTATGCGAGTCAATTATAGAGCTTGTCTATTTGTGTTCTTTGGGTGTTTACTTTTGTGCAGTTATATACTTTTATGTATATTATTTGTTGTATATTATTGCATTTGCATTTTATGGTTTCATATTATATTATATTATTGTTGTTGTGTTGTTGGGTGGTTGTTTCATGAGAGATAAGCCCAATAACTAGGCTTGAGTGCACACATATGATTAGTGTGAAGAGTAGTGGGAGCTTGTGTGGCGTCTAACCATGCAAAAGCTCGCGCGAAATTCACGTCCAGGCGAGGTTTTTCTTTGGAGATACTCTATCTTGCGCGTCTGGTGCAGTTGAGGGAGTATTGACTTAGAAAGACTAACAACTTTGAAGACCGTTCATTGGGAAGTCAGTTGATACCTCCTCGGTCAACCATGATGCCAAACCAGAAATGGTGAACGTATCATCCTTTCTCGACCTGAATATCCGTGATACTGATGACTTGCATATGATGGGTTTTGTAAGAAACTTTGACCTTTAGTTTTCTGGTTTCTTATCAAAGCGGACCTTTGTGAAATTATGGTATCAGATATTAGATGTCGAAGGTGATGTTCATGACACAAATATATGTTTAATAAGAACAAAGATAAACAAATAACAATTGTAAAGAGACACATCAGTTGTTAACCCAGTTCGGTGAAAACACACCTACGTCTGGGGGCTACCAAGTCAGGAAAGGAAATCCACTAAGTAGAACTAGTTTGAAGACATACAATAGGCTCACTCTAGTTTACCATCTTCTCACCTAATCTCTACCCTTGCAATTCCTATCTAGGACACTCCTAGATATGAGACACCTCAAACTCCCCCTCAATTACAACAGTGATATCAATCAACACAAAGGAAGACTTTAGAAGACACTCTTCAAAGTCACAACTTGGTCTTGCTTAAAAGCTTCAATCAAGTACAATACACTCTTGCTTACAAGCTTTGAGTGAACAATTTACAATTAACAACTTAGTCCAATTCACACATTAGACAATGAGTGAATGGCTTAAAAAAATAACACGCACGAAGCTTAAACCTTACACAATTGCACACACTTTTTAATCATTGCTTCTCTGATCTCAAGCTAGGGTTTTCGCCACTTTAAATAGTAATGAGAATGGGCTTGGGTTGTGGCAAAAGTAACAGCAGGTTTTGGGAAGATTTCAATCTTCATAAATTGCCACAATGAAACAAATTTGATTTGATCAATTAGATCTAATCAAATCATCCTTCCAATCTTCAATCAATATTCTGAGAATAACTCCATATCAAATCAAATTTGATCCACAGTAAGTGTATCAGAAACGCCATTAGAAAACCACTAAAAACACGCAGATCCTACACCAAAATAGTGCAACAAGATTGCACATAAAGAAATGGACAGACAAACATATTCATACATAATGTTTTATCCATGAGTGTCAAGACATCTTGTTTGACATCATGAGATAAGTCCTATTAAAAAGTCCAAAGCAACCTGTTGATCCTGACAGACAGATGTTACGACATCCTGTAGGACATCTTGTGATTACACCTAGTTTTACCAAAATGTCTGCCAATCAAGAACTAACAAACTCCCCATTTGGCAAATTTTGGCTAAAACACAAAACAAATCACAAGAAACCAGTAAAGAGTACAACACAACAGAAAAACTACACAGTAAGGAGAGTAAATGCAAAACAAACTCCCCCTCAACTTAAGCAACAAACACCACAACAGCCAGCCCAAGCACAACAGCCCAAGCAGTAACACAAAGCAGCCCACAGTCTTCTCAGCTTTCAGCAACCTGTAATGCACAGACAAACATTCAGCAGGATCAACATCCTGTCAGCCCAGGACAAGAACACAAACATCCAGCACCAAACATCAGCTTCATAAACTTCTAGTCAGCTACACACCTGCTATACACACCAGCCATATGCCAAGGTGTATACAATATACTCTTCTCCCCCTTTTTAGCCATAATTTAAGAACAAAACTAGGATATAGTAATATATCAAAAGGTCAGAGACAAGCAAGTTAAGGGCATAGAGACCCAAAATATTACAACCCAAATGCAAAAAAAGTGCAACAAATTCTGTTCATTCTGCTAAGACAGATAAAACAAACAAAAGAAACCAAAGAACAACCGAATACAGAAGCATACAACTTAATCTTCAAAAGCAGAACTAGAACCAACATCTTCAACATCAGTTGGGACATCTTCACTACCATCCTCAGAATCTTTTCCAGACCCAGCCTCATCATCTTCTTCACTAGCATCATCAGAGCTAGGGAATGGATCTATGCGAGAAATTGGGGTGGAAATACCATGCACATTATGACCTCTCTAGAGAATTTTAGTGACAAGTTCCCTAATGAATCTGTCAACATAAGCAAAGTCTTCCTTGTTTTTCATTTTAGTAATGTTGTCAGTAGAGGAATCAGAAGTTTTAGCTTTGGAAGGTTGTTAGACTTGGTTGCATGTGGAGGTGTGGTCTTGAGAGATTCATTTTCATAACCAGGAATCATGGAGATAGGTGTCATGTGAAGAGCATCTTCGAGGGAGATATTCATGGGGTGAGCATTAGAGTGGGAAGCATCACGTTTGGGAGACATCTTGATATTGAGATAGGAAAAGTTTAGAGGATGATGGAGATAAGCAGCAAAGTTTAGAGTGAGAGAGGTATTCTGAAAAGTAGAGAAGGTGTGTGAGTTGAAGGGGCGGTTGGAGGAAATATTTTGAGTGGAATAACGTGCTTTAGTAGACAAGGGCGTGCTATACATTAAAGATGGATGTTGAAACATCTCCCTTTTTTTAAAAACATCTTTTAAACACAAAAACCCCTCTTAGCAGTAATTGCTATAGATCCTCATAAATACAAATTCCTAACTTTCCTCTCAAAATATCAAACTGATTAGCATCCAAGGCTTTGGTAAAAATATCAGCCAGTTGATTTGATGTAGTGACATGCTCAAGAGTAACGATTTTACTTTCAACAAGCTCCCTAATAAAATGATGTCTAATATCAATATGCTTGGTTTTGCTATGTTAAATAGGATTCTTGGAGATATTTATAGCACTCATATTATCACAATATAATGTCATGACATCTTGTATGACATTATATTCTATAAGCATCTGCTTCATCCATACAAGTTGAGAACAGCTACTCCCAGCAACTATGCATTCTGCTTCTGCAGTAGACAGTGATACACAATTTTATTTCTTTCTAAACCACGAGATGAGGTTGTTTCCCAAAAAGAAGCAGCCTCTAGATGTTCTCTTCCTATCATCAACACTTCTAGCCCAATTAGCATCACAACATCCAGACAGCACACATCCAGATCCATGAGTGTACAACATCCCATACTCACTTGTCCTATTGATATACTTAAGAATTCTCTTGACTTGATTAATGTGACTAATCTTGGGTTCAGCTTGATATCTGGCACAAACTCCCACAACAAAAGCAATGTCAGGTCTGCTTGTTGTAAGATATAACAAGCTCCCTATCATGCTTCTGTACAGACTTTGATCCACATTAACTCCTTTTTCATCTTTTGGCAATTTTAGATGGGTAGGTGCAGGAGTTCTTTTATGGCTGCAAAGTCCTATCACAATGTTGGTCATTATGTCAATACATGTGACATAACATCAGGACAACAAATAACACTAATACTTTACTCCCCCTTTTTAGCCAAAAATTGACAAAAATTGGAGTAAATGTACACACAAATATTCTGCAGAGAAAAATAAATTCTCCCAGACAACAACCAATGTTGTTTCCTAGGTCATTCACAAGAAACTAGCACAGTTCTAGTTCCAACCAACAGCCTCACAAAGCCAGACCCACAGTCACATTGTCAAGGTAAAAAGGTACACTAGACAGCACAATATCAAGACATCTTATCTGACATCACGACCTCACCAGTGGTGCAAGAACACAAGCTTGCCTGAGAATCAGCAAACTTTGTACAGGCTACAACAATGCAGCTACACATCAGACAGGTACACAACTCCCCCTGTCATGCATAATCAGCACTCCCCCTAAAAGAGAAAACTCAAACACATGAAGAACCACTTCAACATCTTCATATTCACACACTGGAAACACATGCAACTTTACACCCTTTGTTTCATAAACCACACCAAAACCAAACCTAATAGAAGAGGTAGTTGCAGGATAGACATAACTATCTGCAAGATCACTCATATTCAGCTTTGAAAGACCAGAAAAATATCCAAGATGTCAGGGTGAATGTCCTAGACATGTTTCCTTTACTTCCATATGCACAAAATCAAAGCTGGTGGTGTCTTGATCTTCATCTTCACCAGTCATACAAATACAAGACAAAACACTTGGATAGAGGCCCAAAAACATGCTGACCAAAAATTCCTTCAGTGGAAGCCAGACCATAATGCTCTCTCCTTTATATTACTCCCAACTAGCAATGCCATGAGCATCTAGAGAGACTGACCCTATCTTCAACAAGCCAGGACAGATGTCAGAACATTTTATAAGACATCGGGCGTAACAATAACCTCATTATTAGCAGTAGCAGAAGAATCTTCATATATCACTCTAACAACCATTAGTAGTTATCATCCCAGACTCAAAAATCTATTCTCTTAGCTTCCAATATTCTTGAACACTACATAAGGGATGGTCTGATCACACAATCTTCTTCCTAGTTCAAAATACCAGAAATTATCTTCCCTAGAACTCATCCAGAAACAGACAGGATGCCTGCTCTGATACTAATTAAAATTCTAGTATGCAGATCTCAGATGTCATAAGAGATGTCGAGAACATTGATCTCTACTAAAAACAGAACAAGGACAGAAAACGAGCATTTTGATTTACTTTAAGAAATAACAGTACCATGACAGATGTTGTAACATCTGCAGACTGACAGAACAATCTGTCCAACCATTTAAATCGTGCAGAATTTTAAATGCAGAAAGATAAATAACACAATAAATTGTAAAGAGATCAGCAGCAAACATCAGTAGCAAGAAGCAAACACCAACTTCACAAACTTCCAGTCAGCTACACACCTGCTATACACACCAGCCATATACCAAGGTGCATACAGTATACTCTTCTCCCCCTTTTTAGCCATAATTTAAGAACAAAACTAGGATATAGTAATATGTCAAAAGGTCAAAGACAAGCAAGTTAAGGGCATAGAGACCCAAAATATTACAACCCAAATGTAAAAGGAGTGTAACAAATTCTGTTCATTATGCTAAGACAGACAAAACAAACAAAAGAAACCAAAGAGCAACCCAATACAGAAGCAGACATCTTAATCTTCAGAAGCAGAACTAGAACTAACATCTTCAACATCATTTGGGACATCTTCACTACCATCCTCAGAATCCTTTCCAGACCCAGCCCCACCATCTCCTTTACTAGCATCATCAAATTGGCAATTTGATTTTTCTGGCAGTAGCTGCAGTAATTGTATCCCCTAGTTCCATGCAAGTTTCTTTTAACTCAGAGATGATCCTTGCCCTTGAAGCAGTGGCCCTTTTAGCAGATGTCAATACAATATCTGGAACATGTCTTCCAGTAAAAAATTTGTAGTGAAGGGACAACACTGACTCCCTCTTGCTAGCAACATCATTAGAATTTAGAATCCCTGGGTGTTGATTCAGAATAATTTCACAGATGAGGGAAGGAAAGGCAATTGGCAGCTTTATGGCAATGGTGATAGAATGCTTAATAATTTGATCAAAAATGTATAAACCAAAATCAAAATCCACCTTAGTACCTACAACATATATGAATCTGCCTAGTCCAGTAGCAATGGTGGAGGTGTGGTTGGTGGGAACCCAATTTGCAGCACCAATCCTGTGAAGGATGGCATATTTCACACTGAGTTGACCAGGTGAGAGCTTTCCTTTTGAAGGCCAGGCTTTGACTTGGTTAGCAGTGATGACTTTGCACACCTGGTTGTCAGAAACAGTCATTTCATCTTCACCATCATTTGATCTTCCCAGAAATCTGTTGATTACCATAAAGGAAAACTTCACACATTTTCCCCTAACAAACACCTTCATATAGTCCTTGCTATTCCTATCAGTAATGGAGTCAGGAATGTTCACAATGAATTCTTTCACCAGCCCTTCATAACACTTGGAGAAGCCAGTGACAGTTTTGAGCAATCCAGCCTCATTGATTAAGTCCATCACTTCCTTGATATCCAGAGCATCTTTACCCAGCTCTCTTTCTAGAGCAATCCTCCTTTGATACACATAGTTCCACTTGGTCACACTGCTGATAGAGTGAAAAGAGACATTGTCAAGGGGAGCAACAGGCACTTGTTTTGTAGGTTTCTTGGTAGTAGATTTCTTCACAAGAGCTATGTCAAGAACATCTTTTCCAACATCTTCATCTGAGTCAGTGTTTTCTAATCTGACTTTTCTCTTTTTGGTATCGGGAGTAACCTTGCTCTAGGATTTAGGTCCAACAGGGGTCTTCTTCTTTTGGCTTTTGGAAGGGGATTCCTCAAGCACAGCCTTTCCTTTTCTTGTCTTCAGTCTCTTAGCAATTCCTGGGGAAACATTTTTGAAGAGTTCATCATCTGAGGGCATATCATCAACATCTACAACATTGTCAGCATCATTCATATCATCATTCAAACCAGTATCTTTTGCCTCATTCACATCATCATTCAGACCCGCTTCATTACCCTTATTCACATCATGCACCATAGAACTGGCAAGTTTTTCCAAGTTTTCAGTGTTAGGGTTGTCATCAGTAGAGGGTTTTTCAGCATTTTCTTCTAGGTTCTTATCAGTGTTGGGGGATGGATCAACACAAGAGAGAGGAATGGAAATACCATGCATATTATGATCTCCATAGAGGATCTTGGTGACAAGTTCCCTAATGGATTTGTCCACATAAGCAGAGCCTTCCTTGTTTTTCATTCTAGCAATGTTGTCAGTAGAGGAATCAGACGTTTTACCTTTGGAAGGTTGTTCGGACTCGTTTGCATGAGGAGGTGTGGTCTTGGGAGCTTCATTTGTATGACCAGGAACCATGGAAATAGGGGTCACGTCAAGAACATCTTCGAAGGAGATGTTCATGGGTTGAGCATCAGTGTGGGTATTTTTTGATGAGGAAGAACCATGTTTGGGAGACATTTTGTTGTTTCTGAGAGAAGAAAAAATTTGAGAAGGATGAAGGTAGAGAATGCGCAGAGAGTGGGAGGTAGTTTGAACAGTGGTGGAGGTGTGGAAGTTGAAGGAGCAGTTAGAGGGAAAACTTTGAGAGGGGTAGTGTGCTTGAGTGGACAAGGATGTGTTGTGTAATAAAGAGGGATGTTGGAACATCTCTATTTTAAGTAAAAAGCATCTTTTAAAAGCAAGAATCCCTCTTAGCAATAATTGCTATAAATCCTCATAAATACAAATCCCCAAGTTTCCTCTCAAAGTCTCAGACTGATTTGTATCCAAGGTTTTGGTAAAATTATTAGCCAATTGATTTTCTGTAGTGACATGCTCAAGAGTGACGATTTTATTTTCAACAAGCTCTCTGATAAAATGATGTCTAATATCAATACGCTTAGTTCTGCTATGTTGAATAAGATTCTTGGAAATATTCATAGTACTCAGATCATCATAGAATAATGTCATGACATCTTGTGTGACATTATACTAATTAAGCATATGCTTTATCCATACAAGTTGAGAACAACTACTCCCAGCAGCTATGTAATCTGCTTCTGTAGTAGCCAGGGATACAAAACTCTATTTCTTGCTAAACCATGAGATGAGGTTGTTTCCCAAAACAAAGCAGCCTCCAGATGTACTCTTTCTGTCATCAGCACTTCCCGCCCAATCACAATATCCAAACAGCACACACCCATATTCATAAGTGTACAACATCCCATACTTACTTTGAGACAGAAATATGGATTCTTTCATCTGTATGACTTGTATTCCAAGAAGGTTAGTTAATTCCACAACAAGGCTTGTTTCAAACTTAGATTGCATTTGCTGCACACAATGTTGAAACATCTTATCTGACATCCTAGTTTATTTTCCTATTTGGCCTTCACCACAAATTTCTCCTTTCTCAATCTTTAGATTAGAGATACATCTGACAACATTTATAGATATGATATTCTTCATTCCTTGTAAATTCCCAAGTTTCTGGTGCCACATTCTTACTTCATCCTTTTTGGCAAGAGCACATTTTGAGTCCTGAGAGGTCCATAGATAACAATTGTCCTTGGATCTTACTCCCTTCATGATCTGCTCTCCCTTTTCATTAGTAACTAAACACTCAAGTTTAGTGAAGTTGACACTTAGAACTTGATCACACAGTTGACTAATGCTAATCAGATTGGCAGTTAATCCTTTGACTAACAGCACATTGTCAAGATCTGGTGTTCCTAAGTAGTTTAGTTTTTTAATTCCATTAATTTCCCTTTTTTTCCCATCTCCAAAGGTCACATAGCTAGTTGAGTGAGGTTTGATGTCCACTAACAGATTTCTGGTCCCTGTCATGTGTCTTGAGCACCCACTGTTAAAGTACCAATCTTCCTTAGTAGAGACTTTTACGAACATATAAGCTATGGAGCAACTAGTAGTTTTGGGTACCCATTGTTTTGTAGCAGGAGTCTTGGCAACCCATTGCTTCTTGGAAGGGTGAGTGTTGTGGTTAGGTCTTGTCTAAGTAATAGAATTTGGATATCCATGCAGTTTGAAACATAATGACTTTATGTGACCAAAGCGACCACAGTGATGACATCTCCATCTTTGGAATTTTCTAGGTTGGCTGGTTTGTTTTCTGTCATGATGTTGAGACAGCTGCTGGAACATCATCTGCCTTGATCCAGAAGGTTTGTGGTGATAGGCAGAGTTATTGTCTTCATGGAATCCTAACCTTGTCTTGTCTTCAGATCTTTTTCCAGATTGAAGAATCTCTTCTAAGGTTTTGGTACCACTATTCATCATTCTAACAGACTTTCCCATTTGGTTAAGTTGGGAAGTCAGTTGAGCAACTTCATCTGTTAATTTAGTGATAGTTTTAGCCTATTCAGCAACCTCATTACTCAAACCATTGATAGTTGTCAGGTGTTCCTCCTTTTCAGTCTTTAGCTTGATGATGTGTTTCTTCTGTTTTTCACCTTGTTGGCAGACTTCTTCACTTCTGAGGCACAGTTCTTTATAGGAAGCTGCTAGTTCTTCAAAGGTCAATTCATCTTTACTGAAGTCTTCATCAGAATAGTATCTTCTAGGCAAAGCAGTTACATGTTTGGCAGATTCTTCTTCAATATCACTGTCAGAGTCTTCATCAGTCCATGAAACAGCTAGGCCTTTCTTTTGTTTCTTGAGATAGGTAGGGCATTCAGATTTAATGTGACCAAAACCTTCACACTCATAACAATGTGTCCCTTTGCTGTTTGTGGGGTTTTCTTCAGTCCACGTTCTTCTTCCTGCATCATTTGACTTACTAATGTCAAGTGAGGTGTTCTTGACATTTGGTCTTGTCTTTGTATCCATTCTTCTTATTACCTTGTTGAATTGTCTTCCCAGCAGAACCATAGCCTTTGATAGAATTTCATTTGTATCCTCATCAGATTCATCATCTCTTCTTTCAGTATTTGACACAAAAGCTATGCTCTTTTTCTTGTCAACTTTGTCACTTATTCCTACTTCAAAGGTTAACAGAGAGCCAATGAGTTCATCAAATCTCATTTTACAGATGTCTTGAGCTTCCTCTATAGCAGTTAATTTCATGTCAAATTTCTTGGGAAGAGATCTGAGAATTTTTCTTACCAGCTTTTCTTCGGACATCTTTTCACCTAGAGCACTTGAAGCATTGGTAATTTCAATAATATTCATATGAAAGTCATGTATGCTTTCATCATCTTTCATTCTCAGGTTTTCAAACTTAGTTGTAAGGAGTTGAAGTCTAGACATTTTTACCTTGGATGTGCCTTCATGAGTAGTCTTTAGAATCTCCCATGCTTCTTTAGCAATTTCACAGTTGTTCACCAACCTGAATATGTTCCTATCAATTCCATTGAACAAAGAATTCAAGGCCTTGGAGTTTCCCAGAGCTAGATCATCTTCTTCCTTTGTCCATTCTTCCTCAGGCTTTAAGTCAATTGTAGCCTCCTCAGGCTTTAATTCAGTTGTATCCTTTCCATCTTTATCAATAATCACAGGATGTTCCCATCTCTTTATGACAACTTTCCATGCCTTGTTGTCCAGAGATTTTAAGAAAGCAACCATCATGGGTTTTCAATAGTCATAATTATTCCCGTCCAGAACAGGTGGTCTGTTCATAAATCCTCCTTCTTTGTCTATGGTACCATAAAGTATCGTCCCTAGATCTCACCCAGAACCAGAGCAGGATGCCTGCTCTGATACCAATTGAAATTCTGGTATCAGATATTAGATGTCGAAGGTGATGTTCATGACACAAATATCTATTTAATAAGAACAAAGATAAACAAATAACAATTGTAAATAGACACATCAATTGTTAACCCAGTTCGGTGAAAACACACCTACGCCTGGCGGCTACCAAGCCAGGAAAGGAAATCAACTAAGTAGAGTTACTTTGAATACATACAGTAGACTCACTCTAGTTTACCATCTTCTATCCTAATCTCTACCCTTGCAATTTCTATCTAGGACACTCCTAGATATGAGACACCTCTCACTCCCCCTCAATCACAGCAGTTATATAAGTCAACACAAAGGAAGACTTTAGAAGATACTCTTCAAAGTCACAACTTGATCTTGCTTAAAAGCTTCAATCAAGTACAATACACTCTTGCTTACAAGCTTTGAGTGAACAATTTACAATTAACAACTTAGTCCAATTCACACATTAAACAATGAGTGAATGGCTCCCAAAACTAACACACACGAAGTTTAAACCTTAAATAATTGCACACACTTTTTAATCCTTGTGTTGCACCCCAAAATTTGCCTAACCTTTCTCTTTACCTAGCTTATGTTTCGTTGCATTCATTTTAGCATTATCATCTGCATTGCATTGACATGTGGGCAGGGATCAAGAGGTATGACTACCAACAAAAGGCTACCAAGGTCATGAAGCTATCCAAGAGTCTTTTTTCAAGTATTCAAGGGTTGATATCCTCAGCAAAGAAGTCAGAGATCCTCAGAGAAGTGGCTAGACAGTTATGTGCACATTTCCTAACTTGAAGGTTATGGGAAGTCATCTGATGATGTTAAATTCATGGACATGGACCTAGAGCATTGAGAGAGTCCATATGGTGTCTTGATAGTCATTGTGGAGCCTGGATAAGTCATTATGCAAGGTATAAGAAGCTACAACCAAGATTGGTGCAATTAGGGTTTCCACTTAGTCAACCCTAAGTCAACAGGTGAATTGAAAAGGGTTGAGACCTAATTTCAAGGCCATGTGTGTCGCTACTGCGAAAATCGGCGCCGACTATGACAGAAGAGTCGCCACCGTGTGTTATTTATCCCAACAGAGGGAAAGGAAACGCTCAGAGTAAACCTAACGCAAAACGGGAAGGAATGGTCATCGCAACCAAATCCTGGATTCGGGAGTCAGTTACGCAAGGGGAAGGTATTAGCACCCCTCACGTTCGTCGTACTCGACGGGATCCATGCTTGTTTTCTAGTACAGATTGTTACTCTATCTACTCTACAGGTCTGGGTTAAAAAGAAAAGAAAATGACTCGGCAAAGTATCGCACTTTATGCCTACGTATTCCCGTCTGGAACGAGAAATCAGAGTCAACGTAGTTCGCCTACCTACGGAAAGGAGGGGAAAGTTGCTCGCTAGGATATGACATCCTATGCCTACATACTTTCATACAGCATGAAAGATCAGAGCAAACGTAGTTCGGGCTACGGAAGACACAAGCTTGTTTGACTGTTTTTATTACCTTCAAAAAGGGTTTTTCCGGATTAAGAGTCCAAGCGGACAAAGATGACACTTTGATGTTTGTTTTGAATCTTTTACGAAAGAAGTGTTTTTTAGTCTGTTTGCAATCTCTGACGCACTAGAGACTATGATTTGAGAGTGACTACGTCGCGTGTCACCCAAAGGGTACCACACTAAGCAGCCAGACTACTGGAAAGAAGCTTTCCAGCAACCCTTTCTCAAATAGCTTAAGGCTCGTACCGTACGGCATCGATTAACCTTATTATTGTGTTTTTGAGTTGTTTTGAGATAAGAAGAGAAAGAAGCTCTAAAAAGCCTAGGGTTAAAAAGGGGATAAAAACTAACCTAATGTTGTCATGCATGGATAAGAATCCTAATGTCTGTCATAATTCCCTCCTGCATAGAGGAAATCAGAGATCCTAGGGGATAAACAGAAAAGAAAGCCAGCAAGTACAGTAAAATGCATGCAATGCAGTAATACAAGCGAGGCAAGGGAGTCCCACTCAACCTCGAACCTGGGAAAATAATAGGCAAAGTGAATCAACATTCACCTCAAACCTAGGGGGCAAGTTACACAAGCCAACAAACAATACAGAAAACAAAACCCCAAAGCAGAGGAGGCAGCCCAAGCAGCAGCACCAATCTCCTACAGCAAACAGCAGCTCTGACAGCAACAGATGATTAACCAGCAAAAAGTTGACAGCAACAACCTTCATCTTCATGCATGACTCCCATCTTCAAGCTCCAATAAACTTTCAATCTTCAACAAGCACCAACTTAAGCAAGCTCAAACCCCAACCAGTAACCAGCTTCAGCAAGCTCCTGACTTCAACTTCAACAAGCAGTAAAACCCTAGCTTCAATAAGCTACCTCATCTTTTCCTTTACCAAGCTTCAGCAAGCACCTCCAAGGGAGAATCATTCAACAAGATCAAGTTGAAATGTTAAGAAGCTCAATGATAACCAAGGGAAGTCACTAAGAACTTAGCATTATGAGAGACTGGCAGCCTCAAAGTTCTACTCACTTGGGCATACCCCTCATCCCTCCTAACAAGAGATGGAGCTTCCCAATGAGGAATTTATGTCATTGGATAGAATGGAGATGGACAAGATACTCCATGTTTGAAGAAAGAAACAAAGCTAACTAAAAGCTCTTCCTAGAAACCCTAGTTTTCTTAAGCTCCTGATCAAGCATCCACAAGGTGATGAATTCTTCATGTACATGCTCCATCCTTCATTCCCAAGCATCTTCAAAGCCTTCATAAGCTCCAACAAGAAAAATCCATGCCAAAAGCAAAAGCAAAGTTGCCAACCAAATTGAACAAGACAAGCATCCAAGGGAGAAACCCACAAACATCACACCATTTGCAAAATACAAATAAAATGCTAAATCACATTATAAAATCCTAATTAAATTTCTAAGGGAACCTAAACCTATACCCAATATCCCATATAAATCCCAGGACCTAAATCAATCACTAAGTACCCAAACTATGCCCTAAACTAAAGCTAGTTGTATTAAAACCCTAAACCTAACACCTCTCATGTTTACCAATCAAACTGGCCTAAAAAATATTCACAAAAATATGATAAAATTTCTAAGGGTACATGCTTCTCTACTCTAATCAACCTAATAAGAATCACTCAAAAATTCCTCACCAAACTCTCATAAAAAATTCAGAAAGATGAGGTATCAAACAAAGTGAATTAAAAACTAATAAAACCATAAAAATATGCAATTAAAAATAAAATGTATGAATTTAATATTTTTTGTTCTATTAAATTCTACACTTCCTATTGAAGCCAGTAGAAAAAGTCTCACTCAAAAAGGATTATTTTTCTATTTATTGTGGAATTAATTCTAACTATGTGAAAAATATGAAAATAAAAGAAAATGGAACAAAAATGATAAAATGGCGTGTGGAATAGCAAGTGAACCTAGTTGTTCTATCAGGCTGGGCCCAAGATGGGGTGTATATAGCAAGCGTGTAATTAAGCCCATCCAAGTTAAAAAGAATTAGGAAAATGAATGGAAAAATGGTAAAAACCTGTGGCAATTAGCAATAACATCACGTGTATATTCACTCATGGGCTAGGAGGAGGGTGTGGTTAGCAACAATGTACTTAAGCCCAAGCAAAGTCACTTAATGAAACGGGGAGTTTTGATGTTCAGACTCCATTCACAAGCTAAGACACAATCGTGGTCGTGGGATCCAAGTTTGGTCAAGGGTCAATGCAAGATCTAAGGGTCAAATCTTCATCTTCTCCACTTTCAAACCTTGGGAGGGAAATGCAATAGGACGGTGGCCTGAGTTGCGCCACCGTCGTCCCCAAATTCCAACACCACAAAAGGTCAAACAACTCTAAACCTAAGCACTCAAACTTGATCATTTTTCCCCACTAAATTCAACTATGATGTCCATTTGCATTGAATCTCACCACAACTCAAAATACGGTTCTATGTTCAGAACACACTCAAACTTCCATGATCATGATTCTTGAAATAAAAGGTGCTATCGGGAACTACATGTTACACTGATCAATTATCATCATCTAAACACCATTAATCCTCCAAGAATCGTGATAACCAAGCTCTAACAGAAATTTCAATGCCTAAGGTTTTGTCTCTAATCATCAAATTTTCCTACCAGAATCCATCTAAGCATCATCTATAACCTATCCATGCATCAAATGCTAATCAAATTCACCTAAATTATGCTATAAGTTGAAAGTCGCAAACCTGTAAAAAGTGGATGAACAGAGTGGTCTTGGCTTCAAATTAAGCTTCAATTCTTTCCAGATTCCTTCACACAATCACTTTGAAGCTTCTGTATGCAATGGTTTGGCTTGAAATCACTCCAATCACGAAAACCGATTCTTGTTGCAGCACCTGCAACTTCAAGTGCTCCCTCTCGATTCTCTCCAATTCAAGCCACAAAATCCTCCAGATTCCTTCAAGAACTCATTATGAAGCTTTTGCAATCAATAGTTTGGCTTGAAATCACTCCTATTCCAGAATTCGAATCTTAATGCAATGAAGAAATTCCAAGTTGCTCACTCTCAATTCTCTTCAACTTTCACCCAAAAAACCAACTGAATCAGTTACACATCTTATATAGAATGTGTTAGAACAATCTATAAAGTTATGGAATGGATCAAATGATAACTTGAAAATCTCTTGCACTTGAATTTCTCTTTCATGACAGTTGCGTTTTTGCTAGTTCAGCAGCTTGTTTTTGCTCCAATTTCTCACCAGATGACAAATAGAATTGATTGGAATGGTTAAGTGCCTTGTTGCTGATCTCATGAAGTGTTTTGCATATGTTACTTCAAACATAAGTCACCAAATGCAACCATGCGAAAATGACCTCAATTGCCAAAAGTGACAATGCCATCATCTTTAAAATGTTGATTCTGATCAAAATGATATGCCACATGCCTTGTTTTGACCATAAATCATGAAATTCCATTTTTGACTTTTAAATGACTTTAAATTCTTCACTTAAAGACCATTTCAAACCAACTTCTCATATGATCCAATTCAAACCCTCCTTGATGAATGGTCAAGGTTAAAACCCTATTTTGAGCAACTTTCTAGTTGAGCAACTTTCTAGTTGAACAATTTTCCATTTGAGGAGTGGAAGATGGAGATTTTGGCACATGCTTGAAAATGACCTATAATCATAAATGCCCAAAATACCCCTGGATTGCCAAGATCATAACTTGAGTTCTGTACATCCCCTTGAGGACTTCTAGTACTCTATGGAAAGCTAATATCAATATCTGCAACTCTTATGTTGGCCAAGAATCCATTTGAAAATTCCTTGAAGGGAAAAAGTTGCTTGGAAGTCAAGTGACTTTCACAGATAAATTTCAGTGTCCTCTGGTGACTTGTAATTTGCAAAGACCATAAATTGAGTTCTACAAATCTTCTTGAAGACTTCTAGCACTAAAATTAAAGGTATTGAGAAGCTTTAAAAGTTTCGTGTTGGCCAAAGATCCATTTGAAACTTGTATTTTGACTTATGTGTGCTTTGAAGTTAGGCACTAAACAGGGGATTTCACACTGAAACCCTAATTTAGCAACTTCCCACCTTCTTGATCTTTCTTTGCTTAACCTTGGCACAACACCACACATGTATCAACATACCAATACATGAATCCCTTGACATTAAGGTAGGCTTTGATGCTCTCCAATTACTCAATTGAATCAGGGTTGGCCCCAATGAAACCCTAGTTGACTGCACCTCAACTGTGGCTCTCATACTTGAATCAATGACTTGCCTCAGCTTCAATAAGGCCCTCTAGACATCCCATGAGATCCATACACACCTCAAGTTCACATTCCATGTTTCTCATTCCACTGATGATTCCCAACATTCCTCAAGATAGGAGCAAAACCCACATGTAGGCACTCAAACTTCTCAAGACTTCAAATCCTTTCTTGATGGCCTGGATGACTTCTCATATTGGATAACACACCTTGCTAGGCTCTTCTCTTGATAGACACCTTGATCCCTTGTTGGATGCATGATATGTTATGATATGCAATGAAACATAAATTAGGCAAGAAAAGGTTGAGCAAATTTTGGGGTGCAACAATGTGATCATGGAAGGATGTGTTGAGACACCTAAGGGATGATTCCAAAACCAACTCATCAAGGATCAAGAGTGTGAGAAGTTCCTAGGCTAGGGTTTCTAATCTTGACAGTGTAAAATCCCCTGGTTTAGTTCCTAACTTCAAGACCACATAACTCAAGATGTAAGTTTCATCTCATTTTGACATCCACATGGGACTTGTAGAGCATGTTCTTACCTTTAATAAGAGTACTAGAAGTCCTTGATAGGGTTTGTAAAACTCAAGTTATGAGGCAGACAAGTTACAGGTCATCAGATGAATGTGATTTTAGTACTTGAAAGTCAACCAACTTCCATGCCACTTTTGACCTAGAAGGAAACTTCTCCTCAACTTCAGGTGAACATGAATGTTCTTCCTTATCTTCTTAGATTTCCAAAGAGTACTATAAGTCCTTGATTGGATTTGTAGAACTCAAGATATGGAGCTTGCAAGGCAAGGGCATTTTGGGAAAGTAAGATTACAAGTCATTTTGGATTATAGGTCCATTTCACCATCATACATACCTCAAATGGAAATTGGTCCAACTTGAAAGTTGCTCAAAATTGGGTTATTTACTCAAGTAAGCATCAAGGGTTCATGATATGGATTGGAATGAGAGTTGGTTGAAGAAATTTTCACAAAAAATAGATTTAAGGGCTTTAAATGATAAAAAAATTCAAATCAATTCATGTTAGCTCAAAATATTTCAAACTTGTGCATATTTTGAGTGCATTTGATGTTTTAAACACTTTGGCATCATTGGAATTGCAAGATGAGTCTTATTTCATGGCCAATTTCCATGTTACTTCAAGAATAAGTAACACCACAAATCTCCACCATTGATCAAGTTTCAAGGGGCGAATCTCAGCCATACATATTCCTTACATCACAAGCAAGGCAATTGAAGCAATTCACAAGCTGTTTAGCTCTGTTTTCATCTTAAACACAAAGCTCCATAATCAAAAACTTGGATTTTCAATTGAACTCTTACAAGCTTCTATTGGGCTTCAAAAGTATCCAAGCCCATTCTATATATTCATATCATCATTCTCCAACTGCCATAATTGATTTTGGAGCAAGCATAACAGAAAAATGGTTAGAAAAAAGTGGTTGCAAATGGAAATTCGAGTTTGAAGATTAAGCAAGTTTCAAGAGAAATTGAGTATTGCAGAAGCTCCAGTGATGATCATGGAATGATTCTGGGCAATTTCCTTCAAGCTTCCAAGCCATTTGAAGACCCATTGGAGGTGCTCTAATAGGTAACTTATTTCTCACAATTCCTCTCTGTTCTTGATGCAAACGCATGCCATTGTTGTAGATTTACAATCCCCTAGGTGCTTAGAACGATTTAGGATAGTTTTGGTGAGCAATCGTGACATTTCTTAACAGAGCATCAAACCTTGGTAGCTTTCATTTTAGGTGATTTAGGTGAGAAAATGGAAATAGTTGATACATTCTTGATGTACGTGAATAGACAATTCGATTGGTGTATAAAATTTTAAGTTTTGATGAACTTTTGAGATTGGCACTGTTCAGTCGTGAGGTTGAAGATGACCGGAGCAAGTCCGGCCACCGTCCCCTCCACCGTCTGCAACATATCCCTCCATTTCCTCAGTTTGAATCGTGGTCGTAGGATTCATGGATTTACTTGACTTAGTAGGCCCATCCAACGCGTGAAAGTGAGTTTCATTTAGGGTTTTGGTTTTTTGATTACGTGGCAAGGTGATAACAATTGGATTAGATTACTTACTGAATGGAGAGTGTGGATTAAGACCCACGGTAGGCCTACATTGACTAGAACCATACAATCATCAGATTTTCCCTAAAGGGGCATTGGACTTGGGCCCAGCTTGCTCTTCCCACCCCCTCATGCACTGGCCCAAGTATTAACAACGTGGTAGCCTTACTAAATGCACCCCTGGCCCTTTTATTTCCATTTTATTTTTCTTATTTGCATTTATTTTTCTGTTTCATTTTTAATTCATTTTAAATAGAAGATAAGTTCATAAAATCATGGAAAAATATATGTTAGCTAGTTTAACATGTGATGCAATTTTTCATATTTTTTATTCTGATTTTCCATTCCTTTTTCAATTAATTGCATATTTTCTCTTTTAATATATTTTTAATAGTTGTAAAAAATGTATGCTTGCTTGCTGATTTTAGTACTTGATCATGGCTTTGATTCAATGCCTAAATTTTTGCTTGATAGCTCTAGACTCTTTGAATAACTTGTATGATTTTTCCCCTGATTTTTAGAGGCCTTTAGACATAGGTTTGAACTAGTTCTTTAGGACCATTCCCAATTGAGCTTCCCCCGACACATCTTTAGGTTTAACATCTGGTTAGTGCCCTTAAACTTAGAGTTTTGATCTGAAATTTTTACCATGACTTCATAACATCCTTAGGGAACCCTGGATCTTTTACTAGAAATTTTAGGATAGATTTCCTATTTTTACCCTATTTTACATTCTGACTAGAATTAATGTAGCCTTATGGAATCCTTCCACCTAGT
Source organism: Lathyrus sativus (assembly GCA_963859935.3). NCBI lineage: Eukaryota > Viridiplantae > Streptophyta > Magnoliopsida > Fabales > Fabaceae > Lathyrus > Lathyrus sativus. Next base: position 142,145,294 of record OZ012738.1, on the reverse strand, counting down.
TTTCCCACTTAGTGAACTTTGTTGCAAACTGTAGGTACCTAATCTCCACATTATGCCTTAGTTCACAAGTTGATACTTCTTTAAGGTGATTCTCAAACACTTAACATGCCATTAAGCTCCCTTAGGTTGGTTTTCCTTAGAGCTAGACATTGAAGGTTTTCTTTAGAAAGTTTAGGTGAATGATTTCTCCTCTTTAGGTGTTTTGCTTTGCTTTGCTTGCATTCATCCCTCCACTTCTTATCCTATGATTCAAGGTTCCTTGTGGGAGCCTAGTCCTTCCTTTGGAAGGACTAAAGGCATACCATGAAGGTAAAACCTTTGAGGATACAATTGAGATGATTGGTTGAGTGCCATGAAGGATACCTTTGGTATACTTCATGCTTCCCATCATCACTCCAATCCTTGATTTTGGTTGAGTGCCATGAAGGATACCTTTGGTATACTTCATGCTTCCCATCATCATTCCAATCCTTGATTTTGGTTGAGTGCCATGAAGGATACCTTTGGTATACTTCATGCTTCCCATCATCATTCCAATCCTTGATTTTGGTTGAGTGCTATGATGGATACCTTTGGTATACTTCATGCTTCCCATCATCCTTTCAATAATCCGTTAGCTTGTTTTCTCTCCTCTCCATGTTTGATTCCTTGCTATGATGCATTTAGGATAGAGCTTCATGAATAGATACTCTTGTTTAGCTGCATATTTGCATTAAAGGTTGAGCTAGTCTCCCTTTGCTTGATTGCATTAAAGGTTGAGCCAGTCTCCCTTTGCTTGGTTGTTTAACTACTTTCATACTCGCCCTTGCTTGCTTGCATTGAAGGTTGAGGTGATCCTCCCTTGCTTGTGTGTTCTTTTTTCTTTTATGTTTGCATTAGAAGTTGAGGTTTCCTCCTTCTTCTTGTGTTGATGCATTGCATATCCATGTTCTTATCTCAGTAGCTTGATAGCTTTGTACTCATCTGCTTAATGATTTTTGCTAGTGTTTACCTTTGACATGTTCCCTTAGGGCTCTCACTTCCTTTGATAAGGATAGTGATGATAGAACTTTAGGTCGAATCCATGTATGATAACAGTAGGGTAGATTCCCCTTCAACTCAACCTTAAGGCCATATTGTATGATAACTATAGGATTCAGTTTTCCCCTGTAGATTCCTCTTGTCTCTTCTCATCTCCAAACAACATTAAAACACATAATAAAGGCAAATTTATACCGTATGTTACGAGCCTTAAGCTACTTAGGAAGTGGCGATTGGGGGGCCTCTCCTCAATTACCTAGAGTGTTTAGTACACGCCCTTAGGGCGATGTGCGACGCATTCGTTCCTAAGTCATAGTCTCTAGTGCAGTATGAATTACAAACATTCATAAAAAACATTTCTTTCGTAAAAGAAAAAAAACAAACATCAAACCTCTTTTTGCCCCGTGGGATCTTAATTCAAGGAAAACCTTTTCTGATGAAAAGAGTGCTGTTAAGCTTCAGTTCCACCGCAAACATGTGTTGTCCCTAATTGCTGGAACTGTTGTTTAACTTTACTCGGGTAAAAACAAATGAATCAACCTGCGTTTCGTTTTAGCCCGAACTACGTTCGCTCTGATTTCTTTGACGAGAATACGTAGGCATGAAGATGCGATGTCTTGGCGAGCAACCTTCCCCCATCACTCGTAGATATGAGACACCTCTCACTCCCCCTCAATTACAACAATGATATCAATCAACACAAAGGAAGACTTTAGAAGGCACTCTTCAAAGTCACAACTTGGTCTTACTTAAAAGCTTCAATCAAGTACAATACACTCTTGCTTACAAGCTTTGAGTGAACAATTTACAATTAACAACTTAGTCCAATTCACACATTAGACAATGAGTGAATGGCTTAAAAAAATAACACGCACGAAGCTTAAACCTTATACAATTGCAAACACTTTTTAATCATTGCTTCTCTGATCTCAAGCTAGGGTTTTCGCCACTTTAAATAGTAATGAGAATGGGCTTGGGCTGTGGCAAAAGTAACAGCAAGTTTTGGGAAGATTTCAATCTTTATAAATTGCCACAATGAAACAAATTTGATTTGATCAATTAGATCTAATCAAATCATCCTTCCAATCTTCAATAAATCTTCTGAGAATAACTCCATATCAAATCAAATTTGATCCACAATAAGTGTATCATAAACGCCATTAGAAAACCACTAAAAACACACAGATTCTACACCAGAGTAGTGCAGCAAGATTGCACGTAAAGAAATGGACAGACAAACATATTCATACAGAATGTTTTGTCCATGAATGTAAAGACATCTTGTTTGACATCATGAGATAAGTCTTGTTAAAAAGTCCAAAGCAACCTGCTGATCCTGACAGACAGATGTTACGACATCCTGTATGACATCTTGTGATTACACCTAGTTTTACCAAAATGCCTGCCAATCAAGAACTAACACTTTGATCTTGGGTACTCTAGTGTTCTATCACCTCAGTGTTATGGTTTTTTGGGTTTCTTATCAGAGCGGAGGTCTAGTTCTATCTAGTCAACCGCATAACAACAATCTTGAGCATTGGATACCTTGATCCCGTGTTTGCATCTGCATAATCATTCTGCATCTTAGCATTGCATGTTTATGTGTTTTCAGGTTCTTGTCTCTCCTTTGATTCTGTTTGTCTGGTTTTCTTTAGAGATGGAAGTAGATAGAAAAAAGATCATTGTATACAAGTTCCCGTCACCGGAGTTGGGAACTTTATTTGGTCTGATTTCTATGGCTGATCCCGGTGTCCTTGAAATCTTTAGAAGAGATTATGGGAGAATTTTGAATCTTGTCCGTAAGGTCAGGAGCTATGAGCATGGATCCATTCACACTCTATTACAGTTTTATGACCCTCTGCTACGATGTTTCACCTTCCCATATTATGTGTTGGTTCCTACTTTAGAAGAATATGCTTTTATTTTGGGAGTTCCAATCCAAGATGAGGTGCCATTATTTCATTCAGAGGAAGAACCCGATCTCGAGAAGTTTGTCACCGCTCTTTATTTGAGTGCATCTGAGTTACTTGATAATGTAGTCAGTAGAAATAGAGTTTCTGGATTTACTTTAACTTTCTTGGTGGATAAAGCTCAGAAGTATGCTGAAGAGGGTTGTTGGGTGGTCTTTAGTGATATTTTATCTCTGTGTATTTTTGGCATTGTGTTGTTTCCTAAAATACCGTACTTTGTTGATATGGATGTTGTTTGCATCTTCACCTCTAAGAATCTTGTACCCACTCTCCTAGGAGATTTATACCATCAGTATATTACAAGAATGAGAAGAGAAGAGGAAAGGTAGTTTCTTGTTGTGCACCACTTTTCCACAAGGGGTTTATGGATCATATTCCTTGTTCCGGAGCTTTCGTTGATTTGAGAAACTCATCTGAATGGTCAAAGAGACTAATGGGTTGGACGACTAGAGATATTATGTGGTTTAACCGATATCTGCTTGGTCAATAAATCATCTTCCTTTGTGCTAGCTTTCCTAATATACTATTGATGGGGAGGAAAGGGGGAATCAACTATAACCCTTCTCTCGTCGTCAGACAATTTGGATATTCTTTGAAGAGACCACCAAAGGATGAGGAAGTGCAAGAATCTTTGTACTTTACTAGTATAGCTGACCCTGATATTCTGGCGAGAGTTGTTGATGCATGGGGAAAAATTCATAAAAGGGGGGAGACTGTAGAGCCTATGATCCTTACGTGGAATGGATCCAGAAGAGGGTTGAGGAAGTACTATTGCCTTCTCTATCGAAGAACCTTTGTATCCTTTGGTCATTGAGCAACCTATAACAATTGATATCCTAAGATACAACAAGCTTTGGACAGAGAAGGAAGAGCTGCACAAAGAGAACGAAGAGTTGAAGAAGGAAATCAGTCAGCTTAAGCATGACAAGAATGAAGTTGTCCATTTGGCTAAAGTGAAGACGAAAGCGTTAACCCAGAGGGAGAAGGAATTGTCTAACAAGACCAAAATGAGAGAGCAGATTGGTCAACATCTAAAGAGTAATGGTAGCCTCTTGAAGCATAGAAAGAAGGATTTAGATAAAACTTATATGGAGATATCCAAATTCAATGATCAGTGGAATGCTACAGTAACTACCAACAAGAACATGGAAGATGAGCTTCATACTCAGATTGATAAGCTGAAGGCGCAACTCTAGGCCAAAGAGAGAGAAGTTGCAATAAAATAATCTCGCAGGTACATAAGTGAGCAGAAACTACAAGAGACCTTATCAGCTGTTGAAGAGCTCAAGATTCGGGCAGAGCTGAAAAAGCCTAGGCTTGAAGATGTCTTTGGAGACGATACTTAGGAAGATTATTGTCAGTGTCTGAGAGACATCATATGCAGAAGAGACATCTTTGTCTAAGAGTTGATTGCAAGTCCAGAGCATCCAGACGCGAAGGAGATGCTCAAGGAGATTCAGGTCTGGAGAAAAGAGCATAGTGATTGGGGAGGATTATCTTCAGTTGATTATATGTCTTAGTGGATCTTTTCTTTCTTATATTTGATCATCACTAGACTTGTTGGTCAAGATCATTGGCTCTTGTATTCAGTTATCTTTCTTATCTGTGGATTGTATACACTGACTTGTTATCTTTATTTTATTTATGAGCAGAGTTTTTGATATCCTGTCTATCTCTACTATCTGTCAATTTGTGAAACTAGAATCAAGGGGGAGATCTCCGTGAAATGTATAAACATGTTTGCATTTGCATTAGCATACTTATTTGCATTGCAGGTGTTCTCAGTGGCTTTTTCCTTATCTCTGCTTGGCTTTCTATTCAACAGGATTGAGGAATTTAGTTTTCTCAGATATTCAACTCGAGGGAATCAACAAAGGATCATGGATCAAGTTTAGGTTGAGTTGTAGGAAGTCAGGACACGCATGGCTCAGTTTATGGAGCTAATGCAGAACGTAGCTAATGGACAGGAACAACTGAGGTCTCTGGTCCATCCTCTGATCACCCGAGTTAATGAAGTTGGTGTTCTACACGGTGGAATAATTTGGTCCCTCCTCCTAGAAGCGACGCCTGTCCTCAAGGTGATAATGGGCCTACTGTTGTTGTACCTCCGAGCGGAGGTGTTGTTAATGGTCCTGGTAATGGTGCTGGTGGAGTAAATTTATGTGCAGTGCATGGGGCTCCTAGCCCTCAATGGGAATAGGATCATCAAGATGATGTATTTTCTATGAGGGATATAGATGTCGGTCTTCTGTCGGAAGCTGACAAAAGGTTCAAACTTATTAAAGAGAAGATGAAGGCATATGAGAGTCAAAACTCATTAGGCCTTGATATGTCATATCTGGGTTTGGTTCCAGGGGTAAGAATCCTTCCAAAGTTGAAGGTGCCCGATTTTGACAAGTATAAGGGGACAACCTGTCCTAGAACTCATATATGTGTATACTTCAGGAAGATGTCTGCATATTCTGATGATGAGAAACTGTTAACGCACTTCTTTCAGGATAGTTTGGCATGACCGTCGTTGGAATGGTACATGGGGTTGGAGAGAACCCGTGTCAGAAGCCGGAGAGAGCTAGAAGAGGGATTTATTTGTCACTATCAGTACAATAGTGATTTGGTACCGAACAGGGTGCAATTATAGAACTTGTCGCAAAAGAATAATGAAGGTTTTAAAGAATACGCCCAGAGATGGTGTGAGTTGGCAACAAGGGTACAACCTCCAATGATGGAGAGGGAATTGATTGATATGTTTATGGCTACGTTGCCCATAACGTACTATGAGAAGCTGGTTGGTTGCATGTCAGGAACTTTTTCAGACTTAGTCATGGTAGGTGAAAGAGTGGAGAGCAGTATTAAAACTGGAAAAATTCAGAATGGAACTGGTTCCTCATCTGGAGGAGTGAAGAAGCAGTATGGAGAAAATTCGAAGAGGCGAGAGGGAGATTATAATTATATCTCTTCTTATAAAGGTAAAGGCAGAGCTCAACAAGTTATCACTGTAGTTATCCCAGCTGCACCTCAGCAACAGATTAATGCTCTTCGTCGTTACCCAATAAATAGAGAATGGCAGGCAGGAAGTTTGAAACTCCACCAATGCCTTATTCCCAATTATTACAACATTTACTTCAAATGCAACTCATTTAGAAAAGGACTTTTGCACCTCTAACCGGTGCACCTCCTCCTGGTTATGACGCTAATGCAATATGTGAATTCCATTCAGGCGCTCTTGGTCACCACATTGATAATTGCAAGGCTTTCAAGCATAAGTTCCAAGATTTTCTTGATTCTAAGGCCATCAATTTTACCAACAAGGGTCCTAGTGTGAACCAGAATCCAATGCCAAATCATGGTGCGGCAAGAACTAATGTTGTTATTGATGGGGGAGAGATTGAATATGATAACTGATGCTGACAAATTGAAGACTCTGTTGAGTTTTGTGAAAGACAGACTGTTGAAAGCGGGTGTGTTCCCGGGTTGTTCTGTTAATTGCCAAGATTCTGAATCGAAGCCCAAGGGTTGTAATCTTATGAATAATGGTATCTAGAAGATGATTAATGATGGTTGTCTACAATTTGATAGAGTTGTTGGGGAAGATATTGATGACAAGGTTAGTAATGATGGAAGAAATACCACCAAGATTTCGATTCCTTATCAAACCATAAATATTTCAGCCTCAGCTAGGCCAGCATCGGTAATCATTACTAGACTAGGACCGGTGTCGTACGAGAGCACCAAATCCATCCCATAGAATTATGGGGGAAAAGTGTTATGTAACAGGCAGAAGCAAGAACTGATTGGTTCGTCGTACGTGGGTTCTACTGTTGAGAACATAGTGGGTGCAAGAGGGATCACTCGATGTGGAAGGGTCTTTTCTTCTGCTGATGCTAATATTGACAAGACTGATAAAGGAAAAGGGAAAGTAGTTGTCAAAGAGAATGTGCAGCAATAGGCTGGTAGTGATTCTTTTTCTAAAGATGCTAAGGAGTTTATGAGGTTAATTCGTAAGAGTGACTACAAGATTGTGGATCACTTGAATTAGACTCCTTCGAAAATTTCCATTATGTCTTTGTTGTTGTGTTTAGAGGTGCGCCGTAATTCACTGTTGAGGATTCTGAATTCTGCTTACGTACCACAAGAGATTTCAGTCAATCAATTGGAAGGGGATGTGGCGCACGACAATGTTGGCAATGGTTTAGGCTTCACTGACCTAGATTTAACTCCTGCTAAGAGAAATCACAACCATGCCTTGCATATTTCCATGGAGTGTAGAGGATCGTTGTTGTCACATGTCCTGGTTGACACAGGATCATCATTCAATGTGTTGCCAAAGAAGGCGTTAATGAAGTTGGATACTCAGGGGTTGATATGTACGCCCAGTGATCTGGTGGCAAGAGCATTCGATGGTTCAAAGAGGTCTGTGTTTGGAGAGATTAAAATTCCTATTCAAGTGGGGCTTGAATTTTTTGATGCAACTTTCTATATAATGGATATCCAGCCAGCGCACATTTTTTTGTTAGGCCAACCATGGATTCATGTTGCGGGAGCAATTACGTCAACTTTGCATCAAAAGCTGAAATACATGATGGAAGGAAAAGTTGTTACTGTGTGTAAGGAAGAATATATAATGGTTAGTCATCTGTCATCATGTAGAGGTGGATGGGGAGATCCACAAAACACTTTGTCAAGCCTTCTAAGCAGTACAAATTCAGGAGAAGCCTCCTGTCGAGGTCAAAGGCCTAGAGCTTTCAATGTCATCTTTCAAGGAAGCTCGCGTTGTTGTTGAGTCTTGATCTTCTCAGAGGTGTGGCCAGGTTCTGGATGTTCCATTCAAGCAAGATAAATTCGGTCTAGGGTACAAGCCCTTCGATTCTTCTAAAGACCCTCCGAGATACAAAGGATCTGTTTAATTCACCTGTGCTAGAGTCATATTTGACAGGATTTATGCTATAGGGGACGACGAAGGAGATAGTGACTGTGACATGGATGCTTGAATTCATTCATATACTCCCGGCCAGAAGCTGTGCAATTGGACCACCGAGGAAGTAGTTCATGTTACTTCCAAAGATTAATTCTCGTTGTTTTGATTATGTTCAATCCTACGTTCTTCCCAAGACGTAGTAACCCATTTGTGGGGCCTTTTGTTATTTGCACATTACTATAAATAAAGAACATTTTTCGCATTCAAATATTGTTATCCCTGTTTTTCTTTTCTTTTCTTTTTTGCATTTTATTAATAGAAAAGTGGCAACGTGTTCTGTTTGTTGCATTTCATAATAAACATAGACACCAATCATGCAGGGCCTTTATCTCGGATACCATCGATTATGATTCAACTATGACTTAGTATGACTTTGATAATCCCATTTATCAAGCTGTAGAAGAGACTGATGAAGACTGTGAACTACCTGAAGAGTTAGCCAAACTTCTGAAGCAAGAGGAAAGGGTCATTGTGCCTCATCAGGAGGATATTGAAGTCATCAATCTGGGTACCGAAGACGATAAGAAAGAGGTCAAAATTGGGCTACTTTGGAAGATGGTGTCAAGAGAAGATTGGTTGAAATGCTTTGTGAGTATAAGGATATCTTTGCTTGGTATTATCAAGACATGCCCAAGATGGATACATATATTGTGGTACACCGTTTGCCTCTCCGAGAAGAATGACTGCCAGTCAAGCAGAAGTTGAGAAGGACGAGGTCTGATATGGCAGTCAAGATTAAAGAATAAGTTCAAAAGCAGTTGAACGCTGGTTTTCTTGCTATCACAAATTATCCTCCGTGGGTCGCTAACATTGTTCATGTACTTAAGAAAGATGGAAAGATCAGGATGTATGTTGATTACAGAGATCTAAACAGAGCGAGCCCGAAAGAAAATTTCCCGCTCCCTCACATTGACGTGTTGATTGACACCGCTCAATATTCTGTATTTTCCTTCATGGATGGCTTCTCTGGGTATAACCAAATTAAGATGGCCCCAGAGGATATGGAGAAGACTACTTTCATTACACCGTGGGGGACTTTTTGCTATAAGGTGATGCCCTTTGGATTGAGAAATGCTGGGGCAACCTATTAGCGGGTGATGGTGACTCTCTTTCATGATATGATTCATCAAGAGATCGAGGTTTAGGTTGATAACATGATTGCAAAGTCACAAACAGAGGAGGGACATCTGGTCAATCTTTTGAAGCTGTTTGAAAGATTGAGGAAATTCAAGTTGAGGTTAAATCCTAACAAGTGCACCTTTGGGGTGAGATCTAGAAAGCTACTGGGGTTCATTGTTAGTGAAAGGCGTATTGAGGTAGATCCTGCCAAATTTAAAGCTATACAAGAAATGCTTGAGCCGAGAACAGAAAAAGAGGTTTGTGGTTTCCTAGGGAGGTTGAACTACATTACAAGGTTCATAACTCATCTTATAACCACTTGCAAACCAATATTCAAGTTGTTAAGAAAAGATCAAGCGGTCAGGTGGAACAAAAATTGTCAAAAGGCGTTTGAAAAAAATAAAAGAATATTTACAAGAACCTCTGATACTAATGCCTCCAGTAGCAGGGAGACCTCTGATCATGTATCTAACGATTCTTGAGAATTCAATGGGTTGTGTGCTCGGTCAACAAGACGAGACAGGTAGAAAAGAGCACACTATCTACTAACTGAGTAAGAAATTCATTGATTGCGAGTCAAGGTACTCGATGCTAGAAAAAAACATGTTGTGCACTCGCTTGGGCGACTAAGCGTTTGAGACATTACATGTTAAACCACACAACCCTATTGATATCAAAGATGGATATGTTTAAGTACATCTTTGAAAAGCAAGCACTCTCAAGAAGGATTTCCAGATGGAAAATGGTTCTAACAGAGTATGATATTCAGTATGTTTCCCTAAAACCCATTAAGGAAAGTGTTTTGTCGGAATATCTTGCTGAACAGCCAATTGAAGACTATCAGCCGATGAAGTTTGAATTTCCAAATGAAGACATCATGTTTTTGAAGATGAAATATTGTGATGAGCCTTTGCCTAACGAGGGTTATGAGATTGGATCTCAAGGGAAGTTGGTTTTTGACGGTGTTGTTAACTCATATGGCAACAGAATTGGGGAAATTATTACAACTCCTCATGGTTCTCACATATCATTCACTACTCGATTGATGTTCTCTTGAACCAATAATGAAGCAGAATATGAAGCGTGCATTATGGATTTGGAAGAAGCCATCGATTCGAGGATCAAGAATCTTGATGTATATGGCGATTCAATGTTGGTTGTTAATCAGATCAAGGGAGAATAGGAAACTCGTCAAGCCAACTTGGTATCATACTAGAATTATGCAAGAAGATTGTTACCTTTCTTTAACATATTTGAGTTCCATCATGTGCCTAGGGCTAAAAATCAGATGGCAGACGCATTGGCCATGTTATCATTAATGTATAAAGTAAATTTATGGAATGAAGCTCCAACAATCACCATCATGCGTCTTGATAGACCTGCCTTCTTGTTTGCAGTGGAAAAGGCATCAGATGGCAAGCCATGGTATCATGATATCAAGCGCTTTCTCAAGAATCAGGAGTACCCATCTAGGGCATCTAGCAAGGATAAGAAGACTATGAGGAGGCTTGCAGGAAAATTCTACTTGAATAAGGATGATATGTTGTACAGGAGAAACTTCAACATGGTCTTGTTGCGTTATGTTGATGAATACAAAGCAAACATGTTGATGGAAGAAGTTCACGGGGGTTCATTTGGTACTCATGCCGGTGGACATGCAATGGCCAGAAAATTGTTAAGGGTTGGGTATTATTGGATGACTATGGAATCTGATTGTTTCAAATACGCCAGAAAGGTCCATAAATGTCATATTTATGCTGATAAGGTGCATGTGTCACCGACACTTCTGTACGTGTTGATATCTCCTTAGACCTTTGCTATGTGGGGCATTGATATGATTAGAAAGATTGAGCCGACTTCTTCTAATGGGCATCATTTTATTTTGGTTGCCATTGATTACTTTACCAAAGTGTGTGGAAGCAGTCTCGTTTTCTAATGTCACGAAGCAGGTAGTGCCCCGATTCATAAAGAAGGACATCATTTTTCGTTATGGAATCCCAGAGAAAATCATTACTGATAATGGTTTGAATTTGAATAACAAGATAATGAAGTAACTGTGCCAGAGTTTCAAGATTGAACATCACAATTCTTTTCCATTTCGTCCGAAGATGAATGGCACTGTTGAGGCAGCGAACAACAACATCAAGAAGATTGTGCAGAAGATGGTTTTAACCTACAAATATTAGCACGAGATGTTTCCATTTGCTTTACACTATTATCGTACTTTGGTGTGTACATCAACTGGGGAACTCCTTTCTCACTAATGTGTGGTACTGAAGCAGTCCTACCATTGGAAGTTGAGATTCCTTCTTTGAGAGTGTTGACTGATGTGAAGCTTGACGAAGATGAATGGGTGCAGGCTAGGTTGAATTAGTTGAATCTTATTGACGAGAAGAGATTGGCAGCTATTGCTCATGGCCGGTTGTACCAAAGCAGGATGAAGAAAGACTTTGATCAGAAAGTGCATCATCGGTGCTTCCAGACAGGTGATTTGGTTTTGAAAAGGATCCTTCCTCCTCAGACAGATCACAAGAGCAAATGGACTCCAAACTACAAAGGTCCATATGTGGTAAGAAAGGTTTTCTCTGGTGGAGCCTTATTACTATCTACCATGGATGGTGAAGACTTTACGTCCCCTGTGAACGCAAATGTAGTTAAAAAATACTTTACTTAAAAGAGACCCACTGGACAACAACAAAAAAGAGTTCAGGAAAAAATGGAGCATCCCGGCGAACCACAAAGAGAAAAGGTTCGGGAAAAAATTAGGGATAAAATAAAAATAATAAACCCGCAAAGTTGAAAACCTGAAAAGGCGACTTTGGCAAAAATGGGTATCTCAGTGGATTGAAAACCCGAAAGGGCGGTCCGGGAAAAAGTTAGGGATTTGAAAGCAAATGACTGCGGTTTGTGTTCGATCTGTGAACTTATCTCGATACACGGTTATCCCGAAGGAAAGGAATCAGTCCAGACAGTCTTTTCAGAAGGCGAAGCATTCGTGAACGTTGAAGACATACAAGTCATAGTCGAATCGACAGATGGTGGATATCTGATCCTACATTGCCGACATTTATATATTCTTTTTACTTTTTGCGCAATTACCTCTTTTCAGGAATTGCATCCAAATTGTAACTTGCCTATTTACAGGCCTTTCATCAATAAAGTATTCATTTCACTCAAAGAGCTTTTCATTTATGTTTTTACTTTTATTATTTTATTTGCAAAAACGTCAGATATTTTTTATAAACATTACATGTGAAAACATAAAGCTTTATAGAGAAAACTAAAAACAATGGATTTACTTGAATGATAGGTGTCATGAATGGAAACCGAGGCTGCCATTTTGTTGCACCCCAAAATTTGACCAACAATTATTTATTCATTGAGTGTTTGAAAGTTGATACCTCCATCAGAAAGTTCAGGAGATCCCCAGAGGAGTGGGTTGAAACCAGGGATGTGAGCTTCATAGCTTGAGAGTTGTGGGTGCTCCTCAGATGATGCTGAGACTTTGAGAATGAACTTGATGTTTTGAGAAAGCCTATGAGATGTCTTGATAGCCATCATGAAGCCCAGAGAAGTAATTGTGCAAGAGTTCAGAAGATTCAACCATGAATGATAGAATTAGGGTTTTGACTGGGTCAACCCTAGGATAACTGATGATTTGGAGAAGGTTGAGACCAATCCAAGGGCCATGAGATCATGGAATGATGCATGGAGATGATATAAAGATGATTCCTAGGCCAACTCATCATGAGTGAGGAGTTTGAGAAGTTTCAAGTCAGGGTTTCCAAGGATTGTCAGTGAAAAAACCCTAATTTGACCCCTATCTTCCAGGCAGTTTTAGCTCTAGATGTGATTGATATCTCATCTTCCCCACAACATGAATGTTGTATAGCTTGTTCTTAGATTTAATTTGAGTGGTGGAAGTCCTTGATAGGAGTTGCAGAGCTCAAGTTATGGTTTTGACAAATTACAGGTCAGCAGAGGTGTGTGAATCTGGGTCCTTGGAAGCCACCCAACTTGCAGACAACTTTTGCCCTAGTAGGAGGATTCCTATGACTTCTTGGTCAACATGAATGTTGAAGAGTATCTTCTTAGCTTTAATTTGAGTGGTATAAGTCCTTGATTGGATTTGTGGAACTCAACTTATGGTTTGAACAAGACAGGGGTATTTTGGTCATTTGTCAGTTATAGGTCATTTTATCCAATGCCTAAAACTCCTATTTCCAAGCCTCAAATGGAAAAACTCAAAACATGAAAGTTGTTCAAAATGTGATTTTAAGTCTAGAAAGAAGGTCACAAATTGTGGGAAAAGCTCATAGCATGAGATTACATGATTGGTCAAAAATGAACTAAAAATGGCATATAAGTTTGAAAAGTTGAATTTGGAAATTGATTTGGAAGATCCACAAATCCAAAATAGGTCATCCAATATATCATTTTGATTGGAAACATCATTTTGAGAACATTGGTTTAGCTAGAATTTTGATTTGAAGCTTTAAAATGGATGATGCTTTGAAAAGTTGTTACTTGAAAAAGAAGGCAATGTTGAAAAACCTTACACAAGCCAAAGATGAGTTTGTTTTTCATTCATCCACACTCAATATATCTCCTAAGGAGAATTTGGCACAAAATGGTAAGGCATGAGGCATGAGATATGAGATTTCTAACTTGTCCTCACATGAGATTTTCAAGAAAATTCCACCATGTTCTAGATGAATCTTGAAGCATCTAAGGATCATTATAAGAAGAAGGCCATGAAGAGAGTTCAAGGTTGGTGATAGCAAGAGGATTCAGGGGGAAGAGAGAGAGAGAAGGATCCATTGAAGCACTTTCTTCAACTTCAAGCAACTCTGAATTTCATCCACTACAAGCATTCTCCTTCCATACAAGTGCATACAGAAGATCTTCCACCATTAGAAGGGCATTGTTGAGAAGTTACAAGCTCTGAATCGTGCTCAACATCACCTCATCTCATCTTCTTGACAGGTTTCTTCTTCACCCTCTATCTCCTAAATTATTGAGCTTTAACTAGTTTCTTAGGCATAGAAAGGTTAGGCTAGGGTAGAGGAGTAAATTCTGATAGTTACAGCCCATGACATGAAGTTCCATAGCAGGACCATGAATCTTTGATTTGCAAGAATTGTTTGAATTAGGAGTTTTAATCATCAAGAACTAGTGTAGAATAGCTAGGGTATCTTGTAGAAGCTCTGTAAACCATTAGATTGAAGTTTAGTGAAGGTTGATACCAGTTGATAACAGGTGATGTTTAGTTGGACCATGGCATTGAAGTCCTCTGTTGGAATTATTGAGGATGAATTAGGGAAATCCACGCGTACCATCTTGTTCCTCTCATTGAGTACTACAATTTTCGTTTTGGAATCGTGTTGAATCATGGCGTGTGGAGGGAGAGCGGGTAGCTAGAAGGTTAGTACATGGAGGAGAGGGTTTCTGAAAACCCTAGGATCGTTGGGGACGATGAAGGTGGTCCATTGGATTAATTCCCAAGGTTGACAATGTAAGCTCATCCAACGGCCGTGATTGAATCTGAGAGATGGAGGGAAGATTCAAAAAGAATGAAACGCGGTCGTTTCATTTAATCTGCGCGCTGGGCTTAATTCCTATCCCCACCCCCCTTTGTATCTGGCCCAATTGATTTGAACTGGCGCGTGTGCTATTCCAACCCCCCCTCCCTTTATTTGTTTTATATTTCTTTTATATTGTTTTAATATTTTTCTTGTTTTAGGAAATTCATTAAAAATTGCAAAATAACTCTTTTTTAATTCTTCTTTTTTCTATGAGTAGATGATAATGTGTAGAAAATATTAAAAATAAAAATGAGATTTTATTTTTAAGTTTAGTATTTTTAATAGATTTTTCTTTTAAATAGCTTTTATATTGTTTAGTTTGGTAGCATGATTTTGCAAGAATTGTTTTAGGACCTTCCCTTAGGGTTTTTAATCCATTCTTTTTTGTGCAATTAGATGATGAATCATAGTTCCCCATAGGATTTTTTCTAGAATTTTAGAATTAAATTTTGATTAGTTTAATTAGGGTAGATGTAGGGTATCCTAATTAGGGTTTAGGTTGTGCTTAGGTGAAGAATCATCTTTCTTTGATTGAGTTTTGTTTTGATTTTTGGGTAGAGGCATATGTGGATGTTATGGGTAGATGTTGAGGACCCTTGTGAATAATTGATAGATTTTTCCCCCTTGGTTTGGTATTTTTAGGTATTTTCTGAAGTTGCCTGATGATTTTGTCTGTTCTGTGGTTGTCTGTTTATCTCTGGGGTTTGTTTTGGGGAATTTGTTGTGGGCCTTGTGTTGTCTTGAAGAGCTTGTTGGAGAGCATGATGAAGTGAAGATTGGAGATCAAGATTCAGAGACCCAGAGCTTGGCTTGTCCCCTGTCTGTGAGGTTTGATATCCTGAAGTTTGAAGGAAGTTCATGGTACTTTCCTGAGGAAGGCACTATGAATGACTTTCATCCTTTCTTCTCACCTCTTTCTTAAGTATCCAGTGATGTTGGAGCCTACTTGTGAGTTTAGTTTCTCCTGAGGAGGAATGTAAACTGATCACAGTTGTTGAGCCACATGGGATACAACTCCTAAGTGGAAGCCTCCTAGTACTTTCCCGAGGAAGGTCCTATGGGTCCATTCACTTAGTTCCCTTAGTTGATCTAGGATTTCTCAAGTATCCAATGATGTTGGAGCCTGCTTGTGAGTTTAATTTCTCCTGAGGAGGAATGTAAACTGATCACTTGTTGTTGAGCCACATAGGATACGACTCCTAAGTGGAAGCCTCCTAGTACTTTCCTGAGGAAGGTCCTATGAGTCTATTCATTTAGCTCCACTAGTTCAGATAGGATTTCCTAAATATCCAGTGATGTTGGAGCCTGCTTGTGAGTTTAATTTCTCCTGAGGAGGAATATAAACTGATCACAGTGGTTGAGCCACATAGGGTATGACTCCTGAGTATACACCTCCTAGTGCCTTCCTGAGGAAGACACTATGAGTCTGCTTGCTTAGCTCCCTTTCTTTGGTAAGCTTGTTTTGAAGCTTGAAGGCTGGGATTGATTTCTCCTGTTTAGGGTCTTGCTTTAGGGCTTTGCTTAGATTTGATTCAGATTCTGTGATTAGGGTTAGGATTAGAGAGTAGATTCTTTCTTTCTCAAGCATGTGTGTCTGTTTGCCTGTTGGCACTTCCCTTCCTTTATCTGTATATGGCTTGATAGCATGTTGTTTATTTTCAGTATGATTACTGTTATTTCATGACTGGCTTGAGGTCGAGACGAGCTTGTGGAGGCTGAAACCCCACACACATTTCCTCCCTCACTTGCATTGCATGCATTTTACTGTTAAAGCTGATGTTTTTGTCTGTGTTGATGTATCATTGACATGATCCCTTAGGACTCTCATTTCTTCTGATGAGGATTTGATGATAGACCTTTAGGTTGAAACCTATGCATGACAACATCTAGGAGTTCCCTGTTCAAACCTCAACCATAGGATGAATCCACGGCATGATAACAGTAGGACTTGATAGTCTCCCTCTTAGTTGAGCCATTTTTCCCCGTAGTTTCCCGAACTACGTTTGCTCTGATCTTTCATACCAGATGAAAGTACGTAGGCATAGGATGCGATATCCTAGCGAGCAACCTTCAACCTTCCCCCGTAACCCGTAGTTAGCCGAACTACGTTGACTCCGATTTCTCATTCTCTGATGGGAATACGTAGGCATAAAGTGCGACGCTTTGCCGAGTCATTTTTCTTTTCTTTTTCAGCCAGCCTTGATAGGTAGATAGATTATAACCAACCCGTCCAAGTAAACAAACAAGCGAGGATCCCGTCGAGTACGACGGACGTGAGGGGTGCTAATACCTTCCCCTTGCGTAACCGACTCCCGAACCCAGACAATGGTTGCGACGACCCTGTCTTACCCTTTTTCGTCAGGTTTTTCCGATCGTTTCCTTTCCCGCTCTGAGGGATAAATAACGAAAGGTGGCGACTCTTCTGTCATGCCGGCACCTTATTTTCGCGCAAGCGACACATTTCACATGTAGAACATCCTATCCCTTTTTGTTTTCTTGTAGGATGACACGATCCTCTCCCCAGTAGAGCTTTTCTCCCCAACGGTGAAGTTCTAACAGCAGCACATATTGAATCATTCCTCCCCTAACAAGAGTCCAGAAGATTATGTTTCTCAGCCATATTTAACCTATACTCCTTAGCGAGTGTTCAAGGGTTGTCTACTTTAGGTAGAAGGATGTTGATATGAAGTCAGGCATTTGTTCAGCAGAAGGCTCTTTATCTTTCCACAGCAGAGATTTTGTCTATCCCCATAGAGTCCTATTATCAGATCAGAAGTATTTTCATCAGCAATGATATACATTTATCATTGGCATCTTTTAGAATCAGGCTTTTGGGACGATCTCCTAGCAGATGTTACTTTTATTTCCCCTCAGAGTGGAATTTTCAATAGATGTTACTAGTATATTCCCCCTTAGAGTGGAATTTTCAACAGGCTACTTTTAATTCCCAGCACAGTGGAATTTTCAACAGGCTACTTTTAATTCCAAGCAGAGTGGAATTTTCAGCAGATTTTGTTTGTCCCCAGTAAGGTGGCATCCCCAGCAGATGTTATTCCATTATCCCCAGCAGGGTGGAATCTGCAACAAGTGTTATTCATTATTCCCCACTGAGTGGAGTATTGATTTTCCCATGAGATTTTTATTCAGGAAGGTCGTTCAGTGTGTCTTCCTCAGCAGATTTTACTTGCTGATCTTCTCAGCACTTCTTTCGATGGTGCTCTTTTGCATTTTCATTTTTGCATAGCATCCTCCCAAATGCATAGCATTTCCATTTTGTATGGAGCATTACACCATATTCGAACATATACATTCAAAGCATAAGCCAGGTTTGGTATCTTTGTTGCCAATTGTTTCTCCGGCAGATAACGGTATGATTCAGGATATTTTGTGTTATTTTATCCCCAACAAAAATCATTGACAGATGTGTTCATCTTACTTGACATTCCCCGACAGAGTCATTTATTTAAACCTCTCTTTCTCCAACGGAGTATCCTTTTTAGGTTGTAGTCGGTTGATTCTACTTCCTGTTTATCTTGGATGTTATCTTAACTTTTGGTTGGTAATCCTTTGTCTATCCCAACTTTTGGTTGGTATCTTTTGTGGGTCGTGTCCCAACTTTTGGTTGGTGTCCCTGGTGGTGATCCTAACTTTTAGTTAGTAGCCTTTTATCCCAACTTTTGGTTGGTATGTTTCATCTGAAATTCGCCTTTATTTGGCGTCTCGGTGATCTTAACTTTTGGTTAGTAGCCTTTTATCCCAACTTTTGGCTGGTATCTTTTTGGGCCGTATCCCAAATTTATGTTGGTATCCCTTAGGGTTATTCTAACTTTTGGTTAATACCCCTTCTGTTGATCATTCCATCTTTTGGTTGGTAGTCTTTAGCTTCATCCCAACTTTTCGTTGGTACCTTTGGTCGTTAAACCAACTTTTGGTTGGTATTCTCCTCTTGAAGTCGTCATTCCAACTTTTGGTTGGTAGTCTTCGTTTTGGTGAGGTTGTCTTTATTTGGTGTTTCGGCGCTCCTAACTTTTGGTTAGTAGCCTTTACTCCAAATTTTGGTTGATCTTCTCTATTTGTATTCCAACTTTTGGTTAGTATCTTGTGTTTTATTCCAACTTTTGATTGGTATTCCCAGTTTCATCCCAACTTTCAGTTGGTACTCTCCCTAGTGAAGTCTCCATTTTCTTGGTTAATTTTCGGTTATCCCAACTTTTGGTTGGTATTTTTTGCCCACCAGATCGTCTTCGGTCAGTGTTGTGGCAATCTTAACTTTTGGTTAGTAGCCTTTATCCCAACTTTTGATTGGTATTCTTGGTCATTATTTTGTCCCCATAGGGTCGCCTTCGGTCGGTGCTCCGGTGATTCAAACTTTTGGTTAGTATCCTTTATCACAACTATTGGTTGGAACCTGTTGTTGTTATCCTAACTCTTGGTTGGAATCTTTGGTTGGTGTTTATCCTCAGCAGAGTTGTCTATTTAGGCTTCTCTTCTTCCCCAGCAGAGTCATCTGCTCTTCAGGTCTTAAGTCCGTTGATTTTACTTCATGTATGTCTTTGGTTGTATCCTAACTCTTAGTTGGTATCCGGTCATTTTTATCCCAACTCTTGGTTGGTATTCTCTATTCATCTTGGAGTTTTATCCTCTACAAGTTGCATCCCAACTTTTGGTTGGTATCAGCTATTTTCATCTCCATAGTTTGCAAATTCTCGGGTTCTCTTGGAATTCAATCTTCGTGCACCTTGAATGTTTGAAAGTCGTTGCTATCACCCTTTCAGGTTCAAGTTGATTGAATAGGGCAATTGTAGCACCCCAAAATTTGTCTCATCGTTTCTTAATCTATTGGCTTATATTTCTCTACATTTTGCAATTCTGCATATCAAGGCATTGGTTCTTGAGACATGGAATCAAGGTATTTCTATGGCTCGGGATTCTCTTTTATTGCAAGAGTTTAAGCAGCGAGCGGTAGAGGCTTCGGCATTTATTTTGCCCAGCAATTGAGTGGTCAATTTTATTTCATTCAACAAGTTATTTTCAGAACAGGAGACAGGTCACAGGTTATCTCAAGTATTTTCAAAGTTATAATATCAAAAGGGCAAGTTTCAGAGGCTAAACGTGGCTCAGAACGGGTGAAAACAGACGAATATGCAAGTTTCCCTCCAAATGGCGTATTTTTCAAAATTTGTGTGTGGTTAACCGATTAACCAAAGGAAAATTTTCCCAGATACATGCATTTTTAATGATGCCACTTTTAGGGTCCATTTTGATCACTTATGAATTGGTTTTTACACCAGAAGAATGATTTAGAATCACTCTAAATTTTGATTAACTTTTAAAACCAATCCAATTTCCCTCCAATTTTCTATTCCTAATCCCATTCCAATTTTCAAACCTCACTCCAAACCATAATTCTACTCCTAACAAAGAGCTTATTTAAGTGAATTTGCTCCAAACCTCAAAAGGAGAACCCTCATAATTTCATATTTCACACTCATTCATTCTCATTCTTCAGAATTTGCTCTCAAATTCTGTTAACTTTTCTACACTCCAAAACTCCATTAGAGCTCTTTCACTGGAGTTCTTTGATTCTTTATTGAAATCCTTGAATTCTAGAGCTAAACCTCCATCATTCATCTCCATCATCTTCGATTCATCATTTGATTTTCGTTTGGATTTGGATCAATTTTGGAAGCAAGCTTTTAAGTGATTCTTGGATCAACCTTGGCTTATTTTGCTCATTCTTCACTTCTCTTGCAAGAAATCTCTTGGATCTTGAAGTTTTTTTTGGGTTTCTAGCTTGGATCTATCAATTTGCAGTAGAACAACAATTACCAAAGCAAATATCAGCTTTGAAGGTTAGTTAATTCTAGATCCACTTTTGTTTTGATCTTATTTGGATAATCACAATGTAGATCTTCAATTTTAATTGATTTTGATCATTTGATCTATGTGATTTGTGATCTCAATGCTTGGATAAGTTTGATTAATGTTTGATCACTGATTTTTGGTGTTAATTCGTACATATTTGATTACAAGATCATTTTGATGATTGCATAATGGATTAATTGCTGAAAGTGCTTTTAATTTGTTGTTTTTCTGCTCCTGGTGCAGTGTTAATCGATTAACCAGTTGCAGTACAAAATTGGTTAATCAATTAACCAATGTAATTTTGGACTTTTTCAAGTGGTTAATCGATTAACTACATTTGCACTGCAAATGGTTAGTCGATTAACACTGGACCAGAATGTGATTTTTGATTGTTTTCAAGCATGTTTTGATTTCTTTCCACCTCTAACCTTCATGGATTGATATGATGCATTTGTGTGGACTATTTTGACCTGTTTCATCCTACTTGATTGTTTGATTACAATTCTTTGACATGTGACTTTTGGTTTCCGTTTGAAATGCTTAACGTGTTCATGGTGCTTGCTTGATGTGATGATCATATGCTTTTGTTTTTTTTATCATGTTAATTGCTAATTGTTGATGATTATCTTGCTGGACTTGTGATGCATGTTAGTATTTGCTTCCGATTCTGGTCGTCGCATGATCTTTTGAATTGATTAATTGATGTGAAAAGCATGTTGTTCTTATTGATTCTTGATGATGCAATATTGTTGAACCTTTGTGTTTGATTGTTGATGTATGTCCATCTTTGTTTGATACTTGTTCATTGATTGATGCTTGTTCATGTTGATTGTGTTGAAGCATGCTTGCTGCCCTGCTTTCTACAGTTGTTTTATTCTAAATTTACATGTTGTTGTATGTCATTTTTGCTCGGTGCCTGCCTTTTACACCTACTTTTATGCTGAATTAGTAGCTGTTAAATGCCGTTGTGCTGCCTTGCTGGATTTTATTGATGTTTTGTGCAAGAAGCGCTGTTGTAACTGATGTTTTTGCCTTATTTTCTTAGTTTTTTATTGTGTTTCTGCATGCTCCCTTAAGGCCTCCTAGTCTAACTTAATTTCCGATTAAGTTTGGAGTTGGATAGACACTAGGAGTTTAATCTATGCATGAGAACAAGTAGGTTAGTCCCTTTTAACCTCAACCTTAGGTCCATCTTTTGCATGCTAACATTAGGATAGAATTTCCTTTCGCATCCCAACATTAGGGCTACTTTGCATGACAACGTTAGGACCGAGTTTCCTTTAGACCTTTCGTGCGTCTTCCTCTCATCTCAAAACAATTCTAACACACTTATTAAAGACGATGAACATTGTGCGCAACAAGTCTTAAGCATATGAGAAATGATGAGTGATAGGTCTCTCTCGCTTGTCTAGAGTGTTTAGCATATGTTCCGTCTGGGGCGATATGCGACGCATTCGTTCCTATATCATAGTCTTTAGTGCAACGTGAATCACAAAGAAAACTAATTCACTTCACTAAAACTCATAAAAAAATTCAACCTTTTTTATCCTTCGGGATTGTGTTTCAAACTCATTTTCAGAAAAGAGTGCGTTATTTTTTCGTTCTACCGCAAACAGGCATCGACCCTAACTGCTGGAATGCGAACTTAATGTCACTCATAAAAAACACTTAACTAACCTGTGGTTTCGTTGCCCGAACTAAGTTTGCTCTGATTTCTCATACCAGATGAGGATAAGTAGGCACAAGACGGTGATTTCTTGGCGAGCAACCTTCCCCCATCACCCGTAGTTTTCCGAACTACGTTGACTCTGACTTTCCCATTGCACGATGGAATACGTATGCATAGGGCGACGATGTCCTATCGAGTCTTTTTCTTTTTCTTTGTTCTTGTTTCCGTTTAGAAGTAGTTTTTTACATGACATGCCTTTTGTTTAGACAACAAGCGTGGATCCCGTTGAGTACAAAGGACGTGAGGGGTGCTCATACCTTTCTCTTGCGTAACCGACTCCCGAACCCAAGATTTGGGTGCGATGACCTTGTCTTTTCCCATTCTTCAGGTTTTCTTTGATCATTTCCTTTCCCTCCTTTGGGATAAATAACGTTCGGTGGCGACTCTTCTATTTTTCCACCAGGTGTTTTTCACAGTTGCGAAACCAGGCAGGTTAAAGTCCTCTTCCTGGTAATAAAGTACCCTTCTTTATACGAATACATTCTGGGAAGATCAACCTTGGCCGAGCTGACGGCAGTACCATCCATAGTCCACCTAAAGATGAAGTACTACACGGCCAGGGTTCGCGTCCTCACCCTCTACAGGGACATTGAAGCTGCCAGAATGTGTTTTGAAGCGGCCACCAAGGGACTAAACTTAATCAACATCACGCCTAAGACCTCCCGTAAGGTAACCAGGGCTGAGGAGCAGAAGTCTTGCCCCATGTCAACTCAGTTGACCTTGACATCCGCTTTCCCAACAAACAGGAGCAGAACGAAGTAGCAGTTAACCCCCCTCCAACAAATGGTGGCAACGGGAAGCCTCTCCATCTTGTGCGCCCCATTCGAGGTGGAGACTTTGAGCTTATTACCCTCGGGGACAACTCGGACAGGAGCATAGAGACTGGCATAGGACTCCCCAACTTGGAGAGGAAGCAGCTAAAGGCCTGCCTCAAGGAGAATGCTGACATGTTCATATGGAGTGTTGCGGAGATGCCCGGGCTTGACCCCGACGTGGCCTGCCATCAGCTCACCATATACCCGGCCGCTAGGGCCATAGTACAACATAGGCATAGGCAGTCTCTTGAAAAAGTGGAGGTTGCTAAGTTAGCTGTAAAAGACCTCCTAGAGGCAAATTTTATTAGTGAAGCCCAACACACAACCTGGCTCTCAAATGTTGTACTTGTCAAAAAAATCTAATGGAACGTGGCGATGTGTGTTGATTATACTGATCTCAACAGGGCATACCCCAAAGATGCATATCCCTTGCTTAACATCGACAAATTGGTCGTCTGCAGGTTTCAAGCTACTATCGTTCATGAACACCTACTCGTGGTACAACTAAATCCTCATGGCGAGAGCATACAAGCAGTACACGGCATTCATGATCGAGTTGGGAAACTATTACTACAACGTAATACTCTTCGGCCCGAAAAACACAGGCGCCACTTACCAACAGATGATGAACAAAGTCTTCCAAGGTGAGATTTGGGACATGTTCGAAGTCTACATGAATGATATGATCGTGAAATCATGAGAGGAAATCGACCACACCGCCCATCTCAGAAGAGTCTTCGACATGGAGAGGAGATGTAGGATGAGATTTAACCCAGAGAAGTGAACCTTTGGTGTCCGAGCAGGCAAATTCCTCGGCTTTTATTTGACAGAGCGAGGAATCTAGGCGAACCCCGACAAGTGCAGAGCTTTCTCCAAGTTCCCAACACCGAGCTCAAAGAAATCAATCCAATCCATGAAAGGGATGCTCACCTCACTGTCCCGATTCGTGGCCAAGTCTACCTAACACGCGCTCCTATTTTTTAAACTTTTGCGTAATAAAGCCATGTTCGAGTGGACCGAGGAGTGCGAGCAAGCTCTCCTCTACCTCAAACAAGTCCTCTCATAACCCTCAGTCTTATCCCGACCAGAGATCAGGGAGACTTTATATTGGTACCTCGTTGTCACAACCGAGGCCGTCAGCACGACTCTCATCTGCAAAACCTTCGAGGGATAAAAACCAATTTACTTCAACAATAAAGCTTTAAATAGCCCCAAGCTCAAGTACCAGCAACTCGAGAAGTTCGCTCTGGCCCTCATCAACACGGTCAGAAGATTGCAGGGTTAGGACGAACCATCCCGTGAAGCAACTGCTCGACCGGCTCGATATGGCGGGTAGGATGCTCAAATGATCACTCAAGCTCTCTGAGTTCGACGTCCAATACGAGAGCAAGAAGGACTTCAAGGCTCAAGTGCTATCCGACTTTGTCGTAGAAATGACTGCCCCGATCTCCCCGAGCGAGGGAGCCTGCAAGTGGACCATCTATGTCAACAGGGCATCCAACTCGACAAGAAGTGGAGCAGGCATCATTCTTGAGAACGAGGAAGGCATCTTGATTGAGGTCTCCCTCGCTCTATCCTTCCCGACTTCAAACAACCAAGCCGAGTACGAGGCATTCCTTGCCAGGCTGCGCCTAGCCGAGGACCTTGGCACGAAGGAGGTAACAATATTTACCGACTCCTAGCTCGTTGCTTCTTATGTTAGGGTTGAGTACCATGCCAAAAATGATAACCTCGTCGAGTACCTAGCCCTGGTGAAAGAGAAAATGAAGTCATTTGACTCCACAAAGGTAAAGCATATCCCTCGTGAGCATAACACCCAGGCAGACATCCTGTCAAAGCTCACAAGCACGAAGAAGAAGGGCAGAAACAAGTCCATCATCCAGGAAGTACTTTCTCAACCAAGCATCGAGAAACCCACCTCGACCATTGACGTAAACTCCATCGGCGACAGCAACGGCTGGATGACCTTGGTGTATGTGTACCTCAACATGGGGAAACTACCCAATGACTCTAAGGAGGCTAGCATGGTCAGATGACGAGCTTGCTCTTACATCTTGATCGATTACAAGTCGTACAAGTGGGATTCTCCATCCCTCTCCTCAAGTGTGTTGAGGAATCCAAGATCCCTCACATACTCCAGGAGATCCACGAAGGGATCAACACCCAACACCTCGGCAGGAGATCCCTTGCCCGTAAGGCTCTACGAGCAGGATGCTATTGGCCCACCATGCAGCAGAACGCCAAGGAGCACGCCAAAAAGTGCGACAAGTGACAAAAACACGTGGGCATGCACCTGGCCCTATACAACGAGCTCAAGACGCTCTCGTCCCCGTGGCCTTTCGCCTGGTGGGGGATAGATATCCTTCGGCCCTTCACCATAGGGTTCTACCAGAACAAATATCTGATAGTCAGCGTCAACTACTTCACGAAATGGATAGAGGTTGAAGCCCTTGCCAAGATCACAACATACAACATACTCTGTTTCTACAAAAGGAACATACTTACCGGGTTCAGCATGCCTTAGGCGATCGTAACCGACAAGAACTTCCAAGAATTTGTTACCAAACTAGGCACGGAGCAACATCCCGACCATAGGAGCGTGCTAAGGTACAAGCACAACTTCTTAACTTGAAATGAAAGGCAAAGACCATGCTCTTGTGTATGCAAGCAGACTCTTGGCCTAACGAGGACACCTCGATCGAGCTTCTTCATTATCGTACCAGTTACGCAGAACCCCTAGCTCACGATAGGGAGTTCACACTGTGAAGCAAAGACCTCAACCGAGGTCTTAGCTCTGTTGTCAATCGGAAGCCAACTCCAGTTACTCAACCAGTTTCCTGCATGGTCGACAGATGATTATGTGAGCAAAGGCCCCGAACACAATGAAAATAAGCAAAGGTAACACTGTGTACATACCGACGAGGAAAATAAGTACTCAGAAAATTAAGCATATAAGAGTATACACACATAGTAAAAAGAAAACATCAATATTTGAATCTCAAGTGGAACATTCAATTACAAACGGGCATAGGCCAATATTCGAATATTACAAGCCATAGCGCACAGGCCAAGCAAAATCAAAAACCATGGCGCGCAGGCCAAGTAAAGTCAAAAATAAAAATGTGGCGTGCAGGCCAAAAAACTAAATGAACTAAACAACTGCTTCTTCCTCGGGTTGAGTCTCCCTTTCAAATTGATCTAACTCGTCGTCGGACACAACTGGAGCAACTACATGGCCGTCAACCACCTGGTGGAAAGGCCATGTCCCCTTAGTGACAAACTGAAGCCTAGGATTATCGATTTGGAGTTGCTCCACCATGTTGTTAAAGCCTAGCTCAACGGTGCCCAAGCAATCCTGCTCGAGTTCCCAGATCTGACAAACCAGATCACCCTGAGTTACCAAAGCTTTCTCTTTGGCGGTTTCATCCTCAGCAGGCCTGGAAGCAGCCTCCAACTTAGAAACCCTCGCTTGAAGCCAGTCCTCCTCCTCGACGGCCTTGCTCATCTTCTCCCGCATCTCGCCCATTTCATGGAGAAGACCAACCTGGATCTCATACTTCAATTTGTAATCGAGAAAGTCGTTGTACACTTTGTTTATCTCTATCCAAAGGATCACATTCTTATCTCGCAACTTCTTCAGCTCGAAGGAGGGGCTGGTCTCATCGTTGAGGACCAGGGTCGTCTCGAAAACCCCCATCGCATCAGCCATGTCCTTGCATAGAGCCTTTCTTCTGGTCACTCTATCGACACCCATAATTTCCTTGGACGCTGCCGCGGGCACAATCAGGGAGTTGTCCCCGCCGAAGAGCCCTCGATGGAGGTGGTAGGGAGGAAACACGAATCTTTCCTCGACAACACCTTCTAGATGGTCGATGAAACTAGACTCATCGAGGCGTTGTTTCTTTGGGCGCCTTATTTGCACCTTTGGTCGCTATGAGCTTAAGCATGCGTTCTTGGAGGTTCGAAATTTGACCTGTAACAAAAAAACCAAAGGAAGAGTCAGTACAAGGAAAAATAAGCGGACACGCAAGTAAAGAACACGCTCGTTACCTAAGAGCCTCAAGGCCTCCCCGTCAGAATCGCACTCGAGAAGTGCCTTAGTGTTGATTAAACGGGCCTCGAGGAAAATTTCCCTGGTTTCGTCCGGGACAAAGCTCCTGTCCGTGGTCACGTACTTAGCAGGAGTGAAATTGTCAATGTAGGCCACGTTCTTGTCATAAGTAAGGAGGTCCTCTTCACCCATATCGTGGGGCCTTATGAGGTAGCTCTTTCTCCCTCTCTTAAAGTGGGCATGCTACCATTCTAGGGGGAACCTTGCCTCCAAGGCCTCCTCCTTTTGCCCGTCCACAAGCTTCTCCACACGCTCGAACAGGGAGTTACGACAGCGTGTGTCACAGGCATAACGAGGAAGTATTTGTCCTTGAAGGATTGAACATAGTCTAGATACACTCTGAACAACTTCCTTGGCTACTTCAAGGATACCCAGTTGTGTCGTCCATGGTGAGTCTGCCTCTAGAGATGGAAGAGACGGAAAAACAGTGGGAGCGTGGCACCAACGCGGAGGTGCTGACACACGAGCTCAAACATCCGCATGAACGCGATCGCGTTAGGGTGAAGCTGCGAGGGCACCAAGTCCAGCCACTAAAATACCCCAACTTGAAAATCACTGAAGGCCAGGTGGAGCCCTGCATCCCGGGAAGCAAACTCATACATCGGGAAGCGCTTCCCCGTGTAGGACGAGTAGATCCGGTCCATCTCCCTGGGCTTGTAAACCTGCTAGTTCGTAGATGTTCCTTCCTCTCGATCCTCGACAGTGAAGAAGGCGTCTGTGTCATTGAAGGTGAAGCGTGAAGCAATGGCCAGAGGTTCCATCCCGGCCTAGTCGGCTGGGGATTCACCGTTTGGGTTGGTTAGATTATCTTCGATATCTACAACGATGTCTTCTACATTGACAATGTCTACCACAACATCATCCTCGGGTTTTGGAGCCATTTAACCTGAAAAGCAGAAGGAAACAATGAATTCGACATTAAGTTCAAATCCAACCTTCCACCGACGTCAACCCAGTGAGGACGCTAAAAGCCTCATGGGGTCCTCAAGACCTTCATCAGAAACTTTATGAAGCTTCCCAAAATCCTCATGAACTCCCCGACATCTTCATCAAAAATTTCATGATTCTTCCAAGAACTTCACGAGTTCGTCGGGAACTTCATAGACTCCCCAGAAAAGTCATCGGAAACATCATGAGCCTCCCAAAAACTTCATTGGAGACTTAAAAAATTCCTTGGAAAATTCATAAAACACCGGAAAATGCGTAAATTTTGGAGAAAGAGAGAAGAACTTACTTATACGAAGAAGATTATAGGGACTACGACAGCGGAGCAAAGGGGCAGACGGCGATAACGACAGCGAACGGAAGATGGGAGAGTAGAGAAACCTTGAGAAACTTTGAAGAATTCTTGAGCTTAAATGTTATGAGCGTTCAAATGAATTAGTCTCCCCCTATTTATAACCTCTAACACGGGAAGCGAAGTGTCCCCTAGGCACTTAAGCATCCCTACACATAGCCACCATAGGCATTTATTGCTCTTGACACGTGGCTCAATAAGACATCACGCATGTCCCTTTAAAGCCCTTCGCAAAGTTCAAGGAAATTACGTGTCTGCCCTTTCACTTCATTTGCACCATCCAACATGTTGAGCATAATTCCTGACTCTTACACTGCCGGGAACATTTCCTCGGGAGAAGTTGGAAAAAATCCACGACTACGTGTAACGGGCAGGCGTCCATTCGTCAACCACAGATAAACTACACTGTCGAGCACGACTAATGGCTTCTACGTTAGTTACACGCATAGCCCCACGAGCTCAGCGCCTCGAGCACGAGCGATGCTCTTTCGGGAAAGTCCCTGCGACCCTCCTTGACACAAGAATTGACTCTTAAGTCATTACTTCTACGCTTCAGAGCAACGACTTGGGAGGCTCCTGTTCTAGACTAGGCCAGAGGCTTGCCCACCGTCAGGCACGACCCAACCCAGCTCCTTGTCGGGGAGGGCCCAATAAAGGCCCAACCCATCAACTTGCACGGGAACGCTCGTCATGCGTCTTCCCCACGTATTCCACGTACTCCCCACGCGGGGACACATCATCAGCCAACTACCCGCGTCCGTGAGAACATGTCCTCTACCTTCCGAAGTTCACGTGGCAGTTGACAATGGACGAAGTCCACGTGTTGGTCTTCCCTACGCCACGTAGATCCTAGAAGCTATCTGTATTGGGCCTAATGATCCAACTCAATGTAGATAACCGTTGTCCCAGCACTGATGGCACATTATAAATACCATATTCCATAAAAGGGTCAGGTATTCTAAATACACTAGCTTTCTGTACTTGATCACTCTCTCTCTCTCTCTCTCTCTCTCTCTCTCTCTCTCTCTCTCTCTCTCTCTCTCTCTCTCTCTCTCTCTCTCTCTCTACTTTGACATCAGAGTGTCTTGTAGGTACACCCCCTCCTCTTCTCCACCACCGACGATTTGGAAGCTCACGGCGTATTGATGGCTGCTGATCCCCTTTCTGATAAAGTAGGATTATATAGTTTTTCTTAAAATTTTATTTTAGGTATTTCAAGCTTTTACTATATTTGAATATCAAAATTTTTATAAAAAAAAAAAACACTTAAATTTGAAACTATTTTAAATTGTTATTCATAAAAGGTCATTTTTAAAATACGTTTTTATTTAATTGTGATTTTGACTATGTTTTAATCTTTAATATTATATATTTAGGTTAATTGACGTCAAAATTAATCTTGTAATTTATAAAATATGAATTTAAATTTTTTTAATATTTTAAAAAATGTTTTAATAGTAATATTTTTGAAAATATAAAGAAAAAATGTTAAATCACATGGGCCCTAAGTTATAAAATTTGTTTTTGACATTTCGGTTTGTTACTGATTAATTTGGATAATTTTCCTTTGTTTTTATGCAGAATTGTTATTAGAAACTCACTTAACTTTGTAAGATAAATTTGATAAAAATAAAAAACTTTGTAAGAAATTGGTGATGGTCGATTAATTTTGATTTTTTTTCAAGTTGTTTGGTTGCTATCTTCCGTGTTATATATATATATATATATATATATATATATATATATATATATATATATATATATATATATATATATATATATATATATATATATATATATATATATATATATATATATATATATATATATATATATATATATATATATATATATATATATATATATATATATATATATATATATATATATATATATATATATATAATGAAGACGAAAATGAAGAAGATAAAAATGATGAAAATGAACCATCAACAAGATGAAAAATATGAAAATTTATTTTATTGATAATCAATTATTTTAATGACGTGAACAATTTTGATTCATAAATGTCCAGTTACATTAATGTCAATGTCATACATCAAATATGATGAAAGACCAAAAAATCTCAAAAATCATTAAATAGAAGAGCAAAAGGTTTTCTTTAATGAGAATCAAAACATTAAAATTAAAATAAAAGATGAAAAGTGCATTTAAATTTTATTAATATTTTAAATTATAATAAATAGTGTGACAAAAGAACCTTTTTAAAATAAAATATAAGATAATCATTTCTTGTTATTTCTTCTTTATTTTTAAGAGAAATGTTAATCTTTGGATCCACCACTTTTTAGTCTCTTTTATCAACATTTCTTAAAATTAATTGAGAAAAATTTACTATTTTTCTTATCTTACTCTCTCTTTATTTTATTTTTTAAAATCAATAAGACCCTAATTTCTCTAGTAAAGATCAAATGCTTATATGATCTCATTAGTTTGAATTATTTCTCTTTTGTTTATCAATAATTAATATTTACAAAAACACTATTTAAAAGTAATTGATACTTTTATCTTTGGAATTTACATCTCTTACTCTCATATAGATAGATAGATAGATAGATAGATAGAGAGTGTGTGTGTATTTTGTAAACACAGAGAAATTATGTTATGTGTAACACCTTAAAACTCATACTCTTAAATAAAGAATAAAATTACTATTTTAGGGTGCTACTCAAACTAAACATGCATATTTTTCAATTAATTTTAAAACAAATATAGAACAATGGTGACCATAACATTCAGATTCATATTCATTCATCAAACAGAAAATCCAACGACACACTGGGTACAAATTTCATATCACATACATTGATTATCATAGATTTCACATGATTATATTCAAAACTCATCAAACATATCAATGGAGAAAAACCTAGAGGAAGGTTAGGATCTCTCTCTATCCTTCATGCAGTAACACCTATATTAGAGTAGTTTTCTCCCCCCTTTTACTTGGAATTTCAGTAGCTAATCAAGTTTGGTTATGGTGTTCTTCTTCTCCCTTAAGCCCTTGTTCTCCTTCTCCCACACTTGCCTCTTTTTTTCAATTGTACAATTTTCTACGTACTGAAAAGTTTGGCCCCCCTCGTATATTCTATATATTTTAACCTAAAATATAATTAACTCTTTTTTCATACTTTTACCCCTCAACTCATTTCTACTTTCACCACTTTCCCTTGTTTTTCTAATCATTCTAACTTCTTCCCCAATATCATTATTCCTCTTATTTTATTATTATTCTATTATTTTTAATCAAATAAAGCTCCACTAAATTCTAATAAACCCGCAAAAATAACATAACACGTGGTATCACCAAAATAAATAGTTAAAATTATATCAAATCACCTAAATAATTAAATAAAAGCAATAAAAATCTAATTAAATCAATTAACCGAATTCAGGGTGTAACATTATGTACAATAGAGGGGGAGGGAAAGGAATTAGGCCAACAAATTCCTAATGTGAAGGTAAGCCTTGTCTTTGTCATATACTCCTAATACTCCTCCTTCAAACTTAGGGTGGTTGATCAAGTTTAAGCATGTCAAAAACTCTAAGTTTACTTCTTAAAAATAAAAATGTATCAGTGGATAAGGGTTTTAAGGACATCAACCCACTTATCTGATGCAAGGAGACTTGTAACATTTAAGCTTTTGTTGATAACCTTTCCTAGATAATAAATATATCTAGCCACGTGTGATTTGTCTGTGAGTATAGCACAGGGTTGTGTGCAAGAGAGACTGCACTCAAGTTCGCATAGGATTTTAGGAGTTTGATGTTTGACTTTCCGTTCCTACAATAAAGACCAAAGCCATATAATGTATGCAGTAGCATGAGCCAAGATTATATATTCTACCTTAGTACTAGATCCAGCTACTAGTGTTTTTATTTTTAGGCCACTGTGACACAAGATTATGACCTAGGAAGATGCAAGAACCAGAAGTTGACCTCATACGACCAATATCACAAAACCCTGTAATAGTGATTAGAGCACTGATATTAGTTAGAGTTAGGAGAAGCCCATGCTGAATTGGGCCTTGAAGATACCTCAAGATGCCTTCCAATGCTCCTCTAAGTGATTAGATAGAAAATGGCTCACATTGTTGAGATAATATGACATTTAGGCATGGTAACTTTGGCATATTGAAGTGCCCCTACAATGAACTTCAAATTTGTAGGATTATAAACTTGTGCAGAGCGAACTTTGGACAGTTTGATTCTAGAAGTCATAGGTGATGTTATACTCTTGGCAGTGGCCATGTTAGTTTTCTAAAGGATATCTTTGTTGTACTTGCTTTAGGACAAAGTTAGAGATCCATTAGAGAGATGATTAACCTTAATTCCAAGAAAATGCTCAAGCTGATCAAGACCCCTAAGAGAAAAGGACATATTTATAGACTTGTGGTAGGACTAGCCATAGAGGTATTTTATGGATTGAACGAGACTTGACTAGAGGAGGCATGAGTAGTGATTGGGGTAATACTAAAAGTATAGTGCGAAGGGACTGACACAGTGAGCCCATATGACAAACTTGTTGTTACAAACAAAAAATATGTGACAACCCATAATTTATGTAGCTAATAGAGTTAATGTAAATAGATTATTATTTTATTTCAACTATTAGTAAGAAAAGGATGAGTTTATAATTATTTAAGTGAGTAAGGTAAAAATTGTCTTTTTACCAATTCACCCTTTGAACCTCAAGAACCCTAACTTGCATGCAGCAACATCTCATCTTCTATAACTCAAATTTCACTGAATCAAAGAGAAAATATAGCAATAAAACTCTTTTCTCATCTAAATTATGATAATAATTCATCTTTTCAACTCATTATTCTCAAAGTTTAAGAAAAGATTGAGTCCAAAGCAAGACTTGGAGAAATAACAAGATTCTTAAGTCCAAAAGTTTCACTTTGTTTCATTGAATCCTCCAAAGTGGTGAGTTCCGTTATCTAAACCTTTCATGTATATTTAATAAAGTATTATGATCTATTTATACACTAAGTTAGGTTAGAATATATCATTCATGAAGAAATTGAGAACACGTTCAAATAAATTTCACGTTAGGGTTGTTGTTTCCCAAAATCCCACTTTTGGAACCTCTATAGAAATTTCCAAATATGAATCTTTTGAGATCTTAGAATGAAAACTAAATGTTATACTCATAAAATATACTTGATTTCTTATATAATAGACTTTGATTTCACTCAATTTTAATACGAAACTGGAAGATATGTGAGTTGCAACTATGACCAAAATTTTGGTTTTGTCCCGTTTTTGAAACCTTTCTAATATTTTCAAAAACTTTGTTAGTTGGTAACTTAACTGAAAAGAAATTTAAATATTCATAAGCTAGACTTAATTTTTTATAGAATAGGTTTTGATTTTGTTAAATTTCATTAGAAAATGGTGGAGACATGTGGGTTGCGATTTTAATCAAAATTCTTCTATGTTTGAAAACCTTCTTAGGCATCGACTTTAAATGAAAGCAGATGTGTATGAACGCTAAGTTATAGTTCTATGTAACTTGGAATCTTTATAACTCCTAGCTATATTTTAAATTATGGTGATTTTGCAAAGTGTTTCAGATGAAAATAAAATATATATATATATATATATATATATATATATATATATATATATATATATATATATATATATATATATATATATATATATATATATATATATATATATATATATATATATATATATATATATATATATATATATATATATATATATATATATATATATATATATATATATATATATATATATATATATATATATATATATATATAATATGGGTGATATTGATTTATATTACCAATTATATAATAGGTGAGTGGGATTTATATCACATTATAAATCCAAAATATACTGAGAACCATGATAATTGGGACGCCAATTATCATCGGTAAGATAGGATTTCGGTAGATTAGACTTTTTTAGACTGACTCACATCTAAAGAATGGACTACGTTACACGTGTGTGTGTGTATATATATATATATATATATATATATATATATATATATATATATATATATATATATATATATATATATATATATATATATATATATATATATATATATATATATATATATATATATATATATATATATATATATATATATATATATATATATGAAATTTGTAAAAGAATGTAGGAATAATTAGGTTCTGTTATTAATTTATTCTAACTTGCCTAAGCCCGTGGAACTAAGCTTGGCAACAGTTGATGTGAGTAAATTATATAGTATTCTACTTATCTCTACTAATGAAGTTAAATATGATCTTAGGATACATAATGTTCATTAAAATTATGGTGTCATCCTATGCTAGTTTCATTGGGAACTCATTGATACGTAGTCTCACCCATTCGATTGTTTTTATTTTCAGATGAGCAGGTTACTAAAGATAAGGGCAAAAGGAAAGTTGTTTAGAAGATTTTCTACTTGTCCGTTTTATGAATTAGAATTGTGTCAGATCTTATGTTTTGAACTAATCGAATAGTATTTTGTGTTGATTTTTGGACATGTCTATGGTACCATTTTGGTTATTGCTCTTTGTACCATATTGTTGTAACTCTTGAACTTATGTATGAGTTATATCTACAAGTCACGTGTATTAAACTCATTCTGATGTAATGTTATGAACCTTATATGGTATCATTTACTATATTCTAGATTCATAGTTAATGGTGTTATATTTATGGTATCAGAGCATGGTCAATCCTGATCGTGCCTTGGGTAGTTTGAAGAAATGTTTCTCTAGTTGTATTTTCTAAGTATCATTACATAGAATATTAAGTCTGGTCAACTTGATATTGTCTTTGATATGAAGAAGTTATGGCTAATGTACCTAGGGGAAGGGGTAGACCGCGAATCAATCCTCAAGAACCTATTGCACAACCTACGATGGCTCAGATGATGCATATGATACAACAATAGTAAAAGATTTCCATCAATATCCTGAATCTTCTTGCTCAAAATGTTGGACCAACGCAACAAGAACCACCTTCTCCACCCAGAGAGGATGAGAATAAGGCATTCATGAAGTTCCAAAAGCAGAACCGGTCATTCTTTGGAGGAAGCTAGGATTTATTGGAAGCTCGCAAGTAGACTAAGAAGTTATAGAAATTATTTATTGTTGTCAAATCTTTGAAATAGAATATAGTTACCTTTGTTTCCCATATGATTGATTGATATGCAAAGGAATGATGGGAAGGTGATAGAGCATTTCCAGTGAGTAATAATACTCCTCTAGATTGGAAACACTTCAAGGAAGTTTTTCTTGAGAAGTACTTCCCAGTGTGCACGCAATTGAAGAAGTAATAAGAGTTCATAAGTTTGAAGGAAATAGATACGTCTATTGATGAGTATGTGAACACATTTGAGGAGTTGGTTGGTTACTAGTCTAATTTCAGACACATACCTGTTGCACCCCAAAATTTTCCATCTTATTTCTAACCATAACTGGCTTGTGTTTCACGTTCATGTGCATTTTCCATTAAGGCTAACCTTGCATTCATTCATTTGCATTGAGCTCTTAAAGACGTGCATCAAAGCATTTTCCTGTGATTTGAGTTTTCCATATTAATAGGTGGTTTATCTGGCTATTGCACTCGAGTTGAGACAAAGGCTGAGTTCCCATCATCATGAACATCTTCTCATCAAGGTTCATCAAATATCAAGATCATCTCTTTCAGCATTTCTAATAGTACTCGATTCGTTTCCTCATTTAGTGTATACACCAGAAATTTAGGGTTTTCCCTCAATTGGTGCTAAGGGTAGTCTTGTGGAGGCTGAGTAAGGTTTTTGTGGTATCCTTATTTCTGAGAATTCTTCAGGGCATGGCTCTTGTACCTAGTTCATCTTCAAATGTGTGGGCAACTGTCGCAACGCGAAAAACAACCAGCGAAAAAACAGAGTCGTCATCGAACGTTATTTATCTCGACGGGGGAAAGGAAACAATCGAAAAAATCTCAAAAGGGAAAAGAACATGGTTTCGTAACCAAATTCTGGGTTCGGGAGTCGATTATGTGAGAGGAAGCTATTAGCACCCTCTTGTGTCTGTTATACTCAACAGGATCCACTCTTGTTATTCAAATCAAATAGTGCGTTTATCTAAATCCTACTTGCTAGCGTAAACGAAGAGGAGAAAAACCAAAGAGGACTTGATAGGATATAGTCCTCCTATGCCTACATATTCCCTACTGCAATGGGGGGGATTATGCTCGCCAAGACATCGTCGTCTTGTGCCTACATATCCTCATTCGGACGAGAATGACGAAGTCAGAGCGCTCGTTGTTGCACCCTAAAATTTGCTCAACCTATTTCACTTGGTTTATGTTTCAATTGCATTGTCATTTGCATACTAAGTCATGTACATAGTCTAATCATTTGCATAACATAGCATAACAAGGCATCTAACAAGGGATCAAGTGCCATTTTCATCAGAAAGAGGCCCATCAAGGGGTTTTATTCAAGATCAAGACCATCCAAGTAATCAAGAAATGAGTTGAAGTTTTGAGAAGTTTGAAGGTCAACCAGTAGATTTCTCTCCCAATCTGGGGGATATGTTGAAGATCATCAATGAGTGTGTGAGCCATGGAAGGTGTACAAAGATCATGGAAGACCTAGAGGGTCATTTTGAAGATGAGATAAATCATTAATACAAGTACCAGAGCTACAGTTGAATGCAGTCAACTAGGGTTTCATCTGGGTCAACCCTAGGTCAAATGGTTGATTGGAGGGCATCAAGGCCTACTTGGAGTATGTGGAATGCATGAATTGGTATGTGGATGCATGTGTGGTGTTGTTCCAAGGATAAATCAAAAGGAATCAAGAAGAAGAGGAGTTACTAGATTAGGGTTTCAGTGTAAAAAAACCCTAATTTAGGCCTAACTTCCAAGCCAGATAAGTCAAAATGCAAGTTTCAAATGAATTCTTGGTCAACATGAAACTTGTAGAGCTTCTCAATAACTTTAATTTGAGTACTAGAAGTCTTCAAGGAGATTTATATAACTCAAGTTATGGTTCTTGCAAGTTATGGGTCCTTAGAGGATACGAAAATTTATCTGTGAAAGTCACTTGACTTCCAAGCAACTTTTGCCCATCAAGGAGTTTTCAAATGGATTCTTTGCCAACATAAGAGTTGTAGATATTGATCTTAGCTTTAATTTTAGTACTAGAAGTCCTCAAGAGGATTTGTAGAATTCAAGTTATGGTCTTGGCAATCCAGGGGTATTTTGGGAAAGTTGAATTACAGGTCATTTTTTAGCATAGGTCAAAATCTCCATGTTCCACTTCTCAAATGAAAAATTGTTCAACATGGAATGTGCTTAAAATTATGTTTTTAGGTCAAATAAGTCATCATGGTGGATTGATCGGCTTATTTCAAAAAGTCACTTAAAATGGCCTGAAAAAAGGGAATAAGTCAAATAAAGTTTGGTGGAAAAAAATCAAATTTTGGGTTAGAGGTCACAAAAAAGCCATATGACATACCAATTTGATTGTAAAATGCATTTTAAAGACAATGTCATTTCCACAATTTTGAATTGAGGGTTATTTCAAGGACTTGCTTTGTAAATAGGCTACTTGCATCATAAGGCACATATGCAAAACCACACTTCCAAGCAAATGCAAGGCTCATTTCCATCCATACACCTCCAATATCTCATTTGGAGAGAATTTAAACTCATAACCAAGTGAATTGCAAGCCAAAACATGAGATGGTATGTGCATAGCATAAGAAGAGATTTTCATGACATGAGAAGTTGATTTTCTCATTGGATCAATCTAGACCTTTCTAGGGTCTTCAAATACATTCTATATATACTTGTGAAGAGGTTCAGAGCAATAGTTGGTGATTCATTTGTGCAAAAACCATAGATTGACATTGGAGTTTGGAAGAGAAAAAGTGAGAGATCAAAGTTGGATTCAAGGCATTTTCAAGAGTTATCAAGAATTTAATCTTCTCCAACAAACTTCAACAAAGGTTTTCCGCACTTTTTGGCAAGAAAAAACGAGCTCCAACTACTCCGTTTCGATGCTCCAAAGCCGGTATGTGAAATTCACTTTTTCTATGATTTTAGGACGAATTAGATTAGATTATTCATGTGGTTAGAATCTGGAAAATGTATAAATGAAATTAGGATCAAAAAATTAAGGATTAGAGACTTTTTTGGATGAGTATGTTTTCTTGATGATGATATATCTATTTGATCATGGATTTTTGATGGAATCCAAGAGCATATTTGGAATCCTTGATTTTTTTCCTTCAAGTTTGACTAAAATTTCGTGCGAAACGGTTAAGAATCGATGGAGTTATGTTGCTCGGAAGTTACCGAAAAAATGTCACCGCCAGAACAGCTACAGTACCGCGCAGGTACTGTTCCCACCCCACTCGCGAGGCCCACGCGGACATTGCTTTGGAATTCTGTTGTTCGCACCCCTGGCCCAATGCACATTAACTTAGTTTAATTCATTTTCGTTCTTTTTCTTCTGTTTTAATAGCTGCTTGGATTAATTGCGTTAAAAATAGTAAAAATGATCAAAATATTATGAAATTATTTTCTGTAGATCCTGATTGTCTTAAGAAACTGTAGGAGTTGAGTTTGAATTTTTAGGATTTTATTTGAATTAGTTACGAATTTTCTTTTGTGCTAATATTCATTGTTATGCATAATTGATATTGCTGTTTGTTTAATTTTGTTCTCTTTGATGCTTTATGCTTTTGAGCTGATTATTTTGATATGATTTAGAGGACATCCATAGGTTTCCCCTGGAATTTTCTTAGAATTTTTTAAAATTGATTAGATTCTGTTTTAGGTGTGTAGTTTAGAGCCTTCCCAAATAATGGTTTCCCATGACCAAATTTCGTTTAGTAATTGTTTAGATGACCTAGAAATTGATTTAGGTCCTGATTCTGAAATTTTAGAATGTTCAAAAATGCATGTTCACATAGGAATTTTATTAGAAATTTACAATTTAATTTGCTATTTTTTTTTTGGGTTTTGCAAATGATTGTTGCTTTCGGTGTTCTCTCTTGAGTGCTTTGCCTTGTTTGGAGCGTTTGGTAGACTTGGAGCTTGAAGACTTTGGATTCCTTTTTAGAGGAGCTTCTGGACATGATGAAGATGCTTTGGCTAGAAGAGTGGGGCTTGGAGTGGAGCTTTCTTTCTCTTTTAAGTTTGTTTTAGGAGTTGGTAGAATTAGGCTTTTAGGGAGAGCTTTTGTAGAATTAGTTCATTTCTTCCATCAAACATAGAATGCATTGTATGCTTCTATTCTATCCTATGATGCAAAGTCCTCTTAGGGAAGTTCCATCTCTCCTTAGGAGGGAAGTGGGGCATACCCTAGAGAGTAGAACTTTTGAGGATACACTTCCACTTCGATGTTGGTTCTTGTTGAATTCCTTTGGTTTTCAGCAAGTATGCCAACATTGCAACTTGATCTTGATGACAAATCTCTTCTTGGAGTGTGCTTGCTAAAGCTTGGAGATGAAGATTGAAGAAGCTTGAAGATGGAATCTAGCTCAAAGATCAGACCTTTGCTGTCATTTCAACTTTGTTGTTCAGAGCGTGTTGTTGCTGTTTGTTGTAGGAGTTTGTTGCTGCTGTTTGGGCTGCCTCCTCTGTATCTTTTGTTTTTCTCTGTATTGTCTGTTAGCTTGTGCTGCTTGCCCTTTAGGCTTGAAGTGAAGTTGATTCACTTTGCCTATTGCTTTCTTAGGTTTGAGGTTGAGTGGGACTCCCTTGCCTTGCTCGTTTTGCTACATCTCATGCATACTTACTGTTTATTGTATTTTTGTTGTTTCTTTTCCGTTTATCCCCTAGGATCTCTGATTTCCTCTGTGCAGGAGGGAATCATGACAGACATTAGGTTGTAATCCATGCATGACAACATTAGGGTAGTTTTGATTCCCCTTTCAAACCCTAGGTTTTTAGACTTCTCTTCTACCTCAGAACAATTCAAAACACAGTAATACGGATAATCGATGTCGTACGTTACGAGCCTTAAGCTATTTGAGAAAGGTTGCTAGAGGGTCACTCTTCAGTAGTCTGATTACTTAGTGTGTTACCCTTAGGGTGACATACGACGTAGTCACCCTCAAATCATAGTCTCTAGTACGTCAGAGATTGCAAACATCATAAAAAACAGTTCTTGCGTAAAAGACTGAAAACAAACATCAGAGTGTCATTTTTGTCCGCTTGGACTCTTAATCAAGAAAAACCCTTTCATAAGGAGATAAAAAACAGTCAGACA
The DNA here is from genome assembly GCA_963859935.3 of Lathyrus sativus. Taxonomy (NCBI): domain Eukaryota; kingdom Viridiplantae; phylum Streptophyta; class Magnoliopsida; order Fabales; family Fabaceae; genus Lathyrus; species Lathyrus sativus. The sequence goes on along the minus strand of OZ012738.1, from coordinate 142,104,519 downwards.
AGCTTGTGTCTTTCGTGGCCCGAACTACGTTTGCTCTGATCTTTCATGCTGTATGAAAGTACGTAGGCACAGGATGCGATATCCTAGCGAGCAACCTTCCCCTCCTTTCCCGTAGGTAGGCGAACTACGTCGACTCCGATTTCTCGTTCCAGACAGGAATACGTAGGCATAAAGTGCGATACTTTGCCGAGTCATTTTCTTTTCTTTTAACCTTTGACCTTTAGAATAGATAGAATAACAATCCGTACTAGAAAACAAGCGTGGATCCCGTCGAGTACGGCGGACGTGAGGGGTGCTAATACCTTCCCCTTGCGTAACCGACTCCCGAATCCAGGATTTGGTTGCGATGACCATTCCTTTCCCGTCTTTGCGGTAGGTTTACTTCGAGCGTTTCCTTTCCCTCTGTTGGGATAAATAACGCATGGTGGCGACTCTTCTGTTTAGCCGGCGCCGATTTTCGCAGTAGCGACACTCGTAGTTTGACCTACGATGGGTTGGTTGGTATCTTTTATGAGCTATGCTAAGCTCACGTTCCAGTAGTTAGGGTCGATGCACATTTGCGGTAGAACGGAGGTAGCATGCCCTTTTTAAAAAAAAGGTTTGGACGGAGATTCCAAAGGACAAAATGATTTGCAGTTTGTTTAAGGATTTTAAAGAAGTAGATTGACTTCACTTGTGACGTGTATCACACTAAAGTCTACGATATTAGATCGAGTATTTCACGTTAATGATCCAAATGTCTCGTGTGCAAAGTACCCTAAGATGAGGTTAGAAATGCATCTGCTCATCCTTTCCCATGTGCTTAAGGCTCGTGGTGCATAATACACTTCTTAGTTATTAAGTATTTTACTCGTATTAAGAGAGAGAGAGAGAGAGAGAGAGAGAGAGAGAGAGAGAGAGAAGAGAAAAACGGAAGGTCTAAGGGAGACTTGGTCCTATATGTTGTCATGGCAAATGGCCTATAGTCGATGACGAGAAAGGGAATCCTACCCTACTGTTAATGTGCAAGATAAATGATCTTAAAGTCTAACTGTCTATCCTAATTGAATTAAGAAGTGAAAGGAACAACGACATGTCATACAGCCAAGCAGTCAAGCGTCATGTGTCATGTGTCAAGAACAGTCACCAAGCATCGGTATCAAAATCAAGGTATAATTCAATCAACAAATAGGCATCAGGAAACTTGTAAATGACTAGTCACATCTTCATGATTCTAAAACATGGATTTAATCGTAAACTTCAAGGCATGGACTTAATCAAAAAAATTACCAAAAATCTTAACAAAGAATTAGTCATAAATTTATATTAAAGATTAATCACAAAATATATTATAATTAATCCCAAATCTCAACCAAGAATGGGTCATAAATTTAAATTGAGAAATAATCCCAAATTTAAAAAATAAACACCAACCTTTCTTCACCAATTTAATTTATCGTTAAAAATTCAATATTAAAAATTAAATCAAAATTCAAAAGAATCAAAATTAAATTAGGTTAAAAAAATAAACAACCGAATAGGGTGTAACAAGGACTATGGTGGTGTAAGAAACATACAAGACTTATGCCAAAGCCCAAGAAAAATTTATGGAAAGAAAAGAGAAAAAAACAAGTTGGGTCGGTGGAGATCAAACCCACACGGACTAACAACAATAACACAAGGGAAAGCCAAAGAGAAATGAGAGACAACCCACAAGAACTGTAATATAACTCAGCGTCTCCTTTTCCTCTCTTGCTTGACCCTTCCTCACTCAATCTCTCTCTTTCCGCCTCTCACGGTTTCCGTCCCAGCCGTCATCATCTCCACCCTCCTTCTCACTCGCCATTTCCTTCCTCCGTGCCTCACTTCTTCTTCTCTGATACTTCTTCCTTCGCGTAGAAAAGACACTACCAGAGCGACAACCTCTATCGCGCCATGGCCTTTAGCCGGCGACGGCAGAGATTAACCTGTGCACTCCTCTCGATTCCTCAATTCAAAGCTTTGAATTAAATTATTGACACAACCAACAACAATGTGACAACTTTGCAGAGTCGAAAAGAAGACTTACATTGGTTTAATCAGGTACCAATTTGTGTCGTTATTGCTTCGCTTAGTGTTCGTTGCTGATATTGTGTATGAATCACTTTTTGTATGTGAGTGTTCTTCTGCAATACGTATTCTGGTGTAGCTGTAGGTTGGTTGTGATGTGAATTTTCCTCTTGTTCCCTTGTTGCATGTTACTGCCTTTTCAATCGTGTGTGAACCGTCCTCCTATTTCAATAGTATCAGTATATGTATCATCTTTTTCCCTTACTTCTATGTGTGGCCTTCGTATTTGTCCTCCCTACTACTTCTGAATTCCTGTGTGTGAATTGGTCCCTTTTATAGTCATATTCCAATTGAGTTTCTGATTTGGATTTAAATGTGTAAAGTTTTTTTTGGGAAGAAAATATCATGGCCATGAATATGATTGAAAACTTGTTGTTGATTGTTGTGATACATTTCCCTTTTCGTATCTAAAATTCTGGCTAGCACGTGATGGATGTTATCACGGATGTTGTAACATCCACTGTAACACAGACTATTGGAGTAATTAAAAAGCTGTAAAGAGAAAGTAGTAAATAACATGGTAATTATTTACCCAGTTCAGTGTCAACAACACTTACATCTAGGGGCTACCAAGCTAGGGAGGAAATTCACTATCAGCAGAATTAATTCAGAGTTAAACCTCCATTTTACACTCTTTGTTAGACTATGGCACGGATCTAGAAGGGGGGGGGGGGGTTGATTAGATCCCCAATTAAAATTTGAGTCGGCGCTACCAATTTAAAATTGGTTTTAAAAATGTTTTAAGTGCGGAAGCGGCCGAGGAAAATATAGTCTAAAACGAACGGTTATTGGAAAACCAGATATGCGTAAGCCTTTGGATTAATGACAATTTGGAAAATAGAATCACAACACTAATCACACTTATCAATTATCTACTTCAGTTGTAAGGATTCCTAGTTCCAATGATTCAAAAAGCAAACCAAAACTAGATACACAAGTAAGATAATTTTGGTTCAAGCAATATGTCAAACACTTGGTGTGCAAAAACACTCCAAGTAATATTTATGTTGAGTAAGTGATTCCAACTAGCCTAGTACAATGTCTTGTTGTACTTTGGAGTCAAAAACAGAGTTTTAACCTCTTACTCAATTGATATCACAATTTTGACAATAGAGCTTATTCAAAAATCACTTATTTTGAGCTATAACGTAAATGCTGAAAAATAGAGAAGACAAGTATTTGGTGAGGCAGTTCCCCCGTCGTCCTCGCTTCAGGGTACATCTGCCCTCAATTCTAAAACTAGAATTGAGATAGATTTTATAGATATCACCTGTTGAATGTAACAGTTTATACAAGGATCGAGCAGCAAATATACAACAGAAATCTCAATGTGTTGAAAGTTGCTTTCACTCCTTGCCCCTTGATTCAAGATGAATCAAGTCCTCCGATTTGTGTTAATGGACCTCCGACTCTAGCCACCTTATTGAATAACACGGTTTTGTTCAAACCTTCGGCTCTGGCTGATCTCAACAGCACCAAATCGACCCCGAGATCTTCCCTTCAAAATCACCGAATCTGCTACTAGACTTGTGAAGAACACCTCTTCACAATCACCTTCGCTCGGTTGACCCTTGATGAAGAATCTAGTCCAAAAACCCCCAAAATTCAAACCAATCTTGGAGGGTAAAACCCCAACGGTTTTATTCAAGAAAGAACCTGTCACAAGCTTCAACCCAAACTTGATTCTCCAATCTAAGCTTCGAACCTTATCACCTTGAATCTCTCACAAATGCATTTCAAAAATGATTGTGTGTAATTGAAATGTTGTGAGATGTTGAAGATGAAGATGATGAATCTTGGACACCTATTTCACTCTTTCTTGTTTTTTGAACACATGAATCAAAAGATTATCAAATGTTAAAATGACACAAGTGATTAAACAAGTATATATAGTGCCAACCTGATTTTAGACATAACAATATTTCAAATATAAGAGGAAAACATTTAAAAACAGAATTTCCGCGCGAACGGTCGACCGCAGCAGGTCTGTGGGTCGACGCATGGCCTATGTTGTTTGGAAATCTGGAAAATTCATCAGTATGCGTCGACCATACAGTCGGCATGCACTGACCCATTGAAAACTATTTCCCTTATGCGCCGACTCTATGGTCGACTCATGCCTTTACGCGCTGACCCGTTGGAAAGTTTTTCCTTCATGCGCCGACCCTATGGTCGACTCATTGCCTTGTGCGCTGACTAGTGGAGAATTGTTCTGATGCATGCGCCGACCCTATGGTCGACTCATGCCCTGCAAACCTGCAAAAATTCATCAGTTTGTGGTCTTTCATGCCTTTGGTCATGATTGCATTTTATCTACACATAGTATATTCATTTCAGCAGTTTTAAGACAAGTATAAAAGGATATGGTGGGCAATACGTTGCATCTGTTTTAGTAGATCTGGAGTTTATAATTTCCAATCTATCTAGGGAATTTGTCATCATCGAAACCTGCATTAACCAATGTCTTGCAAACTTGTGTGATGTGTGGCGATTTTCCTCCACAATCTCCCCCTTTTTGATGATGACAACTTGTATACACTAAAACACGAAATATGCAATGTATACACACATGTATACACAAGCTCCCCCTTTCTTTTGTAATATAGGGCTGTAGAATAGACAACCATCAACTGTTGTTAATATCCTGACTTGGCTTTGGTGTTGGCTAGCTTGTTGCTACATGTTCTTCTCCCCCTTTGACACCATCAAAAAGAGAAGGAGAACGCATCAATTAACAGAGAACAGACAATAGGTGATAGTTAATTACCAAACTTCACACATAAGTATGATAATGAACAAAAGTAACTTGAATTAATAGATAATTATGAGAACATGCAAAGTAGGTGAAAATTCAGGCACACATAATACGGAAAAATGAAAAGTACATAGACGAAACACATATGCAATTATGAAATATGCAATTATGAAACTAATATCCCCGACCCCGACCTCGGCCCCTCCCCCGGTATGCAGAATCGGGATTGCGGTAAGGATCCGAGAAGTCCAGAAAGGCTTCTACGGACATGTTGAGGTGATGAAGAGAGTCGAAAATGAATTTAACCTTTCATTTTGGGTATGAAGCTCAGCTCTAATCTGCTCCATTTGAGTATCTTGACTCCTCATGAAATTTTGTTGATCTAACTGCATGGACTGCAGCATATTGATGACTTCAGAGTTGTCCGAAGGTGGAGGAGGTGATGAGTGCTGGGAAGGTTTATAGTCTTGAGGGTAGCCGTGATATGGGTCGTAGAATCTACCCAGGGTAGTCTAGCCTATGTATTGCCATTCACCCCATCCCTGATTTGTATAGTCGCCTTCTTGTGCTTTTGATGGAGCTGAATACTGGACCCAATCGGTATTTGGAGGCGTATCTTGAACTGGAGATTGATAATAGTCTTGAGACTCACAGACAGGTTCTTGTACCTCTGCAGATGTATCTTCTTCATCATCGTCTTCTTCACCTTGTTCTTCACTTTCTTCTTCAGAGCTGTCATCGAAATTGTCACGAGGCACCGGAGGAATATTGGCGCGACGGACAAATCTGTATGATCGTCGTTCAGCACACCAAAAATACCCCATCATTGCAAGGGTTTTGGTGCTAAATTCTTTGTCAGAGGGGACTGAAACACAAGGAAATGTTGGGTATACAGCATTTGTTGCGGCAAGAATTTCCGAAATAAACGACCCATAAGCTAAAGCAGTGCCTCTACTTGAGTCTCTCAGAGCAAAAATCCTACTTGCAGTATAGTATGGCCAGTTTATTTTGATCTTATGTTTCAATATATAGATGAGATGTACCTTAGCTTGTTCGACACGGGACAGTCCATCCTTTTTCGGTCGTAGTATGCGAGCAACAATCCACTGAAGGATGCGCTCCCCTGTACTGAGTTTCCCGACTGTGACCGTTCTAGGAAAAGCATCACTGTTGACAATGGCATCTGGATAGGGTCTTTTGAGCATGTCATTCAGAGCGCTCTTAAATTCATACCCTGGCATCGTATGAGTGTCTGTTACCTCATGTAGAGGTGGTGCATCAGCATCAACAATCAAATCAAAATACTTGTTCCATACTTCAGAATTTATGTTTACCAGTTTATTGCCGACAGAAGTATGGAAATGCTGATCTTGAAAGTTACCCCGCAGATTTGTGTAGAACACCCTGACCAAATCCTCACTATACTTTGTGTTGCACTCCAGAAAATTGAAGAACCCCTGAACTTCCAGCAAAGATAGAATTTGTGTGAGATGCAAGCGCTCCCCCGTTGCCTGGTAGAAAGCATGTTGTGGAACTATGGCTCTTTTGCTTAGACTCTTGTTGAAGTTTTCAACAGCAGGTGGATGAACTAGTGAAACAGCGGTAATGGGGACTGAAGCAGATGATGATGAGGCCCTTGATCTCTTACCTGTATTTTTATGGAGAAAAGAAGCCATTGATGATGATTTTTGGAGAATTTGTAGAGATGAACTTTGAAGAGAGTAGTTGAGGATAATTTTGGAGAAGATGAAGACTATTCCCTTTAATAGAGAGAGGTTTTAGGGTATTTGGGAAGAGGGAGGAGACAAGAGGACACAATAGATGTCTAGATGCAATTTACAAGACAAATGCCATATCAAATCATAACAAAAGTTGACTGCACATTAAATGTAGAGGAATGAAAACTTGGAACGATTTTCAAAAGAAAAAAATTTTGGGTTTTTACGCGAGCCGTCGACCATAGCCCCTGCATGCGTCGATGCATACTATACATTTTTTGATAATTTTGAAAGTTTACAGCATGCGTCGACCGTTGTCCTGTTTAGGTCGACTCATAACCTTCAAAAAACCAATTTTTCAGTTTCATATTATGCAGAATGCCATACTTGCCTATTTATCATGCCTATTCACCTTTTCACAATATGATTTGCATGCAACACACATAGTATCAGGCAGCAAAAGTCATATACATATATAAGTACCATGATTGTCGAACAATATAGTTAGTTTCACGTCATGAATGTTTAGAGAGAGAGAGATAAAAAGAGAGAGAAAGGAGCAATATCACCTCTATACCGACCACACTTGTTAATCACAGATTTGTACTTGCAACAAACTCAAAAAAATTGTTAGTGGTACAAAAGCATAGGTGTAAATAGATTAATTATGAACGTAGTAATTGTTAAACCCGATCAGAAATGTCGAGAATACCAAGTTCTCAACGGATATGAAAGAAGGGCTCATTGGCTAGCGGCTTTGTGAAGATGTCCGCTAGTTGGTTTTTAGTATCAACGTGTTCAAAGATAACGTCATCCTTCTCTACATGGTCCCTCATAAAATGGTGTCGAATTTCTATGTGTTTGGTACGCGAATGTAACACCGGATTTTTGGTAAGATTTATAGCACTGGTGTTGTCACAAAATATTGAAGCACGTTCTAGCTTCAAATTGAAGTCCAATAGTTGTTGTTTAAGCCATAGGACTTGCGCACAACAACTACCGGCGACTACGTATTCCGCTTCGATGGTTGACAGAGCAACAAACACTTGTTTCTTGTTGTGCCAACTGACCAAGGAATTTGAAAATAAGTGACACGTACCACTGGTGCTTTTCCTATCCGATTTGCAACCGGCGAAATCGGAATCGGAGAAGCCTACCAATGAACAATCATTACCTTTGGAATACCACAGTCCATATTTTGGAGTACCAGATAGGTATCGAAGTATGCGTTTGACAGATTTTAGGTGGGATTCCTTAGGACATGATTGGTATCGGGCGCACATACACACGCTAAACATAATGTCGGGACGCGAAGCAGTAAGATATAGAAGCGAGCCAATCATACCTCTGTACCTTTTTACCTCAACATTTTTACCACTTTCATCTTTACTCATATTTGCACATGTTGGCATAGGGGTGTCTATGGCCTTTGAATTTGCCATGTCAAATATCTTGAGAAGATCCAAACAATATTTTGTTTGGCTCACGAATGTTCCTTCCTTCAGTTGCTTGATTTGCAAACCGAGAAAGTATGTGAGTTCACCCATCACACTCATCTCGAATTCACCCTGCATAAGCTTAGCAAACTCTCTTACGAGATTCATGTTAGTGGATCCAAATATGATACCGTCAACATAAATTTTTACAAGAATTAAGTGCTTTCCTTGACGTTTAATGAAGAGAGTAGTATCAAACTTTCCTCTTGAGTAGCCTTGATCAAGTAAGAATTTGCTTAGTCTCTCATACCAAGCTCTAGGAGTTTGTTTGAGACCGTACAAAGCTCTTTTCAGTTTATAGACATGATCAGGATACTCATGAGACTCAAAACCATGTGGTTGAGCAACATAGACTTCTTCATTTATGAACCCGTTAAGGAACGCACTTTTGACGTCCATTTGAAATAACGTAAAATCTTTTGCACAAGTGAAAGCGAGTAAAAGGCGTATAGCCTCGAGTCGGGCAACCGGCGCATAAGTTTTCTCATAGTCGATGCCTTCCTCTTGGTTATACCCTTGCGCGACTAAACGCGCTTTGTTGGGAGTTATTACTCTGTTCTCGTCCAGTTTATTTCTAAACACCCATCGGGTGCCGATTACTCGATGACCTCGCGGAGGAGGGACAAGGTCCCAAACCTCATTTCTAGTGAACTGATTCAGTTCCTCCTGCATTGACAAATACCAATATTCATCGAGTAGGGCTTCCTTAGGGTTTTTAGGTTCCATCTGTGACACGAATGCGAAGTGATAACAAAAATTACTTAGCTTCGATCGAGTTGTTACACCCTTTGTGATGTCTCCAAGAATGTTTTCAATTGGATGGTCTTTAGATGACTTCCACGCTTGAGAGAGATCATCGTTTGAAGGCGGATGAACTTCCTCTGTTACATCATGGTGTACATCCTTATCCTTCTCAATTTTGGCTTTGTCAGGTTGATCAATCCCCGTCTCGCCACTTTTGAGTATGTCTTCAGTGGATGTACCTGCACCATGAACAACACTATCCTTTCCGACATTTCTCGGGTAGGACTCATCAAAAGTAACATGCACAGACTCTTCTACAACAAGTAATCGTTTATTATATATTCTATATGCTTTACTCGATTGAGAGTATCCGAGAAAGATACCTTCATCGGCTTTGGAATCAAATTTGCCCAAGTTTTCCTTTCCATTGTTTAATATAAAACATTTGCATCCAAACACATGCAAGTGAGAAACATTTGGCTTTCGCCCTTTTAAAAGTTCGTACGGTGTTTTATTTAGAATGGGGCGAATAAGCACCCTATTCAAAACATAACACGTTGTACTAATGGCGTCGGCCCAAACATATTTACGTAAACCACTTTCGTTAATCATTGTTCTTCCCAATTCTTCTAAAATACGGTTTTTGCGCTCCACAACCCCGTTTTGTTGAGGAGTGCGTGGAGCGGAGAAGTTATGATCTATACTATGGTTACCGCAATATTCTTCAAATAAGTGATTTTCAAACTCACCTCCATGGTCGCTCCTAATTGACACTATGTTTGTATTTAACTTATTTTGGGAAAGCTTAGCAAACTTTTCAAAAGCGGCAAATGTATCACTTTTACTTACTAAGAAGATGGTCCAATAAAACCTAGAAAAGTCGTCCACTATTACGAACCCGTAATAGTTTCCTCCTAGACTTTTGATCCTAGACGGCCCAAACAAGTCCATGTGTAGAAGTTCAAGAGGTCTCGTTGTTGAAATTATCTTTTTGGATTTAAATGAGATCCTCGTTTGCTTCCCTTTTTGACAAGCATCACAAAGGTGATCCTTGGTGAACTTTATTTTGGGAAGTCCTAAGACTAGGTCTTTTGAGACTACCTTATTGAGTAAGTCAAAATTAACATGCGCTAAACGCCTATGCCATAGCCATGAGTCTTCACTCATAGTTATGAGGCATTTGTCGCTTGTTAATGATACTTCATTTAAGTCAAGCATATATACGTTGTTTACTCTAATACCATTAAACATATTCTTCTTATCATTTTCATGCACAATTTTGCAACAATCTTTTGAAAAAGATACATTGTATCCTTTGTCGCATAATTGGCTAATGCTAAGCAGGTTATGTTTAAGGTTTTCGATAAGCAACACGTCGGAAATCATAGTAGAGGCGGGATTACCTACACTACCTTTACCTAGTATTGCTCCGCGGTTGTTATCACCATAAGTTACATACCCTTTCTTCTTAGCCACAAAGTCTATGAATAAGGATATGTCTCCAGACATGTGTCTTGAGCATCCACTGTCGAGAACCCATCTTCTCTCGGTGGTCTCGACACATTTCACCTATCAAAACATAATTAGCACAAGGAGGTACCCAATGGCATATTGGGTCCTAATAGGTTAGCGACAAAATGGTTGCGTTTGGGCAACCATTGGTAGATGCCTTTAGGAACAAGAAATCTCCTAAACCGGCATTTACCAATGGAGTGGCCTTTCTTGCAACAATATAAGCATGCAAACTCGACTTTAGAGTCACTTTCACTTGCTTGATCCCTAATTACATATGCATATTTTTGGTATGGGTTAATCATACTTTTTCTAAAATCCTTTTTATCAATAGCAAATGTAACTTTAGGCTCAAGTGCCTTGTTTAATTTGGCCTTGAGGTTTCTAACCTCACCTTGCCAAATATGACAAGTATCACACCCGAAGTTGGAAGGATTTCTATTGTCCTTACAATCTGATTCATTGCCTTTCACAATGGAAGCCTTAAGGTCCTCTAATCTCTTTTCGGACTCTTTAACATTGTGCTCTAAATACGTAAAAAATTTCTTATTAGAGGCAAGTTTCTTGAAGGCTTCAACTGCTTCATTATGTAAGGCATTAAATGCGGTTTGTAATTCTGAATGCGACATATTTGAGGACTTATCATATTTAGAGTGACGTACCTGTTTTTTCTTATTTTTCTGATTAGCGGAGAGGCATAGATTCACAGACTCTTCTTCATCACTAAAGCTTTCATCAGAGGAGGAAGAGTCGCTGTCGCTTTCCCACGCTATGTACGCTCTCCTAGGCTTTGATGATTTCTTGTGTGACTTTGATGATTCCTTGTCCTTTCCCTTTTTGTTCATCGGACAGTCCGGTTTGTAGTGACCGGGCTTTCCACACTTGTAGCACGTCCCTCTAGTCTTTTTACCTTTTGAGTCATCATCCTTGGAGTACCTCGATTGTTTCTGGAAGTTTACCAAGTTCTTCTCGGAATGTTGGATGCCGTTCTTTCTCACGTAACGGTTATATCGTTTGACAAACAACCCCATATCTTCGCTCTTATCCTCTTCTTCTTCGTCGCTTGAGGAATAATCACTTTGCTCTTTTGCTTGAGACTTCGAGGAGGAAGTCTTGAGAGCTATTGATTTCTTTTCACTCACCTTCGTTTTGTCTTTCTTTTCCATCTTTTCGCGTTGGTCTAGGCTCAAGAGTACTTGTTCATGCTCTTGTAGTTTGCCAAACAATGTTGTCAAGTCTAATAAGGTAAGATCATGTGCTTCTTTGATGGCGGTCACTTTAGGCTGCCATTCCCTGTTAAGACATCTTAAGATCTTATTAGTAGCAATATCATTGGAAACATGCCTACCTAATGAATGTAAGCGATTGATGAGATGAGTAAATCTCTTTTGCATGTCAGCAATGGTTTCCCCTTGCTCCATGAAAAAGAGATCAAACTCTTATGTTAATGTGTTGATTCTAGCCAACTTAACATCGTTTGTCCCCTCATGGGCTATTTGTAGTGAATCCCACATGGCCTTAACAGTAGGACAATGGGATACACGATAGTATTCATCTACACCTAATGAGGAGATTAAGATGTTTTTAGCTTTCCAATCATAATTGTATTTTTTCTCATCGTCATCGGTCCATTGTGCTTCGGGCTTTGGCACAACTACGTTATCTGCATTTGTCATAGTAATTTCTATTGGACCATTGAGGATAACATTCCATATTTTTCTGTCTATGGAGTTTATATGCACCTGCATACAGTCTTTCCAATAACTATAATTTTAACCATTGAAAACGGGAGCTCTATTGTACGCCCCTTTTGGTTCGTTAGCCATTTTCTATCTACGTTGTATTTAAAGCACCGAATAACCGGAGCTCTAGATACCACTTGTTAGGCTATGGCACGGATCTAGAAGGGGGGGTTGAATAGATCCCCAATTAAAATTAGAGTCGGCGCTACCAATTTAAAATTGGTTTTAAAAATGTTTTAAGTGCGGAAGCGGCCGAGGAAAATATAGTCTAAAACGAACGGTTATTGGAAAACCAGATATGCGTAAGCCTTTGGATTAATTACAATTTGGAAAATAGAATCACAACACTAATCACACTTATCAATTATCTACTTCAGTTGTAAGGATTCCTAGTTCCAATGATTCAAAAAGCAAACCAAAACTAGATACACAAGTAAGATAATTTTGGTTCAAGCAATATGTCAAACACTTGGTGTGCAAAAACACTCCAAGTGATATTTATGTTGAGTAAGTGATTCCAACTAGCCTAGTACAATGTCTTGTTGTACTTTGGAGTCAAAAACAGAGTTTTAACCTCTTACTCAATTGATATCGCAATTTTGACAATAGAGCTTATTCAAAAATCACTTATTTTGAGCTATAACGTAAATGCTGAAAAATAGAGAAGACAAGTATTTGGTGAGGCAGTTCCCCCGTCGTCCTCACTTCGGGGTACGTCTGCCCTCAATTCTAAAACTAGAATTGAGATAGATTTTATAGATATCACCTGTTGAATGTAACCGTTTATAAAAGGATTGAGCAGCAAATATACAACAGAAATCTCAATGTGTTGAAAGTTGCTTTCACTCCTTGCCCCTTGATTCAAGATGAATCAAGTCCTCTGATTTGTGTTGATGGACCTCCGACTCCAGCCACCTTATTGAATAACACGTTGTTGTTCAAACCTTCGGCTCCGGCTGATCTCAACAGCACCAAATCGACCCCGAGATCTTCCCTTCAAAATCACTGAATCCGCTACTAGACTTGTGAAGAACACCTCTTCACAATCACCTTCGCTCGATTGACCCTTGATGAAGAATCTCGTCCAAAAACCCCCAAAATTCAAACCAATCTTGGAGGGTAAAACCCCAACGGTTTTATTCAAGAAAGAACCTGTCACAAGCTTCAACCCGAACTTGATTCTCCAATCTAAGCTTCGAACCTTATCACCTTGAATCTCTCACAAATGCATTTCAAAAATGATTGTGTGTAATTGAAATGTTGTGAGATGTTGAAGATGAAGATGATGAATCTTGGACACCTATTTCACTCTTTCTTGTTTTTTGAACACATGAATCAAAAGATTATCAAATGTTAAAATGACACAAGTGGTTAAACAAGTATATATAGTGCCAACCCAATTTTAGACATAACAGTATTTCAAATATAAGACGGAAACATTTAAAAACAGAATTTCTGCGCGAACGGTCGACCGCAGCAGGTCTGTGGGTCGACCCATGGCTTGTGTTGTTTGGAAATCTGGAAAATTCATCAGTATGCGTCGACCATACAGTCGGCATGCGCTGACCCATTGAAAACTATTTCCCATATGCGCCAACCCGATGGTCGACTCATGCCTTTACGGGCTGACCCGTTGGTAAGTTTTTCCTTCATGTGCCGACCCTATGGTCGACTCATTGCCTTATGCGCTGACTAGTGGAGAATTGTTCTGATGCATGCGCCGACCCTATGGTCGACTCATGCCCTGTAAACCTGCAAAAATTCATCAGTTTGTGGTCTTTCATGCCTTTGGTCATGATTGCATTTTATCTACACATAGTATATTCATTTCAGCAGTTTTAAGACAAGTATAAAAGGATATGGTGGGTAATACGTTGCATCTGTTTTAGTAGATCTGGAGTTCATAATTTCCAATCTATCCAGGGAATTTGTCATCATCGAACATGCATTAACCAATGTCTTGCAGACTTGTGTGATGTGTGGCGATTTGCCTCCACACTCTTCACTTAAAACCTACCCAATGACACTTCAGCCTAGAACATACTAGACCTAAGTATACCCACTCACTCCCCCTCAATCACACCACAATGATATCAATACACAATTACTAATGAATGTTGAAGTTATACTTCAAACACACCTTGATCGTGCTTCACAGCTTTGATCAAGAACATACCACTCTTGCTTAACAGCTTTGAGTGTTACACCGGCTTATAAACTACCTAACCAATGTAATTCTACAGCAGACAGTTGCTTGGTGAACAAGTATTCCTAAGCCATAATACACACGTGAAAAACAATCTTCTTCACTCACAAGGACTCTTTATACGCACTCTCTAATCTTCTGTCAAGAGCTGCACTTCTAGGATTGCTCCTTCTGTTATTTATAGCAGCATTCAGTCCTTGGGCCTTGGTGCAGAAATTAGGTTTACCCAAACCTCTCTTCAAAATGCTGCACTTACCACTTAGGTCAGGTACATTCAATTTCTCCAGGGCTTCTAAAATGTTTCCTGACTTCCAGCTTGAGCTTCTATAAAGTTTCCTGAATTCTAGCATGAGCTTCCTCATTCTGAATACCAGAAAAACAAACTCTGCGCACCTGATGTCATACGATCAGTGTCATGACATTTAGTATGACATCCAACTCAACTTACTCATAGCTTTCCTTGCATAACACTCTTCATGTATGTCCTAACATCAGTTATGACATTTACTCATACATTAATGTTTTTCCATAAAATGCAGCCAATCAAAAGCACTTACAAACTCCCCCTTTGGCTAATTTTTGGCTAAAACACCCTGTTAACATATCAGAGTTTATAAGCAGCAAAAGTCTTAACCTACCATGCAGGAAAGCTACACAAACAATGTTGTCTACACACACTTACACTGTTAGCTCTCAGGATCAACCTGTTCACAATACCATCTGTTAGTCAGCACTACAGATGTCACAATTTGTTGAGTAACATATCAGAAGTTACTCCCCCTGCATGTCACACCAGCTGTACAAAACCCGCAGTCATAAACATCAAACCTGTTCTGCATGTCATGACATTCAGGATAACATCCTAAAGTACACTATTTCCACAGCATAACACTATCACCTGTTAGCCTAGACTACAGATGTCTCACCTTTCTGTGGACTATCTTGTGCTACTCCCCCTGAAGAGATGCACAACACTCACAATCTGCTAACATAATGCAGATACACACACAACTTATAAACACCTTCTAGGATCACACAACTTAGCAGCTTCAGCAGACATACACATAGTAGTTCTAACATTCCTACTCTTACTAGGAAGTCATACAACCGCAACCATGTTTACTGCATAACCTGCACATTAGCAGCAACACACCTGCATACAACACAAACACTCCTAATACAATTAGGATCACACAGCAAGATCAGCATCCTGCATATATCAACACAGCTGAAGCATAGCATCAGCTCAAGCAGCAGCTCTTCAAACTCAGTAACTCAACCAAGTTTTCCACCTGCTCAACACTGTCAAGCCAAGTCTTCCACCTGTGAGAATCACAATGCTAACACAATTCTAACCACTTGTTACCTATCATCTCTCCCCCTTTTTAGCCACAAATTAAGATCAAACTAATAACATAGTATAGACCATAATGAGTAACATTACATCTGTTTGGGGTTTTGCACATTACTGCTCATGAAGAGCCTCACAAGTTCATGCTGTAAAAAAAAATATAAGACTAACAAAAAAATACAAACACCTTCTCAAATCAGTAGCTCACAACACCAACTCAGTAACTAGTAGTCTGAGCCACCCACCAGTACCACATCTTGGCATCAATCTTCCTCCTCTTTACTGGAATTGGAACTAATGTCATTGGCATTGGTTGAGTCATTCTTACTTCTGTCATCAGACTCTTCACCTGATATGGCTGCTCCATCAATATCATCTGTATCTCTTTCAAGTCTTTGGATAAGAGATTCCAACTTGATTTTGCGTGCAGTTGTTGTACTGATGGTTTCTCCTAACTCCCTACATGCATCCTTCAATTCTGCTATTATCATTCTTTTGGAGATCTTGACCTTCTTAGTAGAAGTAAACACCATATCTGGAACATGTCTTCCTTCGAATAGTTTAAAATGAAGTGACAGTTCAGGCTCCCTTTTGTTGGCAGTATCACTTGACTTCAGGATCCCAGGATACTGATTGAGAATGATTTCACAAATGAGAGAGGGAATGGCAATTGGCAGCTTTATGGCACTGGCTGTTGAGTGCTTAAAAACCTGATAAAAAATGTATAGACCAAAGTCAAAGTTAACTTTGGTACCTATGGCATAAATGATCTTGCCCAACCCAACAGCAATAGTGGAAGTATGATTGGTAGGCACCCAGTTAGTAGCCTCAATTCTATGCAGAATTGCATACTTTACACTTAGCTGTGATGAAGACAACTTTCCTTTGGATGGCCAGGCAGTGACTTGATTTGCAGTGATCACTTTTCACACCTGATTGTCTGAGGCAACCAATTCTGCTGCACCATCATTTGCTCGTCCCAAGTATCTTTTGATTACAGAAGGTAAGAACTGAACACATTGTCCTCTGACAAACACTTTCATGAATTCCTTGTTGTTTCTCTTTGAAATTGTGTCAGGGATGTTAACAATAAACTCTTTTACCAGTCCTTCATAGCAGTTTGAAAACCCAGTAACAATCTTGATTAGATCGGCCTTGTGTATCAGATCCATTACTTCCTTGATCTCTAGGGCATCTTTCCCTAATTCTCTCTCAAGGGATATTCTCCTTTGGTATACATATCTCCACTTTGTCAGACTGTGAATGGAATGGAATGAGACATTGTCTAGAGGAGCAGCTGGCATGGGTTTGAGAGGTCTCTTACCCAAAGATTTCTTGACATTGAAGATGTTAGGAACATCTCTTATAACATCCCCTTCAGACTCAGAGCTACTCACCTCAACTTTTCTTTTCTTGGAGACAGTTGATATCTTGCTCCAAGATTTGGAAGGCCCAGCAGAAGTCCTTTCTCCTTGGTTCTTGGACGAAAGGGTTTTTCCTTTCTTGGTTGCTAGTTTTTCGGCTAAACCAGGAGCAACATTCTTGATGAGATCATCGTCTTCAATATTTACCTTATTGCAGGGTGCTTCATCCATGACCTTCTCATTTTTTGAGCTTTTGGTTTTCTCATGTTGGTCATCACCCAGACCTTCCTCCTGTACCACAGAATTAGCCAGATTTTCTAGGTTATGAGTGTTAGGGTTAGACTTAACAAAGAGACACTCAGAATCATCCTCATGGCTTGCATTGTGATGTGGAGATGGATCTACCCTAGACAGGGGAATGGTTATCCCTTGTATTTCACAACCTTCATGGAACAGTTTGGAGACCAGTTCATCTACATACATGTCCTCATGTGTGTAGTTATTGTTGTTCATTCGGGTTCCAGAATTCTCACCATTTTGCTCTGCATGTGAAGGAGCTGAAGTTTGGCCTCCACTGTAACAACCCGATTTTTCATTAATTAATTATTTGCATTTAGTTAATGGGTTAATGAGAATTATTTAATTGATGGATAATTAATTAAATGAATTAATAGATGTTGGAGAGAATTAGAAGAGAAAGACATATTAAAAAGGAGAGTGGAAAAAAAAGGAAAAGATAGAAACATAAAGGAAAGAATAGAGAAAGAAGGAGAAAGAGGAGAAAAAAGAAGAAGAAGAGGGAAGAACTTGGAATCATCAAGAACAACTCTCAAGCTTTGGATTAATCAAGGTAAGGGTGTGAAATATCATTATCTTAACAATGTATATGAATATGTATGCTTGGGTTAGAGTATTGGATGTTTTCTACAACTTCCATTTTAGGGCATAAATGGATTAATCGGTAGAATCTGAGTTTTCACGGTAGAAAATGAGAATAAGTGGTAGTATTTAATCGGGGGAATGTTAGACTAAGGTTACAGAACTTGTTCGGTGAGAATCGGTTGGTTTGGAGAGTTTGGTGGGAGTTGGATAGTGAGAAATTCTGAGTTCGCAGACAGTCGCTAGCGTGTTCGCTGAGCGAGCTGGTAGCGAACGTTCGCTAAGCGAGCTAGTAGCGAGCCAGTAGTGAACGGTCCCAGACTTGGACAGAATGCATTTTGGGGTGTTCGCTGGTAGCGAAGGGGGTAGCGAAGGTTCGCTAGGCCTTCGCTGAGCGAGCGAGGTAGCGAACAAAGTCAGTAGCTTCTGTTTGCCTTCGCGAGCTTGTTCGCTGGGCGAACAAGTAGCGAATACTCGCTAGGAGCTCGCTAAGCGACCAGGGTAGCAAACGTAAAAGATTGTGTTTACTTTAATGTTTCCATCCAGGGTCGGATTTCCGACTCAATTATGATTATTTTCCTTTGCTCGAGTCATCGATTATGCCGAGATGTATTATACTGTGGGTAGCCTTATGGCGTGAATCCTAGATTGTTGAATTAATTGAATTATGGCCTTTTGACAAATGTTATACATTGTTTAATGTGATTAAAAATGTATTGAGAATGCATGAGAACATATTGTGTATATGTGTGCATTGCTTGAAAATATATTGATGATATATGTGAATATGTTGTGTGTGCAATTGTTGTTATAATTCTTGAAGAGATGAATTATTTGAATGCATGAGATTAAGATGTCGGTCTTAAGTGCATTTGATTGTTGATTGCATATGCATCATTTAGTCAAGAGGCAATGCTTGCTAGTTTTGTGGAGACTAGTGACTTGTCCCAAGCCTAGAAGAGTGGGTTGGAAAGCTTAGAGGATGGGCTTTTGGTGGTTATCGGTCTAGAAGAGTGGACCCGGTTTAATGTAAACCGAAAAAAGATAACAAGTGTTGGTACCACATGGCATGAGTTTGCATTAAGTTGTATTAAGTCACATTGCATGAAGGTCATTGTTGTATGAAATATTGTGTGTGGAAATCGTGGACTATGTATAATTGCGTGTGTGCATGTTGTGATTGTATAATGAACTACAATGAATTATGGTGAGAAAATGTGGAGTATGTACATTACGTATTGTGTATGCGTATTGTTGCGGTTAGAATATGATATCAAATTATTAATTAATTTGAATCACATCTTTAGTTCACAACCGCTCTTTGATTTATCCGAAGGAAAAGGTCAAAAGAGGAAAACCTAATTTTGCATCGTAAAGACAATGCGGGGAGAGATCTAGGTAAGGGGTTGGTTAAGCTTAGGGAAGGTACTAGCACCCTAAACTTCTGTAGTACTCTACAGGAACCTTTTGTTTATTGTATGCTTTTTTTTATATTTTATTATCTGTTTTAATATATATTGAGGTAAGGGATAGAGTGACCTAAAGACCTAAGGGTTAGTCCTAAGTTTACTCGGCAAGACGTCGCATCTTGTGCCTACATATCCTGACGGGAATGGAATCAGAGTAATTGTAGTTCCCCTCAAAAGGGAGGTTAGAAACGTCTTGACTATGGTCAAGGTTTCAATGGGGAATAAACGTATCTTAAGGACACGCTTACGTGGAGTCTTTGAAACTCCTATTTCTATGTTGAATTTGTTAATTGAAAATTTAGGGTTGAAATTAGGGATTCCACGGCGGGAAACCCTAAATAGAGTACGGCGACTCTTTGACCTAATGCTAGGGTAAAGGGCATTTTCGTCCACGGCGGGACACCTAGGCTATTAGGGTTTTGAAATGGTTGAAACTAGGGTTATTGACTCGGCGGTCAAACTGTTAATCCTAATTCCTTCGGAGGGATGATTAACGGTAAACATGCAAACATGGCGGAATATTATACGACAGAAGTAAAATGCGGAAAGTAAATAAAGCATCGCGACGATCACTCGCGTAAATTACAAGTCCCAAAAAAATGCAAAATAAAATAACCGCGACCATGGCCTCGCGTAAATTACATCCATGGAACAAAAACGAACAAATGAAATAATAACGAGTTGAAACAAACAAATTAACGAGGGTTAGACAAAAATGAAACGGCTAAATCAAAACTTATTTCTTTTTGAGTTTTTATTGAGAAGAGGAGAGGAGAATTAATTTCATGCTTAAATGGAGAAACTATTCTAATTATTTACTAAAAATTTTAATAAAGAAACTGGTTTTAATTTTAATGAAAAAATGTCTTGAAAAAAAATGTTTTAATGTTATCGAAAATAAATGTTTTAAATTTTAATTAAAAAAATGTTTTAAATTTTAATGAAAAAATTTGATTTAAATTCAACGAAAAAGGTTTTAATTTTTGTTTTAGTGAAAGAAAGGTCATTTTTTAATTTTTGTGTTAACTTAATGAAAAATGGTTTTAATTGGAAAAAAGCTTTAATTAAGAAAAACTGTTTTATTTAGAAATATGTTTTTAAATAAAAAATGGTTTAATTTTTGAAAAAAACTTTTTAGAAAGATCTTAATTTTTAAAAAACTGATTACGTTATGTTTTTTTTTTGTTGTTGAAATAGCTTACCTAAACTTAATTGCATTATTAATTACAAACTACATAGTTAATATAAATGAAAAAATAAACAATTGAATAATAAAATAAAAAAATGAAACGTAAATAAAAAGGCTTCTGCCGTTTTCTCCCTGGATGACTATCGAAGCTTTTCCTCTCCTTCAATCCTTGCATGTCATCTTCTATTTATTCTTCCCATTAATCTACAATCAATGAACAAAACAACACACAAAAATCATAAAATGCCGTAAATCAAAGGAAAGAGAAAGCTTACGGTAACGACGATGATGTTGAACGAACTGAGCCTCCGCCGTTGGGACTTTTTGCTCGCCGGTAGCGCTTGGCCGATGATGAATTCAAACTTGTTAGGGTTCTTCCAAAAAAATTCCTTCTTCTGATAAATCGTGAGAACGGCCGCCGTTTTTCTCTTTTGTCTCCTTTTCCTTTTATCAAATGCAACTCATGTTTATATAGGTAACAAATTAGGGTTAACTCTAACCTAATGCCTATTTTAAAGCCCAACTTAAATAATTAGTCAAAACTAAAAAAACAAACTAAAACAAACTAAAACAAACTTAAGAGAATAAAATCTTTTCTAATATTTTTAATTTTATGATTTTTTGATGTTTTTATGAATAATATGGAAAAAAGTGAAAAAATAATATTTTTTAAAAAATAATTTAAATAAAATACGAAAATAATAATTAAATAATAAAAAAAAAACTATTTTGTTATTTTTTTATATAAAAATAGAAAAGTTAGAATAAAAATAAAAGAAAAACAAAAAGTGAAGAAGGTGGGATTCGAACTCTCAACCTCTCACACTCACAACTCCTTACACACGGTCTCTTACCAATTGTGCCATTTTATTCATTCAAAATAAAGTGGCACTAGAAACTATGTAAAGGTAGGACAAATTTGGGGTGCAACAGATGCCCCTATTTAAATAGCTTCACCGGATGATTTGAGCAGCGGAGACTCGAGAAATCGCGGTGAAAGGGATTTAAATACAGATAACCGGAAATTTGGCCCCTAGATGTAGTGATATGCAATGATATGGACAAAATAACACGAACTATAATGCTGACAATGCCATGAATCTAATATGATGCGTATGATGAAAATGAAAAAAATGCACGGATGCAGACGAAACAACGTCACAGGGGACGGCGCAACGAGGAAATGCACTGGGGAAGAAGACACGCCGTGGTGACAAGGTAACATATGATCCACACGGAGGCAGGACCAGGTAAACGACAGACGCTAGAGTTTTCGGGACATTCCTTGAAGAGATCGAGCGGGATCTTCAGGACTCACCAGAAAACATATAGGGAGAGACAACATCAGAACATTTCGGAAGAACATCGAAAAGGAGACACGTCGTATCTGGAAGAACGTCAAATAGACATGACACGAAATAGTCGATGGGTGCCAAGTAAACTGGACTTTGTCCACAAGGTAAGACGCGGATAAAACACGACCTCGGGGAGAAAAATGCGAATGGGGATAAAACACCCATGCTGCCAAGTAACTAAATTCGTCCACAAGGTAAGACGCGGATAAAACACGACCTCGGGGAGAAAAATGCAAATGGGGATAAAACACCCATGATGCCAAGTAAATAAATTCTTCCACGAGGTAATACGCGGGTAAAACACGACCTCGGGGAGAAAAATGCAAATGGGGATAAAGCACCCATGATGCCAAGTAAATAAATTCGTCCACAAGGTAAGACGCGGGTAAAACACGACCTCGGGGAGAAAAATGCAAATGGGGATAAAGCACCCATGATGCCAAGTAAATTGGACTTCGTCCACGAGGTAAGACGCGGGTAAAACACGACCTCGGGAGAAAAAGCAAATGGGGATAAAACACCCATGATGCCAGGTAAATTGGACTTCATCCACGAGGTAATACGCGAGTAAAACACGACCTCGGGAGAAAAAGCAAATAGGGATAAAACACCCATGATATGCACATGTATAAGAATTATGCTATGATATATGATCACATGCAAATGCAGATGTCAATGACAAGGCTCGAGTCTGTTGGTGAGATGACAAAACTGGAAAACTGATTCCTCAACCCGGAGATCACTGTCACTTGCTAAATTGTAATCAGGTTGATGATCCTCGTAGGAAGGATGGAAAGTCGCTTGGAGATCTTTCAAGTAAACTGCCCCAGATTAAATTGTCCATTACAAATGAACTGATAATTGCTTCAGCTTGTCTAATTTTGAAAATGACTGTTTTACTGTACCCTCGGAAGTTTTGCCCCAGTCTGAGTATTGAAAATCTCATGGATAAACCAGATCTGAGAAGACTTTGCCCCTGATAGGATCACTTGACCAAGTTTCTCGATTGTTTAAAATTTCCTTAGAGGAAAGCCAGTTTGCAAACAAAAATATTCATACAAACATGGTAATGCAAAGTTCATGCAACTTTTGAAATCAAAATTATTTTTGAAAGATGAAAAATAAATGAGTCATCGATTAGAACGCGGTGGTCCAGGACGCTCAAAGTTTAATACAGGTATACGGCCAAAATAAATGATTCACAAAGATCTTTAGGAGTCAGCTTACGCAACCTTGATGTAGCATGCTTTCAAAATATCCTTGTTTCAATTAGGTCTTTTGAGGATTGTAACGTGGCCTGGTTCACGGTTTATGAAACAAAGGATAAAGGCTTAAAATTTGTTTGTTCCCATCCAATCTACGTGATAATCTTCAATCCTACGCTCAGTTAACTCATATTATGCATTCAGGTTCCTATAGGTTAGGAATTGCACTGATGGTAGTAATGATGGTTCGAAAGTCAAGGGACTCTTGAGATGGTCGTCACTACTTTCCTATAACATTTGGTTGTTTTGACATTTAGGATTTTTAGGGTAAGGATTTAAAACTCCTCTCTGCATTATCCCTAAATTTTGCTTGAGCTGTTTCTTGTGAAGATTACAGTCAGCGGGATGCCCCAGTTTTGCCTAAGTCTCCTTTATAGGTTTTGACTTAGCAGACTTTTTTTTTTGAAAGAAAGTGACTGCCTAGCTTAATGATCACGATGAACCATCATCGGCTTTTGAATTGGAAAACATCTTTGACACTTACTTGCTGTGTACGAAGGAAAACTTGTGAATTCAACCTTTATATGAAAGGTGTATTGCATGAAAGCACAACCGAGTTAACTGAGAACTACCCATCCCCAGGCTAAGATTGCGGGTTTTTTTGTAAAGAAAGAAACTCCAACTTCTAGGCTCGAAGGGGGTGACAAGGGGATAACTTCCTTATTTCTCCAGTGTTTGGGAGTTGAAACAATGCCTTACATCGTCAACAAGGATTGATTGAAAGCATACTGACAGCAGTTATGGGTATAACGTTTTCGTCATCCTCCCTCCAATCTTTGCATACCAAAAATTCGGACAAAGGTAAATATTTGAAAGATAAAGCATAGAGATAAAAATAATAGATAAAATTAATTAAATCAAAAGTTGCAATGCTCAGTTCACCGATATAAAAGTACAAACATAGTTCGAAAGAAAACAGCTAATAAAATAAGGAAAATACAAACAATGAGAAACAAAGGTCTGTGATTAAAACAATACAAAGATAAATTGTCATGTCTAAAACAAATAAATAGCCTACTGAGGTCAGCCTGAAGCTTCACTTCTGATTCCCTGGCAAAGGATTCTTCTGGATGTTTGGAGGATTGTCTGGAAAATCAAGTATCCCTGCTCTCATCAGCTCACGCACTCTGGCTTTCAGTGCAAAACAATGCTCCAAGTCATGGCCTAAGGCACCCTCATGAAAAGCGCACTGGAAATCAGCCCTAAATCCAGCTGGAGGAGGATTAGGAGGAGGTGGTAAAGCCCTTGTAGTGATCAGCCCTTGTTGAACCAGGTAAGGATAAAGTTCTGTGTAAGTCATGGGAATAGGATCAAATTGATTCCTATTTTGATACTGGTCTTGTCTAATAACTGGACGTTGAGGATTCTGAGCTGGCTGCGGAGCAACAACAGGTTGAGATCCCTGGCGAGGCTTTCTTGATTCAGTCATGACAGCATTGGTCTGCTCGTCCTTCCTCTTATGGAAATTCCCATAGGATTTCTTTGCACCATTAGAAGATTCGGCAGCTTTGGATACCTTCCCATTTTTCAAACCTTCTTCTAACCTTTGGCCAATAGTCACCAGATCTGTAAAGCTTGAAGAGACGCTCCCAATCATCTTTTCCCAATAGAAAGGAGACAAAGTATCCATGAATATTCCTGTCAGTTCCTTCTCTGCTATAGGGGGTTCGACTTGAGAAGCTAACTCCCTCCAACGCTGAGCATACTCCTTGAACGACTCTTTTTCCTTCTGAGACATACTTTGAAGCTGACGACGATCGGGAGCCATATCCAAATTGTATTTGTATTGCTTCATAAAAGCGTTGACGAGATCTTGGAAGCAGTGGACACTGTTATGCTGTAAGTTCATATACCATTTAAGAGAAGCACCACTCAAACTATCCTGAAAGCAATGAATGAGCAACTTCTGATTGTTGGTGTAAGCTGCCATCTTTCGGAAGTACATGACTAGATGGGCTCTTGGACATGAATGACCTTGATACTTCACGAACTCAGGAGTCTTGAACTTGGCAGGCAAAACAAGACCAGAAACTAGGCACATATTATCGGCATCAACATTGAAGAAATCAGTACCCTCGACAGCTTGGAGTCTCTTGTTTATGATCTGAAACTGTTCCCGGGTGATCTCAGGCTCAACAAAATCTTCTTGAACATCGGCAACATTGTACTCATAGGGAGGATTCTCAACGGGAGCTTGGATAGTTTGATTAACCGTGTGGACCACAGGTTGGGCCTCGGTAAGGATAGGAGCTTGAAAAACCGGTCTGACAGCCTGACCAATCATAGCAGCAGATGCAATAGGTGGAGAGTAGTTAGGAGGTAAACCAAACTCAGGCCAACTAGAGGGCGGCACTGAAACAAGAGGTGGATCAACACTTGAAACTTCCTGAATGACAGTCCTCTGAGGTGGCTCTCCTCTAGCAATCAACACTTGAAGCATCTCGGTAAGCCTGGTCATGCCTGCTTTCAACTCATCAATCTCCATTCGGACCTCCGCATTATGTTCCTCTTGTTCTGACATTTGGCGTCTATAGTTAGCTCTAGTCTGATATCTGTGTCGAGGAATCAGCTTGACGACTCAAAGGTACACTGGAAGACGAGAGAACCGAGAATGAGAAACCGGGGGAAAAATGCAATGCAAAAATGTGATGCTAATGCCATGTAATGGTTCCAAGAATTTCAACGGTCGATTGCAAATATTCCCTTTTAGGACAGTTGGAAAGAAATTTTTTTTTGACTCTAAAATGTAGGACCTTTTTGAGTTTGCAAAAGACTGTTGAATTCCTTGAAACTGGAAATGATATGATGCTTTATGGATGCAAAGCACAAATACACACACAAAGGTCCTAGGTTAGAGGACAGCGAATGGAGTTAAGGTCTACCCTTCCCAAAAGGTAAGTACTATAGGTTAATTGTACCTGCAGAACAAGGTTCTAAAGCGGTGCCCAAAGTCATCAATCCATCTTTCGGATATTATCAACTTTCCAACTAACTTGGAGGTCGATAATATCCTCAAGAGAACCTCATTTGAGTGTAGTATCGCGTAGCAACTATTGTAGGACTACTCCCACATAGTTCCCGCACTACGTCCTATATAAGACCAAGGTGGTGTTAAGGTACTACGGTCCCCAGTATCACAGACTCCAATTGAAAATAGTAAAAGTTTTCACGACTGCACTCGATCAACCGAACCATTTTCGAAAGGGTCTCAACTGAGCGGTGATTCTCGAGTTGACTTGGTCGGGACTCACTCCCGGCAAGCCTCGTCGAATATCTCACCTTCCTATAATAAGGTCACTCAAGTCCGGGTTAGGACTTATCTCACAATAACAGGTATCCCCACAAGGTACAATGATATATAAAAATAATTAATAAAATATCACACAATAAACAAAATAGGGTTAACCCTTAAAAATTAGGAGGGTCCCCAGTGAAGTCGCCATCTTCTGTTGCGGTTAGAATATGATATCAAATTATTAATTAATTTGAATCGCATCTTTAGTTCACAACCGCTCTTTGATTTATCCGAAGGAAAAGGTCAAAAGAGGAAAACCTAATTTTGCATCGTAAAGACAATGCGGGGAGAGATCTAGGTAAGGGGTTGGTTAAGCTTAGGGAAGGTACTAGCACCCTAAACTTCTGTAGTACTCTACAGGAACCTTTTGTTTATTGTATGCTTTTTTTTATATTTTATTATCTGTTTTAATATATATTGAGGTAAGGGATAGAGTGACCTAAAGACCTAAGGGTTAGTCCTAAGTTTACTCGGCAAGACGTCGCATCTTGTGCCTACATATCCTGACGGGAATGGAATCAGAGTAATTGTAGTTCCCCTCAAAAGGGAGGTTAGAAACGTCTTGACTATGGTCAAGGTTTCAATGGGGAATAAACGTATCTTAAGGACACGCTTACGTGGAGTCTTTGAAACTCCTATTTCTATGTTGAATTTGTTAATTGAAAATTTAGGGTTGAAATTAGGGATTCCACGGCGGGAAACCCTAAATAGAGTACGGCGACTCTTTGACCTAATGCTAGGGTAAAGGGCATTTTCGTCCACGGCGGGACACCTAGGCTATTAGGGTTTTGAAATGGTTGAAACTAGGGTTATTGACTCGGCGGTCAAACTGTTAATCCTAATTCCTTCGGAGGGATGATTAACGGTAAACATGCAAACATGGCGGAATATTATACGACAGAAGTAAAATGCGGAAAGTAAATAAAGCATCGTGACGATCACTCGCATAAATTACAAGTCCCAAAAAAATGCAAAATAAAATAACCGCGACCATGGCCTCGCGTAAATTACATCCATGGAACAAAAACGAACAAATGAAATAATAACGAGTTGAAACAAACAAATTAACGAGGGTTAGACAAAAATGAAACGGCTAAATCAAAACTTATTTCTTTTTGAGTTTTTATTGAGAAGAGGAGAGGAGAATTAATTTCATGCTTAAATGGAGAAACTATTCTAATTATTTACTAAAAATTTTAATAAAGAAACTGGTTTTAATTTTAATGAAAAAATGTCTTGAAAAAAAATGTTTTAATGTTATCGAAAATAAATGTTTTAAATTTTAATTAAAAAAATGTTTTAAATTTTAATGAAAAAATTTGATTTAAATTCAACGAAAAAGGTTTTAATTTTTGTTTTAGTGAAAGAAAGGTCATTTTTTAATTTTTGTGTTAACTTAATGAAAAATGGTTTTAATTGGAAAAAAGCTTTAATTAAGAAAAACTGTTTTATTTAGAAATATGTTTTTAAATAAAAAATGGTTTAATTTTTGAAAAAAACTTTTTAGAAAGATCTTAATTTTTAAAAAACTGATTACGTTATGTTTTTTTTTGTTGTTGAAATAGCTTACCTAAACTTAATTGCATTATTAATTACAAACTACATAGTTAATATAAATGAAAAAATAAACAATTGAATAATAAAATAAAAAAATGAAACGTAAATAAAAAGGCTTCTGCCGTTTTCTCCCTGGATGACTATCGAAGCTTTTCCTCTCCTTCAATCCTTGCATGTCATCTTCTATTTATTCTTCCCATTAATCTACAATCAATGAACAAAACAACACACAAAAATCATAAAATGCCGTAAATCAAAGGAAAGAGAAAGCTTACGGTAACGACGATGATGTTGAACGAACTGAGCCTCCGCCGTTGGGACTTTTTGCTCGCCGGTAGCGCTTGGCCGATGATGAATTCAAACTTGTTAGGGTTCTTCTAAAAAAATTCCTTCTTCTGATAAATCGTGAGAACGGCCGCCGTTTTTCTCTTTTGTCTCCTTTTCCTTTTATCAAATGCAACTCATGTTTATATAGGTAACAAATTAGGGTTAACTCTAACCTAATGCCTATTTTAAAGCCCAACTTAAATAATTAGTCAAAACTAAAAAAACAAACTAAAACAAACTTAAGAGAATAAAATCTTTTCTAATATTTTTAATTTTATGATTTTTTGATGTTTTTATGAATAATATGGAAAAAAGTGAAAAAATAATATTTTTTAAAAAATAATTTAAATAAAATACGAAAATAATAATTAAATAATAAAAAAAAACTATTTTGTTATTTTTTTATATAAAAATAGAAAAGTTAGAATAAAAATAAAAGAAAAACAAAAAGTGAAGAAGGTGGGATTCGAACTCTCAACCTCTCACACTCACAACTCCTTACACACGGTCTCTTGCCAATTGTGCCATTTTATTCATTCAAAATAAAGTGGCACTAGAAACTATGTAAAGGTAGGACAAATTTGGGGTGCAACACGTATATAATTATATGCATTGATTATTATGATGATATTTCTCACCCTTCTGCTGTTTTATAATGCTCTATGAGGCATTGCAGATTAGGTTGCTGGAGGTTTCTTTTGGCGAAGTATAGTTTCATTCTTTTGACTCGGTTGCTCTGATAATGTAGCATCGGGTAGCTAGGCTTGTAGAGTATTCTTTTGTGATACATTGTATATGTATCAGCTGATGATGTTTTGTAAAACATGAATGATATTGTGAACCAAACTTGATGATGTGTATTTCTATGATATCATGTCTTAAGTAATTCAATGTCCTAGTCTTTCGCTTTAATTAAAACATTGATATGTGGGTTTTAAGAGCTATGCTTGGTTTTAGTTGAGATTTACCCCTTTTGTTACATATCTCTATGAGCAGGTGTTGTTTATGTTTTCGTTTCGTGGATAATGTGATGCGCCTCTTTTATACCATGTCATAAATATACTCTGATGAATTTTTATATATGTGAATAAGTGTTTATTTGCATTATTTTGGGGCATAGAAGGGGGTGTTACATTAAGTGGTATCAGAGCAGGTCGGCCAGTTGGCCAAGTTGTTAACTTGTTTATTCCCTTTGTATATCTGATTTTGTGTGACACTATCGATATTGTTTGACCTTGTGAGTTCTGTTGTTGAGACACAGAATGATGGTGGCTGGTAGGAACGACGAGGCGATTGCGGAGTCTTTGACTAGGTTGGCTGGAGCGGTCGAGAAAAACCCTCAAGCCAATTTGAATGTTAGGAATCATGCAGATGATGAATTCCTTGCTTTAGGAAGGTTTCAAAGGAATAATCCGCCAGTGTTCAAAGGAACCCATGAGCCTGACAAAGCACAGGCTTGGTTGAAGGCTATAGAAAAGATCTTCCGAGTTATGAATTGTTCGGATGCTCAGAAGGTGCAGTTTGGCACCCATATGCTTGAGGAGGAAGCGGAGGATTGGTGGGGTAATACTCGCCAAAGGTTTGAGGAGAATGAGATGGTGATTACTTGGGATCTTTTTAAAGAGACATTTCTGGAGAAGTATTTTCCAGAAGATGTGCGTGGGAAGAAAGAAACTGAGTTCCTTGAGTTGAAGCAGGGTAACTCTACTGTGGCCGAGTATGCGGTAAGATTTGAAGAGTTGATTAAGTTCTGTCCTCACTACAACATCGTTAATGCTGAGAGATCTAAGTGTCTCAAATTTGTAAATGGTTTGAGGCCGGAGATCAAACAAGTTGTCGGATATCAGGAGATCAGGCGATTTTCTGAGTTGGTAAACAAGAGTAGGATTTATGACGAGGATAGTAGGGCTCGGTCTAGCCACTACAAGAATTTGGATGATAAGAAGGGAAAGGGTCAATTTCGAGGGAAACCTTATGTGATTCCTGCAGATAAAGGGAAACAAAGAGCTGATTATGGTAAGAAGCCAAGTGGGGGAGGAGCCTCTACTCCGGCAAGATGTTATAATTATGGTGAAGCGGGACATCGTGCTCCTGAATGCAAAGGTGTTGGGTTGAAGTGTTTTAAGTGTGGCAAGCCAGGCCACAAAGCTATAGAGTGCAGAAGCGGTGCAAATGTGACTTGCTACAATTGTGGTGAGCAAGAGCACATTAGTACCAAGTGTGATAAGCCGAAGAAGACGCAAGGGAGCAGAAAAGTGTTTGCTCTATCTGGATCAGAAAATGCCAGTGATGATCGATTGATCCGAGGTACGCGCTTCATTAATGGTATACCTTTGATCGCTATAGTTGATACCGGAGCTACGCATTCTTTTATTTCTTTGGATTGTGTTAAGAGATTAAGTCTTAAGTTGTCTGTTATGGGTGGCGGTATGGTTATTGACACTCCTGCTATGGGTTCGGTAACTACCTAGTATGTGTGCTTGAATTATCCGTTGAGTATTTTTGGTAAAGATTTTGGAGTTGACTTAGTGTGTCTTCACTTAGACCGAATTGATGTCATTCTTGGAATGAATTGGTTGAGGTTCAACCGTGTTTATATTAACTGTTTTGACAAAATGGTTATTTTCCCTGAATCTGATAAAGAAGGGGATTTGTTTATGACGGCTAAGCAAGTGAAGGAGTCGGTGCAAGATGGTTCAAAGGTATTTATGTTGTTGGAAACTTTGAGTATTTGTGAGAGTGAAGAAACTGCTGTTTTACCAATTGTTTGTGATTTTCCGGAAGTTTTCCCTGATGAGATAAGAGATTTACCGCCGGAACGGGAAGTGGAGTTTACGATCGATTTGGTTCCTAGAACTAGTCCGATATCGATGACTCCATATCGTATGTCTGCATCGGAATTGAAAGAGTTGAAGAGTCAAATTGAAGATCTGCTTGATAAGAGGTTTATTCGTCCAAGTGTGTCGCCATGGGGTGCACCAGTGTTGTTGGTTAAGAAGAAAGAAGGTTCTATGAGACTCTGTGTGGACTACAGACGGTTGAATAAGGTGACTATAAAGAATAAGTATCCATTTCCCAGGATTGATGACTTGATGGATCAGTTGGTTGGTGCAAGTGTGTTCAGTAAGATAGATTTGAGATCCGGATATCATCAGATTCGCGTGAAGGCTGAGGATATTCCGAAAACTGCTTTTAGAACGAGGTATGGACACTATGAGTATTCTGTGATGCCATTTGGTGTGACTAATGCACCAGGTGTGTTTATGGAGTACATGAATACAATTTTTCATCCCTATTTGGACAAGTTTGTGGTTGTGTTCATTGACGACATTCTAGTCTATTCGAAGAATGAAGGAGAGCATGCTGAGCATCTGAAGGTCATGTTATCTGTGTTGAAAGAAAAGCAGCTGTATGTGAAACTTTCTAAGTGTGAGTTTTGGTTTAAGGAAGTGAGTTTCCTTGGGCATGTAATTTCAAGTGCAGTTATTGCGGTTGATCCGTCGAAATTTGAAGCGGTATCGCAATGGGAGACTCTGAAATCAGTTTTTGAGATTAGAAGTTTTCTTGGGTTGGCTGGTTATTATCGGAAGTTCATTGAAGGATTTGCTAAGCTATCATCTCCATTGACGCAGTTGACTCGGAAAGGTCAAGCTTTCGTTTGGGATGCCAAGTGTGAAGGAAATTTCCAAGAACTTAAGAGGAGATTGACGACGGCTCCTGTTTTGATTTTTCCATATCCGGAAGAACTGTTTGTTATGTATTGTGATGCTTCTTTGATGGGTTTGGGAGGTGTGTTGATGCAGAATAACCAAGTTGTAGCTTATGCTTCGAGGCAAATCAAAGTACATGAGAAGAACTATCTGACACATGACTTAGAGTTGGCATCCGTTGTATTTGTGTTGAAACTTTGGAGGCATTATTTATTTGGTTCGAGATTTGAGGTGTTTAGTGATCATAAGAGTTTGAAGTACCTCTTTGATCAAAAGGAATTGAATGCAAGACAGAGAAGATGGTTATAATTCTAAAGGATTATGACTTTGGTTTGAATTACCATCCCAGTAAAGCGAATGTGGTAGCAGATGCATTGAGTAGGAAATCATTGCACATGTCGATGATGATGGTGAAGGAGATGGAATTAATTGAGCAGTTTTGTGATTTGAGTTTGGTGTGTGAAAGGACTTCTTATGGAGTGAAGCTTGGTATGTTGAAACTTACTAGTGGTATTCTGGACGAGATCCGAGAAGGACAGAAATTGGACTTGAGCTTAGTTGATCGGTTTACTTTGATCAATCAAGGCCAAGGTGGTGATTTTCGGATTGATGAGAATAGTATTATGCGGTATCGTGATAGAGTTTGTATTCCTGAAATTGTTGAGCTGAAGAAGAGTATTCTTGAGGAAGGGAATCGTAGTAGATTGAGTATTCATCCGGGTGCTACTAAGATGTATCAAGATTTGAGGAAAATATTTTGGTGGCCTCGTATGAAGAAGGATATTGCAGAGTTTGTGTATTCTTGTTTGACTTGTCAGAAGTCGAAGATTGAACATCAGAAACCGTCAGGTTTGATGCAACCGTTGTTTATTCCTGAATGGAAATGGGATAGCATTTCTATGGATTTTGTGTCTGGTTTACCAAGGACGCAGAGTAATTTTGAAGCCATATGGGTTATTGTGGATAAATTGACCAAATCTGCTCATTTTATCCCTATGCGCATGGACTATCCATTGGAGAAATTAGCGAAGTTGTATATTGAGAGGATTGAAAGTTTGCATGGTATTCCGTCTAGTATTGTGTCATATCGAGATCCAAGGTTCACTTCGAGATTTTGGGAGAGTCTGCAGAGTGCTTTGGGTACGAAGTTGCGTTTGAGTTCAGCTTACCATCCTCAGACAGATGGTCAGACGGAAATAACGATTCAATCACTTGAAGATATGTTTAGAGCTTGTGTATTAGAGAGGGGAGGAGCTTGGGATAGCTACTTGCCTTTGATTGAGTTTACTTACAACAATAGTTTTCATTCGAGCATCAGTATGGCACCTTTTGAGGCCTTGTATGGTAGACATTGAAGGACGCCATTATGTTGGTATGAGTTGGGAGAGAGTTCTGTAGTTGGACTCGAGTTAGTTCAAGATACTACCGACAAGATTAAGATGATCCAAGAGAAGATGAGGATTTCCCAGAGTCGTCAGAAGAGTTATCATGACAAGAGGAGGAAAGCAATCGAATTCCAAGAGGGAGATCATGTGTTTCTTCGAGTCACTCCTATGACTGGTGTTGGTAGGACATTGAAGTCGCGTAAGTTGACACCGCGTTTCATTGGTCCTTTTCAGATTTTGTAGAGGGTAGGAGAGGTAGCCTATCGTGTTTCTTTTCCACCATCTCTTGCTAATCTTCATGATGTGTTCCATGTATCTCAATTGAGGAAATACATTCCGGATCTGTCTCATGTAGTCTAAGTAGATGACGTACAGGTGAGAGATAACCTGACTGTGGAGACATCACCTATGCGGATAGAGGATCGGAAGTCGAAGCAACTACGAGGCAAAGAGATTGCATTGGTGAAGGTCGCTTAGGGAGGACCGGCTGGTGGGAATGTAACGTGGGAGCTGGAGAGCCAGATGAGGAAATCTTATCCAGAGTTGTTCAAATCAGGTAACATTTTTGAGGACGAAAATTCCTAAAAGTGGGGGAGAGTTGTAACAGCTCGATTTTTCATTAATTAATTATTTGCATTTAGTAAATGGGTTAATGAGAATTATTTAATTAATGGATAATTAATTAAATAAATTAATAGATGTTGGAGAGAATTAGAAGAGAAAGACATATTAAAAAGGAGAGTGCAAAGAAAAGGAAAAGATAGAAACATAAAGGAAAGAATAGAGAAAGAGGGAGAAAGAGGAGAAAAGAGAAGAAGAAGAGGGAAGAACTTGGAATCATCAAGAACAACTCTCAAGCTTTGGATTAATCAAGGTAAGGGTGTGAAATATCATTATCTTAACAATGTATATGAATATGTATGCTTGGGTTAGAGTATTGGATGTCTTTCTACAACTTCCATTTTAGGGCATAAATGGCTTAATCGGTAGAATCTGAGTTTTCATGGTGGAAAATGAGAATAAGTGGTAGTATTTAATCGGGGGAATGTTAGACTAAGGTTACGGAACTTGTTCGTTGAGAATCGGTTGGTTTGGAAAGTTTGGTGGGAGTTGGACAGTGAGAAATTCTGAGTTCGCAGACAGTCGCTAGCATGTTCGCTGAGCGAGCTGGTAGCGAACGTTCGCTAAGCGGGCCAGTAGCGAACGGTCCCAGACTTGGACATAATGCATTTTGTGGTGTTCACTGGTAGCGAAGGGGGTAGTGAATGTTTGCTAGGCCTTCGCTGAGCGAGCGAGGTAGCGAACGAAGTCAGTAGCTTATGTTTGCCTTCGCGATCTTGTTCGCTGGGCGAACAAGTAGCGAATACTCGCTAGGAGCTCGCTAGGCGAGCAGGGTAGCGAACGTAACATATTGTTTTTTCTTTAATGTTTCCATCCGGGTTCGGATTTCCGACTCAATTATGATTATTTTCCTTTGCTCGAGGCATCAATTATGCCGAGATGTATTATACTGTGGGTAGCCTTATGGCGTGAATCCTAGATTGTTGAATTAATTGAATTATGGTCATTTGAAAAATGTTATACATTGTTTAATGTGATTAAAAATGTATTGAGAATGCATGAGAACATATTGTGTATATGTGTGCATTGCTTGAAAATATATTGATGATATATGTGAATATGTTGTGTGTGCAATCGTTGTTATAATTCTTGAAGAGATGAATTATTTGAATGCATGAGATTAAGATGTCGGTCTTAAGTGCATTTGATTGTTGATTGCATATGCATCATTTAGTCAAGAGGCAATGCTTTCTAGTTTCGTGGAGACTAGTGACTTGTCCCAAGCCTAGAAGAGTGGGTTTGAAAGCTTAGAGGACGGGCTTTTGGTGGTTATCGATCTAGAAGAGTGGACCCGGTTTAATGTAAACCGAAAAAAGATAACAAGTGTTGGTACCACATGGCATGAGTTTGCATTAAGTTGTATTAAGTCACATTGCATGAAGGTCATTGTTGTATGAAATATTCTTGTGTGTGGAAATCGTGGACTATGTATAATTGCGTGTGTGCATGTTGTGATTGTATAATGAACTACAATGAATTGTGGTGAGAAAATGTGGAGTATGTACATTACGTATTGTGTATGCGTATATAATTATATGCATTGATTATTATGATAATATTTCTCACCCTTCTGCTATTTTATAATGCTCTATGAGGCATTGCAGATTAGGTTTCTGGAGATTTCTTTTGGCGAAGTATAGTTTCATTCTTTTGACTCGGTTGCTCTGATAATGTAACATCGGGTAGCTAGGCTTGTAGAGTATTCTTTTGTGATACATTGTATATGTATCAGCTGATGATGTTTTGTAAAACATGAATGATATTGTGAACCAAACTTGATGATGTGTATTTCTATGATATCATGTCTTAAGTAATTCAATGTCCTAGTCTTCCGCTTTAATTAAAACATTGATATGTGGGTTTCAAGAGCTATGCTTGGTTTTAGTTGTGATTTATCCCTTTTGTTACATATCTCTATGAACAGGTGTTGTTTATGTTCTCGTTTCGTGGATAATGTGATGCTCCTCTTTTATACCATGTCATAAATATACTCTGATGAATTTTTATATATGTGAATAAGTGTTTATTTTCATTATTTTGGGGCATAGAAGGGGGTGTTACATCCACTACATTTTCCGAAACTCATACTTAGGGGAATGACCTCCATCACATCATCTGGAGAGATACTCTTGTGCTGAGCAGAGTCGAGCTTGGTAGGGATGGAGGTATGATGTTTAGACATTGTGGAAGACTTAGGTTGTATCAGAAGTGATTTGCTTTTGAGAGAATGTGAGGTAAGGAAGGAGACGAATTTGCCGACGCACACGGGGTTAGAAGGGTTGGGTAGATGTAGTGAAGGGAATTCAATATTTTGACCAATCAGACTATGATTAATTTTCAAAATATAATTCTCTATTAGTTGTTATAATCTCTGACTATGCCACCTTTCTAAGCTACTTCTTTTACTTAGGATAGTCTGGTGATCCCTTGTAACACCATTAGCCCTTTGTTGGTCAGAATCATCAAGTTTCACACAAGCCATTTTAAATTGATACCTATTACCCCTGTGCATGACTCTCTTGAACTGAACTGAATTCATATTGATGTTCCTCTTAATGTCACAGAACAGATTCATGACATCTTGAGTGACATTACTTTCTTTATGCTGGCCATTGTTCATGGACTCCATCAAATTCCAATATAGCAGGTCCAGATTTCTGTGATGTACCTTCTTTGGATAAGATGTCTTGGCGTGTATGCCTACCCCATAGTTACCATAGTCTATTCTCCCATCTAGAGGAAGCTTTGGAGTTCCTCTTGCTAATTCATTGGTTATGATCTTCTTCATCTTTTGCGGATGTTTACCTTTCTCCAACCATATTTGATCCTTCATTTCTTCATTGACCAAGACATTGAGGTTACTTCTAGGCTCCCATAGATAGCAGTTCTTCTTGGCTCTAGATCCCCTCATAACTTCCTTACCTTCTTCATTGGTGACAACACATTCATCTTTAGTGAATTTTACACTGAAACCTTGGTCACAGAGCTGACTGATACTGATGAGATTAACAGTGAGTCCTCTAACCAACAAGACATCATCCAGCCTTGGAACACCAGGGCAATCTAGCTTTCCAGCACCTTTGGTTTCTCCTCTAGCTCCATCACCAAATGTTACATGACTTGAGGAATGAGGTTTTATGTTTACCAAGATATTCTCTATTTCAGTCATGTGTCTAGAGCAACCACTATTAAAATACCAATCCCTTTTGGTAGGCATCCTAAGAGAAGTATGGGCAGCTAAAGCCATATTCTTGGCGACCCATTGTCTTTTCTTGTTAGGGGCTTCCTTCTTGGGTTTGGCATGATGCTTTTTCTTTCTATGAGCACCCATTTTGGATTTGCCTTGATGAGTGTGACTGGGAAATCCATGTAGGCAATAACAGAAGGCTTGTATATGACATAACCTTTCACAGTAGTAATACCTTTTCCTTTGAAAGTTCCTCTGGTTCTGGTGTGTACTTATGTGACCCTGATGTTGTGACATTGGTTGTGACATCGGGTTAGTCCTCTGAAATTTTGGCTTTGGCTTCTTGAACCCCAAGCTAGGCTTTTGTTTACCAACAAATCCCAGTTCAGACCTGTTACCTGATGTCTGACCACTCTGTAGAATTTCTTCTAGAGTGTTAGTCCCAGGGTTCGACATCCTTATGGATTTTGACATCTGCTCCATTTTAGATTCCAACAGGATGACCTCATTTTTGAGAGAGTCTATAGTTGTCAGATGCTCCTTTTTCTCATCCTCCAACTCCTTGATGATTTTCTTTTGCTTTTCCCCTAGTTGGCATACCTCAGCACTTCTCATGCATAGCTGTTTATATGAGGCAGCCAGTTCATCAAAGGTTACCTCTTCTTCACCGGAATCATCACCAGACATGCACACACTGTTCAGAACAGTGACATGTTTGGCATGTTAGAACACAGATTGATGTTCAATATATCTCATTGTTTTGATGATAACATTAATGAAATTTTGTATAGAGAATTTATATACTCTAATTTTGTTCAAGTGTTTATTTGTTTCAGATATCAAAATTAATATTATTCTGGAAGCAAGAACGCGTCGGAACACCACAGAACGAAAAAGCTCTGAGCGTCAGAAGCAACACATCAGAAATCTCTGATCTGCTACAATGACTCTGAGCGAAGCTAAGAAGAACTTGAGCAAAGAACATACGTAAAGCTTCAGAAGACTCTGGAACTACTCAACGCTGCAAGTACAGAAGTTCTGATAAGCAAGTATGCTCTGATAAGGATATCACGCTTAAAGCACTTTGCTGCAAACTCTGATAGAGAAACTCTGATTGAGTTAACTAAGATCTGAACAACTAAGAACATCATCAGAAGTTCTGATGCAAGCCGTTCCAAAGTTGTTGAAGAAGATGTTATTCAAATAAAGATCCGTTGGTATATTCCTTGTCTTATCCTAAACGGCTGTTTCCTCATTCGTGCATGACACATGATTTCAGACAAAAAGGATTTGTCAGAACATTCCTCTTCTGAGAAAGGAAAAGTCAATAGAAGACAAAAAGAACAGTATGCACAGATTGCACAGTCTTTGAGAAAGGATTTCAAAGTACTATAAAAGAAAGTATCAGCATCACTTCAAAGGTTGACGGAACTATTAACAAATTATTCAAAGCGCTCATTCAAATATTCTTCAAGCTAGAATAGTTTTCATTTTCTTTCTTTAACTTGTGTAAAAATCACTGTTGTGATATAGCTTTTTAGAAGCACATCTTAAACACATTTGTTAGTTTATCTTTGTAAAAGACTTCCTTAAGAAGACCAAGTTGTGGTCAGAATTTCTTGAGAAGACTAAGAGAGTTGTCTTAGTGGTTAACACTGTAATCAATTTGATATAGTGGATTAAGTCCTTGTTCAGAAAGGCAAATCACCTTGGTAGGATGGACTGGATTAGTTTGAGTTCAAACGAACCAGGATAAAAATACTGTGTTATTTTTCTATCATCCAAATTGTTTTAAAACCCTTATTCAACTCCCCTCCTCCCTTCTAAGTGTTTTTCTCACCTTCAGTTGGCATCAGAGCTCCGGTTTTGTAAGTGCTCTCACTTAACTGTGATAAAAAATATCCTATTGGGAAAAACTATTAATCCATTGTTCTTGATTCATCATGGCTGCTGAAGCTTCAACTTCAACTTCTTACAACAACAAATATGATGATAGAGACAGAATCAGCACCAAACCTCCCATGTTTGATGGTGAGAAGTTTGATTACTGGAAAGATAGAATAGAAAGTTTTTTTCTAGGCTATGACGCTGACTTATGGGATTTGGTTACTGATGGTTATATTCATCCTACAAATGATGAAGGCGAAAAGGTTGACAGAAAATCTATGTCTGATCAACAGAAAAAGGAGTTTAGAAACCATCACAAGGCAAGAACCATTCTATTATATGCAATATCTCATACTGAGTATGAGAAAATAACAAATAGAGATACTGCATTTGATATGTTTGAATCTCTAAAAATGATGCATGAAGGAAACTCCCAAGTAAAGGAGACAAAAGCCTTGGCACTCATTCAGAAATACGAGGCCTTCAAGATGGAGGAATTTGAATCTGTAGAAGTTATGCTCTCAAGGTTTCAGATTCTAACTGCTGGTCTGAAGGTTCTGGATAAAGGTTACTCTACTGCTGATCACGTCAAGAAGATCATCAGAAGCTTGCCAACAAGGAGGAGACCAATGGTGACAGCGCTGAAGCTTGCAAAGGATCTGAATAAGATCACTCTGGAGGAACTGGTCAGTTCCTTAAGGAGCCACGAGATTGAGCTAGAAGAAGACGAACCTCAGAAGAAAGGTAAGTTTATTGCACTAAAATCTAACAAATCTGCTAAAGCTTTGCAGGTTATTAAAGAAAGCTCTGAAGAATCTTCCTCTGAAGAAGATGAACTGTCTTTGATGTCTAGAAGGATAAACCAACTCTAGAAGCACAAACAAAAGAAGTTCAGAAACTTCAAGAGATCTGATCAGCATGGCGAATCTTCTGAACATAAGAAATCTGGAAAGAAAGATGTAGTGTGCTACGAGTGCAAGGAGCCTGACCACTATAAAAATGAATGTCCCAAACTTCTGAAGGAGAAACCCAAAAAGAAGTTTGAAAAGAAAGAAAGTGCTAATGGCCATGTGGGATGATTCAGATGCCTCTGAATCTTCATCAGAATCAGAAGATGAATGTGCTAATGTAGCACTGATGGCTAACATGGAAGACCACGAAGAAACTACTGAATCTGGATCAGAATCAGATTCTGAGGAGGTATTTTCTGAACTTTCTAGAGCTAAACTTACTGATAGTTTATCTGAAATTCTTGAAAACTACAGCAAGATCAAACTCAAATACAAGAAGCTTCAGAGCTGTCTTACATCTGAGAATGATCAACTGAGATCAGAAGTTGCTGAACTTAAAGCAAACAATCTTAAAATGAAAAATGATTTAGAAAAAGCTCAAAAATATGACTCAGATCCTATATCATGCTCTAAAAACATTTTAGAAGAGTATGATTATAGCTTTCAGAAGTTTCTGGCTAGAGGCCTAGATAGAAGCAAGATGGCTTCAATGATCTATGGCGTAAGCAGAAACAACAGAAAGGGAATTGGATATGAATCACCTTCTGGGAAGAATTTAAATCCAAAACCTGTTGATAAACTGATCATTAAGTATTCTCCTTTGTATACTCACTTCAAATATGGTCATTTAAATGATAATAAGCACACATGTTCTGATCAGAACAAACCTGTGTTTAATAAACCAAAATCTCAGCAGAACAAAGATACCTTTAAGGGAAAGAATTCAGAAAGAATTTCAAACCTACTAACCCCAGAGGACCCAAGAAAATATGGGTACCTAAGGACAAAATTATTTTTGTTGCAGATGTCCTTAGCAGCAAAGTTGAGACACCAATCATGGTACCTGGACTCTGGCTGCTCGCGACACATGACAGGAAGAAGGTCTATGTTCCAAAGCTTGGAACTTATATTTGGAGGTGACGTGAAGTTTGGAGGGAACCAGAAGGGCAACATAATAGGCTCTGGAACTATTGGTAATGATAACCTTCCTACCATATCAAATATCTTACTTGTTGAAGGATTAACACATAATCTATTGTCCATAAGTCAATTAAGTGACAATGGTTATGACATAATCTTCAATCAAAAATGTTGTAAAGTTGTCAGTCAAAAAGGTGGCTCAATCCTCTTTAATGGAAAAAGGAAGAACAACATTTACAAAATCAATCTTTCAGAACTTAAAGTTCAGAATGTAAAATTCCTTTTGTTTGTTAACGATGAGCAACGGGTCTGGCACAGAAGATTGGGTCATATTAGTATGAGACGTATATCTCAGATTAATAAACTCAATTTGGTCAGAGGACTTCCTCTGTTGAAGTTAAACTCATATGCTTTTTGTGAAGCATGTCAGAAAGGAAAATTTTCAAAATCTTCTTTCAAAACAAAAAATGGTGTTTCAACCTCTAGACCATTAGAGCTGCTTCATATTGATCTGTTTGGACCAGTGAAAACTGTATCCATCAGAGGCAAGAAGTATGGATTAGTCATTGTTGATGACTACAGCAGATTGACATGGGTAAAATTCCTGAAACACAAGGATGAGTCACATTCTGAATTCATTGACTTCTGCAAACAAGTCCAAAACGAAAAAGAATTTAAAATTGTTA
The DNA here is from genome assembly GCA_963859935.3 of Lathyrus sativus. Classification (NCBI taxonomy): domain Eukaryota; kingdom Viridiplantae; phylum Streptophyta; class Magnoliopsida; order Fabales; family Fabaceae; genus Lathyrus; species Lathyrus sativus. The sequence goes on along the minus strand of OZ012738.1, from coordinate 142,062,800 downwards.
AAGTCAGAAGTGATCATGGTGGAGAATTTGAAAACAAATACTTTGAATTTTTTTTAAAGAAAATGGCATTGCACATGATTTTTGTTGTCCTAGAACTCCTCAACAGAATGGAGTTGTAGAAAGGAAAAATAGAACATTGCAAGAAATGGCCAGAACCATGATCAACGAGACTAACATGGCAAAACATTTTTGGGCAGAACAGAGTGTTTGTAAGACCTCTTCTGGAGAACACTCCTTATGAACTGTGGAGGAATAGAAAGCCCAACATTTTTTATTTCCATCCTTTTGGATGTGTATGTTTTATGTTGAATACTAAGGAAAATCTGAACAAGTTTGATTCTAAAGCTCAGAAGTGTTTCATGCTTGGATATTCTGAACGCTCTAAAGGCTACAAAGTATACAATACTGAGACACAAATTATAGAGGAATCAATTCATGTTAGATTTGATGATAAGCTTGGCAATTAAAAGCCAAAGCAGCTTGAAATTTCTGCAAATAGAGAAGTCCTTCTCACAAACTCTGAAGAATCAGAGGCAGACAAAGCTCAAGCAAAAGCACCAGAAGCAACGTTAGATGCTACTCCCTTGACTGCTCAGATGGATAGCTTGACAATTTCTGAAGAACCAAATGTTAAAGGATCATCCAGAATCAAAGCCTCTCATCCAGAGGAAATGATAATTGGAAAGAAGGATGACCCTATCAGAACAAGGTCATTTCTCAGATCTTCTGGAACGTCACTGTTTGGTTTGGTGTCTATCATTGAACCTACTTCTGTGGATGAGGCTCTGAACGATAATGATTAGATACTTGCCATGCAAGAAGAGCTTAACTAATTCACCATAAATGACGTCTGGGATCTGGTTCCAAGACCAAATGGTTTCAGCATCATTGGGACTAAATGGGTCTTTAGAAACAAGCTGAACGAGCAAGGAGAAGTTATCAGAAACAAGGCTAGGCTGGTTGCTCAAGGATACAGTCAGCAAGAAGGTATAGATTACACAGAGACATATGCTCTTGTGGCAAGGTTAGAATCTATTCGCTTGCTTATTTCCTTTGCTGCACAGAATAACATCACTCTGTATTAGATGGATGTTAAAACTGCCTTCTTAAATGGTTTCATAGAAGAGGAAGTTTATGTTCATCAACCTCCTGGTTTTGAAAATGAAAAATTTCCAGAACATGTTTTCAAACTTAAGAAATCACTCTATGGCTTAAAACAAGCTCCCAGAGCTTGGTAGAGAGGCTGAGTAATTTCCTTCTGGAAAATAAATTTATCAGAGGAAAAGTTGACACTACTCTCTTCCATAAATCAATTAAGAAAGACATTTTAGTCTGTCAGATTTATGTTGATGATATTATATTTGAAACTACCAATATTACGCTTGGAAAGGAGTTTGCTCAATCTATGCAGGCAGAATTCGTGATGAGCATGATGGGAGAACTCATATTCTTTCTGGGAATTCAAGTGAATCAGACTCCAGAAGGTACCTACATACATCAGACAAAGTATGTAAAGGAACTTCTGAAGAAATTCAACATGTCAGAAAGTAAGGTAGCAAAGACTCCAATGCATCCTACAAGCACACTAGGTAAAGAAGAGGTAAGTAAAAAGGTATATCAGAAGTTCTACAGAGGTATGATTGGTTCTCTTCTGTACTTGACTGCTTCTAGGCCTGATATTCTCTTTAGTGTCTGTCTATGTGCTAGATTCCAATCAGATCCTAGAGAATCTCACTTAACAATTGTTAAGAGGATTCTGAGGTATCTGAAAGGTACTACTAACGTGGGTTTGTGTTACAGAAGATCTGATGAATACAGATTAGTTAGATTCTGTGATGCTGACTATGCAGGAGACAGAGTAGAGTGTAAAAGTACTTCTGGAAGCTGTCAGTTTCTGGGAAGTCATATGATCTCTTGGTTCAGCAAGAAGCAACCCACAATAGCGCTATCAACAACAGAAGCAGAATACATTGCTGCGGCTGGTTGTAGCACACAGATGCTCTGGATGAAGAGTCAACTAGAAGACTATCAGATTCATGAATTCTGTGATAATACTTCTTCTATTTGCCTTTCTAAGAATCCAATTTTACATTTAAGGCAAAGCACATAGAAATTAAGCATCATTTTATCAGAGACTATGTTCAAAAGGGAATTATTAGTTTGAACTTTGTTGATACAGACCACCAATGGGCTGATATCTTCACAAAACCCCTTGCTGAAGATAGGTTTAAATTTATTCTGAAGAATATTAGTATGGATTTTTGTCCAGAATAAAACTATTACTCAGAAGAAAATTTATTCTGATGAGATATGAATAATGTCTATGTTCTGAAGTAATTCTTCTGATTATTTCTTTTAGTACATTATTTCTTTCTGTGAAACTCTGAACTAACAAGTCTCAGAAGATTTGAGCGTTGTTTAACGTTTCTTATTCTTAAAGGACTCAGAGGCACATCAACATCAAACATGTGTCACATGATATCTGAAAAGGTGGAGTGTATTCAATGAGACACCGTTTTGAGGTACTATTTGTATTCTCAATTTCTCGTTTTTCTCCCCACTCATGTCAGCATCATTTAATGTTTGAAATCATTATTCTTTTTTATGTGACTTTTTGAATTAAATTAAATGAATTAATTATTGATCGTGTGAATGTGTGCCCTAATTTTCGCCCCTATAAATGCCACAACACAACACCTTCTCACACTTTTCACTCTCTTTCACACCGTGTATGCATTTCTGTTTGCTCCATTGTTTCTTCATCTCCTCCAAACCCAAAACCCAAAGAAGCATTCGTTATCTCACTTCTTCAACAATGGCAACTTCATCTTCAACATCTTAACAGCTTGAATCAACAATGGCTGCTGTGTCATCTTCTATAATGGGTCCTACTCCGTTCACAGCTCCTGAAAGAACTCTCCTCACACCAGTTGATCAACTGGAAGTTCTATGTGAGTTCTTGATTGACTTTGAAAGTATTGCTGAAAATAGATTTGATTTACGTCCAACTGTGTCATCACAAGGATGGACAAAGTACTTTGACAGACTAGTTGGTCCAGTTTACCCTTGCTTGGTCAAAGAAATTTGGATCCATGCAAGAGTTTTCCCCAAATTCATCATGTCTCCAGTTCTGGGCAAAGAAATCATTATCACTGAAGATCTGATTCGCAAGCTGATAGGATATCAAGAATCAGATGGTGTTACTCATCTTCCAGCAAATCGTGTGGATATGGATGAGGTTTATAGTGAAGTGTTTACTTCTGGGGAAGCCTCAAGCAAGATAAAGGATCTGAAAGTTTAATACAAAATCTAGGCTAAGATCTTCTTAGGCTGCATCCATCACAGAAAATCAACAAATTCTCCTGATTACATCAACTCTGATCAGATGTACTTCATGTATTGTCTGGGAAAAGGCATTAAGGTGGATCTGCCTTACTTGCTTTTCACTCATCTGTACACTCATGTGAAGCAATCCAGAGAAGAAATCAGAACCAAGCACCAAAAGATGAGAAATTGGATACCTATGAGACGACTCATCTCAGATATTTTGACTGAGAATGGCTTAGTTAGTCATCTGACAGAAGCTGGTATGAAAGAAGAAGTAGCTTCAGTTGTTGGAAAACCTCTGAATGGAAAAAGTCTGCAAAGGATGAGGATTGTAGAAGAAGTTACTTCTGTACCATATCAGATCAACTCTGAAGAAGTAAGCAAGAGAAGAATCCTCGTAGATGATTTCCCTCTATTCTACGCTAATGAACCCAAGGAGATTATTCTGGCTTACATAGTAGAATGCTTAGAAGATGGAACTCCTATACCAGAACATCTGGTTCAAAGAGCAGATGAACCTGAATTTGATTTTCATGGGGAGAGACAGAGGAAGAAAAGAAAGATCTCAGAAGAAGGATCTTCTAAGCCCAAGAGGAAAGCTTCTGGCGAACCATCTTCTGCAAAGCCAAAGCGTGTCAAGAAACAGAAAGGTAACCCTGCTTCTGCTAGTTTAGATTCTATTTTAGAAACAGTAAAAGAAGTACTAGCATCTGAACCTCCTCCTTATGAACCTATTCCCTCACCTTCTCCTCCTCACGACTCTGAACCTATTCCTTCTAAACCAGAAAAATCTCAACCTATTCCTTCTACACTTAAACCACATAAAACTTCTGAACCTCAACCACAACCATATGAACCATAATCTTATGTACCATCCACACCTTCATTCAACATCCATCAGAAAACCACTCCTGATAAAACCCCAACTTATGCTCCTCAAACTTCTGAACCAACACCCTCTGTAAACCAACCTTCTGAAATTCCCCCCTCTGAAAAACAAACTTCTGAACAACAACAACCAGAAACCATTCCATCTGATCCTAAACCAATGGTTCTTAATCTTCAACCTCTTATGACTGTCTATCCAGTTCCCTCTGGATCTTCTGAATCTTCTGACTCTTCAGATTCATCTGACTCCACAGATTCTGATAGATCAGATTTCATTTCATCTATTCTCAAACCTTTTGTTTCCATCCCTTCTGACCCTGATAATGAAACTTTCTCATCTGAACCAACCCCATCTGAACCTCAGATTTCTAAACCTTTATATATCCTTACTCCTTCTACTTCATACCCACCTGTCTTTTATATCCCTTCTTTTTCCATACCCTCAACTTCTGAAACCACCAAAACACCTTCTTTAGAAACCTATCTGAAACCTAAACCTAGTCTAGATGTTGGTACTTTATTTGCTGGTTTTGAAAAAGAATTAAACATTTGGCTATCTTCTGTCAAGAGGGAATGTCTTTCAAGTCTGAATCCTGATGTTTCTGAAGCTGTCTGGAAACGATTCAGAAATAGATTTGACTCTGTAGCTTCCAATCTTCAAGAAATTTGTACTGACGATGCAAAGGTCAAATTCGCTGAAGCTGTTAAACAAACTCTTCTGAGAGTCAGTAGAAACCCAACCTTGCTTCTGGAAAACACACCTGCAAAGGACGTGTGTATTCCTTCTGAAGTCTTGGTTGCTTCTGAGACTGCTTAAGTGGTTAGATCTTAAGTAGTAGCTCCAGAAGTTTCTGCTCCTGCTTCTGAGACTCTTGACTCTGCTCAACCTGCTTACATGATTGTCCATAATGCTTCTGCATCCTTGGTTGTTCACGATGCCTCTGCATCTACTTCTTCTCCTGAGTCATCTGAAGTGAAGAAAGAAGACGAAGATTTGCATGCTCAGCTTGCTGAACTCAAGGATAGCAACTCTGAGATCAAATCTTGGATGGTGAAACAAGAACAGACAACTGAAGAAATCAAGACATGGATGGTGAAACAAGACGAATCCATATCTGAGATAACGAATCTTCTGAGGATTTCATTCTTAGTTTTTCTTTGTTGTTTTGTGCACTTGTTTTATCTGTCTGTTTATGTTTGTCTTGGATATTGTTTATCAATGCATCTGGATGTTATGCTTTTCTGAATGAATTTCTCTTCTGCTTTATTGTTTTTTGTTCTGTTATCTTTGTTTTTGTCTTAAAGTTTTTCGTAAAGATTTTCTTTTTGATATGACAAAAAGGGGGAGAAAATGGTAATTTTGATAATTCACATAAACAGTTACCAAAGGCAACTCATACATGATAAATTTCAACTAATCATATTTCTTGAGTGTTTCAGAGCTAATAATTCTCATCTGATAAATGCTAAGAATTAACTCTGAACTAAAGGTCTGAGAATCTGCAAGTTTCCACTGAAGCTGAAAAGAATACAGAAGCTGAAAGGGAAGTATTTTATCTTTTCAGAAGTATTCATTTCAGGTGGAGATTAAAATTCTCAGGGGGAGTAATATTTATTTTCTATTTAAACAAAATTTCCCATAGTTTTTGTCATCATCAAAAAGGGGGAGATTGTTAGAACACAAATTGATGTTCAATATATCTCATTGTTTTGATGATAACATTAATGAAATTTTGTATAGAGAATTTATATACTCTAATTTTGTTCAAGTATTTATTTGTTTCAGATATCAAAATTAATATTATTCTGGAAGCAAGAATGCCTTTGAACACCATAGAACGAAAAAGCTCTGAGCGTCAGAAGTAACACATCACAAGTCTCTGATCTGCTACATTGACTATGAGCGAAGCTAAGAAGAACATGAGCAAAGAACATACGTAAAGCTTCAGAAGACTCTGGAAGTACTCAACGCTGCAAGTACAGAAGTTCTGATAAGCAAGTATGCTCTGATAAGGATCTCACGCTTAAAGCACATTGCTGCAAACTCTGATAGAGAAACTCTGATTGATTTAACTCTGACCTAAACAACTAAGAACATCATCAGAAGTTCTGATGCAAGGCGTTCCAAAGTTGTTGAAGAAGATGTTTTTCAAATAAAGATCCGTTGGTATTGTCGCTACTACGAAAATCGGCGCCGGCTGAACAGAAGAGTCGCCACCGCGCGTTATTTATCCCACGGAAGGGAAAGGAAACGCTCAGAGTAAACCTCGCACAACACGGGAAAGGTATGGTCGTCGCAACCAAAACCTGGATTCGGGAGTCGGTTACGCAAGGGGAAGGTATCAGCACCCCTCACGTCCGTCGTACTCGACGGGATCCACGCTTGTTTTCGGGTATGAATTGCTATTCTATCTACCCTATAGGTCAGGGGTTAAAAGAAAAGAAAATGACTCGGCAAAGTATCGCACTTTATGCCTACGTATTCCCGTCTGAAACGAGAAATCAGAGTCAACGTAGTTCGCCTACCTACGGGAAAGGAGGGGAAGGTTGCTCGCTAGGATATCGCATCCTATGCCTACGTACTTTCATACAGCATGAAAGATCAGAGCAAACGTAGTTCGGGCCACGTACGACACAAGTTTGTCTTGATTGATTTTATTCCTTCTGAAAAAGGTTTTTCTGATTAACAGTCCAAGTGGACAAAAACGACGTTTTGATGAGTTCACATTCTTTTACGGAAGAAGTGTCTTATATTGTGTTTGAAATTTTATTGTATTTTTCTGTTTGTTTTGAGAAAGAAAGAGACAAAACTCTAACCTATGGTTGCGAAGGGAATCAAACTAACCTAATGTTATCATGCATGGGTCAAGACCTAGTGTCTATCATGTTCCTCTCTTGTGCAGAGAGAAACAGAGATCCTAAGGGAATAGACGGAAACAGAAACAATAGCAAATATATATACAGTAAAGCAGTAAAATGCATGGATGCAACAATACAAGCGAGGCAAGGGAGTCCCACTCGACCTCGAACCTAGAAAACAATAGGCAAAAGTGAACATACTTCACTTTCAACCCAACAGGTTAACAGCAAACAATACAGTCGGGAAACCCAATCAATACATCAGAAATGAAATACAGCAAAAATAAACAACCACAGCAGCTCTGCATCAACATCTGTCTTCAAGTCATCTCTAATCAGCTACAAGCTTCATCAAGCATCCATCTCCATCTCCACAGCCTTCAAGCAAGGTCTTCATTATCAGTCTTCAATCTGCAATGGCTTTTCTTCCAGTCTCAATCTCCAGGATGAACATCAATCAACAAGATGAAGCGAATGAATGTTAGACAGTCAATTACCTACCAAGGGTGGTTCATCAACTGTTAACATTATACAGATAATTTTTCCCTCAAAAGTTCTATCTTTCAAATACATTCACTGATCCTTCCAAAGGAAGGAGGTGGATATTCGAAAGAGACTTTGAATCATAGAGAAAGGATGGATGCAGCCAAGGCATTCCATGTTTGAGAAACAAGCTTTCTAATCTAGAGCTTTGCCTAGCTCCTAAACCCTAGTCTCCTCAACAGCTGCTAGCAAGAATCTCCTCTTGAACTCTGGAGGTTGGTCTTCAGTCTCTGGATCTCCAATGGCTTCATCATCACAAGTCTTCATCTCTCCCAATTCCCAAGCAATCCCAATACCCATACAAACAAGCAATAATCCCCCAGAGAGGGCACACCACACCAGTCAAACAAATATATTAGTATACTAATAGCAGTAGGGGAATCCTAATAATTTCTAAGGGATCTAATAACTACCCATAGTCCCTATAGTCCCATATCCAAAACTTTCAGTCTCTAAATCCTAAGGGAAATGATTCAACTCTTCTAAGTTATCACTTAAACCCTAATTTTGTTCATGCTATTCACACCTAAACTAAACACCTAAAATTAAGTCCTAAAAATGGGAACTAAATTTTATATACAAGCTATCATTATCTACTAACTAACCTAAAAATAATGGATTAAAAATATTAAAGCAACTATGCAAACTAAAATCACCAAATTCATGTATCAAACAAATATTATATACACCTAATTAAAAGAAAAATATACCAAAAATATAAAAATGAAATGAACTATTAATTTTTTTGTATGACAATTTTCTTGACAAAATTAAGAAAAGAATACAAAAACAACCAATGAAAAATATGCATTTTACAATTTGTTATGATTTTTGAAAGATTTAATGTTTTTTAAAAGAAAATAAAATGAATTAATGAGATGGAGGGTGCACCAAGTAAGGAATTCATTTGAAAAAAGGGAAACGGGCCCAGACTGGGGGTGTTAATATCACATATGCGCGAGGCCCAGAAAGCATCAGAAAATAAACAAAAATTAAAAAAAAAAGGAAAACGGTGTGAATAGCAAGAATTACAGTTCTTTTGAGTTGGGCTTGGTTTGAGGGGGGGGTGTATAGCAAGCGAATTTGAAGCCCAATCTGATAGAATAAATGAAACGGGGCGTTTCATGGTTTGAAGTTTCCCTCCGTTTTGCCATTCAATCGCGTCCGTTGGATTGAGTTCCCAGTCAAATGTCAAAGGGCAATCGTGTGGCCCCCAGACCTTCTTCAACCTCCAGCCAACCCTAATGCTTGGAAACCCTAACCATGCATGCACATTCAAGAGCTCTGTTCTCCCTCGTCCCGCCATGAATCCTCACGACTCCAAGAGCAAAGTTGCTCTAAAAACTTGCCTCTACACAACCATAACCATAACTCCTCCTAAAACTCACTCAATCAACCAACCCGATAGGTGCAACAGTCTGATTCCACCATTGATACCTGTCATCAACTTCTCCAAAGCTTGCTCAATTCTACCCTAACATTATCTATGTCTTATGCTGATCATAACAAGCCATTCACCTAAGATTTTCGCGCTCTAATCCAAGAGATACAAACCCTAACATATTTGGTACACCTATGGCAAACTCCATGAAAGCTCTCCAAACTCACCAAACTCAGTCATCTATCCTATCTTAACAATTCTATGCTATCAAAACCTAGCAATTCTAACCAAAACATCCAATTCGAATGAGAAACATACCTGGTGCAATTGATGAAAACAAATGCTAAATCCTCTTGATCCAAGGCTTGAAGTGAGTGGAAAATGATCCAAGAACTTGATGATGAGTTCTGTATGCAACCAATGATGCTCCAAGGCTTTGAATCTCCCAATTCCAAAATTCTTGCTTCTTGGATGATCAACTTGCACAGCTCAAGTCCTCCTTCAATTTCACCAATCTTGATGGGAATTATGATCCTTGGATGATGATGATGAAGATCCAATCAGAAAATGTGAAGATTGATAAGAATTTGAGAGAGTTTGAATTGATTTTGCAAGTGGGAGAAAGTATGTGGAACTTGTGTTTATGAACAATATGAAGCACAAACCCTTGCATGAACCTCTTCATATCAATATATAGGTGAATTTAGAAACTCCTAGAAGCTTGGAGAAACTTCCCATGCACTCTTTCCTTACATTTTGGATTATGTAACTTTCATTGCAAGTAACCTTGAATAACTCTCAAAATTTGAACCAAGCTCAAAATTCTACTTTAGCCAATGTTCTCAAAGTGATTTTTCCATTCAAAATGACCTATAATTTTGCCCCATTTGGCCAAAATATGAAAAATCTCATTTTTTAGGTCATTTTTATTCATTAAATCCACCAATTTTGAAACCTTGTGCTATGAATCTTTCCAATCTTTCATGGTCACTTTTCTAGACTCTAAATGTCATTTGGAACAAGTTTGATGTTGTAAAGTTTTCCATTTGAAGCTTCCTTGTATGAGTTTTGGGCATAGGCTTGAAATGACCTGTAATTCTCAAATGACCAAAATACCCTTTACTTGCCAAGACCATAAGTAGAGTTCCACAAATCATATGAAGGCATACCATACCATTCTATAAAGCTAAGACAATGAGGAACAACTCTTATGTTGACCAGAAATTCATTTGAAATCTCCTTGAGGGGTAAAAATAGCTTAGAAGTCAAGTCACTTTCACAGGCAAAATTTCAGATACCTCAGATGACCTGTAACTTGCAAGGACCATAACTTGAGTTCTATAAATCTCCTTAGTGTCTTCCACCACTAAAATTAAAGGTCTTGAGATCCTCTACAAGTTTCATGTTGGCCAAGGATCCATTTGAAGCTTGCATTTTGACTTATCTTGCTTGGAAATTTGACCTAAACTAGGGGATTTTACACAGAAACCCTAATTTAGAAACTCCTCTTCTCCTTGATTTCTCTTGATTTCTTCTTAGCATAACAACATATCCTTCTTTACATGTAAAATGATGAACCCCACATCTCTCCAATAGCCCTTAATGCCTTTCAATCAGTCAATTGACCTAGAGTTGACCCCAGATGAAACCCTAGTTGACTGTCTTCAACTGCAATACTTGTGATCACCCCAATGACCTATCTCTTTCTCCAAATGACTTTCTAAGTCTCCCATGATGCCCAGATACTATCCATGCTCAGCCCACAGCTCACAATTTCTTTGTTGATCCTCAAATACCCTCAGATAGGAGATGGATGCACTTGCTTGATCCATTGACTTGATAGCTTTCAAATTCTTTCTGATGACTTGAATGGGATTGAATTAGAATAATAACCTCTTGATAGGTTCATAGAGATGAGAATAATGATTGGTCCCCTGTTGGATGACTTGCTATGCTTATGCTATGCAGATGTGTAGACTATGTACATGACTCTATATGCAAATGCTAATGATATTGAAACATAAACCAAGTGAATAAGGTTGAGCAAATTTTAGGGTGAAACAGCTGCCCCTATTCAAGCGACTTGGACCCGATTGGGTGAAGAGCCCGGAGCCTTCAGACATTCGCGGTACGAGACGGTTGAATACTAAGAACCCAGAAATTTGCCAACCGCAGAAATAAACTGCGCTACTGCTTGGGGATTATTTTCATCAGCCTGAAAAGCTTCTATCATTGCAAGAACAAAACTTTGCTTGTCCACGTTAGGACGCATGTGTCGTCAACACAACGAAATCTCAACCAAACTTGTCCACGTTAGGCAAAATCTCGACAGCTTCACTGGGGATGGCTCGTCTGCTTCTCATCAGAAATAAATCGTCCACGTTAGGACTAAACTCTTCCACGTTAGGAATACATCGCTCTTCCACGTAAGGAAACTAACTTCTTTTCTGAATCTGTCCACGTCAGGACTAAACTTCTTCTAACCTTGCCCCGTCAGGACTAAACTTCAATCTGGACCTGTCCACGTCAGGACTATACTCTTCCACGTTAGGAATACATCGCTCTTCCACGTAAGGAAACTAACTTCTTTTCTGAATCTGTCCACGTCAGGACTAAACTTCTTCTAACCCTGCCCCGTCAGGACTAAACTTCAATCTGGACCTGTCCACGTCAGGACTATACTCTTCCACGTCAGGAATAACCTCTTTCCACGTAAGGAACACATCTCCTTTCCACGTAAGGAATCAATTTTTTTTCCACGTTAGGAAACCACCTTCGTTCCACGTAAGGAATCACAATCTTATCTTGATTTATCCACGTAAGGACTCCCACTTGACATGTCCACGTAAGGACTCAATCTCTCCACGTAAGGCAACAATCCTTCTTTCCACGTAAGGAATACAACTCCGTCCACGTAAGGACCCACCTTTCCACGTTAGGAACACAATCTCTTTTCCACGTAAGGAATCATTTTTCTTCCACGTAAGGAATACAATCTCGATCTGTCCACGTAAGGAATCATTTTTCTTCCACGTAAGGAATACATCTTCATCTGTCCACGTAAGGACTCCAGTCCGATACGTCCGCGTAAGGACTCAACTTTCACCTTGCTTTGTCCACGTAAGGACTCCCTTCCTTCCATGTAAGGAAACCGATTCTTGCTGATTTGTCCACGTAAGGACTCGCAGCTTTCCACGTAAGGAATAGCCTTGTTTTTCCACGTAAGGAACCAAAATTTCTCTTTCCACGTAAGGAATAAATCTGTCCACGTCAGGATTCACGTTTCGCCTTGATTTGTCCACGTCAGGACTCTCTCCTTGATTTGCTGAGGAAATAAAACTCGTCCACGTCAGGACTCACATAAAACCTGTCCACGTCAGGACTTGCGCGTCTTCAACTTGCTGGGGAAATAAGACTTGTCCACGTCAGGACCCCCACTTTGCCAACAACACGAAGAAGGATAAACTGGTCCACGTCAAGAATCTCGTATCTTGTCATCACGAAGAACTACAAACTTGTCCACGTCAGGACGCACATTTCACCATTACGAATAAAGCTATCTGCTGGAACTAAATGGTCCACATCAGGACACCCACACGAAGAGTAACCAACTTTGTCCACGTCAGGACTCCACACTCAATCAATACCGAGAACTCGAATCTGTCCACGTTAGGACTAACACATACCGTCAAACTGGAAGAAATGTTCACGTTAGGAATCCACATTCCAACAATTCTGAAAAATTGAACCTGTCCCCGTTAGGACTAGCACCTCTTATCAACCATGAGGAAATAAATCTGTCCACGTTAGGACTCCACTTTTCTAGCACGAAAAAACCTGTCAATAAAATTGTCCTCGTCCGGACTCATCCTTCCCTTGGCCCGCAAACTTCTTATCACTGACGTTACAACAACTTTGAGGCTGACTCTACTGGGGATATTTGGAAACCAAGCTTCCGGACGCCTGTTCTGATAACCGGCGGTGGCCTCTGAAATTCTGGTTCGGGAAATCCTCTAATGACAAATAACTCTGCTTGAGAATGAGGAGAAATCTTGCCTACCCACTCTGGCGGGGAAAACACGAGAAATTCATAAATAACTCAAAGAGAACTTCATCATGACAACTCTGTGGGGAGCAGTGCCAAAGCTGACACTTCATTGACTGTCTCGCGCCGAGACCTCGAATGCTTGATACTTCATTTGAGCAAGAGCTCTCTCTACCTGCAAGAGAAACAATACTTGAAACAAACGGTTAGCCAACCTGGTTTATGTTTCAAAATGCATGCGTTTGACAATGATGCAATGCTCCATTCGACATGGAAATGCTACGCTTTTTTCATTTGGTGGATGCAAGCATGATACTGTATGCCAATGCAAATGCCGACTCGAACTGCTGAGATACAGGAACTGCTTCAGCAAAAGAAATGCTGAAGATAATGCCAACTCCGCTGGGGATAGCCGGATGCTAGAGAATTATTCCAGCAAAATAAATACTGGAAGAGTGAAGTCGGCTCAGCTGGGAAATTGGGAACTTGAACCAAACATCTCCTTGAAGTAACACCCTGCTGGGAAATATAGCTCTGCTGGAGAATAACAGACGCGCCTGGTATGATCGACCTTCTGCTGGAGAGTGTCCCTTGGATAAGCTACGACTAGCTGGGGAATTTTATTCTTATGCATGACATGTGCGGGGGTCGAGTCTTTTGTTACTGCAATCTTTTGATCGTCTTTCCTCGTACGGCTATGTAACCTGCAACAACCCAAACAAGACAAGACAAGCCTATGCAACCAAATCGATTCAGGTTAGTGACGTTATTTTTAGTTAATTCAAAGCTTTAGCAATTGTTGGCAAGGGCCAGTGATGTTATACACACGCTGGTTTCAGTAAACTTAGGCGCTTTATCATGCAAAAAACAGTAAAGAACCAGCATCAAGTACTGAATAACATATTTTATTGATTGGGCCCCTGAATGGGCGGAGTTTTGTACACGGGATGTAACTCCTGAAAAGAGGAAGCTACGCAAAGCAGATATACAAGTATGCACAAGAAGCATAAATATTTTGACAAACTAAATTTGTACACATGTCGGCAACGGGATGCAGACGGACACCACGAACTGATCCTCCTATGACTCGTCCGACTCTAATGCTTTCCCGGTATCCACACTTCCGAAGAGATTGTATCTGATAATCGACCCCTCAGGTATATTCTCCCGCACTGATGCTCACTGTAATATCAAATTCGGACCGCAGTCATTTGCTTTTCAAATCCCTAACTTTTGCGTGAACCGCCCTTTACGGGTTTTCAGTTCACCGGGATACCCCTTTTTGCCGAAGCCGCCCAGTGTAGGTTTTCAACTTCGCGGGTGTACATTTTTTCAATTTTATCCCTAACTTTTGCCCGAACCTTTCATTCTGTTTTTGGTTCGCCAGGATGCCCCATTTTTGCCTGGACTCTCTTTTTCTGTCCAGCGGGTCAATTCTAAGCAAAGTATTTTTTAACTGCGTCCGAATTCACAGGCGACGTAAAGTCTTCACCATCCATGGTGGACAACAATAACGCTCCTCCTGAAAAGACTTTCCTGACAACGTATGGTCCTTTGTAGTTGGGGGTCCACTTGCCCCTGTGATCTGCCTGCGGCGGGAGAATCCTTTTCAGCACAAGGTCGCCCGTCTGAAAGCTTCGCGGATGTATCTTCTTATCATATGCTTTCTTCATTCAGCTCTGGTACAAACGACCGTATGCTAGAGAAGCTAGCCTCTTTTCATCCATCAAACTCAATTGGTTCAACCTGTCTTTCACCCATTCTGCCTCATCTAGTTGGACGTCTCATAGTATTCTCAGAGAAGAGATCTCAACTTCCAACGGTAGTACTGCTTCCATTCCGTATACCAACGAGAACGGGGTTGCCCCGGTTGATGTGCGTACCGTCGTACGATAACCGTGCAAAGCAAAAGGTATCATCTCGTGCCAATCCTTATAGGTCACCACCATTTTCTGAACGATCTTCTTGATATTCTTATTGGCCGCCTCGACAGCGCCATTCATCCTGGGTCGGTAAGGGGAGGAGTTGTGATGTTCGATTTTGAAATTCTGACAGAGCTCCTTCATCATTTTGTTGTTCAGGTTTGAACTGTTGTCCGTGATTATCCGCTCGGGGATCCCATATCGGCAAATGATATCTTTCTTGATGAATCTAGCCACCACCTGCTTAGTTACATTTGCATATGACGCCGCTTCCACCCACTTGGTGAAATAATCGATTGCTACTAGAATGAACCGGTGCCCATTAGAAGCTGTCGGCTCGATCTTTCCAATCATATCGATTCCCCACATCGAGAATGGCCATGGCGATGACATCACATTTAGAGGACTCAGAGGCACATGGATCTTATCAGCGTAGATTTGGCACTTGTGGCACTTCCTCGCAAACTTGAAACAGTCAGTTTCCATAGTCAGCCAAAAATAACCTGCCCGCAGCAACTTTCTCGTCATAGCATGCCCACCAGCATGCGTACCAAAGGTACCTTCGTGTATTTCCTCCATGAGCAGCTTTGCCTCTCTTTCGTTTACACAGTGCAACAGCACCAAGTCGTGGTTTCTTCTGTACAAGACACCATCTGGATTCAAATAGAAATTACCCGCTAATCTCCTGAGAGTCTTCTGACCTTGACTGGATGCCCCAGCCGGATACTCTTTGTTCTTCAGGAAATTAAGGATATCAAAATACCACGGTTTGTCGTCGGATGCTTCATCGATAGCAAATACAAAAGCAGGTCTGTCAAGCCGAGAGATGACAATCCTGGGAGCCTCGTTCCAGAAGTTGACTTTGTACATGGAAGACAAAGTGGCGAGAGCGTCAGCCATTTGATTCTCTGCCCGCGGTACGTGATGCAACTCAACCTTGTCAAAGAAAGGCAGCAATCTCCTTGCATAATTCATGTAATGTATCAAATTGGGCTGACGTGTCTCCCATTCCCCTTTGATCTGATTCACCACCAGAGCTGAGTCTCCGTATATGTCCAGATGTTTGATTCGCAAATCAATGGCTTCTTCAAGCCCCATTATACAAGCTTCGTATTCGGCCTCATTATTGGTAACTGCAAAGGTCAATCGGGCAGTAAACGGGATGTGCGACCCGTGTGGCGTAGTGATGATTGCCCCTATTCCGCTACCGTAAGCATTCACAGCTCCGTCAAATATCATCTTCCATTTGGAACCCAACTCTGGTCCTTCGTCTGGCAACGACTCTTCACAATCTTTCATCTTTAGGTACATGATATCCTCGTCAGGAAAATCAAACCTCATCGATTGGTAATCTTCAATAGGCTGCTCCGCCAGATACTCAGACAACACACTCCCCTTTATAGCCTTTTGCGAGACGTATTGGATGTCATATTCAGTCAAGACCATCTGCCAACGGGCAATTCTCCCTGACAACGCCTGCTTTTCGAATACATATTTGACCGGATCCATCTTCGAGATGAGCATGGTTGTATGATTCAGCATGTATTGCCTCAAACGCTTGGCGGCCCAGGCTAGCGCGCAACAAGTTTTCTCAAGCATTGAATATCGAGATTCACAATCTGTAAATTTCTTACTCAAGTAATAAATTGCATGCTCTTTTCTCCCTGTCTCGTCGTGTTGACCGAGGACACAACCCATGCTTCCCTCAAGAACTGTCAAATACATGATCAAGGGTCTACCTGCCACTGGGGGTATCAAAATAGGAGGCTCCTGCAAATACTGCTTTATTTTGTCGAACGCCTTTTGGCAATTTTCGTTCCACGTTACAGCTTGATCTTTCTTCAGCAACTTGAATAATGGTTCGCACGTAGCAGTTAGGTGAGATATGAACCGAGCGATGTAGTTCAACCTCCCTAAAAACCCGCGCACCTCTTTCTCTGTTTTAGGCATCGACATTTCTTGAATCGCTTTTATTTTAGCAGGATCGACCTCTATTCCTCTTTCACTTACGATAAACCCCAGCAGTTTACCCGATCTCACCCCGAAGGTGCATTTGTTAGGGTTCAGTCTCAGCTTGAACTTCCTAAGCCTTTTAAATAACTTCAGCAGATTCACCAGATGCTCCTCCTCCGTCTGGGATTTGGCAATCATATCGTCAACGTAAACTTCGATCTCTTTATGCATCATATCATGGAAAAGAGTCGTCATCGCACGCTGATACGTTGCCCCAGCATTCTTCAAACCAAAGGGCATCACTTTGTAGCAAAATGTTCCCCAAGGCGTTATGAAAGTAGTCTTCTCCATGTCCTCTGGCGCCATTTTAATCTGATTATAGCCTGAAAAGCCATCCATGAAGGAGAATACGGAGTATTGAGCAGTATTATCAACTAGCACGTCGATATGAGGAAGTGGAAAATCGTCTTTTGGGCTCGCTTTATTCAAATCCCTATAATCCACACACATCCGAACCTTGCCATCTTTCTTTGGCACTGGTACGATGTTAGCAACCCATGAGGGATATTTTGTCACAGCCAGGAAACCAGCATCCCACTGTTTTTGAACTTCCTTTTTGATCTTTACTGCCATGTCTGGTCTAGTTCTACGAAGCTTTTGTTTGACCGGTGGGCACTCTTCCCTCAGTGGCAGACGGTGCACAACCATATCTGTATCGAGCCCTGGCATATCTTCATACGACCAAGCGAATACATCACTATACTCTCGGAGCATTTCAACCAGTCTTCGCTTGATATCGCTCTGCAGTGCGGCTCCGATACGAATATTCTTCTCAACCCCTTCCGACCCCAAGTTGATAATTTCGATGACCTCTTCGTGAGGCAGAATGACACGCTCTTCTTGTTTCACCAACCAAGACAGTTCTTCAGGAACGTCACTATCTTCGACAACTTCTTCTTCGGCCTGAAGTACCGGGTGCTCAAAGTCGGGACGAGTCATAGGTGGTTCAAGGATGTCATCTGAAAATGTTATCCTGCAAAAGAATGGTTAAATGCTTCAAAATGCGTATAAAGCGAATAACCACGTTGCCATTTTATTGAAAAATACAAAACAAGAAAGACAGAGATCGAAACATTTGCACATGAAAAAACGCCATTTATTTAATGATTAACACGCAATGTTCATAACAGCACAGCCCTAAGAAAATCCTGATGCCCCGGGCAGGACATCAGATTATTCAACAAAAAACAAAGCATTACTGTTTAAGAGTCACAGGAACAAGCTCCTGAATAGACCAGTTGCACAGTCCCTGTCCTGGCGTGCTTGGCTGAATCCAGGCATCCATATCACAGTCGCTGTCTCCTTCGTCAGACTCCGAAGCAGCGTTGATGGTTTCATGACATACTCCACTAGCAGAGATGGTTATTGGCCCTCTGAAACGGGGTGTCCCCACGGCAGGTGTTGATGACGACGGTTGGTACCCCAGCCCGAATCGGTCCATCTTCACAGGAATATCCAGCACTTTGCCCCAGCCCTTTGCTTCTCCTGCTTCCACCAGAGCTTGGGCTTCTTTATATGACGAGACGGCTATCTCCGACACTTTGCTCGGCCCGGGACCTTTGTCCTTGATACGCAACCCTTCAAATGCCTGGCAGGGTGTTTCGTGGATCTCTCCGTCGACCTCCACATATTTAAATGACGACAGATGGCTGACCAGGATGTCCTCTTCTCCGCATACGGTGACTATGCTGTCTCCGACCATATATTTCAACTTCTGATGCAGGGTAGACGTGACTGCCCCAGCCCCATGAATCCAGGGTCTTCCGAGCAGGCAGCTATATGCGGGCTGTATATCCATGATATAAAATTCCGTTGCAAACACCTTCGGCCCTACCTGTAGAGGGAATGTTATCGATCCAAAGACTGTTCTTCGCGTGCCATCAAACGCTCTGACTACCAAGTCATTGGGCGTGCACAGGATTCCTCTGACATCTAGCTTCATCATCGCTTTCTTGGGCATCACATTCAAAGACGATCCGGTATCGACCAATACATGCGACATTACTGATCCTCTACACTCAACAGATACGTGCAGCGCCATATTATGATCTCTCCCCTTAGGGGTCAAATCGAAGTCGGTAAAGCCCAAGCTGTGGCCTGCATTCACATGTGCCAACACTCCTTCAAGCTGATTCACGGAGACGTCTTGGGGTACGAAGGAAGTATCCAGGACTTTCAACAAAGCATTTCTGTGAGCTTCAGAACACAGTAGCAATGACAGGATAGATATCTTGGATGGCGTCTGTTGCAGATGCTCCACAATCTTATAATCACTTTTTCGAATCAAGCGCATGAACTCTTCTACGTCTTTCGATGCCGATGCTTTGTCGCTTGCTTGCACTAGGACATTCTCAACCATCTTCCCCTTTCCTTTCGCTAGTCTTTCGGCCTCCACTTCAGGTGATATAAAGATCCTACCACTCCTTGTCATACCTCCTGAACCAACAACGTTATCCACAGTCTCGGCTGGCTGTTTATTAACATCGATCTTTATTCCGTCACAATACACTTCCAACCCATATGACCATGGGACTGCTTTTGTGTTCTCGTACGGGATTGGTTCGGCCTTAGTTATGGTGATCGGCGGTCGCTGAGCCGGTGCTGTTATAGTGATTGTCTTTCGAGGAATCGTTACAGTGGCCACATCACTCTGATCATCTGCTACTGCCCCTGCCGGCTCTTCAGTTGCTGCTCGGTCAAACTGCAATGTGTCGTCATCAACTAAAGCCTGGATGCCTTTCCTCAAATCATCACACCCCCAACATTCCAAGCAGTACTCGTCACATCCTGGATAAACACCCCCTCGCAACAATCTGCTTTTGATCTCGCTCAGCGGCGTCTTTAAATCGTCGACATTCATAATCAGATTCAACCCTTCCTCAGTCAAAATGGCGTTTGCCCCATGATTAGGAATGGGCTTCTGCACTATATTCGGACCTGCTGTTCCGAAATTGATAGCTTTATTGTCCAAAAGATCCTGCACGACATGCTTAAAAGCATGGCAACCCTCTACGTCGTGGCCAGGAGCCCCAGAGTGGAACTCGCAGTGCCTGCTTGCATCATAACCATACGAAGGAGTTCCCGTTATCGGTGCCAGAGTTCTCTTCTCTACCAGGTTCAAACCCAACAATGTCTGTAACAAATCAGCATACGTTGAGGGAGGCTTCTCAAAAACTCTTCTTGGTTTACCACCCTAGAATCTTCGCTGAGCAGGTTGTGCCCCCTGTTGTGGCTGCTGCTGCTGCTGCATTGGCTGCTGCTGCTGCTGCATTGGCTGCTGCTGAAACGGTTGTTGTTGATATGGAATAGTAACACTTGCCACCTGCTGCGGCTGATGATATTGGTTCCGACCTCGGCCTCAGCCTCCAAATACTGCGCTTGCCTCGGCCTGACGACGCCCACCAAAAGCCTTCCTATTGCTTCCAGATGCATTTGATTCCTCAGCCTGGAACCTGCCTTGCTTAATGTTGTTTTCAATCTTTTCCCCCATCAGAATCAAGTCTGAGAAACTAGCCAAAGATGTGTGAAACAACTTGTCATAAAACATGCCTGTGAACGTGTCGATGAACATGTCGTTCATTTCCTTGTCTTCTAAAGGAGGACGGACCCTGGCAGCCATATCGCGCCACCTTTGCGCGTACTCTTTAAAGCTCTCACCCTTCTTCTGAGACAGCCCTGTCAATTGGACCCGATTGGGCGCCAAGTCGCTGTTATACTTACAGTGAGCTACAAATGCCTCTGCCAATTGCTTCCATGTCTTTATATTAGTTGGCTCCAACCCCATATACCATTCTAGGGAAGGGCCTGATAGACTATCTTGAAAGAAATGCATTAGCATTCTCTCATCAGTGGAGTACGCAGACATCTTTCTGTAATAAGCCCGCACGTGCACTTTCGGACAAGTGTCCCCTTTATACTTATCAAACGCAGGAGCTTTGAATTTGATCGGCACCCTCAAGCCAGGTACCAGACCCATTGTTGCCATGTCTAAGCCCACAGCACTTTGGTTCAGGACCCCCCTCATCTGCTCTTCTAGCATTCTGATCTTCTGGGAATCATCCATCGACCCTTCGAAACCTCCGCCGGAGAAAGCGTCCTCCTGCTGATCTTCTTGCCACATACCATTCCCAGTTCCATACCCATCATATCCATTATTGCGGCCAGCTCTAATCTGATTCATCACCGGGTCTCGGCCTCTGTTGCCGTAGCCCTGAGCAACTCCAGCAGGTCCAAAAGCCATTAACCCAGCGCCGTTTCCATTTCCGAAACCTCCGTAACCCTGATTGGCCACACCATAACCATCTTGCCCAAAGCCTTGAGCATTGAAACCATATTTCCCAGTGTTATCGAATCCCTGATCATTGAACCCGAATCCAGCATTGCCGAAGCCGCTGCCTCCCATATTATCACCCAAGTTGACATCACCAAGCCCAACGTTATGGACAGCAGTCTCGTTCCCAACTCCAACGTTACCGTTCCCAGCAGCGGTAGCGTTGTTGACATTAGCAGCAGGTATATTGACTACGGGTGGAGCCACTGGCGTGGGAGTGCCATCTCCATGAACAGTATCGACTCGCACAGACTGATGATCCTCGTTACCATGACCAGCGTTTCTGACCAACAGAGGCTGCACCATGGCTTGCAAATTCTCCTGACCTTTTGCAATAGCTTCCATGGTCTGCATAAAGAGAGCTAGCTTCTCGCGCACATCTTGCATCTCGTTCTGCATTTGATCCATGATTCTTCGACAGTTGGTGCGAGTGGAATAGCGGTGCGGGTGCTGATCTGCAATCCTGGAAACACCTGGTACAGAGCAGGAAATAAGATATCATCCGATGATTACCTGTAATGCAATATGAATATGAATGCAATGCAATGTGTGTGTCTGTGCATTGGGGAAATTCATTCCCCGATTCTAGTGTGAAGGTGCCGGTGCAGTGACAGTGCTAACAATACAAAGATTGGAGTTGAATCACAGGAAATCTTCATATATTGCAGAGAAAACCAATGAGCCAAGAATACAATATCACTGAGTACAAAGAGAAGGCATGACCTCAACCAACAATCCTGGTGATGGTCAGCACTTATGCAAATAAAGCATACAAGCTACTACATGAAATGATCAAACACTCCCATAAGTCTGGTACTCTTCTAGCAACTTCTTGGTCTCCGGATGACTTGGTCGGGTAAGCAACCCTTCAACAAGTTGGTTTCTTTTCTTAAGAACACGTCGCACGTCTTCAGCAGTTTCCTCCCATGCCCCTTCTCCGAAGCGATCCTCTAGTTTACGCTTTTGAGACACAGCTTCATCTCTGCCTTTGATGGCCTTGTTTAGTGCATTCTGGAGACTATACCGGGTCATCACTTCTTCTTCACCCTTCTTGATGCTGGACTTCAACTGCTCTTCGAGGTCGGAGATTTGCTGCTTCAACTTATCTTCCCTCTTCTTATTATTGGTGAGCGTGGCATTCCAAGTCTTATTGCAAGAAGAGATCTCTCGGTGAGCTGCGTCGAGTGCTTTCTTCTTGGATTCCAGCATGTCATGGGAGCTTCTGAACTCTTACCCCAGACGTTCGCGCTTCCTCCTTTCCTCAGTCAACTCAGCCCCTAGTCTGTTCATTAGCTCAATCTGCTGTTGGAAAGCATGCACGACCTTGTTTTTTTCACTGCGTACCTGGGCTAGCTCCTGCTCTAACCCTTCGTTGATCTTCATCAAAGCTTCTTTTTCTTTCACAACTTGCTCGTAGGCCTCCCTAGAAACAGTAGTTGGCTCTGCTACCGGGATAGGAACAAGGGCTGGTGCATCTGGAAATGGCATCCGCAACTGACTTGCTCTATCCTGGATCCAAACTCTGTATGGTGCGTAAGCCTGACAGTCATTCTTCCCTAACAACGACTTCCCCCTTCGGTTAATACGCGTCCAGGCATGCTGCAGCTTGGCCAATAACTCCCCCTTCAAATCACCGGTGAAGTACAGAGATTCCTGTACTTCCTCCTCTTTGGGTGGGTTCTTCAGCGCATATCCGAACTGACGGACCAACAGGGATGGGTTGTAATTGATACACCCTTTTCTTCCTATCAGCGGGACATTAGGGTACCCAGAACAACTGAATATAAGCTCAGCCCCTAGCAGGTCTCGATCAAACCACTCAACGTCTTCGGAAGATAGCCTCATCAGGCGCTCTGACCAGCTAGCGGTGGTTGCACTCTCCACAAAAGATCCCTTCATGGGAAGATGACTCTTGAACCACATATTCAACAAAGGAGCACAGCAGTAAACAACCTTTCCCCTTCTATTTTCATTCTTGTAGTGCAATGAGTGGTAGAAGTCTCCGATCAACGTGGGCACTGGATTGCCGGCAGCAAATAGATGGAAAGCGTCCAAGTCTACGAAATTGGGCAAGTTAGGGAACAGCACAATTCCATAAATGCATAGAGCCAAAATAGCATTGAAAACCACCCAACATCCGCTCTTGGCATACTCCTGAGCTTTGCCAACCAGGAAATCAAGAGAGAAACCTGAAACCCCAAGCCAAGAAGTCACTAACAGTTCTGCAGCGTCCATATGCAAGGCCTTGGCTAAGTCCTCCAACTTGGGCTCAGCAGCAGAGTGAATAAAGGGGACCTTGTTCTGCACGGGTAGCTCAGTAAACTCCACATACTCTTCAATGGTAGGCTCTAGAATGAAGTCAGAAAACGTAAAACATCTCAATGCGGGGTCATAGAACTGCATCAAGGTGTACAGCCCGTTTATCTCATCAGTAGTGGGCTTGCAGACTAATTTCAGTAATCTCCCATGACTCATTCTGAAGCTTCTCCTAACCTCCTCATCAGCAAGAGATATCAGACCGAGCAAAGGAGTAATATCAGGTGTAGGCAGCTTATACGCAACTGTTTTCCTCAAACCAGCCATAATCAATACTCAGAAGTCTGGGCACTAGAACCGGGGGATATGCAAATGCACCTGCAGCACAGACACACGTTAATGGGATGCAATGATGATGGATATGCAAACAATGAAATGCAAGTAACATGCAACAGGGACCAAATGCCGTAGCTGAATAGCCTGAACCATATCAAGAAGTCTCAGATAGACTCTCTAGAAGTCCTCAACCCTGGTCTCAGATAGACCTAAAAACAAAGCTCCACCAATGGTCTTTGACAGACCTCCGACCATAACTCCAACTGGTCTCTGATAGACCTCAAATCATATCTCGAACTAGTCTCTGACAGACCTCAAAACTCTCCAATTGGTCTCTGACAGACCTCAGAACTCTCCAATTGGTCTCTGACAGACCTCAGAACTCTCCAACTGGTCTCTGACAGACCTCAGAACTCTCCATAAATACCCAGGATCTCTGATCAAGAACTAACCGGTATCTGAAGGTCTAGTTACCTGCATAACCCCAAACCCTCTCACAGGTGGATGTCCTAGTAACTGACAAAGGTATGGCATCCTATGCGGTCGTCGGCGTCACAGACTTTCAGGGTTGATGATACGATTCCCAGGAGGAGTGGCATCATCAAATCCTAAAGAGGCCTCACTTAGCCAACTTCCAAATGATCGGTTCCCGGAGTCGACAATTCAGCTGACCAACAACCCCTTCGACCCAAAGGGTAGAAAAAGAAGCCAACCAGAAGAACCTCGTCCGAGTGTAGATTTCATGAGACACTAATGCAAGCAAAGCCGGCACGCGCCCACTACTTTCTACTCTAATTCTAGGTGCACTCAAGCCCGGGTCCGGCTTATCTCTCAATCATAGAACCACCCATCACACCCCAATGCAGCAATAATAATCAATATATATAATGCTAAAAATAAAGGTCAGAAATATAAATCCATACAAAATCCTCGACGGGAAAACAAGCGTTAGGATTGACTCTCTTAAAGGGACGTTGGATCCCAAATGCATAAGAACTATCGCAGTTCTTAGCAGCCAGGGGACGTTGGGTCCCCAGCAGAGTCGCCAGCTGTCGCTACTGCGAAAATCGGCGCCGGCTGAACAGAAGAGTCGCCACCGCGCGTTATTTATCCCACGGAAGGGAAAGGAAACGCTCAGAGTAAACCTCGCACAACACGGGAAAGGTATGGTCGTCGCAACCAAAACCTGGATTCGGGAGTCGGTTACGCAAGGGGAAGGTATCAGCACCCCTCACGTCCGTCGTACTCGACGGGATCCACCCTTGTTTTCGGGTATGGATTGCTATTCTATCTACCCTATAGGTCAGGGGTTAAAAGAAAAGAAAATGACTCGGCAAAGTATCGCACTTTATGCCTATGTATTCCCGTCTGAAACGAGAAATCAGAGTCAACGTAGTTCGCCTACCTACGGGAAAGGAGGGGAAGGTTGCTCGCTAGGATATCGCATCCTATGCCTACGTACTTTCATACAGCATGAAAGATCAGAGCAAACGTAGTTCGGGCCACGTACGACACAAGTTTGTCTTGATTGATTTTATTCCTTCTGAAAAAGGTTTTTCTGATTAACAGTCCAAGCGGACAAAAACGACGTTTTGATGAGTTCACATTCTTTTACGGAAGAAGTGTCTTATATTGTGTTTGAAATTTTATTGTATTTTTCTGTTTGTTTTGAGAAAGAAAGAGACAGAACTCTAACCTATGGTTGCGAAGGGAATCAAACTAACCTAATGTTATCATGCATGGGTCAAGACCTAGTGTCTATCATGTTCCTCTCTTGCGCAGAGAGAAACAAAGATCCTAAGGGAATAGACGGAAACAGAAACAATAGCAAATATATATACAGTAAAGCAGTAAAATGCATGGATGCAACAATACAAGCGAGGCAAGGGAGTCCCACTCGACCTCGAACCTAGAAAACACTAGGCAAAAGTGAACAGACTTCACTTTCAACCCAACGGGTTAACAGCAAACAATACAGTCGGGAAACCCAATCAATACATCAGAAATGAAATACAGCAAAAATAAACAGCCACAGCAGCTCTGCATCAACATTTGTCTTCAAGTCATCTCTAATCAGCTACAAGCTTCATCAAGCATCCATCTCCATCTCCACAACCTTCAAGCAAGGTCTTCATTATCAGTCTTCAATCTGCAATGGCTTTTCTTCCAGTCTCAATCTCCAGGATGAACATCAATCAACAAGATGAAGCGAATAAATGTTAGACAGTCAATTACCTACCAAGGGTGGTTCATCAACTGTTAACATTATACAGATAATTTTTCCCTCAAAAGTTCTATCTTTCAAATACATTCACTGATCCTTCCAAAGGAAGGAGGTGGATATTCGAAAGAGACTTTGAATCATAGAGAAAGGATGGATGCAGCCAAGGCATTCCATGTTTGAGAAACAAGCTTTCTAATCTAGAGCTCTGCCTAGCTCCTAAACCCTAGTCTCCTCAACAGCTGCTAGCAAGAATCTCCTCTTCAACTCTGGAGGTTGGTCTTCAGTCTCTGGATCTCCAATGGCTTCATCATCACAAGTCTTCATCTCTCCCAATTCCCAAGCAATCCCAATACCCATACAAACAAGCAATAATCCCCCAGAGAGGGCACACCACACCAGTCAAACAAATATAGTAGTATACTAATAGCAGTAGGGGAATCCTAATAATTTCTAAGGGATCTAATAACTACCCATAGTCCCTATAGTCCCATATCCAAAACTTTCAGTCTCTAAATCCTAAGGGAAATGATTCAACTCTTCTAAGTTATCACTTAAACCCTAATTTTGTTCATGCTATTCACACCTAAACTAAACACCTAAAATTAAGTCCTAAAAATGGGAACTAAATTTTATATACAAGCTATCATTATCTACTAACCAACCTAAAAAGAATGGATTAAAAATATTAAAGCAACTGTGCAAACTAAAATCACCAAATTCATGTATCAAACAAATATTATATACACCTAATTAAAAGAAAAATATACCAAAAATATAAAAATGAAATGAACTATTAATTTTTTTGTATTACAATTTTCTTGACAAAATTAAGAAAAGAATACAAAAACAACCAATGAAAAATATGCATTTTACAATTTGTTATGATTTTTGAAAGATTTAATGTTTTTTAAAAGAAAATAAAATGAATTAATGAGATGGAGGGTGCAGCAAGTAAGGAATTCATTTGAAAAAAGGGAAACGGGCCCAGACTGAGGGTGTTAATATCACATATGCGTGAGGCCCAGAAAGCATCAGAAAATAAACAAAAATTAAAAAAAAGGAAAACGGTGTGAATAGCAAGAATTACAGTTCTTTTGAGTTGGGCTTGGTTTGAGGGGGGGTGTATAGCAAGCGAATTTGAAGCCCAATCTGATAGAATAAATGAAACGGGGCGTTTCATGGTTTGAAGTTTCCCTCCGTTTTGCCATTCAATCGCGTCCATTGGATTGAGTTCCCAGTCAAATATCAAAGGGCAATCGTGTGGCCCCCAGACCTTCTTCAACCTCCAGCCAACCCTAATGCTTGGAAACCCTAGCCATGCATGCACATTCAAGAGCTCTGTTCTCCCTCGTCCCGCCATGAATCCTCACGACTCCAAGAGCAAAGTTGCTCTAAAAACTTGCCTCTACACAACCATAACCATAACTCCTCCTAAAACTCACTCAATCAAACAACCTGATAGGTGCAACAGTCTGATTCCACCATTGATACCTGTCATCAACTTCTCCAAAGCTTGCTCAATTCTACCCTAACATTATCTATGTCTTATGCTGATCATAACAAGCCATTCACCTAAGATTTTCGCGCTCTAATCCAAGAGATACAAACCCTAACAGATTTGGTACACCTATGGAAAACTCCATGAAAGCTCTCCAAACTCACCAAACTCAGTCATCTATCCTATCTTAACAATTCTATGCTATCAAAACCTAGCAATTCTAACCAAAACAGCCAATTCGAATGAGAAACATACCTGGTGCAATTGATGAAAACAAATGCTAAATCCTCTTGATCCAAGGCTTGAAGTGAGTGGAAAATGATCCAAGAACTTGATGATGAGTTCTGTATGCAACCAATGATGCTCCAAGGCTTTGAATCTCCCAATTCCAAAATTCTTGCTTCTTGGATGATCAACTTGCACAGCTCGAGTCCTCCTTCAATTTCACCAATCTTGATGGGAATTATGATCCTTGGATGATGATGATGAAGATCCAATCAGAAAATGTGAAGATTGATAAGAATTTGAGAGAGTTTGAATTGATTTTGCAAGTGGGAGAAAGTATGTGGAACTTGTGTTTATGAATAATATGAAGCACCAACCCTTGCATGAACCTCTTCATATCAATATATAGGTGAATTTAGAAACTCCTAGAAGCTTGGAGAAACTTCCCATGCACTCTTTCCTTACATTTTGGATTATGTAACTTTCATTGCAAGTAACCTTGAATAACTCTCAAAATTTGAACCAAGATCAAAATTCTACTTTATCCAATGTTCTCAAAGTGATTTTTCCATTCAAAATGACCTATAATTTTGCCCCATTTGGCCAAAATATGAAAAATCTCATTTTTTAGGTCATTTTTATTCATTAAATCCACCAATTTTGAAACCTTGTGCTATGAATCTTTCCAATCTTTCATGGTCATTTTTCTAGACTCAAAATGTCATTTGGAACAAGTTTAATGTTGTAAAGTTTTCCATTTGAAGCTTCCTTGTATGAGTTTTGGGCATAGGCTTGAAATGACCTGTAATTCTCAGATGACCAAAATACCCTTTGCTTGCCAAGACCATAAGTAGAGTTCCACAAATCATATGAAGGAATACCATACCATTATAGAAAGATAATACAATGAGGAATAACTCTTATGTTGACCAGAAATTCATTTGAAATCTCCTTGAGGGGTAAAAATAGCTTGGAAGTCAAGTCACTTTCACAGACAAAATTTCAGATACCTCAGATGACCTGTAACTTGCAAGGACCATAACTTGAGTTCTATAAATCTCCTTAGTGTCTTCCACCACTAAAATTAAAGGTCTTGAGATCCTATACAAGTTTCATGTTGGACAAGGATCCATTTGAAGCTTTCATTTTGACTTATCTTGCTTGGAAATTTGACCTAAACTAGGGGATTTTACACAAAAACCCTAATTTAGAAACTCCTCTTCTCCTTGATTTCTCTTGATTTCTTCTTAGCATAACAACATATCCTTCTTTACATGTCAAATGATGAACCCCACATCTCTCCAATAGCCCTTAATGCCTTTCAATCAGTCAATTGACCTAGAGTTGACCCCAGATGAAACCCTAGTTGACTGTCTTCAACTGCAATACTTGTGATCACCCCAATGACCTATCTCTTTCTCCAAATGACTTTCTAAGTCTCCCATGATGCCCAGATACTATCCATGCTCAGCCCACAGCTCACAATTTCTTTGTTGATCCTCAAATACCCTCAGATAGGAGATGGATGCACTTGCTTGATCCATTGACTTGATAGCTTTCAAATTCTTTCTGATGACTTGAATGGGATTGAATTAGAATAATAACCTCTTGATAGGCTCATAGAGATGAGAATAATGATTGGTCCCCTGTTGGATGACTTGCTATGCTTATGCTATGCAGATGTGTAGACTATGTACATGACTCTATATGCAAATGCTAATGATATTGAAACATAAACCAAGTGAATAAGGTTGAGCAAATTTTAGGGTGCAACAGGTATATTCCTTGTCTTATCCTAAACGGCTCTTTCCTCATTCGTGCGTGACACAGGATTTCAGACAAAAAGGATTTGTCAGAACATTCCTCTTCTGAGAAAGGAAAAGTCAATAGAAGACAAAAAGAACAGTATGCCCAGATTGCACAGTCTTTGAGAAAGGATTTCAAAGTACTATAAAAGAAAGTATCAGCATCACTTCAAAGTTTGACCGAACTATTGACAAATTATTCAAAGCGCTCATTCAAATATTCTTCAAGCTAGAATAGTTTTCATTTTTGTTCTTTAACTTGTGTAAAAATCATTGTTGTGATATAGCTTTTTAGAAGCACATCTTAAACACATTTGTTAGTTTATCTTTGTAAAAGACTTCCTTAAGAAGACCAAGTTGTGGTCAGAATTTCTTGAGAAGGCTAAGACAGTTGTCTTAGTGGTTAACACTGTAATCAGTTTGATATAATGGATTAAGTCCTTGTTGAGAAAGGCAAATCACCTTGGTAGGGTGGACTGGATTAGTTAGAGTTCAAACGAACCAGGATAAAAATACTGTGTTATTTTTCTATCATCCAAATTGTTTTAAAACCCTTATTCAACCCCCCCCCCCTTCTAAGTGTTTTTCTCACCTTCATGACAGACTCTTCTTCTGATCCACTCTTAGAGTCTCCATCAGACCAGGTGACAGTTAGGCCTTTTCCCTTCTTTTTAAGGTATGTGGGACATTCCTTTCTAATGTGTCCATATCCTTCACATTCATGGCATTGTACTCCTTTGCTTTGGTTAGAATTCTCCTTAGAGTTACTCATTCTGCTGCTGTCAAAAGAGGTGTTCTTGGCATAGGGCTTTGACTTTTGATCTATCCTTTTGATCAGTTTATTGAATTTTCTTCCAAGCAAGACAATTTCTTATGACAATTGCTTATGACAAGTTGTCCTCATTTTCACCATCTTCTCCTTCTGAGTCATCTGCTGTGTTTGAAACAAGAGTTATGCTTTTGTTCTTTTTCTCCACAGCCTGATCACACATTCTCATCTCAAAGGTTTGGAGAGAACCAATGAGTTCATCCACCTTCATGTGGCATATGTCTTGGGCTTCTTCAATGGCAGTGACCTTCATTGCAAACCTTCTAGGTTAGGACCTGAGAATCTTCTTCACAAGTTTCTCTTCAGACATCTTTTCTCCCAAGGCTCCTGAGGTGTTGGCTAGTTCAAGAATATTCATATAGAACTCATGGATAGTCTCATCCTCCTTCATTCTAAGACTTTCAAATTTGGTGGTCAACATTTGTAGTCTAGACATCTTAACTTTTGAGGTTCCCTCATGATTAGTTTTGAGAGTGTCCCAAACCTCCTTAGCCAGTTCACAATGGTGTACCAGTCTGAAGATGTTTTAATCTATACTATTGAATAGTGCATTCAATGCTCTAGCGTTCCCAAGAGCTAAGGCCTCTTTCTCTTTGTTCCATTCCTCTTCAAGAATTAACACAGATACTCCATCCTTGTCAGTCTTCACAGGATGTTCCCAGCCAGAGTTTGCAGCACTCCATGCCTTGCTGTCTAAAGATTTTAAGAAGGCAATCATCCTAGGTTTCCAATAGTCATAATTAGAGTCATCCAGAATTGGTGATCTATTTGTGAATCCTATGTCTTTATCTATAGTAACAAAATTTATCTTCCTTAGATCTCACCCAGATATAACAGGCAGGGTGCCTGCTCTGATGCCAATTGAAATTCTGGCTAGCACGCGATGGATGTTATCACAGATGTTGTAACATCCACTATAACACAGACTATTGGAGTAATTAAAAAGCTGTAAAGAGAAAGCAGTAAATAGCACAGTAGTTGTTTACCCAGTTCAGTGTCAACAACACTTACATCTGGGGGCTACCAAGCCAAGGAGGAAATTCACTATCAGCAGAATTAATTCAGAGTTAAACCTCCAGTTTACACTCTTCACATAAAACCTACCCAATGACACTTCAGCCTAGAACATACTAGACCTGAGTATACCCACTCACTCCCCCCCCCCCCCCCCAATCACACCATAGTGATATCAATACACAATTACTAATGATTGTTGAAGTTATACTTCAAACACACCTTGATCGTGCTTCACAACTTTGATCAAGAACACACCACTCTTACTTAACAGCTTTGAGTGTTACACCAGCTTTAAAACTACCTAACCAATGAAATTCTACAGCAGACAATTGCTTGGTGAACAAGTATTCCTAAGCCACAATACACACGTGAAGAACAATCTTCTTCACTCACAAGGACTCTGTATACGCACTCTCTAATCTTCTGTCAAGAGCTGCACTGCTAGGATTGCTCCTTCTGTTATTTATAGCAGCAGTCATTCCTTGGGCCTTGGTGCAGAAATTAGGTTTACCCAAACCTCTCTTCAAAACGCTGCACTTACCACTTAGGTCAGGTACATTCAATTTCGCCAAGGCTTCTAAAATGTTTCCTAACTTCCAGCTTGAGCTTCTATAAAGTTTCCTGAATTCTAGCCTGAGCTTCCTCATTCTGAATACCAGAAAAACAAACTTTGCGCGCCTGATGTCATACGATCAGTGTCATGACATTCAGTATGACATCCAACCCAACTTACTCATAGCTTTCCTTGCATAACACTCTTCATGTATGTCCTAACATCAGTTATGACATTTACTCATACATTAATGTTTTGTCATAAAATGCAGCCAATCAAAAGCACTTACAGTATCCAAATTGCCATGAATAGCAGATTTTGAAATTCTAATTATGTGAAATTCTGATTTTAGAAGGAAGTCATTGTGATTGCCATATTGTGATGCCTTGAATATATTTCCATTCCTGTCTTGATTTCCTTTCTTGAATATGTTTCCCTCTTAATCTGATCCTGTATCCTTGTGCAGGTAATTGGATGCCCTAAGTTTTAAGGCTCGAGGATTTGGCTTCGTAATAGAGAACATTCTTTTCATGGAGGGTGTTGTTGAATCTGCTACTAGCTCCTGCTGAATCTCCAAAAGCAAGCCAGAGTTCTTCAAACTATGTACTCTGCCTTCCACTTGTATCTTTATGGCATCAACATCCTTTCTCTTAATCAGGTCATCATCTGTTATATTTCATCAACGTTCTGTTATGGCACCGTTTCTAACCTTCAATACATGACAGTTTCAAGATTTTAGAAGGGACAATATGACAGATTTCGTAAGGTTCTGTTCGGGAGCGTATGCTTGCAATGTTCCTTTAGATTCCTTTTCTTTTCTCGATTTTCTCGTTATGCTTGAGGGATTAGAATACTCATAAATGATTTGAATTTTCACATCTGCGGGAAATTTATGCATGGTTGAAGACATCCACCACTTCAGTAGAAAGAGATGTCGTTAATTAGCGGTATTGAAGTTAGCGGAAATTTAGATTCATCACATGCCATAAAACTCACCAAATGAGTATATGTCTTTAGAAAGAGGTATTTTTAATTTATATATAGCTTGCAACAAACTCTTGAAAAGGTTCATACAAATCACCATGAGCCTGATCCTTGCACATTATTTCAAGGGAGAACATGATGTGATGAATTTGTAATACACTATTGCCCGTGTTTTATTTTCTTTTCCAAACAGATCAGAGCATTCTACCTTCACAATGTGCAGTTTAAACAGTTGTTGTACTTCGGATCAGCTTTGTTAGTTTCAACTGTTCCACTTGCAAGTTTCTTTGTCCCGCTCCTTGAGGAGATCAACGACGTACTTGTGTTTTTCTCTGAAGTTTCTTCGTGACATATATTGATCCAACTTTGAATAGCAGCCAACGACTCACGAAACAAAGAATAGGTCAACGATGATTGTGTTGGGTAAATACAAAGAAGAATTGTTGTATATTATAGTTGGCAGTGCTTTTTTTTGTATGTTGAATTATGCTGGCTTGATTTTAGATTTGTAATAGCCCTCAATGTTATACGTGTAATTTGTTATAAAGGTGTATGTTGTTCTCAACTTGGTGAATGATTTTCTTGTGTTAGTTCTTATTCCTCTTCTTTTTTTTTAAACATAATTCCACATGGCATCCTTTGTGCCAAACCTTTTTTTTGTGAAATGAATGCCATGTCGGTTCTATGTGATTAAACATATGAGGCAGTATTCCCTAAAGATACGTTGGTGCTTTTCTGTCCTATAATTGTTCAATACTATTTGACCATAGAAATCTACTTGAGCAACTCTTGAAAATAACTTAGAAATGGCTTGGCATCACATAACCACTTGAATCATGACTTAAGATTAATGAATGTTGCCTTAAACTCTTGAACCTTGATTATTGAAGATGGACTTAAAATGTAGCATGGAAAATAATCTTGAGTCAAGTGAGGATGAGTGAGGATGTACTGGTGGGTTCGAAACCAAAATGAATGCCTTGAATCCAAAAAAATCCATTAACTTACAAATTCTAGCATACTGAATCAATTGTGTCCTAATCAGAGGATTGAAATTTTGAACCAATATATTTGGATAATTCGGGCTCAAATCCTCAATTGAATACTCCACCAAAGTTCTTCATTCACAATGAAAACCAACTCGTATTCTTAATGAATAACCCAAATTGCACTACAAATAATGAGTACTTGAAAAGAAAGCAATACCTAGATGAATTCTTGAAGATGAAGATAAGAATTGAAATACAGAAAGAAACATGACCACCCTAATCTCATAATCTTCAATTAATGGATGCTTAACGAGTTCAACCGTGAATAAGAGACCCTAATTCTCTTGCTCTTGAGAAATCTTGAAGGAGGTGACCTTGATATCTGATGAAACTTGAGGGATAATAGACTCATGGGTTCTATAACACATAAATTCACACCTTGATTTCATAATCCCTTGAAACACCTTGAAGAATATAATATTGTGATATAGAAATAGACTCATGATGCCGACAGTTCAAACCCTAATTCCAAGATTCATGAAAAAACCCAGTGGAATTGATCTTCAATGAAGTAGGAACTATAAGCCAATAGAAAATCATGATTCTTTAGAAGGCCTTGATCCTGTGCCTTAGGAACTTATACAAATGAATGGTTATGAGTGTATAACCTAGTAGATGAATCCACGTGTATGTAAAACAAAATCTAATTAAGGTTAGGATACCGTGAAGAAAATTTTTGGGGTACAACAACAACCAAGATCAAGTTTAAAAGAGACGTTGTTCGTGCACACGAAGTTGGATCATTATTTGTTTCTCTTTGATATCAAGTGAAAGAGTTTGGATTTTCTTATTGGTAGTTTGTGATCCATGCGCTTTAAAATGATAAAGTTTGGATAAAATCTTGAATTGAGTTTAGGCAACTATAACTTGTAGTAATTGAAGTGCCTGATATCATAATTATGGAATCAAGAGTGTTCATTAACTTTCCAAATACAATCTAACATAAACTATGCATCATCAAAATCATGTCTAAGTTGAAAAAGGAAGGTTTTCAAACCACAACACAATCCAAACATGTTTCAGACATAATTAAGAAATCATCATCAAACTTTTAGATTCTAATTGAAACAAAGAAACAAGGAGAAAATTTATTTCCAAAACATATCAGACATGCCGAACTTAAAAATAAAAGAATCAAACATGCTTCAAACATGTTTAACCGGAAAAGAAAAGCATTCAAAATGGGAAAATACCTATAAAAGAGAGACCAGTAGATAAAAAAGAGAGAGAGAGACCAATATCACACTCAAAAGAGAGTGTCGCACACCAATTCATATAGATATCTCTCAGTATTCATTAAAAAAAGGAAAAAATGTTAAATCACCACACCCAAATTCGGTCCATGGTTCACGTTCAAATCAAGTTGTTGTGAAGCTTACTTCAATATTGAAATCTTGATTTACTTACTGTCAGTAAAGTAAGTATATACTTTTTCCTGTTTTGATTTATATATAGGTCTTATTGTTGTTCCTTTTAAATATAAACATATTGCTTCAAGTTTAAATAAATGTATATATATGTCATGATTGTTTCATTTTATGTATGGATATATACATTACTTTGGCTTCAAATTTATATATATATATATATATATATATATATATATATATATATATATATATATATATATATATATATATATATATATATATATATATATATATATATATATATTTGTTGTTACGTTTTTATATTTTAATATATACATACTTTATCTACTGTATTTAAGTTTAATACATATAAAAATCTAATGTCCATTTTCCTTTTCTTAGTTTTTAATTTCATTTTAGCATTCCTATGTTGATAACATTAGAATTATTTTATCTTAATTAGTGATTTTAATATTATTTTATAAATATTTTTTTAATTAGTTTAGTTGGAATATTTGAAATATTTTTGTAATTATGTTTTATTTGAACTTTAATATTTTGGTTAGAATTTATAATCTCTGAACAAAGTTTACACCTGTTGTAGATAAAATTAATTTGTAAATTAGAATTCATACTTCGTGTACATAGTCAAATCCACAAACTTGTACATAAATCGTTAATTATAAAAAAATCAATAAAATAAAATATTTTCTTGCATAAAAAAATAAAAATACGTAATGAATACGATAAGTATTATACGTCATGAGTCTTAAGTATATGGGAAATGATGAACGGGAGTCTCTCCTTACCTTGTCTAGAGTGCTTTGCATATGTCCCATATTGGGTCGATCTTGCAAAGTATTCGATCCTATGTCATAGACTTTAGTGCAATACATATCTCAAACAAAGTCAATCCAATTCTCTAAAAAACTCTTGAACAAATTCAAATTATTTTGTCCTTCGAAATTTTCTTTGAAACTTTTTCACAAAGGGCATGCTACTTCCATTCTACCGCAAATAGGTCTTGACCCTAACTGCTGGAATGCGAATTTAGCATTGCTCATAAAAGACACTTAGCCACCCGTGGTAGGTCGAACTATGAGCGCTCCGACTTCCTCATTCTCGTGTAAATGAGGATACGTAGGCACAAGACGACGAAGTCTTGACGAGCACAATCCCCCCATTCATCTGTAGTCCTTCGAACTACGTTGACTATGACTTTCTCATTGCACGAGGGAATACGTAGGCATAGGACGACGAAGTCCTATCGAGTCACCTTTTCTTTTTTCTCCTTTTAGTTTTCGTTTAGCAAGTAGGCTTTAAATATACACACCATTTGATTAAAACAACAAGCGTGGATCCCGATGAGTACAACGGACGCGGGGGGGTGTTAACACCTTCCTCTCGCGTAACCGACTCTTGAACCTAGTATTTGGTTGTGAAACCATGTATTCTCTCTTTTTGAGGTTTTCTTCTATCGTTTCCTTTCCCCGTCGAGATAAATAACGTTTGATGGCGACTCTTCTATATTTTTTTCGCTGGTTGTTTTTCGCGTTGCGATAGTTGGGGACTCTGGTTCCCTATACAAGTCAATCCTAGCGCTTGTTTGTTTTCTATTCATTGAGTGTTTTATATTTGTGCATTTTTGTGCTTTATTTGTTGTATATTATTGCATTATTTGCATTTTATTATTGTTATCATATTGTTCTGTTGCTACTGTGTTGTTGGGTGGGATGGTTTCATGAGAGATAAGCCCACTACCCAGGTTTGAGTTCATACACAGTATTATAGTGGATAGTCATGTGGCATGCGTAACGTCTTGGTAAGTCTGGTTTACATGAGACCCACATTCAGACGAGGTTTTCTTTGGAGATATTCTATCATACGCGTCTGATGCAGATGATAGGGTGTTGACTTAGAGAGCTTATGACTCTGGAGACCGTTCATGGGAAGTCAGTTGAGGCCTCCTTGATTAATGATGATGCCAAACCAAAAATGGTGAACAAATCATCATTTCTCGACCTGAGAGTTCGTGATACGGAGGACCTGCTAGGATGCCATGTCCAAGACTTCAACCTACCTGGTTTTCTGGTTTTCTTATCAGTATGAACGTTTGATGCTGGTTCTCAGGTACTCTCGTCAGTGTAGGTTTTTTGAACTTATTTCATCGGCAACACAACAATTATTCAGAATATATGGGATCTTTGATCCCATGTCTTTTGCATTCATCACATTGAATAACATAAAAATTTATGCATTCTTTTGCATATCATTCTTTAACCAGACAAAACACTCATTTCGCCTTTTCCATGACCAGACAGTTGATTCCCCGGTACTCGTTCTGAACAAGTGGAAACTGTTGAAAGAAGCCAAAGTGTTTGAGGCAAGATCAAGCAGTGTCAAGAAGTAAGGTCGGATTGGAAGTTGTTGGTAGCTATGTCAAGGAACAACCTTCAGAATGTTAATCCCCCACTAGGCTTTATTGTGATGACTAACCCACTGTAAGGTTTTCTACCTGATGAGGATCTTCCACAAGTGAACAACCTTACTCAAACTCAGTCTGTGCAACTCTGTTGAGAATCAGGATTTACATGAACAGTCTATTGTTCGAAGTGGACATTCCTCTTCTCTTGATACTATGGGCCATCATGGTTTTGCATTCTCTGTGTCAAATTCCCAAAAGGAGGTCCCGATGATGAAGACCAAGGACCCGAGAGATTTTGAGTTTGTTGAAATATATCGTGTGTTGGATGAGAAACTCAAAGCCTTAGAAGTTAAGGATTCTTTTGGTCTCGATGCTTCAGACATGTGCCTGGTACCCGGCCTAGTGTTACCTCTAGGTTTCAAAGCATTGAAGTTTGAGAAGTACGAGGGGGATAGTTGCCCAAGGCAATATTTGGTGATGTTTTGCAGAAGAATGATCTCATTTGTGCACAACAATAAGCTAATGATCCATTATTTTCAGGACAGTCTGAGTGGGACATCATTAAGTTGGTACATGCAGTTAGAGAGTATCTAATCGTGGTTGAACTTAGCTAAAGCTTTCTTGAAGCAGTACAAATACAATCTTGACATGGGTCTCAGCTGCATACAGTTGCAAGGCTTGTCTCAAGAGAACAATGAATCCTTCAGAGGGTATGCTCAGAGATGGAGAGAATTGACTTCCAGAGTGCAACCACCACTTATAGATAGAGAATTGGTTGACCTATTCATGGATACTTTGCAAGGCCCGTACTTGGATAAAATGATTAGTAGTGGGACATTAAACTTCTCTAGCTTGGTAATAGCTGGAGAAAATGATTATCAATCAGGCTAGTGAGCCTGAATCCCTCAGTA
Organism: Lathyrus sativus; assembly: GCA_963859935.3. NCBI lineage: Eukaryota > Viridiplantae > Streptophyta > Magnoliopsida > Fabales > Fabaceae > Lathyrus > Lathyrus sativus. The sequence continues at coordinate 142,024,010 of OZ012738.1, read as the reverse complement.
GTTGCCAAGAGGAAGAAAAGGATGAAATCAATGCAGTCATGGCAGATGTCGAATATTCTCGGGATGCACCAGTAGAATCTTTTGGTTTTTCATCTTCTCAGCAATCATCATTTCCTAGAGCTGCATCCCAAAGACCTTGATCTACTCCTCATGTAAATCGACGAACCCATGGTTGAGGTTATCAGAATCAGCGTCAGAACCAGCGCTAGAACCAACATAGGCCTTGCAACAACTTGAAAAGAAGGAATGCTCCTCTTCATCCAGCTCCTATGTCGTACAGTCAACTCTTGCCACATCTGATTCAAAGCTTGTTGGTGGTTCCCAAGTCTCTAAAGCCTGTTCCAAAGCCATACCATCCTAGGTACAATCCCTATGTGCGGTGTGGATATCATGGATGATCTATGGGGCACTCAACTGAATATTGCAAAGCCTTCCAAGCCAACGTACAACACTTGATTGACAAAAGGTACATATGCTTTCTAGAAGGAAACTTGGTGGTGTACGTCAACCTCTCCCAAGAATAATCTCTAAGGCTTCATGGGACATCTTCTCAAGCCAGTGGTTCAGATAGGAGGATATCCTCAAAGCTAGAAATCATTGGATCAATTTTATCATTTGTATTGTGTTTTCTTTCTTGTTAAATGCTACTTGTTTATTAAACATTATTGTTTTGAATGGTAATATTAATGAAGTGATCATTTTTTAATCGATTATGTCGCATTCGCTCATTTTTCTTCATTTAAAAAAATACATCCATGTTTCTCTCATTCACTCCACTTTATCAAACCGTTGTTTTAGAGAAGACTTGAGGGAGGATGATGAAAACGAGATACCCATAATTGCTGCTTGTATGCTCTGAGATAAAATCATGTTGATGATGTACATGCATTGTTTCAGATCTCCCAAACACCAGAGATATAAGGGAGATAGACCCTGGTTAACCCCGTTGAGCCTAGAAGTAGAAGTTTGTTTTTGTTTTAAAAAAACCTTACATTTAACACAGGGGCAGGGTAGTTGTCAAGTGGTTTGACCAAGCATTCAAATTTTAAAGAGGAGTGTGTATCTAAAGATCCATCACCTATTATTCCTCGCTGTTGTACCCTAAATTTTGCCCACCAGTTTTCTAACTTTGACTGGCTTTTACTTCATATTTCATCTGCATATCATTTAGGTAGATTATTTCTCGCATTTTTCCATTGTTATCATCCGGATTGAATTTATCGGGATTTCAGCCGCTTTACCCGCATTTCAGGTGATTTAAGTCAATTTAAATGAGGTTCCATGTCGAAATCGAGCAAAAGTTGCTCTCTTCTTGGTGATTCAGTCTGTGCTGATATTTTTGGTGCATTTCGGTGTTCGCCCGTTTTTCCGTTTCTTTTTCCATGGCATTTTGTGATTTTATTGCTATTTTTGCTTTATTTTATTATAATTTTAGAATTAGATTATTATTTTTAAAATAGCTTAGAATAGTTTATTTTTAATAGAAGTTGGTTTTTTGGTTAAAATTAAATTAGAACTTTAGATTAGCTTTTAATTTGTTAGAGTTTTAGAATTTTAGAATTAGATATTGTATTAGATTTTTAAATAGATTTATTAGAAAGTATTTAGTTTTTAGAAATAGAATAAAATTTTATTAGAAAATATAGTTTTTATTTTATTAGAAATAGAATATAGGATTTTCTTTAATAGATATTTATTAATTAGCTTTTTAGAAAATAGTTTTTTAAAATAGAATTTTAATATTAGTTTTTAGAAATGGATAGAAATAGAATTTTAATTGTTCAGAATATTAGAATCTAGGTTTTTTGTTAGATTTTTTTAGAAATAGTTTAATTTAGAAAATAGATTTTATTAGAATTTTATTAGTTTCTAGAAATTAAATAGAATTAGTTTTGAAATTGGGTTTATTATATTTTTTTTAATATTAGTTAGATTAGTGCATTAGTTTTTAATCATAATTAGTTAACATTTTTTTTCAATTAATCAACATCAGAATTAATTTAACTAAGATTAACAAAGACAATTAACCACGTCACGTGTCAACTTCTGGACTATATAAGTCATGTTCATTCTCTTCAACTTGGGATTACACAAAAACCCTACCGTCGCCCAATCACTATTCATCACCTTCATCATTTGGCAAATCTGGTCGCTCCACCACCATCGTTCTTCTCCTTCAACCATTTCTCCACCTCTAATAGCCTTCATCGCTGAACCTTTGTTCTCCATTTTCCCTTCCAAACCAAAAAGCCATTCTGAACAACATCCCTGTTCTTCCTTCAAAATCACCCATCAGATTTTTCTTTAACGGTTGATGAAGTTTTTGGACTTGAGAAGGTATCTTCTGCACCTCCATTTCCTGTTCAAAATCTTTCTTCACCGTTGAATATGTCTCTTCTTTCTCATTATGATTATGTACCAATGAATAGTCATAGATTAAAAATCAGAACAGAAGCTACCATAAATCCTCCTCACTCGAGACCTCAACCCGTCGAAACAACTCCGACCGCACCTAACCCATTCCCTCTTTCATCTTCAAAACCCATTTCAAACTCTAGGGAAACTTCTCCAACAGAAACCACTTCATCATCCTCACTCAACCCAGAAAAAACACTCACCAACACCATCAACACAAACCCATTTCCATAACTTTTAAAAATCCTTCAACTTTCAAACCCAGATCCCATCATCTTCACCTTCAACGAGAAAAAACCAGAAACCCATTTTTTCCTTCAATACATATACCCAGAAACATTCATCACTCTCAACTAGTTTTCTTCACTAAATCGAACACAGCAAACCCACTTCGTAACTCCATAACCTTCATCAAATTCGAACCATTTCAACTCCAACTACCCCTCCTTCAAAAACCTGTTTCCGACAATCTCCGAGACCCATTCAGCGAAACCTCCGAACAACAACTGACCCATTTTCTGTTCAAACCTCAACCGAAAATCACAAGCAATGTAAACAGAGAGATTGAGAGACTTTTTCGAAATGGTTTTGAAAGAGAGAAATGATGATGGTGATGTCCTGTCTTTCGTTCGAAGATGGAAGAGAATGTCTTGGACTAGAAGACGAGAATCCTTTTGCTGATTTTGTTTTATTTTATTTTTATTTTATTTTAGATTTGGGCCTAAACCCATGTTAGACAGTGGCTCTCTTTATTCAACACCCCAGATCTATTCCCAACCCCCCTCTTTTCTTTCCTTTTAAAATTGTAATATAATTTTTATAAATAAGTATGGTTGTAAAAGATTTGTTAATTTTTGTTCTAATTTTTATAATCTTTTTTGTAAATTAGTTTTTAGTTTTATAATCTTTTCTAACTTTTCTTTTAGAGTTTATATATATATATATATATATATATATATATATATATATATATATATATATATATATATATATATATATATATATATATATATATATATATATATATATATATATATATATATATATATATATATATATATATATATATATATATATATATATATATATATATATATATATATATATATATATATATATATATATATATATATATATATATATATATATATATATATATATATATATATATATATATATATATATATATATATATATATATATATATATATATATATATATATATATATATATATATATATATATATATATATATATATATATATATATATATATATATATATATATATATATATATATATATATATATATATATATATATATATATATATATATATATATATATATATATATATATATATATATATATATATATATATATATATATATATATATATATATATATATATATATATATATATATATATATATATATATATATATATATATATATATATATATATATATATATATATATATATATATATATATATATATATATATATATATATATATATATATATATATATATATATATATATATATATATATATATATATATATATATATATATATATATATATATATATATATATATATATATATATATATATATATATAACTTTTCTAAGCTTTAATTTCTTGTAGAAGCTCTTTAATATTTTTCTTAGAAGTTAACTTTTTTTGTTGAGGATTTACTTTCGTATCTCCTCTTTTTGGGTCGATGACGAGACCTCTATTGTTTTTCTGTCAAATTATTTATGAGAAACGGTAGATCTGAGACCGACTTTTCGCTTTCGTTTCTATTTTTGACCGTTTATCCATCTTTGGTTATTTTCACCGTTTTCGGTCAATGACGAGACCTCCGTAAACCGTTATTAGTCAAACTATTGATAGATAATGTTGGATCTGAGACCACACTCTTTCTCTCCTCATTTATTCTCCGTTTTGATTTTATTTTGACTTTCCTTGATCGATGAAGTCTTGTATCCGTAAGCGTCAGATTTTCGAAGTCGATAACCTTCCCGATTTCAAATCTATGGAAAATGACCATTTGGGTCATTTTCTTTACTTTGGGATCGCGATAGGCTACCTTCAATTAATCGATATAATGTTTGCGATTAAGACGAGATCCCACCTCTTTTGGTCCATGCGACACGATTAAATTAGAGAATGATCCTTAATATCATTCCTCTATCTTGTCTTTTGCACGGATATCAATTTACGCGACCTCCTATAGTCCGACTTCCATTATAAGTCGAGCTACGACGGTTTAGCGTTACATTTGTCCCGATTTAATTCACAAAACTGACGACTAACTTTATTTTCTGTCAAATATTAACTGTTTTAATTCAGTCATTATTTTCTTGTACATATTATTATATAACTTGTATATTATCCATATCTTGTATATATTCAAACACTTGTACTTTCCTTCAAAACACCTAAACAATATCGAAACCATAAAATTTAAATTGGTGGACTGTTGGTTATCTGTATCTTGTATATATTTGTATCCATCTCCTATCTCTCCCCCATCTTCTCAAAAATGTCTTTCTCGTTGCATTGAACTAAAGAGAGAGGGTTGAGTGTAGACGTCTTCCTCTCCGAGTGTCAGGATACTCACTGTAGAGTGTGTTGTCTCGATACTCGTCTTTCAATACAAAGACGTGATTATGTTCACCACCTTCACTTTTCAAAACTTCCCTTTCAAAACTTTTCTTCTCAAGTCTAAAAACCTTGGTCCCGTACCGAGTGCATTTTTCAAACTTTTTTCATCATAAAACTTGAATGATCGTGGAGTGGTTAGGCGTAGGCCTTCTCCTATCTCGAGTGCTTGACATTACCGTAGGGTTCACTGTCGCAAAGCACTTACCATTCAAGATCAAAAATATTTTTATTAAGGAATGAAGTTCTCTTTGTATTGAACTAAAGATAGAGGATTGAGTGTAGACTTCTTCCTCTCCGAGTGTCAGGATACTCACTGTAGAGTGTGTGGTCTCGATACTCGTCTTTCAATACGAAGATGCTTGTATTCGTCACACCTTTTCATAAAAAAATATGAGATAACGAATTCGGTATTACCCGCAAGGGGTTACTATCCGAGGACCTATTTCGACCCTAAAAATACTCCCACAAATCAAACGTGACATCTTGACTCGCATGGCAAAAACTAACCTTTTCAAAAAGGATATGTTACATCCGTTCTACCACAAACAGGTAATGCCTAAGTCTCCAACGAGCGAGCAGCAATACACCTAAACTGCTAGAATGCGCTATGGTAACATCATCCATAAAAACACCAATTACGCATTTCACGAATTACGTTTGCTCTGATTTATCATGCCAGATGAGAATACATAGGCACAAGACGACGATGTCTTGGCTAGCACCCTTTTTCACCTTTTTCTGTAGCACGAACTATGTTGCTCTGATTTCTCATGCCAGATGAGAATACGTAGGCACAAGATGGCGATGTCTTGGCGAGCATATTTCCCCCATATCTGTAGTTCTCCGAACTACGTCGGCTCTGACTTTCTCATATCTATTGAGAATACGTAGGCCTAGGACCGCGAAGTCCTACCGAGTCCTTTCTTCCCCGCTATCTCCTTTTCCCTGTTTTCAACCCTTCTCTTTATCCTGTGGAACACTCTTTATAAGCAATAATATTTAAGCAGATATCTTCACACATACGACAAACAAATGATTCCCATTAAGTACGATGGATGCGGGGGGTGCTAATACCTTCCCTTCGCATAACCGGCTTCCGAACCCGTTCTTGGTTGCGAGACCATCTTATCTGTTTCTTTCTCAAGGTTTTCTCAATATTTTCCTTTCCCCCCATGGGATAAATAAAGTTCGGTGGCGACTCTTCTGTCTTTCTTTTCGCCTCCCCGTCGTTGCATTTTTCGAGTAGCGACAGCTGGCGACTCTGTTGGGGACTCTAGCAAGCCAAACCTAGTTTATTTGTCGCGTTCGTAATTTATTTGCTGTTATTGATTATTATGTTGTGTTCCTTTTAATTGGTTGGGTTTATTGGATTGGTTTGTGAGGATAAAAGCTTTCTACCTGAGCTTTCTAGTATACACTAAGATTAGGAGGTGGTTTCTTTCTGATTTGCTAGACTTAGGACTCGTTGAGTTGGTTTGATTTCCACCGCTTAGATAAGACCCCTTTGGGATGATTATGTCTTACGAGTAGTCGTAATGGCGTCTTTATTTCCATCCTGGGGGTCCGTGACTCTGAGGTCCTTTTGTAGAACCTTATTCTGAAGGTTTACTAAAACATAATTCTGTGTTCATCCTTTGAAGGGATTACCGTCTTACGAATCATCGTTATGATGGAAAACTTTTGAGGGTTAGTGCATAGAACCTTGTTTAAAGCCTTTGGGATACCCTCTTATAAACCAGTAGATTGCCCACCCGAGGTGAAAGATATCTCGTTGTGTTGTCTGGCAAGATGTGTGACCTTGATCCTGCGTCTGTTGCATTTCATATTGCATGGCATTTGCATTCCATTTGCATAGCAGGTGTTCGAGGTTGGGTTTTGTTATCCTGATCTGGTTTTTCTTCAAAATTTCAGACATTAACTCTTCAAAGAAGACAGAAGTTGATTATGGAGCATATTCAAGCAAAGTTGAGGGAAGTCCGAAACTAGATGAGACGATTCATGGTGGACATGCAAGCGCTATGTCAGGATCAGAAAATGCTAAGGGAAGAAGTTCATCAGCTGAAGACTCAGATAGATCTGATTACATAAGTGATAAGAAACGTGCTAAGAAATGAAGGCGATCATGTGCCTGAAGTTGCAGCAGAAATGGTTGTTCCACCTTTACCTGTGGAACCTTTACCATGCCGTGATGTGCCTCAAAGATCTTATGCACAACCTAGGTTTCCAGAATTTCCCCGTCAGCAGCTACCTCTTGTTTCCCAAGGCAATCCTGAGATTAAGAGGTATGCGTAGAGGCCGAGGCGGCCCGATAGAATCTTCGACCGGATCCCTATGACTTATACTCAGTTGTTGCAACTCTTGCTTCAACTTCAATTGGTTGAACTTCGGACTCTGGCTCCGTTTGCTGGTAAGCCACCGCCAGGCTATGATGCAAGTTCCCATTGTGATTTCCATTCTGGGGCACCAGGGCATAATGTGGAGAGACACAAGGCTTTTAAGCACAAAGTTTAGGACTTGATCGATTCAAAAGTATTTAAGTTCACGTTGAGTGGTATGAGTGTACCAGGTGGTCTTATTCCAGTTGCTGCGAAAGAAGTTGATATTCTTATTCTCTCCACTGAAGTGGCATCGAGTCAGAAGCATATCTTACAATCTTTGGTTTCGAAATCTCTGTGCCCAGAGCTATTACCTGTTCCTAGGCCAAGCCTGAGGATGAAAGTACCTGAATAAAGGGAGTCCTCGATACCTCAGATTCAGTTTTCAGACATTTTTACTATTCAGAATCAACAATCTGTTAGGTCTGTGTATCAGATATTTGTTCCCCTCCAGAGTCAATGGTCATACCGTCATCAGTCACGTCAGCACGCTCGACAAAGACCTAGGAAGCCGGAGAAGCATTTTATTCAGTTGCCAATACTGTACAGTCAGATGTTGCCAGATCTGATCAAAGGTGGGTTGGTAGCGCCGAAGGAGATTAATCTAGTGATTCTGCCATATCCACCAAGTGTTAATGTCAACGCCCGATGTGAGTACCATGTTAGGGAACAGGGGCATTCAACCGAAGACTATAAGGTGCTCAAAAGCAAGATTCAGACTCTGCTTGATTCCAACATGTTCTCTGTCACGCCTCAGGGTATCCAGATCAAAAATCCTCCTTCACCCGGTCATGTGGGTTCATCGGTTCATGTCATGGAGGAATTTATCGAGGGCAGATGTTCAGAAGAGTGCCAGACTGACTTCGACGAGTAATTTTGAAGATGGCTGATCCAGCAGCAAATCCAGATTTGAAAGCCCAGTTCCCAGAAGCTGGCAATCTTTTTATCATGTCATTTCTTTGCATTTGTAGTTTCTTTTTTGTTTAAGTGCAAAATTCATTTGTAAAACGTGTTTTTTTCGATTGATAATGATAATGAAATGAATATGCATGTTTTGATTAAATCCATTTGTGTTCACTTAATGCTTTTTATTGATGTCTAACGCTTGTTTAAGCAGAATCCTAGGGAGGATGACAAATTGAAAGACGTAAAACTTTCGATGGTATGCTTTTGAATAAAACCTATGCTGATGATGTACAGGCATTGTTTCAAATTCCTAAACACTGGAGATATAAGGATGATAATCCCTTGTCAACCCTTCGAGCCTAGTAGTGGGAGTTTCTTTCTGAAAATGAAAAACCCTTAATCTTAACTTAGGGTAGGGTAGGTGTCAGTTAATTCAACCAAACATCCAAATTGCAAAAGGAGTGTTCCCGTTCGAGGATCAATCACACCTGTAGAGGTCGTACCTAAAAATTCACAGTGGTTATCCCTCACCAACCAAGGAGTGAGACAGTCGCAACCCTGTCAAACAAGTCGGACAAGCCAGTGTCACACGATTTGTTTCGAAAAAAAGAGAAAAAAAAATAAGAAGCCTGCTAAGTCGATAACTTGAAAACAAGTGGCTTAGGCAAAAATTAGGGCATCCCGCTGGACTTCGAAATCAAAAAAGATCTACTCAGAAGAGTTAGTCCAGGCAAAATAGGGAAATCAGGAAAAAAAACAAGTCGTGTGATTCAGACACCAAAGACGAAAAACGAGTGGTTGTCACTCCGAAAACTTGTGGTTTCCTTAAACCGTAACTCATGTCATTCAACCTTTGAAAGGTGAGCGCTTATGTCAAATTAGCTGAACATAGGACTGGAGAACATCAAGGAGAATGGGTGGGTTAAAATAGAACTTTGAGCCTTATATCCTTTCTTTCAAACCATGAACTTGACCACGTTACAACCTTCAAAAGACCTAATTGAAGCAGGTTTCTTTCGAAAGCATACTTCGGTAAAAGATTGCGTTGAAACTGACTCCTAAAAGGATTCTCTTACCATTTCAGTATTAATGTTGACATTCTGGTAAGTGATTCATTCACTAAATGTCACAACTCTTGTTTCTAGTGAACAGACTTGGATTTCAAAATTGTCATATGCATTGCATTAATATTATCATTTGCAAAATGAATTGTTTTACTTGAAAGTAAGCACTTGACATCAAGAGAGTTTCTACAATGGGAAGTTTAATCGAGATAAGATGCAAAGTGCCTGAGAGCTCCGTCGAGAAGGGGCATGCCAAATAATCACATAAGGGGAGTCAACCATTCCAAGATTCAGTTAATTTGGGGCAACCAGGTCGAGATTCATGCTGTGTAACATGTTGTGTTTATTGCTTCTGCCCAAAAATGTTTTGCCAGATTAGTCTCATTGATCATGGTTCTGGCCATTTCTTGCAGAGTTCTATTTTTCCTCTCTACAACCCCATTCTGTTGTGGAGTTCTAGGACAGGAAAAATCATGAGCAATGCCATTTTCATTAAAATATTTTTCAAAATATTTGTTTTCAAATTCACCACCATGATCACTTCTGACTTTAATAATTTTGAAATCTTTTTCATTCTGGACTTGTTTACAGAAGTCAAAGAACACAGAATGTGACTCATCCTTGTGTTTTAGGAACTTTACCCATGCCCATCTGCTGTAGTCATCAACAATGACTAATCCATACTTCTTGCCTCTGATGGATGCAGTTTTCACTGGTCCAAACAGATCAATGTGAAGTAATTCTAATGGTCTTGAGGTTGAAACAACATTTTTAGATTTAAAGGAAGATTTTGAAAACATTCCTTTTTTACATGCTTCACAAAGAGCATCTGAGTTGAACTTCAGCTTAGGAAGTCCTCTGACCAAATTGAGTTTATTAATCTGAGATATACGTCTCATATTAATATGCCCCAATCTTCTGTGCCAGACCCATTGCTCATCATTAACAGACAAGAGGTATTTAACATTTTGAACTTTAAGTTCTGAAAGATTTATTTTGTAAATGTTGTTCTTCCTCTTTCTATTAAATAGGATTGAGCCATCCTTCTGACTAACAGCTTTACAACATTGTTGGTTAAAGATTATATCATAACCATTGTCACTTAACTGACTTATGGACAATAGATTATGCTTTAATCCTTCTACAAGAAGAACATTACATATAAAGGGAACATTACCATTACCAATAGTACCAGAGCCAATGATCTTGCCCTTCTGATTCCCTCCACACTTCACTTCTCCTCCAGATTTAAGCTCCAGGCTTTGGAACATAAACCTTTCTCCCGTCATGTGACGTGAGCAGCCAGAGTCCAGGTACCATGACTGGCGTCTTGACTTTTCTGCTAAAAACATCTGCAACAGGGATAATCTTATCCTTAGGTACCCAGATCTTTTTGGGTCCTTTTTGGTTAGCTTCCTTGAAAGTTGGTCTGAACTTCTGTCTTTTTACAACAGTATTGTTCTGACTTACTTTTGGCTTAAACACAGGAACATTCTGATCAGAACGTGTGTGTTTAATGTCATTCAAATGACCAAACTTGAAATGAGAGTACAAGGGAGTTTTCTTGATAACAAGTTTATCAACAGGCATTGGATTTAAATCCTTTCCAGAGGAGGATTCATATCCAATTCCTTTCCTGTTATTTCTGCTAACCCCATAGATCATAGAATCCATCTTGCTTCTGTCTATGCTTTTAGCAAGAAATTTCTGAAAGCTAAAGTCATATTCTTCTAAAATGTTTTTGCATTTAGACTTACTTTCAGATTCAGAGTTTTGTTGAGCTATTTCAAAATTGGCTTTCATTTTTAAATTATTTTCTTTTAGCTCAACAATTTCTGATCTTAACAGATTATTCTTAGAGCCAAGATTGCACTTAAGCTTCTTGCATTTGAGCTTAATCTGATTATAATTTTTCAGGACTTCAGATAAGACTTTAATAAGCTCTTCCCTAGTGATATCAGAAAGTACCTCTTCTAAGTCAGATTCAGAATCAGACTCAGACCCAGATGATTCTTCATTCTGATCTTCAATGCCTGCCATCATAGCCATGTTGGCGCATTCATCTTCAGATTCTGATGAGGATCCAGATTCATCAAAGTCATCCCAAGTTGCCATTAGAACCTTCTTCTTTTTGTCAAACTTTCTCTTTGGATTTTCTTTAAGAATCTTTGGACATTCACTCTTGTAATGGCCATGTTCTTTGCATTCAAAGCAGACAACTTCCTTCTTTCCAAATCTTTTGGTCCAGAGGACTCCTTGCGCTGATCTGGTCTTTTGAAGTTCTTGAACTTCCTTTGCTTGTGCTTCCAGAGTCTGTTGATTCTTCTGGACATCAAAGATAGTTCATCATCTTCTTCAGAAGAAGATTCTTCAGAGCTTTCCTCTAACACCTGCAAAGCTTTCACAGATTTGTTAGATTTTAAGGCAATAGACTTACTTTTCTTTTGAGGCTCATCTTCCTCAAGTTCAATTTCATGACTCCTTAGTGAACTGATTAGCTCCTCCAGAGTGATCTTGTTCAGATCCTTGGCAAGCTTCAGAGCAGTGACCATAGGTCTCCATCGGATAGGTAAGCTTCTGACAATCTTCTTCACATGATCAGCAGTTGAGTAGCCTTTGTCCAAAACTTTTAGACCAGCTTTAAGAATCTGGAATCTAGAGAACATAGTTTCTATGGACTCATATTCTTCCATCTTGAACGCTTCATACTTTTGTATTAACGCCAGAGCCTTGGTCTTTTTTACTTGAAGGTTTCCTTCATGAGTCATTTTCAAAGACTCAAACATGTCAAATGCAGTTTCTCTATTTGTGATATTTTCATACTCAGTGTGAGATATTGCATTTAACAAAATTGTTGTAGCCTTGTGGTGATTTCTAAACTCCTTCTTTTGGGCTTCTGTCATAGATTTTCTGTCTACTTTCTTGCCATTCACATCAGTGGGATGAACATACCCATCTATGACCAAGTCCCACAAATCAGCATCATAACCAAGGAAAAAACTTTCAATCATGTCTTTCCAATAATCAAATTTCTCCGTATCAAATATAAGGGGTTTTGTACTGATTCTATCTCTTTCTTCATATATGTTAGATGTTGAAGCATCAGCCATAATAACAACCAAATATATATCAAAGTTTTTCTCACTGGATCTTTTCTGTCACTGTGAAGTGGTAGCACACACAGAACCGGAGCTCTGATGCCAACTGAAGGCGAGAAAATACTTAGAAGGGGGGTTGAATAAGTATGAAGATAAAACTTAGAAATAAAAACTCAAGGATTTTTATCCTGGTTCGTTGAACTCAACTACTCCAGTCCACCCTATCAAGAGTGATTTGCCTTTCTCAAACAAGGACTTAATCCACTATTTAATCAACTGATTACAATAGTAAGCACTAAGACAACTGTTCAAAGTCTTCTCAAGAACTACTGATCCTAACTGGATCTTCTTAAGGTACTCTTACAATCAAATGTAATAATAATACAAGTGTTAAAAATGCTTCTAATAAAGCTTTATCACAACTGTGATTTTTCACTTAAGATGAAGAACAATGAAATAAATTCAGCAAATGAGTATAAGTTGTATGAGAGCTTGTAATGAATTCTTTCAAGTATTTCGTCAACTGAAGAAGATGAATGGAGTCTTGCTTTTATAGGCACAGAGGTCCATGAAGTCTTTCACGTTGAGAACAGTGTACCAAAAAGGTCTGAGCCTTTTTGTCTTCACATCATATGACCTTTCCAAGAAGAAGAATGCACAGAGAAATCCTTTTTGTCTGTGTTCTTGTGTCTAGCATAAATAAGGAAAGAGTCGTTTGGTTATTCTAACGGACATAACTGTGAATTCTTCTTCAACAATTTTCAGCAAGAATCATCAGAGTCTAGATTGGTCAGAGCCTTCTGATGTTCATCAGAGTTTGCTGAATCAGAGTCTTTGCAGCAAGTGTGCTTTCAGCGTGTAAATGTTCAGAGCAGAGTTTTGGATCAGATCCTCAGTACTGGCAGCGTTAGTACTATCAGAGTCTTCTGAAGTAACTGTGCTTGAAACTCTTCATACAGAATTCCGCATTGCTTCAGATGCTTCTGTATCTTCTGGAGGTAGCATTCAGAATCTTCTAAGAGATGCTTCTGACGCTTTAGAGCCTTGCATATTTCTTATGTTCAGATCTAATTTGCTTCTAGAGTAATATTCACTTTAACATCTGCAGCAAACATTCTCAAACAAATTTTAGAGTATATATTTCTTTAATACAAAATTTCATAAGAGTTATCATCAAAACATAGAGATATTATTAAGAACCAATATGTGTTCTAACAGTGTATACCATTCCCTGACACTTTAATCATAAACCCTGTATCTAGATAGGACATTGCCCAACGTCAGTTGTACCTGGCCCTTCACAGAAAACCTAAAGACCAATTATACTTGGCACATTCGGTTATCCCCAGTGAAACCTCCATGCCTCTATCTCCCCAGGGTGATGATGTTAGATCAGAAGTATCTCACCGGTGATACTGTGAACTTATCCCCAGCAGGTTGAAACTGAGATTCCCCAGTAGTGTTGTGCACCTATCCCTTGACAAGAAGATATGGAGGTGTTTTCCCCGGCAGTGGGACAAGTTCAGTGTTGTTTCCCCATAGAGTCTAAATCTTTGACTCCTTTCCCCTCAGAGTTCAAGTCAGGGACTCAATTCCCTAAGAAGAGGTTGATATTGCTAAGTTTATTTCTCATTACCCCAAGCAGAGGTAGATGTTGTTTCCCTCATTGGGTGATCCCCAACGGAGTTGTTGTACGTAGCAGAATCCAGTTGGTCATTGGTATTCGTCAGAGTGAGTTTCCTTCGGGATATTTCCCCAACTAATTTCCATCCCCTGCAAATCTCCAGCAGAGTGGAATCCCTGGCAGAGTGGAGTAATTCCCCGCAGTTTGCTTTACTCCCCGGTAGAGTTATATTTTGAAAAGGCCATCCAGGGCTGATTTCCCCAGTAAAGTGGATTGGTTTCCCCAGCCGAGACATTTGTTCTCCAGAAGAGTCGTATTATGGTGGGCCACTTCCATCAGCAGAGTTGATTTGATCCCCAGCTGAGTGGATTTTGTTCTCAGCAGAGCAGTTATACCCAGGAGAATTCTTTTCCAGGAAGCCATCTAGGGCTTGTTTCTCCCAGCATAAGTCCAATCATACTTGTAACCCGGTTATTCCCAGCGGAGTTGGCTTCGTCTCTTTAGCATTTATTTTGCTAGGGTGGTTCCTTTGCATTTGCATTGTGCATAGCATCCTCCCAAACGTGTAGCATTGCCATCTCGTATGGAGCATTACACCATATTCAAACATATACATTCGAAACATAAGCCAGGTTGTTCCTTCTTGTTTTCAGGTGTATCTCCATTACAGGTTTTCATTAGCCGGCGTGGTATCTAGACCCTAGCTAGTGATGGTATTTTTCTTTAGCCCGTGCGGTATCCAAACCTCGACTCTCACTGGTTTATTTCTTGAGCTTGTATGGTATCCATACCCCGACTTTCTCTGATATGTTTCTTGAGCCCGTGCGGTATCCATACCCCGGCTTCCACCGGTTTGTTTCTTTAGCCCGTGCGATATCCAGACCCCGGCTCTCACCGGATTTATTGG